>OY987246.1:4793136-5393136 GCA_963920765.1 Ulota crispa
AAGGGTTGTCATGTAAAGGGATTCTCAAAGTGAATGCCCTTGGCAGAGTCAAGAGAGAGAGAAAGTCTCTTTCTGTCCACAGGCTGGATTGCAACCATTAATTCCGGGTTTGAATGAGAATTTTCATACACAATTGAAAGGGATTGATAATCTCATGCTTACCTTCAGTAGCCCAGGTGAAACCCGGATGAAAACTAGGTGAAGCCCGCATGAAGACCGGATGAACCCAGGTGATGAACATGTACTAACCAGATGATGTCCTGATGAAATCTATATGATATCCAGAATTTTAAATACATATATATATATATATATATATATATATATATATATATATATATATATATATATATATATATATATATATAATCTTGAAACGTAGGTGAAACCTGGATGAAACCTAGATGGAACCCGGATGAAGCCCAGATTTCTCTTGTCTTTATTAACTTACCCAGTGCTTGGCATGGTGTCTATTTGTTACGGAATCTGATTTTCATGGTCTCGTGATGACAGCTTTGTTGTTCACTCCCTCTGTCTCGCAATAAGTGGTCCCCATTGTAACCTCATGTCTTTTTATTCTTTTTATTCCGATTTCTTTGCTCATATTGTAAAATTTATTGTTTACAAGGGTTCAAATTACTAACTACGAAGTTTATACATGGCATATGATATCATATGTGCATTTAAAATTGTTATTAAAGTTCTTGTGAACGCAATATTAGAGACCACACAAAAATCTTCAGTAGTGAACTTTTCAAGCAAAAGATTTTATTCTATTATAAGCACCCAACTACCCAACTAATAGAATCGTAAGTCTATTATAGAAATAAGATAATAATATTGTTAAAATGTCTAAAAGTCCCTTTTTGCATCATTCCTATATTTTTCTTTGTAGCATCATTAGAGGTTGGATGCAATGAGTGGCGAGATCCAAAAATGATAGAAAGTTAGCCAAACAAAATGACAAAATCACTGGTTGAAATTTGAACTTATCAAAAAAGAATTGGCCAAATTTTCCAAATACATCTAATTATTGCATACATATGTAGGCAATATCCATTGTATGCATTCTAAGAGTTAGTTGAAAATAAGAATGTTTTTTAATGGAGTTCAAAATCTCTCCAATCATTGGTATTTGGTTGTAAAGGGTGGAATTGATACCATCTTTAAACTTGGATGATGTATTGGTACTTACTTAGAAAACATGTAGAGAGAAAAAATGGCTTAAATTTCACACATTGTTGACATTGTGGATGCAAAGGATGAAGTCAATTTTAAGTGCTAGTATTATGGCACCAATGTTATTGTTCAAGGGATTAGATCCAAAAGACAAATTTGATGCAAGTTCTTAAAGGATGTGAAAGATGGCATTAGTATCATCTTGCAAGGATGTGAAGGACAATAGTAATGATATGCTCACAAAGTATGTAAAGATGATGTTACCACTAGTTTTCTAGTAACATGCTTTATGTGAAATGAAAAAATGGCATCAATGCCATCTTTGAAGTGGATGCAAATTGTGACATTGATGTTTTTACAATAGTGTAGAAAGTGGCATCAATTCCATCTTGTAGAAAATATAAATAAATAGTCTTTGTCTCATTTGAACAAGAATTAGAAAAAATTGATCACATACATTAGCAAAATTATGAACCCTCCACAATGCCCTTAAGATTTGATACCCTTAACATTTATTGAGCCTAGGCCAGGTACATTGGAAAGTATGTGAAGTGGCTCTACCTTGTATGACTTTCCTATTGAACATCACAAAACTATGAATAGAAAATGGTAATCTAGTCCTTGTGTGAAGAACCTTAGCCACTTGCACAATTTAAAACAATAAAAAAAGGTATTGCATTGATAAAATATGTAGATGAACTCACAAGTCACTATCCAAGTACTTCACTCATGTATACAAATAGAGTAAAATAGAATTCATGGTTCTATTGTACCCACATCTTTGTCAATATAATTTTCATGATTGCATTGAACTCAAAGGGTCAATAAAGAATTGTTCTCAATTGCAGTCAACTGTAGCTAGCATGCAAACATAGAAGGTTTCCAAAAGCTACTAAAGCCATTAGTATAATGTACATATAACTCCTCAAACATATTTTAAGAAAATAAAAAAGATTATGTCATCTTTGGTGATTACTAAAAAAGTTACTTGGGTACTTCATACCTTCAAGTGACTCTTCTAAACCACATACAAGACTTTATGAATGAAATTGAATAATTTCTATATGGGAATTTGTATATGTACCACCCTTTTTCAACTATTCTACCACACCTACTATATATAGCTAATACTTACAAAAAAAAAGTAGGTGTAGACCATGGAAAAAACATGCTAATTTAAAAATTCTTGATAGAAGTTGCAACTTTTATTTTATTATTTTAGCTCTGTATCCTACTTAAAGTATCAATTAGAAGATTTTTAAACTAATACTATGGGAAAGATCCAAAGCTGCAAAATAAAATTATAGTCGCAACTTCTATGTCAAGTTATATTTTCAAATTAGCCATAATTTTCCCATGGTCCACACCTAATTTAATATTATAAACATTGACCATATATAATAGGTGTGGTAGAATAGTTGAAAAGGGTAGTACATATATCAGTTCCCTTTCTATATATCCTTGACTTTTCTTTTAAAGGTTGATCAATTTGGAAACATGTTAGAACATGGTAATAATATACAGAAGGTCAAATGAAAGAATCGTGACTCACAACTAAGTATTGAAGCATTTCATTACATCTCATGAAGCCATACTATTGGGACTATAGCCATTGTAGTGTCATTTGTTCTAATGATTTCAAGGAGTGAGCCCAACTCTGTACAAAGTTGATGACCGACGTCATACAAAAGATTTAACAAAAACACCTTGAACTTCCTATGTCAACACCCACCAATGGCAAACTTCCTAGTTCATCCATTTAAGCAATTTTCTTAAGGAAAAATCCACGGTCGAAAATTGAAAACAAGAAACATGCCAACACTGAAGCCACGAACAATATCAAAATAATTATCGAACCGTAGGACTTTATTGAAGATTTAGGAGCAATTATGTCAAAATAATCGTTGCCACCCCCAAGCGTCACCCCAAGAGTCAGCTCAGGATACTGATCTTACCAGTATGTGGACCCGGGCTATGCAACTTCCAATTTTGTTAAACCAAGGTAAAAAGTCAAAATCTGCTCCTGCTTTATAGTTAGTTAAACGTACGTCCTATGACATAAGTAAGCTAATTCAGATTCTTTGCATTCAGATACGAATCTCAAGTTTCCAAATTTGATCTTTAACCCTCAAGGATGTTGCCTTTGGCTGTATTCCTACAAAGACCCTTCAGCACTTGAAATTGATGACTTTATGACACATGCCAGAAATTCCCCAAAAAATCCTAGTTGATCAGTAGTATGTCTGTGACTTGACTTAAAATTTACAACCCCAATGGGATTCATGTGCTACCCAAGTGCCCCATACGTATACAACACGGGAGACCGTATACAAAAGGGGCTCAAGTGGTAAAACATGAATATCACGTCGTCCACTGAGGTGGAAAAAATAGAGGTTGCACAGACCGGATCACATACTGGTACGATCAGTATCCTGAGCCACAATGGAAAAGCTTCCACCACAACAACAGAACCAACACATAAACGCATGCACTGCAGGCAGAGTGCACATGTTCCAATTTACTCCAACTCAATA
This sequence comes from Ulota crispa, assembly GCA_963920765.1. Taxonomy (NCBI): domain Eukaryota; kingdom Viridiplantae; phylum Streptophyta; class Bryopsida; order Orthotrichales; family Orthotrichaceae; genus Ulota; species Ulota crispa. The sequence continues at coordinate 4,796,850 of OY987246.1, forward strand.
CAACAAGCAATGTCATGCTGAGAAAAAGTGGCATGCTTACTACACACTAACTTCCCCGTGAGTTGCATACTGTGCCTCAGAGGGGGGCCAACGCTACCAATGAATAGTTCCACGTAGCTTGCCTGCAAGTCAGATGCACTTGAAAAACTTCTAAAGGCTGAAAGTCGAAACGCATGCCAGGAACAACCCTCCGACAAGAAAACAGGAAACCATCAGCCTAGCATACATTCAGTGGGCCGTGGCTATGCTGCCTCGTCAGCGCTGGACAAGCCAATTTGGATGTTAACTTCACCATGCTGCACCTTTGGGCTGCATACAATAGACAAGATATTAAGAGCCATGAACTTGAACACGAGATGGGATCAGCAGGAGGGCCCGTAGGTGAGACGTCCATTCGGTCACCTCGACACTAATAGTACCCTTGAGAAAATAAATCCGGGTCAAAGTATTTATTGGTACAGTAGCAATTCGTCACTGTTAGTCAAAACTAGTCACAGTTCGCGCTCGGTGCTGTATTCCCCGTTGCAATCTGCTAGAACTGCATGCAAACGCTGAAAAAGGAAGGAACAAGTCAGAAAAACTCCAATCCAAAATTTACAAGACCATAAAATGCTGATCCGAGGCATGAAAACTGGCCTCATGCGGTTATGAAGAACGCGTTTCTAATCGTTGAAAGCCACGAATGCGGTTCAAACCAACGACCTTGATTTTATCAAGCACAGAACACGAAGCAACTCCGATATGAGATTCGTTACCTTTGGTCATTAAAAAGTAAGATTCTTCAACTCTTGACAGTCAGTTTTGTGCTTTGGAAGAAGCTATCACGTGAAACATACTATTTTCTGTCACGTTACACCCAGATTACCTTCCTGATGCCGGACCCCTAAATAGGTCAAGGCAATATGTACCACATCTATAACCACCTTCAGTAGCTTGCACAACCTATCCGGATGACAAAGAAACCATCCAGGTTTCTAACTCTAATCAAGCTGATGCTATAGTCTATACAAATCTGGCCAGCGTCGAGAAACTAGATCAGATGAAAGTAGTACGCCCACCCCGCCGGTTTTGCTTGTCGTAAGCTGTGTTGAATTTGTCCACCAACTCGTTGATGGTACTGCATGCAACAAAAATTGTTTTTTTTTCTGTAAGTATGCCTATCGAAAGAGGATCGAAAATATGCAGACAGCACAACTCGAAAGGTGATTGTGGCAACGACAATGCAAAGTACACCTAAGCATTGCAAATATCTAATTTGAACTAGTACTAGCCACCATTTGGTACCTGGAGCATTTGGTAATTGTAGCCAAATAAGTCATAAGCAATGTGTCGTTGTACTCCTGCCAAAGTGCATGAGAGAGGATATGTAAGTTGATATCCAGGTTGAGATGATGAAAGATGGCCTTCACAAACAATGAGCAAAGTAAAACGGCATGTTGACACAATTCTCAAATCAGCACTAGGTACTTATTTAATTCCTAAAGTCAGATGCCCACCATGAGAAAGTCATCTTGGAACTTTGGAGAATCAATAGCTGGTAGTCTCCGCACCAGACTAGAAATTTGACGAAGCAGAGAATGCTCATACTCAGCGTCCCCTGTTCACCAACGTCTCAAAAAGATGAGATACTATGCCCAGCATTATTGCCAAGATACACACGACAGTAGTGTCCTATACCCTCACATGGAAGCTAGAGATCAATGACAAAGGATGAGATTCTTTCAGCTTACCTTTCTGAATAGAAACAAGATGGTGATATAAAACTCGGATTCGACTATTGAGCATCTTGATGGCACTATGCATCCCTGTCAAGTGAGCAGCAACTGCAGAAGCGACAACAGCGGTAACATTTGACGTGAGAATGAGTTAGATATACCAACGAGTTACTAATGTGGTCAAAGTAGTGCGACCATCATATCAAACAGCATATGGTTTAGTCAATTATATCAAATAATTTATATGTTTCATCTCAGCAACGTCTCCACTTAATATGAAACACAACAAGTTGAAGATAAATCATGTTTCAAAATACTTAATAAAGTTGGCGACGTCTATATATAATGCATTGAGCAATGTCTTCGATCGAAACGGAAGAGATATTTCTTCTTGCATACACTAGAATGCAAAACACAAAGGAGAGAATTGGTAGGATTCTGTACGTTGCGTTGCTGCAGAGCTCCCGTCGGAAGGCTTGATGTGTGCCACGTGATCCACAGAAATTCGCTCTGCTTCAACCGTCTGGAGATATACACATTCTATGAGCAAAACAGAGAGAAACAGAGATAGCTAGAAAAAGAAACAACAGGAAAGTTGGTACCTCTATGGTGTAGCTTGCGTTAACAAATATTAGGGAAGGAACTTCGTCAATCACATGCAATTCTGCAGGATCACATCAAAAGAAGAGCCAATGGACCAAAATTAGATAAACCACAACACCACTAGCACGATATACAAGGCAAAGAAAAGCATGAACTGTAAACAAACAGGTTGGACATCGTCTCTACTTAGCAGTCAGTGTACCGTCACCCCAGAAACTACTCAGAATTAAAAAAGAAGGCTGGCCATTTTATTGCAAAAGGCCCCAAATTGCACTGAAGACCAAGCGACTATATCAGACACTGTTCAATCTGATTGCAACCTTGCTCATCCAGGGTAACTCACCGCTCTCAAAAATACTAATAGGTAGATCCTTTTGTGCATGGTTGATAGTAGGATTCAGTAGCACATATACTGGACTCTCATTAATGTCCATCAGCTGGCAAAGAGAAGGAACACGTGTTAGGTTCCTTGACTGCGCAGAAATAACCACAACTATGCGCCGCACGTATCAAAGCACTTAAATCAAAATCGAAATGTTCTTCAAATTTTCTTCCGCACTGCTTTCACAATCTAATAATCCGACTATATTCCAAACCAATCAAATTGCGAAGAAGAAGAAATTGCCATTAAACAGCACCTTAAAAGAGATACCAGAGACACGTGAAACATGCATGAAACTTCTAGAAACTTACAGCTTTATGAACATGCATATCCGCGTCTTGTACGTCGCTCCCAGTTGAGTACCAGCCCAGAACATCATACTTCGGGAAGACCTTCTTATCTGTTAAGACCAAATCAAGAAAAGTCCATGTCAGAGTTTGTTCACATGTAAAGGATAACGAAATGACAATCAAAGGGAACAATCAGATCATGCCAATGAGCAAGTAACCAGGCACTTCATCTCACTAAGTTAGGGTTTTTTTCCTACTCAAACAGTCATATGTCCGGAGTCCGACCTAAAACCCAACTTCGCCACAATGACAGTGAAACAACCAGGGTTACGGAAAAACGAAAATCCTGATTTCCTCCAGATGTAAACCACATTTTTCATTGCGTTAGACTGTCCTTTCATTGGTTCTGTCTTTGAAGAAACTGTTCATCAGCTGTAATAACACAAGCAAAGATGAACAAAGTTCAGAAATCAATTAGGGTTTAACATCTCCCTTCTTGAATAAACACCAGTATAGGAATTGGCCTAGAATTCATCGACGCCTCACTGACAGTAACAAAACCAGGGGTAATTATAAATTCAGATCTTCCATTTTAAACCGCGTTATACACTGCTTTGGACTGAGTTTTTTTTGTCGATTCTGTTTCCAAAAACTCTGTTCTTAAGCTACAAGAACACACACAAAACATGATTGAAAAAGCTTACAAAACCATTTGATTTATTACTGAATTAGAAATCAAAGAAAAGAGCGTTGTTCCGCTGTCTGGTGATCTTGTTAAAAACGAAGCAAGTAGCAGATAAACACGTCTAAAACTAAACAGCGGTCGCAAAACAAGTAACTCACATTGCTCTTGCTTGGTTTCAAGAAAAGCGCGATCCAAGACACCGGCCACGGGATCGTAAAGCAGCTCAAAGCTGTTAAAAATCTCCACGATGCGCCCCGTTTGCACCCCTAGAACGCAGCCATAGACGCGCGGCGGACGGCTCGCACCCTGCGTCTGCGCCTTGCTACGAGTGTGGTGATCGGAGATGTTCACAATCACGAGAGGATGCAGCTTGAAAGTCAAGCCGCTGCTCGACGACATCGCTGCTGCTACTGGTGCTGCTCCAGAACCCTAATACTTCACCGAAATCGTTCAATTCCCGAATGCTCTCGGGATAGCAAGAGAATTCCGACAGGCGAGACTCGAGAGCGAGAGTAAACCCTAAACACCGGATCAATTAAATCGACCAGGAAGAGAGAGCTAAATCAGGGGAAGTCAGAGAAGCCTGGTCGGAATAGGGCTCGCGGTCCGAAGAGGGCCGGGCACGGTGCGCCCCCACCGGCCCTGTAGTCTCCAACGGGCGACCCGTCCTCCGAACAAGCAACTAAGGTAACAGCACCCATACGTGAGCAGTCCCAAAAGTGGAGCCTTACTGTGAGGTAAGGTAGCAGCACTGTGACTGTCTCCATAGGTGTTATTGGTAAGTCAGGGTTTAATAAACACAAAAATTTAATAGTTATGGGTGATGGAGTGATGGTTATGTGTGATTAACATGATAATTTGAGTGTCCCATCTCATTATTTAAGAACCAACAATACTTGTTTTTAGCATCTCTTACACATGGCTTTACATTTTCAGTGATTTTGGATTTTGAAAAAAATTTGTGAACAAATGCTTGCAATTGAAACTTTGAAACTGATGCCAATATTTTTCATTCCTTCTTGCTAATTTAGCAATATTATTTTCAAGCTTGTTCAATTGGGGTATATACCCTAAAAACCTTAAACTCACGCTTATGGGTGTTCCTACCTTATTCACCACTCATTGTGAACCCAAAGTGAAGCAGTGAATGTCCCTTGCACAAGAAAATCTTGTCACATGTCAATTGCTAGGTTGCTGTGAGACGGTTGGGATAGGGACCGTCAAGCACATGTATAGGAACACATCAAAGCAGCTTCAAGGGTAGTCTAGAGCTGCTAATAGGGACCTATGAGTTGCAACTTTGCCCTTTAGTATAAAATAATCTACAATACTTTTTTCCTCAAAAATTACGTTCCATGATAGCTTGTTGAAAGGCTAACCCTAAAAGAAAATTCTTGAATTTTCCAAGTATCCTAAACCCTTAAACACTCAGGTATGGGTGCGGTTGCGGAGGCTCTAATTTGGAATAGGGCTCTAATTTGGTTCACTTCTAGGAAAGGCCAACATGTTCCTTCATATATCTATTACTGTCATTGATGAGTTAGGTGAGCCTAGCAAGTTAACCTAATTTGCTAAGCCCACCTAATTCATCAATGACAATAATTAGATATATGAAGGAACATGTTGGCCCTTCCTAGAAGTGAACCACATTAGAGCCATGGTCCAAATTGGAGCCTCCTAACTTAGAGGCTCTTTAGTCTTTGTAGCATTAGGGGTAGTCACAACAGGGTTTTAGAATTTCGTGAGTTCAAAGAACGCTCAGATGATGGTTTAGGCGCGGTTCACAAGGAGGGAAATTTCTTGAGGTCGGGAAAAGTTTCTCTCCAATGCTGCAGCTAGAGAATGGAGCTAGAGATGTTTTCACCCTCATGCTCTAGTTTTCACCGTTGCTGTTTTACTCCCCTTGTTGCTCACTTGCTCCTCGCGGTTTAGGGTAAAACTCTTTCTCTAGGTAACCCATTCTTCATTGTCCACAGTAGTGATGTCACCCCTTCTCCATGGAGAAATGATCCTATTTGCTCCTATTTTCACTTAGCAATTCTCCATCTCCATGGAAATTTCAGGGAATGCTAAATTGTGAGCATGGATTAATGAGCCGTGAGCAAAGATTCAAAAGCCGTGAGCAATGAGCGTAATTTTTTTGTCAAAAAATTAAATTTTTGCCTATAAATGTGTACATAGGACCTTATAATTGCACATTCTAAACATTCATCTCTTGAAAATTGTTGTTTTTTAAGTTTTTCCATTAATTTTGAGCTCAAATTGATTCCTGCTCACAAAATCTTGGCTCACCACTCATAGGCTCACGGTTCTATGCTCACAAAATAGCTTACCTTGGGAAATTTCAATCTCCAAGTATGTGTGACCACCACTAATGGTTTGCTTATTGAGTAAAAGGTACCTACTTAACCCCTAAATGCCCAAGGCTCTTTTTGAGCTTCTAGGAATTTGTTCTAAGTTGAACAAAAAGCCAAATTTTTGATATATTGTACTAGTGTTTTTTAAAGTTGTAATTATACAAAATCAAACTACATTTGTTGGAAATCACATAGGAAAAGAAAACACAAAAATATCATTTATGGACTGAGTGATTATACTATTTGATCAATAGGGTGTTGAAAATGTGAAAATGATGTGAAGTCTTTCAATCCTCTTTTCACATGTCAATCTAAAGAATGGTCCCATGAAAAACATGGGGTTAAAGGACATAACATACATAACCCCAATCAATTTATGGCTTTTCAAAAGCTCCTCAACAATTTTTTTAAATGAATTTCTAGTGCATTTTTTTCTCCAAGGTCTAGTGTATTTGAGGCTCATTCCCAAAAGCTCTCAACACTAAAATCAAGATTGCAGTGGACACCCTTGCACAAAATCTTGAATGAAAAAACTATAATCAATCATTTACAAACTCAGTTTTTTGATGCTAAAACTAAACTTCTAAAAGAATAGTTAAAAATAAAATTAATTAAAAATAGCAACTTAGTTAGGTTTTATAAAAGTTCAAAGTATTTTCATTTAGGGGTTAAGTTTTTTCATGGTGGTTTTCTTGGATACAAAATCTTTTGTCATGTTGTTGTGAGCAATGTTCTAAGAGACATTTTGATTTTACCACCTAAAATATGGCAATTCTCATTTTCAACCAATTTTTCATTGGATTGTATTGAATATTTTTGTATTTATTCTAAAATATACCATAATTATTTATTTTTGTAAGATTTCACCAACTTTTTTACGAGTGGTTTCAGATTTATCATGCTTTTTTGCAATTTCAACCAACTAACAACACACTGAATGCCGATTTTGCATTGAGAGAAACTACTTTAACCCTAAAGGATTGAGCGTGCCACTGTGGCCAATACAATATGAGGTATTTTTCTTGTATTTAGAATGGATCCACACCTCAACTACATTTGAGATCAACAAAGAAGTTGGAGAATAGATCAAAGCGGTTCTAGTGAGCTACTTGAGATCCCAAAATAAAACTTCTTGCTAGTAGCAAATACTAATTATACATCAGCATATATACTATGCCCTATGGTATTTAAAGGGTTAAGGAATTTTGAGTAAGTACCTTACTCAAAAAGCAATCTAGTGGAAAAAGGTCATCGCCATTTGTAGTGCAATTGCTTATTGAGTTAAAATTGCATAAAGGAACATTCCCTTTGTGCCTCTAAAAAGCTCCAAATCAGGCACATTTTGTGTACTACTAAAAAGCTCCCTTTTGTTGATTTCATACGCTGAGAAAGCATTTGCCATGTTCAATGATCTCATGGGGGCAAGTTAAGCAATTAGAGAGGAGTCCTCTCCTAACAAGCTTGGTCTTGCTCATATGAGGTACCATTGTTGCTACTACTCTTTAAATCATCAATAATGAGGAGTCGGCAACATGCACAAATATGATAGTTTTTGCATAAAGTTTGGGTGCCAATGGCAACATCAAAACTAGAGATTTTGCATACACTTGGTAGATGGTATATGATTCTAGACAGGGTTTTTTTTTCTGGTGATTTATTGTCAGATTTGCAACAGTGAGATTTGATATCCACAAATGAATTGCTGCCCTAGCTCAAGAAATCCACCTCAATTGAGAGGGCACATCTGTAATTTATTGTTTATCTACAATTTTAAAACAAAAACTCTAATTCTAGAATGCATGTGTCATTAGCAAAAAGGCTAAAAACACAATTAATCCTTAGCAAGGAAGCTTTTTGGACGTTTTTAAAGGGAAATATGGAGTATTAAAGAAAGGATTTGAATAATTTAAGCAAAAATAGTGGTAGGACTTGGGTTTGGAGTTGGATTTCTCACGGGATTTCTGCTTTTGCTCAATCCAATGTTTAAGCAAATTCCCACCTTCTTGCCGCCAGTACTGTTATAAAAATGCTACTACATAGACGTTTCGAAGAGAATTGAGACGTAAAACTTGAAAAATAGTGTGACATGCCAAAGTTTTGGACACATGTATCCGTAAGATCTTGTAATACATTAGTTTCAAAAGATGTGAAAAATTTTCAAAAATATCCACAATGTAAACTGTAAGATGTATGAGTTTGAATTGACAAATATTGAATATTTGTCCTTGCAAAAACTTGAGCACCTGCACTTCACAAGGACACATGTTTAAAAAAAATTCCAAAATGGTTACAACTTTTTAGATTCATTCTTCAAGGCAAGTTGGCTACATACTTGAATTTTTTTAAATCATTTGGAATTGTACAATACATGGAAAAAAAAAGTAAGTAAAAAAACGTAAAGAATGATTCAAAACACTAAATTTTTCAGAATTTAATTATGGAAATGAAAATTGCCAATATTGGCAATTGAAATGTTTTAATAAAAAATCTACATCCTCTGATTATGTTTTTTTTCCAAAATATTGAAAATTGAGTAAAATAATGGGCTTCAAAGTTTATATTCAAGTAGAGAACCTATAATTGCCTACAAACAAAACTCCTCATAAATTTCATCTCATTGATCAAAATGGAATAAATCAGAGCTTTCCTTATACACATAAATTTCTTAAACCAATTTTGTTTTTTTGTTTTTGAAAAAAGTATTATTTTTCTAATCTGCTTTGATTGCCCAGCTGGAGCAAAAAGTAACATATTATGCCATACTTTTTAGGAATTGATATGTGCACATTGGTGGGTTGATATTTGCACATCCCCATGCATGCAGGGTAAATTGTAGATTTCTACCATCCAAAAGCTAAATTTGAGAGTTTTGAATTCAAATTTGGTCTTAGAGACCATGATTTAGTCTAGAACCATAAATAAAGTTGCAATTGAACAACACTCAATGAAAAAGTTATTCTTTTTACAAACAAAAGTAAAGTAATACTTTTCCCCCTAGCTAAGCTTTCTCATTGGGTGTTGTTCAATTTCAACCTTTTTTATGGTTCTAGAATAAATCATGGTCTCTAAGTCCAAGTCTGAATTCAAAATTCTCAAAGTTAGCTTTTTGATGATAGAAATCTACAATTTACCCCACATGGGAGGTGTACAAGTATCAACCCCGGTGTGCACATATCAATTCCCTAATTTTTTACTCTTAATTCCAAATGTCTTGAAATTTAGTGCATATGAAAGATATTTCTTGTCTCTACCTCTTGTTAAAATTTCAACCTAAAATATGAAAATCTCCAATCACGGGGCTTGTATCTGCCCAAAATTGTTATGGTGCTAAAAAAATAGCAACTTGGTCCTTTACGGGTTAATGTTTATTGTCTACCTATCACAAGATTCAAGATTCTCTATTGACACCAAAAGCTTAAAATCTCCTATTATAAAGCATTGGGTGTTTGTTTGTCATTTAAAATTTGAAGTTCAAAAAGAGGGGACAAAAGGGAGAATGAAAAGTCACTAGCTAGAAATTAAGAGAGTGTAATTTTGATGAACATAAATTGATAAATGCTTCTAAATTCATTAAATAAGAGTTTAAAACATATTTTGAATGTTTGACAATGTGGGTAATTACCAAACATCATGGTTCTTGTTTTCTCTTTTGAAGCAGTTTTCATCAAGGCTCGCATCAAGGTTACAAAAATATCATTTTATAATGCATTTATGTTTTGTCCTTACCCCTTGGGCATTGAGGGGTTAAGGCAACACATGAGACATTGCAAAGAATGAAGTGTTTAATGTAATTTCCAAAAATAACCCCCTTCTCCAATTGCCTTTTTCAAATTATTTTGTAGTTTCATTTCTTTTTTTTAATGCATGAATTATACAAACATCTTGCTACCACAATTTAACCCCTAAAGGACCAATTGTCCCCTTGGAGAACAAATGGGATTTTGGACATGCACTTACAGCTAACCTACTTTGTGTGGTTTTTTGAAATTTTTATGAAAGATGGAGAATTCAAAGATCTGCGTGGGTATCTAATTTTTTCTTCATTTTAACATTTATTGAAGAAGTTATGCATGAATTCCTAGAAAATGGGGGAGGGCGGGCAGCTCCAAAACTTCTTTAAAAATTGCATTTTTTTAAATAAAAGTTTTAAATTGATTCTTTAGCTTAACATAAATGTGACAAGCTTTGAATCATTTGACTTTGGTTAATGAGATGAAAGTTATGAGAAGGTTTAGTTTGATGGTAGGTATGGTTTTGAGAGACTCCATACCTACCAGCAAACTAAAACTTCTCATAACTTTCATCTCATCAATCAAAATTGAATGATCTAAAGCTTCCCACATATATATAAATCTAAAAAACCAATTTCAAAATTTTATTTTAAAAAAATGCAATTTTTAAAAAAGTTTTGGGGTTGCCCACCCTCCCCTATTTTTCAAAACTTATTGCATAACTTCTTCAACAAATGTTGAAATGATGAAAAGTTTAAATGCCCACATAGATATATGAATTCCCCAACTTCCATAAAAATTTCAAAAAATCACACAAAATAATTTGGTTGTAAGTACATGCCCAACATCTCATTTGTCCCCCTAAGGGACGATTGGTCGGCTCATAATATTGAATATATAACTTCTAAATTGCAATATGCGAATCTATGTAAACTACATTCACATTTAATTTTTTTTGTGCAATAAACCCGAAAAATATTCACCATAAGCCTCACCCCTCTTTTTAATGACACGAACCTAACAACACTCTTTGTCTTACTTATACTGTATAATCGACTATTCTTGAGCCTAGGATATACAGGATCGTACATTGAAAATCTTGCACACGTCTAAGCCTCAAACGTTTAATTATTTTCCCAAACACGAAAGACTGGCAAAAAGCCAAACCACAAATATTCTGTACAGTTTTAAATGTTTTTACTCCCAAGGAAAGTATTTTTGAAAAAAACAAACAATTCCCCTAAACTCTCCACATTTAAAAAAAACAAAAAACAAAAATTTCCGCCAACCCTAGTGGTGTATTTGCTCTAAAAATTACTGTAGTTGACCGTTCCATTGCAATTCAAAGAAATAAGTAGTAGAGCTTCTAAAAATCTATACTAGTAAGTGGGAGTCTAACTCTTATTGACTTTACGCCCTTTTCTAAAAACTTTTAGAAGTTTTTGGGTGTAAGTTGAAGCAATTAAGGATGCCCTAAATATAGAACACCAAGCACCCTTCAACCATGTCCTTTTCCAATATCTTCTAAAAAAACTTGGTGGAAATTGAAACATAAAGGATGCCTCAAATATGGAACACCAAACACCCTCCAACTATGTGTTAGAAAAACAACAAAACACCAAATGCCCCCTAGCAAAGTATAAAATAAGAGCATTGTGATGAGAGCAATTACTACTTTTGGTTTCCAAAAAGAACCAAAATGATGGTGCATCAAGGTTAGATTCTAAACCAATTGTGAGGCATTGACTTTCTATAAAAAACATTAGGATTAGATTTTAGACCAATTGATTTGTGAGATGTTATTTTTTTGTAAAATTGAATGTTGCATTACCCATACATGTCTAATTCATGCAAAGCATGTGCCTGTATACTAGTAGAAAATATATACATAAGTTGTTTCAGTTAGTGCAAGAGTTCAAATATGCAAGACTCTATCACATTAATTTGGGTGGATATTATCTAATTTGTATGAAAAAATGGTATGCCTCTTGCCATCATTCTCCAATTAGAGTTTTGGCCACAACTTCTTGCCACCCTAAATTAGCAACTTGGTAGCTAAACCTCTATAATGCAACATTGTTCATACTATCTAATTGAACTATGGACTAGCAAAATTTCCTAAGAATTTTGGTCACATCAACAAGATTTTTTGAGATAGTATTTCAATATTGTGATTCATAAAATACTAAATTAACCTAAATTACAATGGACAATTTTAGGGAATTGCTAAAGCCACACCCAAAACTGCTAACATCACACCCTAAGGTATGCTTTGAACATGAACTATAAAAATTTAATGTTGATTTTTTAAATATGGATCAAAAGACTTGTTTCACCTCTATCATTCTACTGCTATGTTTAAAAAATTTAGAGGTGCTTGAATTTGATACTAAAAATAGAGGACTTTTGAAATATTCAAAGCAAAAATACATTAGAAAAACAACAATGATGCAATAAAAGTTTAGCAAAAATTTATATTTGTTTTTCTTTGTCTTAAAAAAGTGGTCATGTCTTTGTTGAATGAATGATGAACCACTTGAATAAAAAAAATAGCATTAAATTCTCAAAATACAATTCCCTAATTTTGTTTGTGTCTCTTCCAAATTCACTTACTCCTGAATTAGTGCTAATTATCAGCGCAGCAATTGAAATAACTTGGGTAGCACTCAAAACACTTTTAATCCAGTGGTGGACAAGCCAAGCATATAGAAACAAAACAAAGAATGTACAAGAAAAGAAAGAGAGCCAATAAAACAAATTGTGCAATTCAACCCAAAAACTTCCGTGTAATTCCCAAAAAATTACTCATTTCTATTATTAAGGTTTCAGAACAAAATTCTGTTCTATTGCAATGATATGCTAAGTGCAATTTTCTTGCCATTCCTGATAACCTTTATGATAACCCTCCTGGTATAACTTCCGATAGCACTCCTGATATTACTTCTGTTATCAGCTCAGGTAAAACTTCTGGTAACGCGTCTGATAGAGCTCCTGGTAGCGCTTCCGGTGAGCACTCCTGATAGCACTTCTCTGATAAGCCTCTGATCACACTTCTGGTTTCATTCCTGATAGTGTTCCTGATAGTGTTCCTAGCAGCACTTCTGGTAGCACTCCTGATAGCACTCCTGGTATCATTTCTGATACCACTTCTGATAGCGATTGTGGTACCAGGAGAGGACAAGTACAGCAAGGTCTGAAAGGAAAGCACAGGGCGCTTGGGGGGTTAGTGCTCTTGAGAGAAGTCAGGTTCAGAGGGTTTGGGAATATTAGAAATTCTGGCAAGCTCCGCAGCATGCATGCTGCGGAGGCGTTGGACGCCGCGCATGGCGTTCTTAGCGAATTTGCCAGCAAGCAAGGTGGCAGCCAAGCTGGGGGGCGGCTTGTCAGTGAGCTCGCCTTGCAGGGCCAAGTACTGGTCTTCTTCCTTGCGTCGCAGCTCAGCCAGGCGGCGCCTCTGGTACCTCCGCCACGCCGCTTGGATAAAGCACGCGCCCCACGTCCGCCAGTGATTTGAGTAATACCTGACCAATCAACATTTTCACACTTGTCAAGAAAACATCTTTCACAACACAAACCCTTTCAAGCTTCATAATCTTTTACAACAAAAAAAATCAATAATTTTAAACAATCCTTTCAAAAGCAACAAAACATAACATCATTTTATAACATCACCTTAGTGAATATTGAAGTTAGCTCTTGTTTAAGAAAAATATTGAAAAACTGGTTTAAAAAACTTTCGATAGTCTATCTGATACACACCCTCAAAAGTTGGGTTAAACCTCGATCCTGTCTTTCCAAACTGGTGCTCTCTAAGAACAGATAACATATCACCCCCAGAAATCCCAGTTAGCTAACATGAGACTTTACAGCCCATTAGATACAAACCTTTTGAAAGTTGGGCAAATTGTGATCAAGTATTGACTCTTTCTGGCCGAATATATCATCCCCAAGTTTGTTAAAATCTACTTACAGTAGTATCCAAGTAAGTGAGACTTTCGATCTACCGGACGGGGTTAACTGAGAAATGTCTAGCAAGTCACCACCTAGGAGGAAATTGAGTGAACGTGAAACAGAGAAGAGTGGCGAGGAGAGGAGAGGAAAGCAAGCAACTCTAAACCTGAAAGTATGTTGCAATTGCTTGCTGTGGAGTCGCCGAAACTGGCTAGCAACGAACTTCAAGTCTTCAGAGGAGAGGGAGAAAGCTTCCACTTCCTGCACGGCTCTCACGCTATGAGTAGAAATGGGGAGATGGCTTTGAGGCTTGGGATCCAACGCCCACGTGAGCAGCTCCTCCCCACAGAAGTCTCCGCTGGCCAGCGTCGCTTTGTTATAAAATCCGCTGCGGCCGCCGTTCGTCGTCACCGTCTCCAGCTCCCCACGAATGACGAAAAACATCTCGTTCACAGGGTCGCCCTCCCGCAGGATGTGCGTGCCCTCGGTACACAGCGCCGGCCGCAGCCGCTCGCACATCGCGTCCAGCAAGCTGTCGTCCATCTGATCACAAAACGGCACCTGCACACCACGCACAACACACACCATAACCGGTTTTTCCATGAGTTCCGCTGACGTGTCGCTCAGCGATTGCGATTGGCTCACGGAAGAGCAGTCCACAATCGATAACGGGATAAACGAATATGAACAATTTGAATTTAGGAACCGGTTATGAGATGGCAAGTAGGCAATCCTGTGACATTTTCAAAGAAGAATCTCACCATAAGCGGAGACTTGCTGATGTGTCACTTAGTAGTTGGCTTTATTTATTTATTGAAACCGGTTATATCCGGTGATTGCTTTCTTAGAACCCGTCATCAGTGGCGCTCAGCAGAACCGGTTGTGCACTGACAACTGGTTCTAAGAAAACGATTGTCAAAACCTCGGCAAAGAAAACGACTGTCGAAACCTCGGCAAAGGATTCTAGGCCAGAGCTGCAAGTGAAGTACTTCCTCTGTCTCTCTAAAAAGCTTCGAATTAGACACATTTCTTGTACCACCAAAATCTCCCTTTTGCTGATTACATACACTGAGAAATTGTTTGCCATGTTCAATGATCTCATGGGGGGAATTAAGCAATTAGAGCGCATTCCTCTCCTAGCAAGCTTGGCCTTGCCCATATGAGGTACCCTTGTTGCTACTAATCTTTAAATCATCAATAACAAGGAGCTAGCAGCATGCACAAATATGGTACTTTTTGCATAGAATTTGGGTGCCTCAATGGCAACATCAAAATTGGAGATTTTGCATACATTTAGTAGATGGTATATTGATTCTAGAATGCATGTGTCACTAGCACAAAGACTAAAATAATGAGGAGCTGGCAACATTCACAAACTATGCACAAATATGGTACTTTTTGCATGGAATTTGGGTGTCTAAATGGCAACACAAAAACTGGAGATTTTGCATACATTTAGTAGGTGGTATGTTGATTTCTAGAATGCAGGTGTCACTAGCACAAAGACTAAAAACATAGTTAATCCTTCACAAGGAAGCTTTTTTGGACGTTTTTAGAGGGACAAAGGGAGTAAAAGTGACGCAATTCAAGCCAGTGCGTTGTGGTGCGTACGTTGCGAACAAGGCGAAGACAGAGATGGCGTTTGATGTCTCTCCGAAGATCCGAGGGCAAGCTCTGCACCAGCATTTCCTCATCCACGCCACGTGTGGCCACCCACTTGTACTGGTCGTAGCGACGCACCCGCTGCACGATGTGGTGCGGCAGGTTGCGGTGCCGCATCCACTGCTCCGTGTCGCGGCGCTTCACGCGCATCTCCTCCAGCCGCACCGTCAGTGATTGCAGGTACGTCTGTGCAACCCAGCCAGCCCTGCCCATTGTCAGAACCACTGAACACAACATTCGTTAATTTGGGAAAAACTCTTTCCCAAAATGTATTTTGAGAATACTGAATAAAGCATTTGTGAGAGTAATTTGATGATTTATTGTGAGATTTTTGATAGCTCCTTCAAGATATTTCATCATTGATGTAAGGTCTTGAAGAAATCATCATGAAATTCATTCCAAGTCACCAACAATCTCTTAAAACCATAACCTCCAAAAGTCCCAAAATGTATCCATTTTTCCCAAATTAATGAATATCGCAGTCACTGCCTTCCCCGGCGTCCGTCACGAATGCCAGTCCAGTCATTGCTATAACGCAAACCAACTTTGTCCAAACACAAGCATCCGGCGATGGTGAGTACCACAGGCATTGCACTAGCTAAGCTCGTAATAATTGTAGCTCTCCAAAAACTCGTTTGCCTGAAATTCCCCAAACCATGCCTTTTCTACATCCTTTTTAGATTTTATAGATGAATGATGTCAGGCTCCACCGCTTTATTTTTTCATTTCAGCATTTCAATCAGAATATCGAACAGCTATTTAAAGTCTTTTTTACTAGAACTAGCCCTGATACGAAAAAAATTCTGCAGTATTTTGGTAATACTATTTGTATGAATAAGGCCCGCGCGCGCTCTTTGGCCTTATCATCCATAAGCCAATAGTCTAATGCTCCAAAAGTCGAATAGTCAATAATTTCCTTAGAATCTCTCTTAACTGCAAAAACAAATATACATACCTGCATGTTTCCGATCAGAAAGGCAAGCAAAATGAGGCCGATGAGGATGATGCATATCGTGAAGATGATTTCTCCAACGAATGTGCTCACTTCCAACGTTTGCGCCAAGGAACTACAAATCCAGAAACAACAACAACAACACCCCACGTTTAGACTCACATGATGATTAGTCCCGTACAAAAAACGGGTAAGAAAGAAAAAGCGTAATGTGTGTATGTTCATATGGCTCTTTCCATACAATTATCCCTCCAATCACCCTCGAAAATTTCAAAACGTTACTCGAAAACTTCAACAAAAATGTCACTTCTCCCGTAACCACATGCCACAATTCCACTGGACACACTAAATTCATTGCCCAAACAGATTTAAGCAAAAATTACATGTTCAAATAGCCGATTCAGGATTTTAGGGTTTAGGGTTTAAGGTTTAGGTCGACATTGCGGTGCACACAAGGGATGTTAAGCAGGAAGGACTTTAGGCTACCAAAGTTTACACAAGAGATACTAAACAGTCATACGCCGTGTGTTATCCTGGTTGGTATCATTCTTTGTACTAGCACTATTCCCTCAATAGATTTAAGCCAAATTTACACATTGACACCGCCGATTTAGAATTTAGGATTATCACATACATACTGAGGTTGTTTGATCTTGAAAGCTTAGTGATGAATTAAGACTGTGAGACTGATGATTAGAAAGAGAGGATGTGGTAATGCAGAAGAGGATCTTAGTTTATCCATTTAAGGTTTAGTGTCACTGATGGTACATATACTTCAGTGCTAGAGTACAGCTGAGGTCCAGATCAAACCAGTGCTCTTATGTAGATCCTTATTATTCAATTGCTAAGGTCAGAGTGGTGAGGGAGGCGACTTTGCACCATCTTCAAGGCATGCTAGGGTGAGCTAAGGGAAGTCAGAGAATGGAGCAAAAGGAGGGTACCTAAGAGAGAGCAAGCCCTGCCACAAGCAGTAGAAATAGGTTTGAGAGAAGAGGATGGTGTTGGACGAAACGAATTGGTCGATGGCGTCGGAGTAAATGCCATAGTTGAACCGATTAGGAGCAGCGTCAGCGGAATCAGCGTTGTTGCAAACTACGTTGGACAAGGTTTCGAACATGGGATACCACGGTGGTTTCTCCACTGCCTGGTCGTTCCAGTCACAATCGAAAATCTCTTGCTTACATGCGCCTGAATTCCCAGCTGCTGCAGCGCACTGCTCCGTCCAGCACGTGTCTTGCCGCTCCACAGCGAGCAGGTACCAAGTTGCACCTATGATCTACATAACCAAAATATTGCCAAAATTCAACATAGCAGTAGAAATAAATTCCTCTAGAATAGTTAAAAACATACCATTCACCACACACACCGGTTGCTAATTGGTAATGCTAGTTGCGATACTGCCTTACAACAATGTCTAGAACTTCGAAGGAAAGTGGATTGTAAACCATGAAAATACATCCTGTGATTAGCGATGACCTGTATTTTGGTGATAAGCATTTCAAAATTCGTTGAAAAAGAAAAACAAGTGCGCTTCCTTCATTGTACACCATCGCGCGAGATTATCCATTTTCAGTTGCCTACAGAGTAAAGGTTGGTCCATGGTCATACCATAGCATTTAGGTTTAAATTTTTAGGATTTGTGCAGAGTTTCTCACACTAAGAATCAAAATTTGTGCACCCAGTTCGCGTGCAAGTTCCAAGCATGGCTATATTGACGAGTCGGTGAAAGATGTAAAATTAAAAATTGCAGCTTTTTGTATTGAATCTTAGATGATGAAAGACACAAACTTACATGGCTGGCGAGCAAGTACAAGACCAGGTTGAAGGCGGCCCCAGCCCAAGCGGTTTCCAGGAGAACGCCAGTAGTGCTGATCATTTTGGACAGCAGAGGAAAGATTCGTAACATCCGAGGCACGTACTGAAATACCACGATGTACCGCAACGCGTTTTTGGTGTTGATGTTCACGGAGCCTAAACTACTCACATGCGGCACCACTATCCAGATGACCACCTGCAATTCCCCAGCCCCGCCGTTTCTGTTCAGAGGGATTGACCTCTAAACGTCAAAATCTTCTAAGAAAGCATGACACCACTGAAGATTTAAAACTGCTCAAGTCCTCTAGTGACTAGAAGGAGAAAAAAAGTTCAAAATAAGAAGAAAATATAATACAACCACGTGACGAAGGAAATGCTCACATTACAAGCTCATCTAATAAGGTACTATTGAGGACCTAACGTACTCTCCTACTGACTGACCCCTGTTTTAAACAGCAACTCATCTCGTCGAACACACATGCTTGGCCTCGATTAACCATTTATTGATTTTTGACTAGAAAATAAGTTTGTCTAGTGTCCCTTCAATTGTGGTCTACAACAGTCTCTTAGTGTCTGAATTATTGTATAGGAAACCATTCCATATTTTGAGTGAGAAAATAATGCTAACAAATAACGGTTTTGTGGAACTCAAAGTGATCTCTCCGCTAACCAACCAATCTAAACACACTGTCCTACATAAAATCCTAATTATGTTTATTAAGTGAGCAAATAGTATCCTCTAAAGTAGGATAGTCACAAGCATGTACCCAAAAGCGTGCCCTACTAAACCCAAGTGATAAAATAGATCAACATCAGGACAGTGACAGGCACGGATGTTAAAAAATCTACCAATTAACTTTGATCTCTACCTTCATTTTTCATTTACTAATCAAATTCCATTATTTAACTTCAAGTAAGTTTAGTAGTAGCTCCTCTACATGTGCCTGATAAGTCAAGGTTTTATTGAAGAATGGACGCGCACCTGAGGAATTGGCAAGACAGCCACGAAGTCAATCCAGAAATCAAACTTGAAGTATCTGATAGCAATTTCTCTGGGATTTGTCACAAGCTCTCCACGTCCAAACACGCGAGTGGAACGCCGAACATACGCCGTCTTGAAACGAAGCACCATGTGCACCACGTAGAAGAAGTCCGTGATAGTGCGAATCACTGTCACTCCCACCTGAAACACCCATATTATCATTATTATTGCTACCATACGCAAAGGTTTTAACCAAAATGTCTAAAAGAATAATAAAAAGTACTTGCCAAACTTGCACTAAACGTTATAAACTAGAAACCAAATTTGACAAACTTCGCTTTGCAGCTGTAGCAGACGTTGTGAGTAGCAAAGAAGGGCTAGCCAAGTTATGACCAGGGCCTTTTTTTTCATTTTTTAAGAAGTGTGAAAGTGGCGATTTGAAATGTTACAGTGGTGCTCCAAATTTCAACATTCATCCACATATTGGATAGAAATATCACATTAGTACATATTACATGTCTATAATTTGGTTTTCATCCATAATTTGACAATTTCATCCAGGTTTTTTTTTTAAAAATTTGAAGCCTTATGGCGATTTCATCCAAGTTTTCTGGCATTTTTTTTGACATTTTTTAGCCAGGTTTTTTTTTGAGTGCAATCCGGCACCAGAATGCCAAAACAAAAGTCCTGGTTATGACTCATACTGCTAGAGTTCAAACAATGAGCCTCAACAACATGAAATATGCACACAATAGTAGAGACAATAGAACCTGTATGATTGAATACAACTAGGTCCGAAGTAAGATATACACTAAGAGACTGCTATTCTTGATAAAGGTTGACCGTAGTATCCCTTCACCTATATTACAAACACCCGTGTCTCTGGGACACTTCAATCTAAGCTTTGGGCTACGGAAAGTCCCCTTTAGCCATTGCAGGATCTACTTAGAGTCTTCAGAGCAAAACCTCCCAAATCCACTAGTCCAATAATTCTCAAAAGAATATGACAGGGGTCCACAAATCAATTATAGATGAAGGGACAATGATGCAATATTCATTTACTGGTTCGAACCAATAAGTTGCTGTTCATTTATGGAGCTTAATCACCACTTTTAGACAGGTTCTATTATAGTTGTAAGAGTACAGATGCTAATCGCTGCATAAGCAGTTTCAGGTGTCAAGACATTCAAATGGCTCAAACTTGCATAAATTGAGATTTGCATGAGTATGCAAAGAAAGCAAAAGTGGCGGAATAATGATGCATTATTCATTTACTGGTTGGAACCAATAAGTTGCTATTCATTTATGGAGCTTAATCACCGCTTTTAGACAGGTTCTAGTATAGTTGTAAGAGTACAGATGCTATTTGCCGCATAAGCAGTATGAGGTGTCAAGGCATTCAAATGGCTCAAACTTGCATGAATTGATATTTGCGTGAGCATGCAAAGAAAGTAAAAATGACAAAATCGGCATTCTCGGTTTTAGGGTTAGGTTAAGGGTTTAGGGTTTTAGTACAGAGCAAGAGCATGGCCGCACCTGAAGCCGGTGGGAGATCTCGATGCAGCTGCGGTTATAATTCACCTTGGGAAGGTAGAAGAAGAGGGGGTCCACGAAGACAGCCACCAAGCAGGACGCCAGGAATAAGGAGTTCCACTTGTGGAGCGAGGGGCTGGCCGGGTCGAGGTAGTGCCACCGAGTGTCCTTGGAAATGTCGGAGCCATAAACGCTAGTAGTAGAGGTGGTTTTATTGAGACGCAGCGTCTGGCCGAGCTTGAAAAAGCCCTTGGAACTTCTTTGCCAGCCCCGGCGCACTGCAGAGGGGCCGCCGGCACTGTCCATGGTGAAGGCAGATCGCAGTGGGACGTTCACGTCACTCTCCGAGCCCATGGACATTTGTGAGTCCAGGGTCGGCCTGAACCTGGAAAACAGGTGGCAGCCAAAACAACATCAATTCCCTAACCTGTTTTGAAATCTCTACCATGAAAGGAATTGGTACTTCGAGACCAGATTTGAATGAAAACGACAGAATTGTACAAACTCTGACAACCTCTAGACATACCGTCATGTAACGAATACACACAACATTTAAGGATCTGATATCTAACTCACCTTTTCTTAGTACAATTCATTAGACTTGTTAACAAGTAGCTACATTATAGTAGATATGATAAAAAACTTGACTGAACGAAGGTTATACTTCGAGACCAGATTTGGAAGAAAACAACAGAATTGTACAAGCTCTGACAACCTCTAGACATGGGCCGTCGTGTAAAGAATACACAAAACATTTCAAGGATCTGATACCCAACTCACCTTTTCTTAGTACAGTTCATTAGACTTGTTAACAAGTAGTTATATCATATGGATATGATAAAAAACTTAACTGAACGTATGTCCATGGCTAATAAGCATTTGATTAAGATAGGGTTTCGATTTTTGGGTACTTAAATCCAAAGATCTCGATGTCTACTGCACAGTACTGTTCAACCAAATATCAAAATGCAAGTTAGCTTACCTCACAAAGTTCTTCCTCTCGCCGTTCATTTTCTGCATCTTTATCCTGCCAAGCATGCTTCTGCAGTAAAACGGCACCCTTGTTGGCACCACCGGCACTACGCTCCAGACACACCACCTTTATAACAGCACCGGTGTCTCGTCCCCCTTGACATAACTCCCATCAACGCCGAAATGGCACTGCTGGTGCCAATCTCCCCACTCGAATTCGGCATCTAAGTTACGAGCCACGAAGAACCAGATACGCCAATTTGAGATAGCGATTCAAATTCTAACCTAATCTGCCAAACTTAGTCTCGACCTAAACTTCACTAAACTCTACCACAATCCGCCACCATATCCAGTTTACTACAAACGCATCCCCTACCCACTTCCCTAAACCACGACCACTTGAAAAGCTATCAAATTCCATCACTTACAATCATTACGGCAACGCTCAGAATTCAAATCTCCATAGCTCGCCCTGAATCAACACCAATTCCAAACCAATCCAGGAACTCCACACACGTACACACACAGCAACAATCCCCTGCTCATGCTACTGCTGCTGCTGTAGCTTGAATGATGCATAACACGAATCACAAAGCTGACAAGCTGGCTCTACACGAAGCTTTCTCACAAATCTCGCCACAAAAGTGCACTCTATCCTCAGCTGGTAAGTTTAGACCGCTGCAACGGGAGATTCATTCACCTCAACAGAAAACGAATCCCAATCTGCATTACCTGCAACAACAGCACTCGAAAGAAGTAGTCGTAGTCGTAGTTGTAGTTGTAGTTGTGGTAGTAGTTGCAATGGTAGTGGTGGTGCTGGTAATATGAATCGTCTTCTGGAGCGGAAGCGAAGATCACACAATCAGCACCAACTTCTTCTCCTCCAGTTCGTGGAGATGAGACTCTGGCTGCTCTTGCTACTCGCTGTGCAATCTCTCAGCAATGGTGAATCGTGGCGCCCCACTAGTTGTGTTGGTGCCATTGCAAAGTTGAGCATTCAAAAACATCCAGCTGGAGAAATGTTGTGTAAAGTGGAGGTGAAGGAGAACCACGAGCATTGGTGGAAGGAAGAATTTGCCCCGTCGTGGTCTGAGTTGACAACGAATGCGAATGGTGGTCCCGGTGGAGCTAGACAGTGAAGTGCCATGGAGTGAAAGACAAAGTACCGAATTAAGCTTACGCAAGGTGACAAGATGTGGGACGCAATCTGTGCTGGAGACTTGGAGGTAGGCGGGAGAGGGAGATGAAGCTGAGATTTTTCATCCATTTGAGAGATGAAGCTGAGATTTTAATCCATTTGAGAGATGAAGCTGAGATTTTCATCCATTTGAGAGAGATGAAGTCCAGTTCTGTCCAGTCGAGAGAGTTGAGGTGGCTTTTGTAGAGCCACGCCGCCAGGATGAACTGATCCCCTCCATTGTCCTATCTCCTGGATGAATGAGAGGAGCTCGGTCAACTGCATTATGAGTGTGTGGGGCCACAGTGAAGAAGCAAAGTTTTTTCACATTTCAAATAAAGAAAGTTGATGTAGGGAATTGATACTGTATGTGCACACCGGGGGTTGATATTTGCACACCCTCTGGGGAGAAAATTATAGATTTCTAGTATCAAAAAGCTGAATTTGAGACTTTGCAATTCGGATTTGGAGACTACGATTTAGTCTAGAACCACAAAAAAAAAGCTGCAATTGAACAATGTCCAATGAAAAAGTTTATCTTTTTTTACAAAAAAAACTGAAAGTAACATTTTTCTCCCTAGCTAAGCTTTTTTACTCGGTGTTGTTCAATTGCAACTTTTTTAATGATTCTAAACTAAATCATGGTCTCTAAGTCCAAATTTGAATTCAAAATTTTCAAATTCAGCTTTTTGATAGTAGAAATCTATCATTTTCCCCCTAGGGAGTGTGCAAATATCAACCCCCGGTGTGCACATATCAATTCTCTTTATATAAGGTAGGAGGTTCTAAAAGTGTGCACCTTCTCAAATGTATTCCGATTGTACATGTTGTTTTTCATAACCCTTCAACAATGTACATGCAATGAACATTTGAGGAGGTGCACCATTTTAGAGCCCTATGGTCTTTCTACTTCAAATTTTCATACTCCCAATGCCCCATTATAAAGCTCCAAACAACTTCTTCATGAGGAATAAATAATATTTTTAGCCATTATGCTAGTGACAAATGAATTCTAGAATCAATGTACCACCTACCAAATATTTGCAAAATCTCAAGTTTTTATGTTGTTGTTTAGACACCCAAATTTCATGCAATGTGCATAGTTTGTGAAGGTTGCTAGCTCCTCATTATTTTAGCCTTTGTACTAATGACACATGCGTTCTAAAATCAATATACCATCTACCAAATGTGTGCAAAATCTCTAGCTTTGATGTTGTTGTTTGGACACCCAAATTCCATGCAAAAAGTACCATATTTGTACATGTTGCTAGCTCCTCATTATTGATGATTTAAAAAATTAGTAACAACAATAGTACCTCATATGGACAAGGCCAAGCTTGTTAGGAGAGGAATGCTCTCTAATTGCTTAACTTGCCCCCATGAGATCATTGAACATGACAAATGCTTTCTCAGCATTTGAAATTAGCAAAAAGGAGCTATTTAGTGGGACAAGAACTAGGCCTAATTTGAAACTTTATATTTGGACATAGGGAGTAACTAATTCCACAAAGCTCCAAAAAATATGAAACAACTTGGGTTGGATGTCAATTCCTCTTATCTTTCAAGGAAAATTTATTGAAAAATATTTCAAGAAGTTTTGGTAGAGCAATCAAGAAGGGGTGGTACATGTATCAATTCCCTAACACCAATTGTCATAGCGGACCTTAATTGTCAACTAAGTGAGAAATAAAGTGAGGTAAATGATAGGGTAATTAGCACTACAAGGACATATGCATTTGACTTCAAAAACTTCATTAGTGGAAAATGTATTGTTTCTTGTTTCCAATGTTGTCTACTTGTTTTCTCCAACTGTCCAATTATGTAAAATAACAATTTAACAAACAACAAGACTCTGTGTTTGCAAAACCAAACAGATTCTCCATCATTGATACTTCAACCTACTAATTGATCAAGAAATATCGTGCTTGAAGGAAAGCGAATAGATTCTCCATCATTGATACTTCAACCTACTAATTGATCAAGAAATATCGTGCTTAAAGGAAAGCGAATAGATTCTCCATCATTCAATATTCAACCTACTAATTGTTCAAGTAATGAAGTTGCTTGAAGGAGTTGTTGTACCAAAAGAAATTCAAATTTTTCCGTGTTGAGGATAA
Source organism: Ulota crispa (assembly GCA_963920765.1). Classification (NCBI taxonomy): domain Eukaryota; kingdom Viridiplantae; phylum Streptophyta; class Bryopsida; order Orthotrichales; family Orthotrichaceae; genus Ulota; species Ulota crispa. The sequence goes on from OY987246.1 coordinate 4,821,774, forward strand.
TATTTTGGTGGGTCCATGCATTAATTGCATCCTTTCTACCCAAAAATCTCCCTCATCTCCCTCAAAAATCTCCCTCATCTCCCTAATATGTTGTTTTACAATATGGGTGCACATGCTCTAAGACCCACAACTCTATATATCATTACTGCTGTTTTGGGGGCTTGCAACACCGATGGCCTTTCTTCCTCCAATTTAAAAAATTAATGAGAGAAGGTGAGGTACATATATAAAATCCCCTTACTTTTGTCCAATCCTTGTGGTCCTCTCGTTTGGCCATTCCTCCTCGCCGTCGCTATCCTTGAACCAATACAAACCCGGAATCTCCGCTTTCTGCTCCTGATTCGCGGCCAAAGGCAATGTAGCGGACGCGGACGAGTACACACGGAGCAGCGCGCACTCCGCCTGCTCCTGCCAGTTCGTAACGATCGTCATGACGAGCAGCGCCACGCATTGCGTACCAAGCCCCAAGAGCATCCCGAACCACAACCCACGCCCTTTCATATCATACACAAACGCAAGCGTGATCTCAGCAGGCAAGCCTACGGCGTAATACGCGCCCAGATTCGCCGCAGCGCCCAGCGCCTGCCACCCGCACCCACGCGCCACGCCCGACAGCACGCCCTGGACGGCGTCCATGACGTGCATCACCGCCAGCAACGGAACACACCGCGCGACGTAATCAATCACCTCAAGCTCGCTAGAAAAAGCTTTCCCCCACTGATGCCGCACAGAAAAAAGCACCGTCGCAACCAGCAGCCCCTCGAGCATCCCAATACACACCGCGACCACCACCACGCCTTTCGCCGCTTGCGGACGCCCCGCGCCGAGCTCGTTCCCGACTCGCGTGCTCACAGCGGAGCCAATACCGAACGGCATCATGTAGCACAAAGCCAGCGTGGTGAGGCAGATGGACAGCGTCGACGTTTCGAGCTGCGGGTTCGGGAGCAGCCCGGAGAGTAACACCAGCGCTTCGAACGACCAGTACTCTAAACATATCATGACTGTCGACGGGACGGCGAGCTTGAAAAACGACGGTAGCTCGTTGAACGCTTCCTTTGAGAAGCGAGTCCATGTCCGCTTGCAAGTATCGGAGTGTCGTATATACAGCGTCAGGAATACGACGTTCAGCCATGTGGAGACACCGGACGCGATCGCCGCGCCGCGGTAACCGAGCTTGGAGATGAGCAGGTAGCATAAGGGAATGTGGAGAAGTAGCGACGCGGCGGAGAAAAGCGCCATGGGCAGCACCACGCTCTGCGCTTGCAAAAACTTCGTCAGCGGTTGTAGTGTCGCCGTGGCGAAGAGCGACGGGATGAGGTAGCGCGCGTACACGCCTGCGAGCTCGGCGATGTCGGGGTTTTGGCCGAGAGAGATGAGGAGGATGTCGACGTTGTACCAGATGATTGCCACGGGGATGCACACCAGGTAGAGCACGAAGAGCGCTCGCTGCATGTAGATTCCGAGCATGTGGTATTGCTTGGCGCCGTATGCTTGCCCGCAGAGCGTGTCCAACGCGGACGCCATGCCGAAAAGCAGGCTGGTGCCGGTGACGCCTGCGAATGAGCTCGCGATCGCTGCGGATGCTAGCTCTAGTTCGCCTAAGTGTCCCACGAACATCACCGATACCACGATCAGCAGGTACTGGAGAAGCGCCACGCACACCATCGGCCCTGCGATTCGGACTTGCTTCTGTACCTCCCCCCATATCCAGTCCGGCGTGCAGGATATCGCCTCGTCACGTCTGCTCACGGACCTCGTCACGCCGTTTGCGAACGTGAACGTGTGTGATGACGCCGGCGACGCTGGTAGCAATGGATCCTCGTCCATGGTCGCAAAAAAGTCTCAATGGCGACTCCTCCCTTGCACTGCTTCAGCACGCCCACCACATTCGAACGACCAGAAAAAAGCTCTGCACTTTTTGCAAACCCAGCTGGGAGTCTGAATATTTAGCCCCAACCTGTACATTAGCGCAAATTCAGTACCACAAAACTTGTCCCTAAATTTCCATAGCTCCTCTGCGAACCCAGCTGGAATGTAAAGAAAAACTTGTCCATAAATTTCCATAGCTCCTCTGCAAACCCAGCTGGAAGTCTAGAGAACTTGGCCCAACGTGTACATTAGAGCAAATTCAGTACCTCAGAACTTGTCCACAAATTTTCGTAACTCGTCTTCAGGATGCTACTGTGATTTTTACCAAGTGTCGTCCTCGGTTACCAATTGCAATCGGTAAGAAAAGTGCCCCCACCAGTTCAGAATTTGGGTGCAATGGTGAAAAGGTGCGAGTTTTGAGAGGGTGAGGAGGAAGGAGGATTGTGGGATTGTGGTGAGAGAGGAGGTGCAGCTTGGATTTGGTGGTGCTGTGACGCAGGGCTTGAGCGGCAAGGTAAGAGCCTGGAGAACCTGGCCATTGTGCTTAAAGCTGCAGCGAAAGAATTGCTGATACCTCCAAGTTTGCTGAAAAGCTGCGGGAGCCAGTTTTTGTCCGGAACAGTGGTTGGGATATTCCTGAAGGGAAATCTTTGGTCGATCGGGGGTGGCGGATCTCTTTAACCCTTAACCCCTGAGCGCCCAGGCTGTTTTCATGAAAATCAGGGTTTTTGGAGACCAACCTCTTTGATGCATTGTATCTTGGTCAATTGGATGATCCACAAAAAGTGACCATTAAAAATAGTGGAGTACCTACTTAGAAAATGGTTTGCAGATTTTGGGAACAATTGATCGCGGGAGATGGGAGATCATAACATTTGATCAAACAACATGTGATGACAAAATCTCATTTTTTAGTAGGTAGTTGCTATTTGATGATTTTTACAAAATTCTGTAAGTCCCGGATTCATCTCAAATTTTGTGAGTAGCAAGCTTAGATATGAACGCACACACTTGTAAATTATTGAAGATTGCACTTTTTTTTATGTCAAGTTTTAGGGCTTCAAATAGCTATTCCACGGAAAACAATGACCGGCACAATTGGTGACGGTTGCCATAATAAGGGTCTAGAACATGCTTGAACCCTTGCCAACAACTTTCCCGCTACCACAAAACTTACACAAGGAAGCTTGCAAGGGATATTGACCGGTTGTAGCCTGTAAAACACTGCTTGCCAGCACGCCCCATATGGTGCCACCACTCCCCATATGATGTCACTAGTAGAAAATTCAGCACAAAATCAACAAAATTTCAACCAAAAACTGTTGATTTTTTCTGTGAATTTGGTCAAGTTGATTTGGATATTTTTCTGTTGATTTTCTGTTGATTATTTACAGTTTTTTGTTAATTTGTTGTTGATTTCTATTACGTATTTTATGTTGTTTAATTCTATTTCTTTTCATTTTTAAATTTTTTTTCATAGAATTTGTTATTATTTTACAAAAATGTGAACTTTTTAGGGGGATGGGCAGCTGCCCAAACTCTCAGGCAGCTGCCCGAGCTGCCCAAACTCCCGGGCAACTGTCGGTGGCGGGGTTTGAGCCCTCCACCTCTCCTCTCACACTCCACAACCTTAGCACATTCTCAAACCACTAGAGAATGTGCAAATGCACATGCTTACATTAGTAATTTGATTCTATTTGTACATTAAATGTTCATGTCTTTAGTAATCCAGTAGACTTTGGAGGCTATTTCTGCCCATTAAAAGACTTTTTTTCAAAAAACTTAGAACTAAAGAAAGTTGGTAAATGTGTTTTACTTTCACCTCCAACAATTTTTTTTGGATTTCAATCTTTTTATCAAAAGTTATGAACTAAAATCAGAGAAGGTGTTTAGAAATTTTAAATAAATTGTTTATTTCCATCCTTTTGATTTTGTTTATAAATTTTTTTTGAAATTCACAAATCTCATAAGGATTGTTGCAGGCAAAAGTTGGATTCATTAATAACTATTATTTAGTGTTAGTTTTTTGTAAAAAAAACCTTATTTTGTAAAAAAAACTTTATTTTGTTAAAATAGCCTCCATAGTTTGATAGCTTCAAATAACATGAAGTCGTGAAAAGTTACAAAATTAAATCCTTGCAATTATAAAATCAAAATTCTATTGACTTTTGAATAGTTTTGGATAATTTTTAAGGGCATTAATATGTGAACCACACCCTTTGAACTACTGTACCACACCCTTGGGGTAAATTTTAGATTTCTACCATCAGAAATTTGAGTTTGAGAATTTTGAATTCAAATTTGAACTTAGAGACCATGGTATTGTCTAGGACCATAAAAAAAATTGCAATTCAACAACACCCAATGAAAAAGCTTATCTTTTTTTACAAACAAAAGTAAAATTAACAATTTTCTCCCTAACTAAACTTTTTCATTGGGTGTTGTTGAATTGCAACTTTTTTTATAGTTCTAGACAACATCATGGTCTCTAAGTCCAAATCTGAATTCAAAATTTTCAAATTCAGCTTTTTGATGGTAGAAATCTAAAATTTACCTTGTGGTGTGGTATAGTAATTGGAAGAGTGTGGTACACATATCAAGATTGTTTTTTTTTAACTCATTTGGTTAGTAATAGAAGGAAAATTACTAAAAATACCCTTTAAGTCTTTCAAAATATCAAGTTTACGGCAAATATATGTGAAACATAAAAAATAGTCCTTATTTTTTGTAGGAATATCAATTATACTCCTATTATTTTGGAAAATTAATTAAAAACTCTTCTATTTTGAAATGTTAAATATATCCTTGTGTTGTTTGAAATGTAAAAATCACCTTTGGTTTCTTGTAAAAATTTGCATTAAACTATACACTTGGTTATCATGTAACACAAAGATATTTTTAGTACTTTTAATCCTTAAGGGACATATATGATTTCTTCAAAGAATTGAGGAGCATCTTTTATATTTGTTTGTAAGGAAATTTTGGTATTTAAAACAACAAAATGTTGTACTTTTTATATAAAATTTTGTTGAATTAGTGAAGTTGTGTCCAAAAGTATCTAGATCAACAAAAAACTGTTGAGTTTTTTGTTATTATGGTCATGTGTTTACTTGACTTTAAAGGCTGCTAATTTTAAATCTTACCAAATTGTGAAAAGTAAAGAAAATAAAACCAGTCAATGTACACTCAAACTTCTAAAAGATTCTTTTTTTTAGAAAACTTCTTTTATTTTTTAAAACTTCAAAAAAATTTAATGAGGTCCAAAAAGTTTTTAGAAAGATTTCAAAAACAAACCTAAACTATTGTGATAGTTTTTTTGAAAGTATTTTGATGATTTACAAAAAGATTCCTAAAGGACTCTAATTCAGTCTAAGAGATTCTATTTCTATAAGTATTTTGAAGTACTTTAACAAATTCCATAAAGATTTTAAAAAGATTCTCAAAGATTCCAAAAAGGTTCTTGAAAATTCTTAGAGATTTTCAGAGATTTTTTGAATTTCATAAAAGATTCTCAAAAGATTCCCAAAGATTCTCAAAGATTCTCAATTGTTCTCAAACATTCTCAAAGATTCCAAAATACTTGAAAAGATTCCCAAAGATTCTAAATGATTCTCAAAGATTCCTAAAAGATTCTCAAAGATTCTCAAAGATTTCCAAAGATTCTTGAAGATTTCAAAGAGATTCTCAAAGATTCTCAAAGATTCTCAATTGTTCTCAAACATTCTCAAAGATTCCAAAAAAACTTGAAAAGATTTCCAAAGATTCCAAAAGATTCTCAAAGATTCCTAAAAGATTCTCAAAGATTCTCAAACACTCTCAAAGATTCTCAAAGATTCTCAATTGTTCTCAAACATTCTCAAAGATTCCAAAAAAACTTGAAAAGATTCCCAAAGATTCCAAAAGATTCTCAAAGATTCCTAAAAGATTCTCAAACATTCTCAAACATTCTCAAACATTCTCAAACATTCTCAAACATTCTCAAACATTCTCAAACATTCTCAATTGTTCTCAAACATTCTCAAAGATTCCAAAAAAACTTGAAAAGATTCCCAAAGATTCCTTAAGATTCTCAAAGATTCTCAAAGATTCTCAAACATTCTCAAACATTTTCAAACATTCTCAAAGATTCCAAAAAAATTGAAAAGATTTCCAAAGATTCCTTAAGATTCTCAAAGATTCCTAAAAGATTCTCAAAGATTCCTAAAAGATTCTCAAAGATTCTCTAAGATTCTAAAAAAACTTGAAAAGATTCCAAAAGATTTCCAAAGATTCATGAAGATTCCTAAAAGATTCTCAAAGATTCTAAAATCTCAAAAAGATTCTTAAATATTTTTAAAAATCATGACAATATTCTCAATGATTCCCAAAAGATTCTTGAAGATTCTTAAAGATTCACAAAAAATTCCCAAAAGATCTTCAGAAGATTCCAAAATTTCTGTTGATTTAGATAGTGGTGTCCAAATCAACAGACCGTATTTAGTTTTTTACAGAATTCTGTTAAATTAGTCAATTAGCGTGGGCAAGTGCCCAAATCAACAAGAAATTGTTGGTTTTTTGTTGTTTTGGAAGGAGTTTTCTACTAGTGTGTTTTCACCCAATCGAATCTCTTGTAGCAGTTTGTACAACATTTGGCTTTCCTTGCCATTACTCCATTGGCATGGACAACTTGAATGCTTTCATAATTGTAGTGTAAAGTAAGACCAAAAAGTCAGATCTAGTCCCTCAAAACAAGGATTAAAAATAGTAGGAGGCGAGATCTGGGGCGCTCGGGCCCTCAGGGGTTAAAGGACGGATGGATCACCATGGCTTGCCCTGCTTGTAGCAGTTTACAATGTTTTGCACATGGGCACCAATAGTATTGATTCAAAAAGTTGGAAAAGTCAACAGTGCATGGTGTCCTTATGAAAATCGCAAGAAGGGCATCTTGGGAGCTAACACCATGTTTCTAAATCTTATCACAATTTGGGTTACAAACAAAATGAATGCATCTCAAGAGGTAATTTTTTGTCTTCCATGATGGACCATGTGTTTATGGTCACTTCTGAAGAAAAAAAATCAAATGAAAAAGGACTTTTTTTTTAATCACATAATCTTTTTTCAAAACTAGAGGACATTTTTTGTCCTCCTCAAAGTTTAGGGGTTAAGCCCCAGGTTTTAGGTCTCACTAGAATCCTGGAATTTGATTGGGCGCAAGCTGAAATTAGGGACTTGGCAATTCACACTATGCCTTATGGGCAAATTTTTGTTAGAGCAGCTCGACTGCTTTCCTTAAAAAGAGAATGTGAAAGGTGATTTGCAAGGGCATGGACTGGGTCATTTTTGTAACAGCTTTGCTTTTTCTAAAGCATTCTCAACATTGTGTTTAGAGTTAACTCCTTGTTCCTTATTGTCGCAAGCATCTTTCAACTTCTTTTCTTGAGTATTTTTCAACTTCTTCTCCCCTTTTGTGAGCTTTAGCGTGGTTTAAAAACAACCTCACAATGGCGTGAACAGAAGTTTTAGCGTCTCTCTACAATTTTAGGAAACCAATACCAACAAAGTGATGGAAACTTAAACTCTAATTCCTCTTGCTGTAATTGTGGTTACGTGTCAATTTAAGTTTGCGATTTTAGTGCTCTTAGGGCTCTACTGTTGGCCCTATGTAAGAACTGCCAAAATGAACCAACAAGATTTCTTGAAATTTTGAATTGGGCCGTCAATTAGACCCTAGTGTTATATACTGGGATTGGTCCAATTGGTCTTGTTGATGATGTGGTCACAAGTATATAAAAATTGGGCCACTGCAATGCATTAAACGTGAGTCTAATTTGTTGATTTCAAATTGGATCACAGATTAGACACAAGGGCTTTACATTGAGGCCCAATCAAAACTTTGACCAAATTGCTGGTTCATTGAATTGTAAACTAGGGAAACAAATGGACTTGCACACTAAGATAAAGTTACACTTAGTCTCACATCTTGGTTTCACTTAGAAATGCATATGGAGCAATACCTTTATGGAGATTTTAACACCAAGAAGTTGGAACTATACTCAAAAGTTGGACCAAACAAATGCCAAAATCCAACTTCAAGGCCACGCTCTACCAACTACTTTGCCTTATGTATTTGGAATTTTTTGTGGTACAATTTTTATTTTCCTTCTACAGCCGAGATCTGGCATCAACATGGGACTTGCATATGTTGGACAATGGGACTTAGTGAATTACTCTTACCCTTAAGCCTCAAGTTTCAAATCTACGTTGAGAGTAATACTTTGAACTGCATAGATGGATTAAAAACTAATCTTTCTTGCAATTCCAATACCAAAGTTATTGAAACTAATGCGATTTCATCCAACATCAAAAACAAATTGACGCACGGATTATTTAGCATTGCAAAAGGTATTTTTTGCAGCATCAAAAAATTGCTAGAGTACATTACGACCATTAACCATGGATATTGGATGACACGCTGATTCAATGCAACAACTACTTTCATTGAAAAGTTTGCAACTTTGCTCTTTTCTTTTTTCAATTCACGCTCCAACAAATTTTGCAAATCTTACAAAAAACTTCGTATGTGATAGATTGTCCTAATAAGAGCAACAATTCGTAACTCTCTTAATTTTATGCACCACAATGGTAAAAAACAAGACTAAACAAAACTAGATTCCTCGTGTACACACTAGATTGACAAGGCTGGTACACAAGCCATGAAGGAAATACCTCCGGATATCTAACTTAACCCTTGATTTTCCAATGCTAAGATTATTGCCAAGTGTCAATTAAGAGTGTCCTAGAGAGAGCTCAAAATTTTGAACATACTAGCACGCACACCCAAGGTGTGCAGATTTGAAAATTTTGAGTTCAGGTTTGGATGCACAAACCCTGAATCACAATAAAGGTCATAGGATAGAAAAATTTACCAATTACAAAGGAGGGGCAGATTTTACCTTTCACCACATTGGAACAAAACGAAGACTGCACATCTCAGATCCACAGACTGGGATGATCAGTACCCTGGGCCTTAAAGAGGTTAAGCTAAGTATCGATTATTTACTTTTTGAGCAACAAAAGAGAAGCCGCTAGTCAAGGCTTCTATTTTTTCATTCGTTTCGTTTCTTTTTACAACAGAGCCAGAAAGCCATACTCCTGTTTTATGTTATAGAAGGGAGTGCTAAAGGAGTAACCCGGTCTGATACTACTTCTCTGATACACCCAATATAAAATGCCAACAAAAACCACAAAACAGTAATTCACTCACGAGTTAAGGTAAAAGACTCTTCAACGAACATATACATAATTCAATTCACCTTGCAGCGATGCAAACCATCACGCCAACAAATTGATGCCAACGCTCCTAGGAAGTAAATCCCAACTCTAACTTGCATGGAAACCGTCCAACTTCAAAGGACAACCTTACATTTTGGTCTACTAAAGTGATTTGCCTCGTGGTTTTTTCAATTCAACTTGATGTTGTAAATTAGAATTAAACACTTACTCTCCAAATGAGTTGGTTTTCCAGCGTGCTAAATTCCTCAGTTCAAAAATTTGGTTCCGCTCCTCTGGAGGCAATTACTCCCACTCAATAGTCGACGGATGTTTTGACGTAATATCATAAACCACCCTGTTAATCCCTCTGACGCTGTTGCAGATTCTAGATGACAGTTGAGCAAGAAACTTTCCATCGAAATGATACCTGCAAGACGAAACACTTCCCACGTTTACTAAAAACTTACAAAATAGATAAACGTCTGATAGAGTTAGATGGTATCGTTCTTGAGAAGCATGAAAAGGGGGGATAAAAACAAAAAAATCCACCTTAAACTGAACCATTCTAGCAACGGTTTGATAAGGCATATACGCAGGGAAGATTTAAAGGCATGGGTGGAGTTCTACCAGTCCGCTGTCATCCCGTCTTCACTTCGAATTGCACGAAGAACAACAGCATGTGAATGTGTCCGTTTATCTCCTTGGACACCGACAGTCTTCACTGGAAGATAAACTGCAAATGCTTGCCAGATTTCATCATAGAGACCCGCTTCCCGGATGCTGTTAATAAAAATCTCATCAGCCTGCGCAGGAAATGCTACAGATCAACGAATTGCGTTCATTGAAAGAAGCCACATACTTGCATAATAATCTCTAAAAATGTAATATCGAATGTCAAAACTCACCACCCCCACCAAATACAACAGAGAATCAAAAGCTCCATACTAGTAAGTGAGATTTTTCAATCCATACCAAGCGAAGAGTCTCAAGTGCATTGTCCTGAGTGACATCACCCATGATTCGCACAACAAGCCTAGGTCCAGGAAAAGGATGCCGATTCACAAAAGAAACAGGTACACCCATCTTGCGTACCCATCTTGCGTACCTGCACGATTCAATCACTCCAATTTTCTTGACCAGATCTTTAAAAGATGCAAATAAAAAGGGTGGATTAGGGGAGAAAACATGGAGAGCAGTAGTCAAGACAAGTAGTGTACCTCATCTTTGAAGAGCCACTTCAAAGGCTCAACTAGCTTCAGCTGCATGTCCTTCGGCAAGCCACCGACGTTGTGGTGACTCTTGATAGTATGGGAGTGCGACTTCCCACTTCCCGGAGGAGGTCATGACTCAATAACATCAGGGTACAGAGGCTTCTTTCCGATCTCTCTCTCTAATCTGTGAGAAAACTCATCAAAAACGGCAATAAACTCCGCTCCAATGATCTTCCGCTTCCTCTCCGGGTCGACAACGCCTTTCAACTTGCTCAGGAACTGCTCACTGGTGTCCACACAAGTGACAGACAAGTGGAGCTCTTGCTCAAACGTGGCCATGATTCTTTCTCTCTCTTTGTACCTGAAAGAAATCGTGAAGAAAGTTTCAAGTAACGTAAGCAAAAACATACCGATAGAAAGAAGAAAAGATCATAACATACATTTTTCAATAATAGTAGGCGTCGAAATTAGAACATCTGTTGGAAAAAGGCTTTGCATCTAGAGTTTAAAATTGAAAAGAACTTGGGCGCCCCTTGTTATAGTTACATACAAGTTCATATATTTTTAATGACAAGGGCAGAGACTCCACAAGGAATTCCAAAACGATTCTCAAAACCTAGCCTCTCTCACCAAGTTTTTCAAAATAATTAGAAGAAGGAATCTTAAGCGTCCTGCTTGCTTATCCAGAATTTCAGAACTACTTTTCGAAACCTGGTGTTTCAATCTTCCAGCGGTAGAAGTTTCAGTATTGACGGCCCCTATTGCATGTTTCAAAGTTTCCTACAATTGACTCCTAGCTTGTGAATTCTACCTATTTTGAGCTTGGGCACGAAGGGTCGAAACAACAATATCCCTCGTACTAATGATACCAACAAAAAACTAGTAAATTCAGAAACTGTCTATCTACAATTCCATCTGCCCGCAATTCGTGATTGATAACTACAGAGCTTGTGAACAAAATCATCTGATAGAGTTGGTAGAATTGTTTGAAGATTTCTAATGAAAATGACATCAGAAAGAAAAGTAGGGTTTGAAGAGAAACAGGGGAGGTTGACAAAGGTATATTCCTAGTACCTGCAAAGGCCGTTATCCACGAACACACAATGAAGGCGGTCTCCAATAGCTCGGTGCACCAGAGTGGCAGCGACAGCTGAGTCCACACCACCAGAAAGCGCACAAATCACATGATCATCAGGGCCAACCATCTTTGTGACTTTCTCGATTTCTTCATCCAACACGTTCTGAAGCTCCCAGTCAGCAGTGATGCCGCACACCTTCAACAAAAAGTGCTCTATAGTCTCCGTCCCTTTCTCGGAGTGCGTAACCTGCCAAGTAACCCTAGCTATTGAATTTACCATCAAACTGACAAAGAAAAAGCAAAGTCTAACACTTCATGCAATTCTGGAGATAGAACAAGACAGAAATAGGTCCAGGGAGAGAGGGCAAGAGCTTGGAGAGAGAGAAGGAATGCAATGCAGACCTCGGGATGGTACTGAAGAGCAAAAATGCTGTCCTCCGCGTGCTCAATTGCAGCAATGTTGCCCTGCCGACTACGGGCGACGACTTCAAAGCCAGGAGGGAGACGCACAGCCTCATCGCAATGGCTCATCCACACCGTCTGGTTAGTAACAGACTCGGCCAGATTGCCGTAGAGGCGGCTACCTTCCTGAGCTGTGATCTCCATGCGGCCATACTCCTGGTGGTCGGCCAGCTTCACCTTGCCTCCGAGCAGCTTCACAATCAAATGCAAGCCGTAGCAAATTCCGAGCACGGGAATCCGCTGCTTCTTTACGTAATCAAAGAATCCCTCGGGTAAAGTGGGAGAGTCCTCGAGTGCGGGCCGCCCGAGAGGATAGTCACAGCCAGCGAGAGCACTTGAATGTCTGCGATCGACGTCCCGGCCGGCAAGCACACCGACGCAACATGCAGCGCACGAATGCGCCGGGCAATCAGGTGCGTGTACTGCGAACCGAAATCCAACACAAGCACCAGATTCTTGCTCTGCTGCAGAATTGACATGGCGACACGGCTGTGAAGAATGCCGTCCGTGAAAATGATTCTCGGGGTTTAGGGTTTAAGCGGGGTGAGGGGAACACGTTCTCGATGAATCGGTTCCTCGTTCTCTGATCCTGGCCGTTGATTATGTCGTCGGATCCCGACCGTACGATTTACTATTAGGGTTTGGGGTTCTCGCTAACGCAGAGGTTTGCTTCTGGTCTCGTCCTTTTGCAGCCCTTGCTCGCCATCGCCAGTGGAGGTCAAGCTCTTTGTCCCGTTCGTCACGTTGCCACCATGAGTGCTGCTGAGGAGGCCGCTCCTGCCGTCTTGCCTGAGACGCTTCTCAAGAAGCGCAAGAGAGACGACAAATGGGCCGCCGCCAAGTCCGCGGAGGTTGCTGCGGCAAAGTCCCGCAATGCCAAGAACCGGACTCTTATTTTCAAGCGTGCTCAGCAGTACCAGGAGGAGTATGCGAAGCAGGTTAGTCGTTTTGTGAGACGATGCTGTGCCACTTGAGTGTGATTATTACTACTGTTCAGCTTTCCGTGTTCGTGCGCGAGCGTAGTTTGTTTCGGCGTTGTGATCGGAGATGCTCTTTGTCAGAATCAAGCAGTAATGTACATTGCCTGTTCTAGGGTTTGGAGCTCTCTTGGACATGCTTTTCAGTTTGTATTTTGGGAAGGATATTTGGTTTATCATTAGATGGTGTGCTGTAATCCGTCTTGTACCGATACATGATATATGTCGTCCCTGTTCAATCACCAGCAAAGTAGGGTTTGAATGAAGTGACGTTACACCCGCGTTTTTCTATTTGTTTTTAGCTAGAATCAACGATAACAGTCTAGTGAACCGAGTACGAAGATCTTTCATCTCGGTAGTTGTACCCGTAGCGGTGGTAGTTAATGATTTCTTACCGTCATCTTTGTTGCTGGTGACCTAAAATTTCAATAATGCGTGCTGTCTCTGATTTAGAGACGATACCTAGAACTAAAGTTTCTCTGTTTTCGCATTTTTATGAGTAATACTTAGTACATTCTATGAAGCAGTTTTAAAATCAAATTCTATCTGACCTCTGGTGAACGTTTTTAATTTTTTCCTTGGTTATTCATTCTTATCGAGAATTATTTGTTTCAGGAATCCGAATTGATCAGTTTGAAGAGGGAGGCTAAGCTGAAGGGTGGTTTCTATGTGGAGCCCGAGGCGAAGCTGCTGTTTGTCATTCGTATTCGGGGGTAAGTCTAAAACTTCGGAATTTGCGTCCATCTTTCTGACATTTCGACCTAAGTGGTTTATTTAGTAGTACTATCATGCAAATCATGGTTTGAATTAGGCTTAAACGCTGTGTATATCCTGTTGGTTATTCACCATCGGTTGTCGAGGTCTGTTTCATTTTGGACTTGTTTTGTACGGAATTTTTTCACTGAAACGTGCTCTTGTAATGCAGTGTCAATGACATGCATCCCAAGGTGAGGACAATCATGCAGTTGTTGAGGCTTAGGCAGATCTTCAACGGGGTGTTCATGAAGGTTAACAAGGCCACTGTCAACATGCTGCGGAGGGTTGAGCCTTATGTCACCTACGGGTAAGTTTACCATGATTCTTACTCATGTTTTCTTTCATCTAATTTTTGGGGTTAGGACTGCACAACGATTACCTTTCTGAATGATTCCTGAGTCTTGTTCTTTGGTTATTGCAGGTATCCCAATCTGAAGACTGTCAAGGAGTTGATCTACAAGCGAGGTTATGGCAAGCAAGACAAGTGCCGGACCCCTCTGACCGACAACAGCATCGTTGAGCAAGCCCTTGGAAAGTTTGCCATCATCTGTATTGAGGATCTCATCCATGAGATTTACACTGTAGGCCCACACTTTAAAGAGGCCAACAACTTCTTGTGGCCCTTCAAGCTGAGCGCTCCTCTCGGTGGTCTCACCAAGAAGAGGAACCACTACGTTGAGCACGGTGACGCTGGCAACAGGGAGGCTAAGTTGAACAACCTCGTCCGCCAGATGAATTAGAACTAGTGATCCCTTGACGTCTGTATTTGGAAGTCATTGTTATCAATCAAACTTTTTCTTGCAAATCATGAGGTTGCAATCTGGTTTTACCATCATTGTTACATGTGTTCTGTTTGAATCCAGGATTATGCCCACTCTCGAAGTCGTTTTTCCAGTTCATTGTTTCTAGTACACAACTTTGTCAACTTTTCGATTAGTGCGAGATCCCTTTAAACTAGTTTTGGGTGAGTCATGCAGCATTGGAATGAAATCGTGGCATGCCTTGTTCTCTAGTTCTCAAGTAAAGCTTTGATCACAACCTTTTGTTGTCTCTCAACTAGCAAGCAACTTGGTGGCAGAGCGTCCATAATGTGACTTCGTTAACTCTCTAGTTGAGCTACGTGGTAGCCAAGTCTTCTTATAATTTTGGTCATTTGAGTCACATCTGAGTCACATTGTATGACTTAATTGGGATGCAGTCATTAACCTTTATACTTTAGAATTGTACCAGAATTGCATGATGAGTTTGGACAGTGCCATGTTGGCGGATATTTGTATGGGAACAGATTCCCTTCTCTTTTTAAAAGTGACGTACAGCTGCTCAAGCAGTGGAGGGTCGGCCTTGATTGAGATCATCAATTCTAAATTCAGTTTGGCCTTATAGTAGGCTTATGTACCAGATGACA
Source organism: Ulota crispa (assembly GCA_963920765.1). Taxonomy (NCBI): domain Eukaryota; kingdom Viridiplantae; phylum Streptophyta; class Bryopsida; order Orthotrichales; family Orthotrichaceae; genus Ulota; species Ulota crispa. The sequence goes on from OY987246.1 coordinate 4,836,783, forward strand.
TTGCATGAGCATGAGAAACTTTAAAGAGAACATTTGATTTTTACATTTTCTGTATGGGGATTGATATGTCTACCACACCTTTTCAGCTATTCTACCACACCTTTTCAGCTATTCTACCACACCCCAGGGTAAATTTTAGATTTCTACCATCAAATAGTTGAATTTAAGAATTTGGAATTCAGATTTCGATTGAGAGACCTTGATTTTGTCTAGAATCATAAAAAAAAGGTTGTAATTGAACAACAAGCTTAGCTCGGGGGAAAGTATTACTTTTATTTTTGTTTATAAAAAAACACAAGCTTTTCATTGGGTGTTGTTCAACTGCAACCTTTTACAATTCTAGACAAAATCACGGTCTCTAAGTCCAAATCTAAATTCCAAATTCTCAAGTTCAGCTTTTTGATGGTAGAAATCTAAAATTAACCCTAGGATGTGGTAGAATAGCTGAAAGGGTGTGGTAAACATATCAATCCCCTTTCTGTATTAGCCAAATTTTAAAATTTAATGACTTCTCTTAAAACTGATTGGTGTGGCAAAGTGACCACAAAATTAAATACTATTGTCAAAAGTTGCATAAGCAGGCGTGCAATGCTCCTGTATGGTAATCATGGGAATGACACTATTCTTTTGTATCTTCTCACTATGTGGGACACCTATAAAATATGAATGCATTTAGTGAGAGGTTATATTTTTGGCCTTCCATGATGGATCATGTCTTCATGATCATAAATATTTTGAGGGGAAATTTCATGGATGCCCCTAAAGTTTGCCATGTTTATGTAAAGTAGGAGGCTCATAAACTATACAAGCATTTTGAACTACCCATGTAGGTGCTATCGTTTAAATTTTTGGCGGAATATCCAAAGGGAAGTAAAATCCGTGGTGGAAATCTATTAGAACTTGCAAATTTTTGCCATAAAATCATCAAACTCTAGTAGGGGCTTCTAAAACAATGCACAAAGCTTCTTAAATGGGTCACATTCTCTATGTTCAAAAATTGTAATTGTGCATGCACTGTTTTAGGAGCTTAAGAGAGTGACATAAGCCACTACTGAATGTGCTTATTGGTCATAATTGTGCTTAGATTTGTCTTTTAGTAAAATATAGATATATGTTATACCAAAATAAATGAAAACTTGTTCTCAATCAAATTTTTAGTACTAGAATATGGAATGGCTTGCATGCTTTAAGAGCCTTATTGGAGCATTCTTGGCTTTGTAATGGTTGCTTTTAGGACTCATGTGCTCCATTTACAAGCTACCTCTGAATCATCAATGCCACCACCTATGATCAAGAATAGCTACCTATGCACCTTTTGCTTTAATAAATTGCATTCAATTCAAAAAAGTCAATTTAAATGGCCATATAATTGCTTCTTCTTTTACTTTCTACCAAAAACATTTCCAAACTTGATTTCTCTACAAAGGTCATCTTTCCCTTAAATGGTTGGTTCATGAGCCTCCTACCTAAGATACCCTTGGTATTTTAGAAACTACTAAAATACCCATGGTCCTTAATTTTCAAGCATTTGTTGTTTTGTGCATGCCACTTGTTTCTCCTTTGCGTGCACATTGCTTCTTCTTTTTACTATTGCACTCCTTGTTTTAACATTGGTCATGATAGAAGTGGCATGCGTAGTACAACAAATGCCTCAATATTATGGACCAAGGGTGTTTGTGCAGTTTCTAAAAATCAAGGGTATCTATGTAAATATGACAAACTTCAAGGGTATCCATGAAACTTTCCCACATTTTAGATGGTTGAGAATTAGCTTAATCAAAACGTCAAATTCTTTTTCTTTAATCATCTCGTGCTTCCATTGTAATGAAACCAAATTTGGTTATATTAACCCCTAAAGGACCAACTGTCCCTTTCGAGGACAAATGGACCTTGGGTATGTATATATGACTAATCCAATTTTTATAAATTTTTGAAAGTTTTGAGGATCAAAGATGTGCGTGCACATCCAACTTTTTCTTCATTCCAACATTTATTGAAGAAGTTATGCATGCATTTCTGAAAAATGGGGGAAGGAGGGCAATTTGGGCAACCCAAAAAACGTTTTTAAAAATTGCATTTAAAAAAAATGAAAATCTAAAACTGATTCTTTAGATTTATACATATGTGGAAAGCCCTAAATCGTTCCATTCTAATTGATGAGTGAGAAGTTTTAGTTTGCAGTAGGTATGGAACTCCCAAACCTCCATTCCTTTGCCCCTTGTAAATTTGGTAATTTACTTTTTTTTTGTCTTTTATTTCCCAAGTTGTAGTAGACTAAGATTCCTTGGTTTATACCATTTGGATCAAAGTAACTCATATTTCTCAATTTTATATAAATCCTCCAATCTTGCCTAGTATATATGCAAATTTCATGGCCTTACGGAATTGCAAGATTTTACAAAGTATGATTCACACCTCCAATTCATTTGAAACCCACACTTACCTAACTTGGTCTTCTACAAGGAAAAAATAAACCTCAACTTTGCATAGAGCATATTTTTTGATATTGGAGCAATCAAAGGCTCCTAAAATTTTTTAGACAACAAGGAAAAAAACATTTTGTTTTGCTTCAAATGTCTCTATCTCACTTGTGTACATATAGAATGAGCTGATTTTTTTCCCACAAGTATCTCCCATAGTCTAGGGCAAGATCCTACAGATGAATTTTCAAAAAAACTTTTTTCCCTACCTTTGTACTCATTCCCCAAAAGTGGCAATTTTCAGTGATTTTTTGCACAAAAATGAGCTTGGTCCTTCAGGAATTAAGGTACATTGTAATTCTTTCTTGAGACATCAAATTTTCTCCATTCAAGATGTGATTTTGAAAAATCTTAGGGGCTTGACCCCTAAAGGCCCAATTGTCCCCAAGGGAGACAATTGGATTTCGAGCTATAGCTAATCTAGTTTTTGAGATTTTTTGAAACTTTCATTGAAGGTGAAGAATTCCAAGACCTACGAAAGCATCTAATTTTTCCTTCACTCCAACGTTTGATGAAGAAGTTATGCAAGAATTTCTGCAACCCAAGGAAGGGAGAGCAATCCAAGCAGCTCAATAACTTCTTCAAAAAATGTATTTTTTAAAGATAAAAATCTGAAACTAGTTCTTTAGACTTGTATAGACGTGAGGATCTTTGAATCATTAAATTTTGATAGGTGAGATGAAAGTTATGAGGAGTTTTTGTTTACAAGCAATTCTAGATTCTCTACTCTAAAAAAACTTTGAAGTCCTTCATTTTTCACAATTTTTAATATTTTGGGAAAAAACTAAACCCAAGGAAGGAGATTGTTTATCACAACATTATAACCATTGGGATTTGCATTTTTCATTTCAATAATTAAATTCTTAACAATTTGGTGTTTTGACTCGTTCTCTACTTCTTTTTACTTACTATTATTTCCTAAGTGTTGTATAGTTACAACTTATTTGAAAACTCTCCCACACATACCTAACTTGACCTTGTATATGGAAAAAATAAATCTCAACTTTGTGTAAAGTACTTTTTTGTGTAAGAGTGGTCAAAGGCTTCCAAATGTTTTGGGCAGCAAGGACAAAACTTGTTTTTTCACTTCAGATACAAATTTCTCACTCCTCTACATCTAGAAGGAGCTATTTTTTTCCCACAAGTACCTCCCATAGTCAAGAATAGGATCCTATGGTTGGATTTTTAGAATAAACTTTATTCCCTACTTTTCTAGTCATTCCCCCAAAATGGCAGTTTTCAATGACTTTCACAAAAAAAGGGCTTGGACCTTTGGGGGTTAAGAGGGGACACAAGAACTTCAACTACTTCCCTTGCTCTTGGCAAGATTGCCCTTTTTACTTGCCAAAAGTTAGAAGCAATTGATACGCCCAATTTGCCCCTCCGTGTACAAACTCTCCAAAACCCCCTATAACTTTTGAACCTTAACCCTAAGTTTAATAGATAAAAACCAATTTTACATAGCTCATGCAAAACTCTCTCTCATAAAAAAATCAAAAAAATTTGTCAAAAAATTTAGGGAATTGATATGTGCATACCGGGGTTGATATTTGCACACCCCCTGCTGGGTAAATTATTTATTTCTACCATCAAAAAGCTGTATTTGAGAAAATTGAATTTGGATTTGAACTTAGAGACCATGATTTAGTCTAGAACCATAAAAAAGTTGTAATTGAACAACATCCAATGATTTTTTTTTTTTTTTTACAAACAAAAGTAAAAGTAACATTTTTTCCTCTAACTAAGCTTTTTTCACTAGGTGTTGTTCAATTGCAACATTTTTTTATGATTCCAAACTAAATCATGATCTCTAAGTCCAAATCCGAATTCAAAATTCTCAAATGCAACTTTTTGATGATAGGAATCAATAATTACCCCAGGGAGGTGTGCAAATATCAACCCCCCGGTGTGCACATATCAATTCCCAAAATTTAATAGTACAAGTCTACCCAACATCCATTTGGTCTCTTGAGAAGACTATAGGCCTTTGACTGTTGAAAGGCTTACACCTAAATTTTAAATTGGTTTAACTCCTAAGCGTCTCAAAGATAGTATATTGTCCCTTGATTAGAAATGCTTATTTGAGGAATCAGATTTACTTTTTTGGTCTTGCTATAAACTACAATTATGAAGGCATTCAAGTTGTCCATGCTAATGGAATAATGGCAAGGAAAGTCAAATGTTGTACAAGTGCTGCAAGAGTTTTGATTGGGTGAAACACCATACGGGGCATGGTGGCAACCAGCGTTTTACAGGCTGGAACTAGTCAATATCCCTTACAAGCTTCCTTCTGTGTGCTTTGTGGTAATAGGAAAGTTGTTGGCAAGGGTTCAAGCATGTTCTAGATGATTACTATGGCAACCGTCATCAACTATGCTGGTCATTGTTTTTTGTGCAATAACAATTTGAAGCCCTAAAACTTGACATATTAAGAAGTGCAATCTTCAATAATTTACAAGTGTGTGTGTTCACATCTAAGCTTGCTACTCACAAAATTTGAGTTGAATCCGGGGCTTATTGATATTTGTAAAAATCATCAAAAAGCAACTACCTACCAAAAATTGAGATTTTGTCATCACATGTTGTTTTATCAAATGTTATAATCTCCCGTCTTTGAGGGTGAATTGTTCCCAAATTTTACAAGTTATTTTCTAAGTAGGTGTTCCATTATTTTCAATAGTCACTTTTTATGGATCATCCAATTGACTTAGATATGATGTATCAAAGTTGTAGGTCTCTGAAAACCCTCATTTTGGTGAAAAAACTCTAGGCGCTCATGGGTTAATGCTGACCGGGCTTAGGATACTGAAGATCCTTCCAGGAGCATGCCTCATAAAATAAAATAAAATTTGATCATTTGTATTAGTAATAATAATAGTAACAATTCGAAGTTAGATTGAGTTATTATAAAACACTTAAATTTTAAGTAAACTCCTGCAAGCGAGGCCGGCCAGCCATTTGCTCGTCACAAAACTTGAAGTAGACAGCCAAAAAAGCAGAACCCTATTCCTGGTCTTCTAATACTGATTCAAATATTTTTAGAAAGAAAAATAAGTTTCTTTTTGTGAACCAGAAACAAACCCAAATCTATAGCGCAAATAAAGGATGAAATTATTGTACTTAAGATGGAGTCAAATCTTTCAAAAGAATCTAGCAATCCAGGCCAGTAAACATATCAAAAAACAAGTACTGAAATTAGTAGAAATATGCTTTTTAACCCAAAGTACATGTCTGTTCTTTTATACAGATTAAAGTGTTGCAGAAGAGACTCGAATATTTTGAAAATAGTTAATTATTTGAGTCGGATATTATAAAGCAGCTTTTGTGTATCTAGGATTAATTTAGTCGCAATAATAAGCCAGTTCATTTGTCTTTAACCCTTAAACGTTAGGCTCATTCCCATGGCAGCTTGCTACAGTGACTTCTACAGTGTTTTTCAAAAATTTCAAAACTATGATTGGTGTACTCAATGCCCAACAAGTTGTAAAAGTGAACAATACAAGCTGACCTCACAAAAAATGTAGGAAGGGCAGTATGGATCTTCTCACAATTTAGATTGTTTAAAAATATGAGTATATTTGATGAAGTTATTTTTTGCCTTCCATGATGGAGCATGTGTTTATGATCATTTTTGAGAAAAAATCAAATGAAAATCTGCTTTCTTCTACCATACATAATGTTTTTTTGGAGGCAAAGGACAAAAATTGTCCTTCTAGACGTTTAGGGGTTAAATAAAAGAGGTGATTGTGGGGGTTTGGCAAAAATGAATTAAAACCAATTTACAAGTCTAGACTGATTTTGATCACAATTGTCACATAACCATGTAATTTTAATAATCAAATTTTAACTTACATAAGTCAGATTTCAGCAAAAGGAATCACCACTAAGTTTTGGAAAAACATAACATTCAGTAGCGCTTGATAGCGCTGCCCTCCCTCTAGATGAAGTGATGTGGAACATTCCACATATTCCACACCATTTCATCCACCAGATGAAATAGTGTGGCATATTTCACACCAATCTTTAGCTATGGGGACACTCGGTTGAATTTGTCAAAGAGTTTATGAAAAAGAGGCTCTGTTTAGTGCACATACGTCGATGTGGGGGCTAGTCATGTCAGAAAATAATTTTTTTTTTTTTTATAAAAAAAGTGTCAAGATGAAGTTTGTGGATGATACCTGAAGAGAGGGAAAGGCAGCCGCTCTTCAAGCTACTAAATGTTATGAACCTTGTAATAGACAGAAATCACATTTTTTTGTTTTTCTCTCAAATATTTATACTTACATGACTAGTCGTGGTCTATTAAAAAAAGCCCAAAAATGTATGGAAAGAATCTAGTATTTTGAAATTGAAAATTAAAAAGCATGTTTGCAATTAGCATGGGAGTTTCAATTAGAATGCCAGTAGGATCTCATACTTGAAACTGGTTTCCAAAAATATAAAAAGAATGAAAAGAAAAGGTTGAGAATAATTAATATTATGAAGTGCACATGAAGGTCCAAGAAGAATGGGCATTTAGTGTATTGTCAACCGGTCAAAATGTAAAAAACACCGGTAGCAATTTGGAACCACCGGACAATGTACCGGCTTGATTTTTCAGAAAAAGGGCCAATTTTAATATTTTACAATACATGTAGCTTGCCCTAATACCACTCGTGTTTCGTTACCACTTCTCCATCTTCAAATATCCATATCTTTTGAGGATTTGTTTCAAACTAACAATATAGTCTTGCATTATAGTTGTAGCAACATCATTTACAAACACAAGAAACAACTGAACTTTGTTAACTTATCTAGTTTTTATGGATGACTACGAAGGCAAAAAAACAAGAACATGAAGGTCAAGAGATGAAAATAATAAAATGTAATCTTGTATGATGGTCTTAAATGTTTGAAGAGTGGTAATAGTGCAATTTCAAATTTGAGTTTAAACATGACCCTAACAAAGATCAAGCAAAGATCCTACCTCATTAAAATTCTAATAAACAACACACAATTCCTTCATTTAAGGTTTTGAAACTTGATACAAGATCTTGATTTAACTATCTTTTAGATGATCCCATAACCATGGCATGTGTTGTATTGTATCTTTTGTCATGAGTTTTTGAATTAAGGGGTAGTGATAATAGAGTTGACAAATAGTGTTTATGTTATCATTTAGTGTTAATTACACTAGTATTGTAGTAGTATTGTTGACATCTAATGTTGTAGTTTGTAATTATTGTTTGTCAACACATGATATTGTTAAGGTGGAGGCACCCATATCCAACATCACCCCATATCCAACATGTAGGGGGCGCTATTTCCAATCTCAACGGGGATAGGTGTTTTTAAATACATTTTTTTGCTCTTTTCAAAGTTGGGACCACTTAAGTCATGCCACATGCCCCAAAGTGAAGTAGGAAGTAATGAGCCTAAAGTAGTTTGGCTATTATTGAAATTGCATGAGTCTAGATCAAGTTGGCAATGGGTTCAAAGCACTTTTTGACTCCCAAAATTTACTGTAATTTCAGTTTTGTTTATTTAAATTATGAAACTTTGCAATCCCAATATTTGTTATCTTCCTACAAGGGAAAATTATTTGTTGCCTAAAACTCTTTGTAGTTTGTTGCAAATTTGCTTAACCCCTAAAGAACTAGAGCCCCTTTATTAGCAACATAGCAATTTTGGGCATGTATATGTGATTGGAGCTTTTCATATTTTAGGCTAAAATTTTAAAAGAATGTGGGAACAAGGTTTATCTTTCATATGCACTAAATTTCTTGACATTTGGAATTATGAGTAAAAGGTTATGGACTAATATGTTGTTTTTTCATTTGGCGGGTAGCCCAGGCAGATTTCTAAAAATTAGCTTTTTCAAAAATTAATTTTTAAAATTGGTTTAGGAGATTTATGTGAATGTAGGAAGCTTTGAACCATTTTGTTTTGATCAACAAGATGAAAGTTATGAATTTTTTTTGTTTGCGGGCAGTTATAGATTCTCTACTCCAAAATAAACTTTGAAGTCCTTTATTTTACTCAGTTTTCAACATTTTGGAAAAAAAACAAAACCAAAGGATGTTGATTGTTTATTACAACATTACGACCATTGGGATTGGCATTTTACATTTCCATAGTTAAATTCTTAACAATTTAGTGTTTTGAATCATTCTCTACTACTTTTTACTTACTAATATTTTTTCCATATATTATAGAGTTCCAAGTGATTTGAAACTTTTTTGACATGTACTTTACTTAGGTGGAATAAGGAATTTTGAGAAGCACCACCCACATGGCCTTTTTTTCTTAAGAATTTCACCTTCTGAAGGGTAGCTGCCCAATTTTTCACAAGATGTTTTTGAATATTCAAACTATTCTAACTTCCAATCCACGTAATGGAAAACTCTGAAACGTTTACCACATCTTCTAAAACTATTCTTCTACAAGATCCTACGGTCATATATGCATAAAAATGTTTTTGTTTTCAAATTTGATTGATGCTCTAAAAATGACAAATTTGGAGAGTTTTTGGTGGAAACTTTGCTTGATCCTTTAGGGGTTAACCCTTAAAGAACCGCTTTACGTATTGCATAGTAAATACGCTGCCGTATAACTAGCATTTGCTACCAATAAAAAGTTATGCTTTGAGATCTTGATTAGCTCATTAGAACCGCATTTATCTATATTCTAACTTCTTTGTTGATCTCACATGTAGTAAAGGTGTGGATGCATTCCAAATACAAAAAAACACAAAATATTATACTGGCCGCAAAGGGCTCCTCGATTGTTTAAGGGTTAAGTTATTGAATATGTGTGCTTCCACCTTACGCGTACTTTACTTTTCATGTTAATGCATGTTAATGCTGTGAGGTTAATGGGGATTTCCCAGATAGATTATGTGAATCTGAAAGACAAGGTGACTGAAAAATGCCAAGCCCCATTTCTTGCTGTACTGTACAACTTCCGGTGACAGTACTTTACTTTTTGAGTACGGTACCTACTCAAGCTTCTTCAAACTTCTTCGACATAACTTCTTTCAATGCAAAGACTCCTCTCCTCTGGTTCAGAGCCCAACAAAATGAAAAACAACTCCATCCTTTCTGGGACAACCGTCAAAGAATGTTCCAACCTTTAAGTTTCTATCAATATTTTGTAATGGGTATATGCTAGCAGAAGAGTCAGGCAACTATTGCTGGTCCTCCTCCCCAACACATGGCCAGAGGTCAGCCATTCTCAAGCACCACCGTAGATTGCAAGTTTGCAACCCCAAGCCGGTGATGGAGCCCACACTTTCTGAAGTAAGTTACAACAATATTCTGTTGTAAAAAAGTTTAAAAAAAAGTCAAGTATGGAGTAAGCATGAACCTTCGAAAGTCAAGACTTGTAAGCTCCACTGGTTGGTGCATGATGTCCTCCCAACAGACTTGAATGGCCCTCCCTTTTTGGCCATTCCTGCAACACAAATCCCAAACTCCTGTATCCTGAATATTGCATTTGATAATTAGGTTGCCTTACCCTAGTAGATTACCTCATGACTTATTGTATAGTCACTCGGATATGCATGCAATTCTTTAGATTGTAGAATTTCACATGAATTTTGATGTAAACGCTGATAATTTGTTATTTTGCAACATTGTAATTATTGTGAGACCTTTAAAATTTTGTTTAATGTAGTAATTAATCCCTAAAGGATCATTGTCCCCTCGAGGGACAAATGGGATTTTGGGTATGTACCTATGGCTGAACTACTTTGTGTGATTTTCTGAAACTTTTATCAAAGGTGAGGAATTCAAAGATCTACGTGGGAATGTAATTTTTTCTTCATTCCAACCTTTATTGAAGAAGTTATGCACAAAAATTTGGAAAAAGCTACTCCCTAGGCGCCCAAAAACTTCTTTAAAGAATGCGTTTTTTTCAAATAAAAATCTGAAAATAGGTTCTTTAGACTTATATAGATGTGGGGAGCTTTGAATCATTCAATTTTGATAAATGAGATGAAAGTTATGATGAGTTTTTGTTTGCGGGCAGTTCTAGATTCTCTACTCTAAAATAAACTTTGAAGTCTTTGATTTTACTTAGTTTTTATTATTTTGGAAAAAAAAAACAAACCAAAGGATGTAGATTTTTTATCACAACGTTATGACCGTTGAGATTTGCATTTTTCATTTTAATAATTAAATTCTTAACAATTTAGTCTTTTGACTCATTCTCTACTGCTTTTTACTTATTGTTTTTTCCCATGTGTTGTATAGTTCCAATTGATTTGAAAATTCTCCAACACATACCTAACTTGGTCTTTTACATGGGAAAAATAAACCTCAACTTTGTGTTGAGTAATTTTTTTGATCTAAGAGTGATCAAAGCCTTCTGAAATTTCCGAGCAGTAGCAAAAAAAAAATTCTGCAATTCAGATGTAAATATCTCACTCATTTTTGTGTAGATTGAGCTAAATTTTTTACCACGTGTACCTCTTGTAGTCTATTGTAAGAGCTTATAGTTGAATTCTTGTAAAAAACTTTTTTTCTTACCATTGTACTTGCTTCCCCAAAAGTGGCAGTTTTCTATGTTTTTCAAAGAAAAAATGGCTTGGTCCTTTAGGGGTTAATGATGAAAATTAATGTAGCATCAATAAACATTTGTATAATGTGAAGTGTTGGGAAATTAGTGTGGGGCAACCTAAATGTAATATTAGCTGTATGAAATCTTTAAAAACAACCCCAAAACAAACCAAAAAAATGGAAACCAATGTAATTAGTGTAGGCTAGATCTAGTGAGAGTAGTGACTGGGGAGAATTTGAGCTTTCTTAGGGCCCTTGTACAATACCCAAAAGAAAGAGTACATAAGTCCCCCTCATGGCATCCATAAAAGTTGGTATTACAAAGAATATAATTGGCATTTTATCCTCAGATTTTTTGTACGTGAACCTTGTGCACTCATGATCAAGCATACCAAATCTCAGTTACTTAAAACCAAAATCCTATTTTTGGTAAAAAATTTTATGTCAAAATCATGGTTTTATAAGAAAATAGATTAAAAAACATTGGCGATGAATTTTTGAGATTTTGTTGCATGGATATGTAGGAGACATCCATATGCACATCTTTGTTTCAAACAAACATTTCCAAAAAAATTCAAAAAAAATTCTATGAATATTTTAATGTTAGGGTGATTATGACCAAATTTAGTAAAATGTATATTTCTTTATGGAAATTAGTTTTTGTTATTTGACTCATACATTGTGATTAAGTATGTACCTTTAAACATGATGATATGTTTACTTTGTCAAAAAATAATTTATTTATAGTACAAACTTCTTTGAATCCCATAAGAGGGACTTATGTACTCTTTCTTTAGGGTACTATACAGTAGGAGTCATAGTCATGAAAATTTGGGGCCATTTTAACTAAAATTTTAGCCCAAACGGCCTTAAAATTGGCCCCAAGCGCCCATTATAATATGAGTATAATTGGGATTAACTCTCTTGAGTTTAAAGATTTTGAGGCCAAAAGGTTGAAGCCACTTGAGCAAACTTTAAAAATATCAAGAAATAAGGGATAAAGAAAGAGATCAAGGAGAATTGTTGATATTTTTACTCCATCCTACAATATTGAGTATCTTAGTATAATAAATTATATTTAAAGAATCATATTTTAATAAAATTTAGCAATAGCCCTAGGGCCAAGAATTGGCTTCACATGTTTGGAGGACCCAATTTTTGAAGTATGAACTGTGTCAAATCTTGTCTTTGAAACATTAAAATATGTTTTGAAATTTTAGCCTTGACTCCTAGTGTAACAAAGTTGAGAATTTTTTCAAAATACAAATCAATTATATGCCAACATTGGAAGTGTCCAAGGCTAGAAACCAACCTCAACTCCTAATGTAAAGCAGCCTTCAAAGCCAAGCCACACCAAAACAAACAAGCGTTTTAAAACAACATTTTGTAAAAAGAAGTGGGAGTGTATTCACTTCTTTGTGTAAAAGTAAATTCCTTGAATATTTGCATTCATTTTTTTGATATTTTATTAGTTTTCACAAAGCCTTGTCTCCAACCTCCTACCCTTGAATGGTAGAGAGGTTATCTTTGGTAAAACAGCACATGAAATCTTAAGCACAATGATTGTCCCCCAATTTTCCATAAATACAATTTGTTTCTTCATCTTCTCTAAACTATAGTAGAACTCCTCTACACTAATATGCTTGGGACTAGGTGGGTACTCTGGTTTGTGAAGGTTATAGTGTGGTGGGTAGTGTTGGATCAAGTGAGATATCAGTTTAGAGGAATTCTATTGTAATTATTCTGGCATGCATAACCTAACATCAATAAAATTGTACAGTTTTTGTTTTTTTAGCCAATTCTTTACTACATGCATTGGTTATTGTCTATGTCTTATTACTACAGACATCTTCCAAAAATTTAATTAGTTTTCATCCAATCATAACATTCAGTAGCACTAGTAAAGGGTGCCCTCCCTCCAAGAGAATGGTGTGGAATATTCCACATCCTTCTTTAGCTATGGGGACACTTGGCTAAATTTGTCAAAGTTTATGAAAGGGAGGCTTAGTTCTATGCACACACGTCGAGGGGACCAGACATGTCAAAAATTTAAAAAAAAAAAAAAAAAAAAAAAAAAAAAAAACTTTTATTTTTTTGTTTTTTTTGTTATCAAGATGAAATTCATGAATGATACATGAAGAGAGGGAAAGGCAGCCTCTCTTCAGGCTACTAAACGTTATGATTGATTCCAATTCAACTGGTTTTTGTTTTTTACATTTCGCTTGACTAAATACGGAGTATTTACTGTTTTCTGTTTTCATTTCGTGTGACTGAGATTTCACTGTCTTTTTTTAAGTTTTGTTTGACTGAGATTTTTTTTTTTTATTTTTTTTCCCTTGGATCTCTCCACTCATATGGGTCCAGAGTATGATTTGCATTAAATGGGAGAGTGCCAGGAGTGAGGAGTGGGGACTGGGGAGGTGTGAAGCGCAGTGACTTTCAATAGGGACCATCAGTTTTGCTTGCAACACTTGCCAGTACGTCAGGACATGTACAACTATGACATGAGCCAACCGTCCCTTGTGTGGTGGTCCGTCCATGCCTTGGTCTACTGCACACACGTGTTTGTGGGGGCTACGATGGAAGAGCTCACCTTTTTCATTTGGCAGAAAATGTAAGAGTTTAATAATTTATTAGGGTAGGGAGAATGGAGATTGAGAATTGGCTCTATGAAAGTAGGAGTCAATAGGAGTTTGTTCTTTGTGAAGATGTTGTGACACCCCATTTGTGTGTGATGGAGAGTGGAGAATGTTTTAAGCTTATTTAGAGAAAGGCAGCACGACCAACAATTAGAGGAGCAAAAAGAGTTAGGATGAAAAGCAATTCACGAGAAGGGAAAACGAGCAAACAATGGTAAAAAGTTCACACACTAACTCATTCTTCACTCCATTCTTCATCTCCATAGGAGAATAATGGAGTTCTAAGAAATTCAGCACGTGAAGCCAACCACAAGCTCTGACAGCCACTAGCGACGCAACACGTCTACATCCTCATTCGTCATACTTGCTCAAGAAAGTGGCATGACTACCCCTGTTGTAAATTTTCAATTTCTAATCCAACAAATTTGCATGGCATGTTTGACATGTAACTGAGTTGCTCAAAAAATGTCCTTAGTAGGTTGATCTATAATCAAGCAACCTTTTAGCAAATTTTCACAATATTTTGATGATCAAGCCATAGAGCAAGTTTTTGTAATAGATTGATTTACTATTTTATTATCAATCAATCTCACAAGTTTCTTTACACTAGGAGAAAACATGCAATAAATTATTGGTTCACAACAAATGCAAATATCCTAAACAATTATAATTAAATCATTATATGATCATTTAGGACATTTGCAATTTTTGTGAATTAGTTGTTTAGGATACTTTTTTCTTCTACTACCTAGTAGGTTGACTTGTTGTCTAGCAACTAATCAAATTTTCTAGGTAGGTTGATCTCTAATTGAGCATATTTACACAGCAGATTGATTTTTAGTCAATTGGATCGTCTATAACCAATCAATCTAGCATAAATTCTAGGGAAGTTGATCTCTAATCAACAAGTCTCCATTGGAGGTTGACCAAGCAACCAAGCAGTGCAGAAACCTGAGTAAAATCCAAAAATAGTGTTCGGGTATTGCGTGAAAAAATCGAAGTATATTAGGTCAAAGTCCAATTGGTAGACTCATAAACTTTGGATTATGTGACACCTCAACATGTGGTAATTAGTGTTTGGTTAGTATTCAAAATTTTCTTGAGCATGTTTTTCAATAAAAGTTTGTAATGAAATTATCCTTCATCAATTTGTAAAGCCCTCAATCAACTCTTGAATTGAAGTAATGAAAATTTGCAAAAGAAGTAAAAGGTTGAAAAAATATTAATTTGTTGATGTTTGAGCAAAACGAGTAAAGTTTGAATTTAGGATGGGCTTCACAAGGTAAATTTTTTCATTGATATAAGTGATACTCGTGATTAAAGGTTCAAGCGTAAAACTCAAAATTCCTTCAAAGTTTCAGTCGCATCCTGAATATTGGCAACTTTAGAAAGGAATGGGTTGCACTGGATTGTGACGTAAATCCAGAGTATTTCTAGGTAAATTGAAACTTAATCCTCATTTTGAACCAAAATATACATACAGGACCATGCATGCATGTAATAGTAAACATTTTACATTCTTCATTTAATTTTGGACCATTCAAAACATCAAAATACCTCCATGCATATATAAAATCATGGGAGATATCTCAACTTTTTCATGTGCTTTTAAAACGTTTTGACTTTTGGAACTTGGACTATTTAAACTTGGATACATATGGCGTACATGTCCTTTGACCTTATATTTTTAAAAAAGATTGGTTCATAGAATATTAGTAGATTTTTTTTAATGTATCCATATCATTCAAGTATGTTAACCCCTAAAGGACTCAGCAAAGTTTTCACCAAAAATTCTCCAAAACTGTCATTTTTAGAGCATCAGTCAAATTTGAAAATAAAAACATTTTATGCATGTATGACCGTAGGATCTTGTAGAAGAATAGTTTTAGAAGATGTGGAAAACATTTCAGAGTTTTCCACTAAGTGGATTGGAAGATAGAATGATTTGAATTTTCAAAAAGAGCTTGTGCAAAATTGGGCAGCTACCCTTAAGAAGGTGAAATTTCTAAGGAAAAAAGGACATGTGGGTGGTACTCCTCTAAATTCTCATTCCACTTTAGTAAATTACATGTCAAAAAAGTTTCAAATCACTTGGAATTGTATAACATATGGAAAAAAATTAGTAAGTAAAAAGAAGTAGAGATTGAATGATTCAAACCACTAAGTTGTTAAGAATATAATTATGGAAATGAAAAATGCCAATCCCAATGGTTGTAATGTTGTAATAAACAATCTTCATCCTTTGGTTTTGTTTCTTTCCAAAATGTTGAAAATTGAGTAAAACAAAGGACTTCAAAGTTTATTTTAGAGTAGAGAATCTATAACTACCCGTAGACAAAAAATCCTCATAACTTTCATCTTGTTGATCAAAACAGAATGATTCAAAGCTTCCTACATTCACGTAAATCTCCTAAACCAATTTCTTTTTTAAATTGAATTTTTTTTTCAAAAATCTGCCCAGACTACCCAATGAACGTAAAAAACAACATATTAGGCCATAGCTTTTTACTCATAATTCCAAATGTCATGAAGTTTAATGCATGTGAAAGAGGAACCTCATCCCAACATTTTGTGAAATTTTCAGCCTAAAATATGAAAAGCTCCAATCACAAGTACTTGCCCAAAATCGCTATGTTTCTAAAAAAAAAGGGTCTGGTCCTTTAGGAGTTAATAATTCAATTAGCAAAAATACCAACTGACACTTTTTAACAGCAAAGAATGTATAGTTTGTTAACCAGTGAACAATTTCCAATTTATTTATTCTACTTAAAAAGAGAATGCAAGCTATAAGGTGTTAAAATTTGGATCATTGCACTACAACGTTGGTTGGCTTTAGAACCAAGGGAACTAAGATTTTTTTTGGACAAAAGGCTATGTCTAAGAAAATATGATACCAATTGAAACGCAAACCAATACAACAATTTGTTAAAACCTCTTTTTCCTAGTTTCATGTTTTTAAATTGTGAAATGCACTATTTTGTAGATTTAATACAAACTCAAACACCATACGTCATCACTGGTGTCTCAAGGCATGGAGGAACTCGGTATACCATATCACATAAGTTCATTTGTTTGTAGGCCATTTTTGGTCTAAAATACATATAAAGCATTCTTTCAGAATCATATTGTTAAAACATAAGAAATTTACGTAAATCATACTTCAACACACATGTGTAATTAAAGATTCATAAGTGAAGTCTTTGCAAGTTTATAAAAAGCAACTCACAAATACAACTCATGCAAATTGCAAAATGTCAGTATAAAAATTCATGTGAATATAATAAAAATCCATTGATGTAAACATTATTTAATTTGCATAACTACTATGAAATCTGTTTCCTACATCCTAGATTTGATTTGGTCTTTTCCATTAATCATTCTATAAAACGTAATAAAAATAAATAAATAAACACTTGTTCTAACAACAAGAACTACACTCAATAGCTGAATAGATACAACATCAACCAATGGTAAGAATGGCTTTGAGGTACATGTGCAAACTATAAAACTTATCAACTAATATGACAAAAAAGAATTTCTTTCAAGCAAGCCCAAGACATTCTTCAATGCAATTATTTGTTTGATTCAATAAGTGACTACACAACATCCATGTACTTTCTCCAATGTACTTGAGTTGTGAAATTTTTGTCATTAGTTCCCAATTTTGCAAATCGCGAATGGAGGAATGCTATTTCAAGATCGGGAAGCTGTGCGCCTTGAACCAATATCTTATGTCAAAATAATAAATTCCACCTATAACTATGTTACATAAGATCCTATAATTGTGCATTTAAAAGTAACATCTCTTGAAAAACTTATTTATTTTTAAATCATTTCATTAATTTTGAGTTGAGAACCCATTCCTTCTCTCAAGATCTTAAATCCCCATTCATGACCTCAAGTTCATGGCTCACCCTCTTACACTCACCAAATAGCGTCGTTCATGGAACCTTGCTAATAAATAACAACCAGGAACTTCACAACCTTACCAAACAAAAGCAATATAGGCCCTTACTCATCACTTCCAATTATAGTCCACAAATGTAACAAAACCTCTACACTACATTCTTATGTAGCTTCGGAAAATGATGAGTACTACAGAAATAATCAAGCAAGCAATAAAGGAGTATCAAATCTAATAATTAAAACAACCTCGGAGAAAAAAAGAAAAAAAAGAAAGAAAAGAAAAAAAGGAGAAAATCCAAAGAGAAAGAAAAGAAAAGTAAAGCTCACGTTACTGCAAAATCATTCCATTCCTGAAAAAGGAAAAGGACGAGGAAGGGAATCTCTCAGCTGCTGAGTGTGACCCACCGGCCAATAGGGTTCCCCGACTTCCCCCTACCTGAGGGGCGGTTGATACCCGGATAGAAACTCCCGGTCGTCAACCAAGTAAAAGCCTATGGAGCTAACCCCGCATCACTGGAAACTCTTTTCTCGCACCTCCGACCTCCCCTGCTCTAGGGCTGCGCTCGCGGCCCTCCCCTCACCATTTCCCATCGCTGCAGCCACTGAATCACCAGCGCATTTGCCGAGGAGACCACAGTACGCAGCTCTCGGAGTAGGTTGTAGTATCAGGGACTTGACGGCGTGCAAAATGATTGCTTAATGCCTGAGTTAGAGCCTTTTTTGCTCTCCCGAGGGAGTGTCGACCATAGAATATTGCAAGCTTCAGTTCGAAGCTTTGATACAAGCTTTTCATGGAGAGAGACAGTGTGATACGAGTTTCAGTGCGAGTTGATAGAGTCCGTTATACAGGATGAAGAATTTTCAGGGGTAGGGTTTGAGGGACGGGGGGTCGGGACTCGGGAGTTTTTACTGAGGATCCGTACGTCGGGGTGTATATCTGTGTATTGTTTGAGCTTCGGAGGTGCTGGAGTCGGTGGTGGTTGTTTAGGCGTGATCTGGAGGTAGTATTGGATTCGGCGGATTTTGTGGAGATGGTGTGATAGTGTTTGTCTACTTTGGAAATGGCTGATCGGTGAACTTGGAAATGCAACGTTTTTTTAGCATGTATGATTTGATCGAGGAACGTTGAGTATAGAAAGGTTGTACAGGGTTGAGTTATTTGTAAATGTTGATCTGGTTGAACGAGGGGGTTGGAGGTTGTGGAAAGGATTGATTGCGTGCGGGTTTGTTTGTTGAGTGTGTGTGTGTGTTATTGCACGGCTTCGTCGGTGTGATCTGTGGTGGTGGTGGCGTGTAGTGTGAATGAGTCTAGGGGTGAGGTTGTGGCGGATTCAGTGTCCAGGGGAAGATGAATTCGACTGTGATAGGGATCGCAATGAGGCAATGACGTCGTGACATCGAGAGCTTCTCTATCCGGGGGGTGGATAGCAGTAGCCGGTGTCGGAGGGTTAGGGTGGTTGACTGGCAGTAGCGAGCGATGGATGTACCAGGCGGTGCGCGTGGCGCTTCGGAGTACTATCTGTCTAACTACAAGTTAGGCAAAACCCTAGGGATTGGATCGTTTGGGAAAGTGAAAGTGGCTGAACATTCTCCTACCGGCCATAAAGTGGCTATCAAAATTCTTAATCGGCGCAAAGTCAAGATGATGGACATGGAAGAGAAAGGTTGGTTGCAATTCTTACTCAGCTTGGATCTCAATGTCAGCAGCTCGAAGCGGTTTAACTTATGTGGAACTAGTTTCTCATCTATGGACATTCAAGTAGATTGATTATTAGTATCGTTTGCCGCATAATCAACCGTTCGACTGTTGTCTGTGACATGCTCTGTTTTATCTCGACATCATTCATTGTAGAGCCTTGTGATCTATGAAACTATTCTCTCATCTATGGACATTCAAGCAGATTGGTTAGGGTCGTTTTGCCGCATTATCAACCGTTCGACTGTTGTCTGTGACATGCTCTGTTCATCTCGACAATCGACATCATTCAATGCCTAGCCTTATGATCAATGAATCTCCCTCTAAGTTGATGACTAATGCATGGAGATCGGACTCTGCAGTTCGGCGGGAGATCAAGATATTGCGGCTATTTATGCACCCTCATATCATACGCTTGTACGAAGTGATTGAGACTCCCGCGGATATCTTTGTGGTGATGGAATATGTGAAGTCCGGGGAGCTCTTCGACTACATTGTTGAGAAAGGGCGGCTCGGCGAGGACGAAGCTCGACGGTTTTTCCAGCAGGTAGATAACTCTAGCAACAGTTTGACTCGTCTTCTCTTTTTTTGCTTTGAAATTGCTTCTCTTCAGAAAAACTTGAGTTTGAATGTCCACAAGCTCTCCTCTCGTGTGCGTATAACTGGAGTTCTTTGTTCTTGTGTCTAACTTCTTATGCGTGCATGTTGATGTACAGATTGTGTCTGGTGTAGAGTATTGCCATCGTAACATGGTGGTGCACCGCGATTTGAAGCCAGAAAATTTGCTCCTCGACTCCAACTGTAATGTGAAGATTGCTGATTTTGGACTCTCCAACGTTATGCGGGACGGACATTTCCTTAAAACTAGTTGTGGAAGTCCTAATTATGCTGCGCCGGAGGTATTTTTCAGTTCCTTTCTTTTCTCTATCAGGCTCCACATTCGCTGATGCTACTACTTTTGCTAGCATTATGCAATTGTAACGATGCATTAGTAGTTAAGTGTTGCAGGGTGTTTTGATTTCTGTGCTGGGGGTGCTTGGACCAAGTTGCAGGTTTTGCACTCTGATTATGAATTGTACGTATTTTAGCCACTAGCAAGCGCACCAGAAAAACACGCACAAGATGAGCTGCATCATGCATAGTAGTGACCCTGGACACAAACTATCTGGAATTCCAAGCACAGGAACGACAATGCACCCTTGAGCTCTGTAAAATGAGAACCGTAGCTGGTTCTGCACAATATATCTTCATATGCTAAGTTGAGCTCTTGTTTACGGACAAGTGTAGGTTATATCCGGAAAGCTTTACTCCGGTCCTGAGGTGGACGTGTGGAGCTGTGGTGTTATTCTGTATGCTCTGTTATGTGGGTCTTTACCCTTCGACGATGAAAATATTCCGAATTTGTTTAAGAAAATCAAGGTAATCGGCTTGTTGGATTTTGTCTTACAGATTGTTTGGCCATGTACGTTATATGCAAGTAATGTATTTTCCTTCAGTTTTATGCTGATTTCAACATGGCCTGTTTACTTTGAAATATCATTACAGAGTGTTTTGAGTATGGTCTTGAACTCATTTTCTCAAGTTAAATTTCAATGTTGCTGGTGTTCTGTAGTTTCAGTTTCTTTCAGATTGTGAAATTCTCTGGTTTCTCGATCTTCTCATAGGGTTGTGACCCCTCACTTTTGTATCGCTACTCTTTCCAGGGTGGCATTTACACGCTGCCAAGTCATTTATCACCATTAGCAAGGGATCTAATTCCAAGAATGCTGCTTGTGGATCCCATGAAGAGGGTGACTATTCCTGAAATTCGGCAGCATGCTTGGTTCCTAAATCACTTACCTCGTTATCTTGCTGTGCCTCCTCCTGATACAACTCAGCAAGCTAAACGAGTAAGAGTTCTGCATAAGACCTTGATTTGCTGCTTTATTTAATTTTAGATACACAACGTTGCCGATCTTGGGGGTCTTTCATCCAGATTTATATTTAGTGCTAGTTGCCAAAACTTCTGACTAGGTTATATGTGAATGAGTTTTTCGATTAGGATCTGACAGAAACGGTGTTCTCATCATCTTCGTGCTCTTCTATGCTGCAACCGGCAACAATATGAATTAAGACGTTTTACTTTGTCAACAGATTGACGAGGAAATCCTGAAGAAAGTTGTTGAGATGAATTTTGATCAATCTCAACTTATTGAATCGTTGCTAAACCGCGTACAGAACAAGGTAATTTGTTATCAGACTTGTATCATGGATACATTTTTCCTTTATTCTAGTTGGCTTGGTTAAGTGCGAACATTACTTGTAGATGACATTGGAGGAATGTTGGGAATCTGGCTACCCTCCTGCTTTTGTTTTCGTTGAGAAAGTCTTTGAGCGACACTTTCATGTGTCAGTATGTAACGATTTCGTAAATCTATGTCCCTTGTACAGGCTACTGTGGCATACTACTTGATGCTGGACAATCGTCGGCGGTTATCAAATGGGTATCTTGGTTCTGAGTTTGATGAAGCGAAGGTCAGTATGAGATAGTAGACTGCCTTAAATGATTGATCCGTATTGACTACAATTTTATTTATTTATTTATTTATTGTTGTTGGGGCATATGACGTGATGTGATAGTATTCCCTTGACTCATGCGTGTACTTACCTTATGTGTTCTCATGTTAGCTAACCTGTCGTGAACAGTATTCACTAACTTCGTGTTAATTGTCTGATGCAGGAGCAATTAGTTTCCATGTCTCCATGGTCACCAATGGATACACATGGTGGGACTCCAAGGTCTGGCTATCATAGAACTCTAATCCCTTCCCCTAGCATGGATCGAAGAGGTCCTTCTCCCTCTGTGCTACAACACAGGGTTGTCGCTGAGAGGAAGTGGGTTCTGGGTGTCCAGGTATATTTTTACTATTTTAATATCCTAGTTCCTGGGAGTGGTTCGACACTGTATTTCTGCACTTTATCGATAGACGTCATTATCCAATTCCCTTTCTTATAGCACGCGGTTTACTTTTTTTTTTCCATAGTTTTACGTGAGTATGGCTTTCTGTCTATCGCAGCTGAAGTGTTTTGTTCAGGATTAGTATTACTTTGCACTTAATATAGTAGTATTCATGCTCACTAGAATGATTAGGTTCATTTCAACCTGATAGTTCGGAAGAAAGATCTTGGGGAGATTAATCCGAGTTAGTGTGTTACTTTTAGATTTCGGGTGATGGAATCTAAATTCTGTTGTTCGTTTTCATAGATTTTTTCGCGTATTTCCCTTAGTTCTCTCAGCACGTATGGAGGCCGCGGTCTGTATCGATTTTTGAATTGCTTGGTTTCATTTTTTTAGGATTTAACGGCTTAACATGGATAGCAGGTTACTCATTCGAGACACTTGGAAATGGCGTTATGCAGTTGCGATTACATCCCAAAGAGATCATGACTGAAGTTCACAAGATTCTCCAGCACTTGGATATCAACTGGAAGAAGGTCGGAGCATACAACTTGAAATGCCGGTGGGTTGCTTCCGGCCAAAGCTCGAATGACCGGGCGTTGTCGAACCATGGCAGTTCCGATTCATTGATGAGTGGATCTATGCCCAGAGTTTCTTCTTCCGGTCGTTGGTCAGCTGAGCTGCACGGAGTTCCCGCGACTGTGGCTGCTGGAAACAAAGACGATGAATCCGGTATTGAGAGCAACGTTCTCAAGTTCGAAGTACAGGTATGTTTGTTGTTATTTCCCTTGTTAGCCTTGTGACATAAAAAATGAATCTGTGCATGCGAAGTCCTCACTCAACCTCTTTAGTGCCTAAACTAATGTCGAGTATTTAACTCGAAAAGAGTGTTTATTCTCAACCATGTTAGTGTTCACTATGTAGTTCTTTTCTTTCTTTGCAATGATATATATATATACACACATTTGTTCCGACCTCTCTAGAATCTTGTCAAAATTCTCCTCTTGATGAAATGTAGTGGCCACATGAGGCCATTTAGGCACTTCGGGGTTGAAGTCACTTGGTCTCATCTTGGAGTCCTCGTCTATCGCATGTTAAAATGTTTAAATATCATCTACTATCGGGGAACTCTCAGTAATTATCGTAATGAGGAAATGGGGAATCGGTGTATTTCAAGTGGTGTTCGAGCTTATTGTTGTATTGTAACCTAAAAGTACCAGGAAGTGCAGTAGTAAAAATTTCGGATTGACGATTGTTGAATATTTGAGTGCAGCTCCTCAAGCGAGAAGAGAAGTACATGCTGGATCTGCAGAGACTTGAAGGCCCTACCTTCCTCTTCGTCGACTTGTGCGCGGCTTTCTTGGCGGAGCTTCGACGGGTTTGACACCCTAATTCTATTTGCCGAGGCTACAAATTCTGGCTATTTAATCTCACGCCTCCTGCTCGGAAGGCACTTTACCTGAGTCCACAAAACCCTTGTATTATGGAAAAGCGACACAAAGAAACACTCGTTTTATGTATAGTAATTTAGGGGTTTGAAACTCAAAAACAAAGCCCAAAAGCGGCCGACTGCTACCAGAAGCGTTTGATGAATTTCTGAACTTTTGCACAATCAGGGTTGTACCATTTTAGTAGTTCTCCATTACGGCCTTGCCAGCAGGATCCTCGTCACTCCGGCTATGTGACATTTTCAACATAATCTTTCACGGCATTCTGTTGCAGCGGTACAGCAGCAGCAGCAACATCGGTAATTTGAATTCTTACAGTGCTGAGCCTTGTTGAGCTTCACCTTTTTAGCAAGGCAAGGTTTTGTTTGGTTTCACTTTGTTCTTGTTCTCTTTTGATGATGTTCTTAGATTGTGCTCTGCTTTGGATCATGGGCCAGTCTCTTTTGTAGATGGATGTATCTTGGTTCTGCTTGCTTATGCATGTACAGAGAGCCATTCTTGCATTTCCTGAGAGAAAAGTAGATGGGTTTGAGAGCTGCCGCTGTTGTGTCTGTTTAGATGTGATCGTTGATGCCAAGACTGCTAATGTAGCTATATTTTCTTATGAAAGTATGGGCACGAATCAGAACAAATACAGCGACCTCAAAAAATGAGTCTATGTGGGTATTTGGGTCAGAAAAGCGACATTGTAGAGAGTATGAAAAATCAAACCCAAAAAATTTAAACACAAAAGTTTGAGAGCATGAGGTAACACATCGTCTCAAATTAAAAAATACATAATGCTAAAGTTGACTATGTACATACTCATTTTTTGAGGTGGTATATACAAAGTGATCAAAATTTTGTCTACTTGCCACAAGCAACCAAAACAACTGAAATTTGACTTGGCATGCTAGTATATAACCTCTTGTATTGTTTTGTAGTAATGGTTCTAAAAGAGTCTTGCACATGTTCCCATAATTGTAAAATGTTTGAAAATTTCCCAAACATGTTCTTTAGGATTGGATCTTGAGATTGAGTCAGTCACTCTAAAATAGTAAATAGATGCTCTTAAACTCATTTTTGAACAATCTTTTCTTTATAAATAGGAGCATTATAATGCTCAAAAATAACTCCATCAATGTTGAAAAATCTTAATCTTTCCACACCCAAGTACAAATCTCCATTTAAGATTCAAATATAGTCTTATGCACGACCATCCACCTTCTATAAATCATCTAGACCTCTTGATGTCATGCAACTTTGTAGCATCAAAGACCCTCTACAATGCTTCATTGTCTACTTCACTCTACAAATCAAGCAAAATTTCATTGTCGTTGACCTTGCATTAGGTCCTCCCATAGTCCCATTTGCATTATAAACTTTTGTCTCATTATTAAAAAAATCTCTTCTAGTCCTCTATTGTCTAATTTTTGTGAATTGTTGCAAAGCTAGTACATGTTTCCATGACAAATAAGATTTTGACACCTTCTCACAAGCACTCAATATGGCATCTCTCAAAGCCTACTACAATGTGTTGTCACAAAACCCTACCTCTCTACCCTCTTTCAATACTTTTACTACTTATGATGTCATTTTCTAGCCCTCCAAACATGACCAAACATACTACATGCCATCTTTCTAAAGTAGTAAATATCTTTGGGGCATCTTGTTTTGGCAATTCTAAGCTACTACAAACTTTCCTCCTCACTCTATTCAATGTACTTTGTGAGAAACCAAGAAATTTTGCAATCTCTTTTGTACTCTTATCTTTCATCAAGAGAGCACCAATATCTCTTGTTCTCTATTTTGAAATTGGTTTCATCATGCCAATTTTACTTTCTACACTATACAATATGTTATACAAGAGACGAGAAGAGAAACCACAAAAAATTCACCAAAAAACACAAATTTTCTAAATCCTACACCTATTTGAAGTTGTAAGAATACTGGCCTCAAAAAATGAGTCTATGTACATAGCCAACTTTAGCATTATATATTTTTAAAATTTAGTGGCAATATTTTTTCAAACTTTTTAAGATGATGTGTTACCGCATGCTCTCAAACTTTTCTGTTTAATTTTTTTTGGTTTGATTTTTCATACTCTACAATGTTGCTTTTCTGACCCAAATACCCACATAGACTCATTTTTTGAGGTCGCGGTAGGTCACCAAAATTATAGAGCCATCTAAACGTATTATGCTAGATTTATTCATTTGGAAGTGGGCTACTAGTTGGACCAGAGGACATTCTAAATTGCTCAGTATATCTCCATCTCAGAAGTTACCCTTGTGAGTTTGGCCAATTTTGATTTAGGCGTACAAAGTGGTCCTAATTATGAGTGAGAGCTTGTAATTTTAATCTTTTGAATTGAATGGGAGTTAATAATGAGAACCCTATTGATGAGAGTTTACTTGGTTTGGATAAGGAAAAAATGAAGCAAAACTATTCACAATAGTTGCAATTAACAAATGTGTCAAGGAGGATATTTAAATTTTTTTTATGATTCAACATTTGCGTAGATGACATAGAAGGTGTAATTTGTTGAGCAAGTGAAGTTTAGTCTTAGGATTTAGGAATGACTTCTACCACAAAATGAAACCTTGTCCAAAGTTTAGGCAATCACTTTAATCAATTTACTAAGCACTCTAGCACGTATTTTTTTGACAAAGTTACCAGTTTAGGTTTATCATTAAAATTCTATTCATTATTAGATATAATAAACATAATTTGAATGGTATAAGAATCTGCCAAACCATTAGATGGTCTTTCATGAAATTGTAATATGCTTCATTAGGCTCTTGATACCATGTTCCAAGTTTTGGTCGTAGTAGTCTTTATTCAAGTCTAATCTTACATATTTAGGAAACTATAAACTTTAAAATAATGCTAGAGTATTCTATGTAAAACTCTTGTTGGGTCTTTGCTCCGCAACAGGATTTTCTTTTTTAATAGACCTATTGCCAGTAGCAAGCTTAAATTCTAGGTGTTCAGTTAAAACATCAAAAAATGTTAGTAAGTAAGCATTTTGTTAGTTCGGTTTGATTATTTGGTTTAGTATCTTATTGGTATGGTTATTAAGTATTATTGAGTAAATTTTAAGTAAAACACAATTATTTCATTGATTCGATACAATGAGAAACGGGGAAATCTTTGGAAAAAGTGCAATTAAAAGAATCGAATGTGCATTTTTTTACTTAATTATTTGGGTTTAAAACAAGACCTTGAATTGAAAGAAAGAAAGTTTTATTAGTAAAATTGAGAACTATATTATCATTAGAATGGTATAATTAAAAAAGAATTGATATGTGCACACCGGGGTTGATATTTGCACATCCCTATGAGGTAAAATATAAGTTTCTACCATTAAAAAGCTGAATTTGAAAAAGTTGAATTTAGATTTAGAGACTATGATTTAGTCTAGAATCATTTAAAAAAGTTACAATTGAACAACACCTAATGAAAAATCTTATCTTTTTTATGAACAAAAGTAAAAGTAACACTTTTCCCCCTAGCTAAGTTTTTTCATTGGATGTTGTTCAATTGCAACTTTTTTTTATGGTTCTAAACTAAATCATGGTCTGTTAGTCCAAATCTGAATTCAAATTTCTCAAATTCAGCTTTTTGATGGTAGAAATTTTTATTTTACCTCCTAGGGGATGTGCAAATATCAACCCCCGGTGTGCACATATTAATTCCCTTAAAAAAATGTACATGTTTTCAAATGCGTGCCCATGAAATACCTTAAGATGATGAACGGGTTTTTGATTAGATACTGTCAATTTCATAATATTGAATATTCAATTGAATAATCATGCAATTAATTTTGGGAATTTCTAAAGCCACACCCAAAATTGCTAATGCCACACCCCAAGGTGTATTTTGAGAATGAAATGTGAAAATCTAATGTTAACTTTTTTTGATTATGATAAAAATAAAAAAATCACCTGTCACTCTACTAAGGCTGTATTCAAAAATTGAAGATGCTTGAAATTGAAACGAAAAGTATAAGACTTTTGAATTACTTCAAAAAACAAACATAAAAAATAATATAGCAATGGTGCAATAAAAGTTCCATAAAAAATTGTATTTAATATCTTTTCTTTCAAGGAGGTGGTAATGCCTTAATTTTAACTTCTTTAAAGTTTTGAATACAACATCCAAATATCATTTTGAGATTGTATCTAATTTCTGAATATTTTTAACTACGTGGTACACAGAATTGTGCTTTACTAATTTAATCATGGTTGTGATGGAAATCAGTTGAGGTATGGATTAATCTATGGGTTCATACAGTTGAAATTCTTGGATTACATACAAGTTTGTCATTTGACTAACCGTTCCATTAACCATGAACTGCGTCTACTATAAACTCTTTCCCATCACACAATTATGTTGGTCCCTTTTTATCTTCCTTTTGTTTCAAGTTACTTTTCTCTTTTAGCAAAATACCCCATTTTAGGGCTTAAAAACGACTTTTATTGTTATAGGTCACTAACATTCTCTGAATTGTTGTAAAAGATATTGAGCATTGCAATTTTGCTCCAAATGTGGCCAATAACATACAATTGGAAATATGTTGTCAAGAGAGCTTTCCAAGAGCATACCATGCTTCTAATTTGGATAAAAAGAACACCCTCCAAAGGACATAGTTGAAGGTTTTATGATAACACATTGTGAGTTTTACTACATTTCAAAATTTGTTGACAACAAAACAATCTTATTTGTTCACAATAAAAAATTTTCCTATAGCAAACTTCTATGCTAGTTTGAAAGCCATAAAATTTAAAAACAATAAGAAGTTTGTAGTTCAAAATTATTTGTTACGCATATACAAGTTTTGGTACTCATTGTACCAATGGAGGCAACAACTTGTTTCAAAGTATAGTCTTAGTGTAAACCACTTTACGCATGTACCCCTCTCTCCCTTGTTGGTTCTTTGCTAAAAGAATTCAATGTAAACCACTTTGCACGTGTACCCCTCTCCCCTCCTTTGGTTGGTCACTAGAAGTTACACTACAACTCTCTCTTTCGAATGAGCAACTTCACTAAAACCTTAACTTGGAGGGAGTCTTTTATCTATGTATATAAAAGAATACGTCATTTTGAGCCACAAAATATTTTGTGATGTAATTTAGTGACCCATTTGTCCTTTTAACATAAGATCAACAAGGGAGAGAGGGATACATGCGTAAAGTGGTTTATACTAAGGGCATCCCCAATGCAGTCGGAATATCAGCTCCCCAAACTCTGTCAGACCGTGTGTCATTTTGCATCAGATGCAGAGTAGGGGCATTTCCCCTAGTGCAGTAGCTCCAATGCACACAGGCTCTGACTCTCACTAAACATGAGTTTTTAATAGTTTATGTCTTTTTCAAGTGCTTATGTGTGGTTGATTCATGTCAGAAGTATCTGAAATTCTCTAAGTGTCAGAGCTGGAGTGGTATGTAGGACTCTCCAAATAGTGAAAATTTGCAAGAGAGGGGCTCTTATGTGGGGAGCCCTAAAAAATGCAATATGATTTACTTGTTGCATTGGAGCCCATATTTTTGTTCAAATCCGGTTCAAACCACTGTACAAGCTTTTGCCTGCCTTTATTACGGCTACATTGGGGATGCCCTAAATCTTTTTAGCAAAATATCAACACAGGTCCAAAAGTACATGCATAAAGTGATTTACACTAAGTCCTTCAGGACCACCATTGGTACAATACGTACCTAAACTTGTATATATAGATTTTCCCATTTTGGATCAACACGAAAGCTTACTTCAACTGGAAGTGACCCACAAAGCTTTTGTTCCACAATGTGGAAACATGCTTTACCCAAAATGGACAAACTCCCCGAGAATCCGCAGAGTAGGTGAAACGCAAGAGCGTCACCGGACACCTTCCTTTCCGAAGAGCCTCCGCATCGTGAATCACATCCACGTGGACCGATGCCCGCGACCCAAGGTTCGAACTTTCAAACCATCGACCCCCTCTCCCCGTTCACACCGCCATAGCCAATCGCTTCCAAGTCTTCAGTCCTCTGCAGTGCCATTCCCCGCGAGTGAAGCTGAATGGCTCGCAATCGCATTCGCCAAATGTATCCATTCTCGCACTTCCTCCTCCGCAATCCCGAGGCCTCCTGCTCTCCAAATTGAGCAGCCAAAATGCCGAATTTTCTCATCTTGTAACCAAGCTCTTCGTCGATCAATCTGCTGCCGTTTCTCTCCAGAAAGCAAGAGCAGTTCGGAATCCATTACTTTGAAATCCATTGCTTTGGAATTCTCACTCTGAGACTAGTCACGATAAGCTCCCAGGCTTTGTTACCCTAACCTAATTCACGGCAGCGTGTGTTCATTATCAATGCAGTTAGGGTTTGTGTTCGCGTTGATTTTTGACTTTTGAGAGGCGGTGAAGGAGAATCACAAGTTGTGTTTCGGAATCCATTGCTTTGGAATCTTTACACTGAGACTACTGACGATAAGCTCCCAGGCTTTGTTAACGTTAACCTAATTGTCCTGTGAAACGGCAGCCTGTGTGCTTCAGCAATGAAGCTAGGGTTTGTGTTTGCGGTAGGTTTTTGATATATTTGAGAGGTGGTGAAGGAGAATTGCGAGTCGTGTTTCAGAGATGGTAGGGGACAGAGACGAGAGGAACGGCTCCGCGCTACACGCGCCGTTGTTAGGGAGCGATGATAATGATGAAAAGACGGATCGGGATACAGAGGAATTAGGTCACGACGACGAGGTGGTGGTGTCAGTAGACGATGACGACGATCGGAATTTTGATCAATCGGCCTCGGGACGAAGTCAGGAGGCGCCATGGGATGCGAATTACGATTCGCCGGCGTTGGAGTCGGCGACCAGGAACACGTTCGAGAGTATTCACTCGCAGAACAATTCGCGTTCTGGTGATCACGATCGCCAAGGGAGGCGCGAGCTCGCTGTGAGTCGGTCGAAGCGGCGGCGCCATGAAGTGCGCAACCCTGTGCACCAGAAGTCGTTCGTGGCCCGAGCGGCTCACAGTGCTAGAACTGACACCTTGAATTTCTTGTACTATGTCATGGTCGGGCTCTACATGTGGCCCAAGTGGAGCTGGGATGCTGTGAAAGCTAACAAAAGCTTGACGGTTCTCTCTGCAAAACAAGGTAACTTTGATACTTCACCAATATTGCATTTGAAAAAAATACTGAGAGAGAAAGAGAGAGAGATATGTGCATTATTTTTTGGAAGTGCTGGCAGATTTTTTCCAAGTACTCTTCGTATACAACCTGGTTTTGTAACCTTAAACCGTGACTCGGCTTCTTTAGAAACTCTAAAAAAATCTCTACAGGTAGAGAAAGAGAGAGAGAAAGAGAAAGAGAAAGAGAAAGAGAGAGATGTGTGCACATTTTTTTTTGAAAGTGCCGGTAGACCTTTTCCAAGTACGGTACTCTTCGTATACAACCTGGCTTTGCAACCCTAAACCGTGACTCGTCTTCTTTAGAAAACCCTAAAACACTCTACAGAAACCCTAAATAAACAAGGTTAGATATGTTATTGACTGCACATTTCTGCTTCTTTTTTTCTTGCCATTTATTGCGCACTAATTCCATGGAATGCTCATAAAAAAACACCTTAGTTTACCTTGTAAGAAAGAGTTGATTCTTTCTAGTGCACTTTATCCAGGTAATCATTGGTACTAGAATTGCAAGCAGCTTTTATTGTATGACCAGCTTTTTCTCTTTAAGCAAGTGAAATTAAGTTAACTATGATATTCAGTCAAGGAAAGCCTTTTTGTTTCTAAGGAAGTTTTGGAATTGTTTACTCAGGGTTGGAGTTGAATGGTGATTTGCAGGATTTTGTGCTGGTTTGGCGTCAATACTATGTGTCGTCAAGTTTTCGGAGCCTTATTCACAACTCTCATATATTGCCTTATGGGCTGTTATTACTACTGACCTTCTGTACGAAGCCAATATTGGACTTTCTATAAGCAAAGGCTTCAATCGTGTTCTGGGAACTCTGGCTGCCGGTTTCTTAGGTTTCGGGCTTAATCAAATTGGACCGGAGTTTGGGCCAGTGTATCCTTACTTTGTGGTAATTTCCATCTCAAATTTTTCCTTCATTATTCATTGAAGATCTTCTTTTCGTTTATGTCAATTCCAGGATTTTGTCTTCTTGATTCTTCAAGTTTAGCCAGCATGGCGACAGTTTTTGTGTACAGGGTGCAAAAATGGCTAACATGATTCATATATCAATTCGCATAATATTGCAATATTTCATATCATATTAAAGTATTGTATAGTTTTGTGCAATCGTCCTCATCAAGTGGTTGAAATTACTTTGGGAAGTATGTTTATTCACCTTCGATGGAATGTTTTTCCAAATATGCTTTGTAATTGATTATAATTGTTCTAATTAATGTAGATATAGTAATACAGACAAGCTGAAGACAATTGAACTTGCGGTCACGGCCAATTATGGATATTCCAGTAGTTTGTAGTCAAATGAACATTTTGTCTGGATGAATTATGTTGTCCGACCATCCTTCATGACTCTGAGTGAAAGTTCGTACGGTTGTGGCGCAGGTTTTCTGTGTAACTTTCGGAGCTTGTATATTTCGATTTTTGAAAGGAATACCACCCTTGAAAGACCAATGGGGCTACGCCTTCACTGTAGCGACGATGGCGTTCCATATTTTCATTATCACTGCGTACCTGGATCCAGAGAAATGGACGTTGCCGATGCTGAGGTTTTCGATGATCTTGTTGGGGTTCGCTTTGTCATCCATTGTCAACATCGCTATTCAACCAATCTATGCTGGCGACGCTTTGCACAAGCTTGTGGCGAAGAATTTTGCCACGGCTGCCACCGTTTTTCAGAGGTAAAGAGTTTCAGATTGTTTCACATAATCTGATAAATCTTGCAAGTGTTAGACTCACTTTGGACAGAAGAACCAGTTGAAAACAAATTAGGAGTCAACGTTTGATGTGCTAAAAATTCTTGGGACTAAGTTTTGACTTAGATTTGCAAGAGTGGAATCAAAATCCCAATTTGGGAAAAAGGCTAACTCAATGTCAGTAGATTGAGTGTAGGTGTTGTCACTCCAAAAATACACTAAAGTTGAAGAAGAATTTATATACAGGGATATGTGTTTCAAAGTGGGAGCGAAAAGAGAAAGTGAAATAACTATTATTTGTAGGATACCTCTACGGTTTTCAAATTATATGAGCCACATAACAAATTTGATGCCGTCCTACCGGTTTGGGCTTTTCTTTGCAGATGTGTTGAAGAGTACATCAAAGATACGAAACTTGACCATGTACCAGACATCTTGAGTGGGCGCTCTGTGGACGACAAAATCCACCAAAGCTACCATGAAATAGTGATGTCAGACTCGGACATCGACAAGCTGGTGAGATTCTCATTGAAACTACACAGTCAGAGCTCTTCTTGCAGACGCATGACTGTTGCTTCTTATTTTACAATTATCAAAAAGCAATCTCGTTCCTTTCTCCTTAAACCCTAAACTCATGACTGATATCACTTTATGTTGGTGTTACCTCAGCTGAGCGCGGTGCTCTGGGAGCCTTCGCATGGAAAGTTTTTCAAGAATTATCCGTGGGATCTGTACGACGACATTACAGACTACCTTCGTTACACTCTGTACGACGTAATAGCTCTCGACTTGTGTCTTCGAGCAAACATTCAAGCACCCAAGGCCCTGCGGGAGCTTTTTGCCGAGGTCACAACCTGTTCTTTTTCATGCTTCTTCTGTTTCCTATGTGTATGTGTTCATCACTTCGTTAACCCTTAATTGTCCAGACTACACAGAAAATAAAAGAAACCCTTGCTTGGTTTTAGCAACTTCTATAACATATTACAAATAATGTAGGATGTGGTATTCTTCGTTCTATTGCTACAATATGGTGTCTTCACTTTTGAAACGACCTATTTAGAAATGGAAGTAACCGTTTGTGCATTTTAGGGTGAAGCAGGTTGACGTATCCCTTCATCTGGAATCGATATGTGAACACTCACAGCCTCATCCCTTCATGTGTAATTAACTTGTGGACACTAGTGTCATACTCTTTATAGAATTATTGGGCCATTTGGTTCTGGAGGTTTTGAACTAAAGAATAGGGAAAATTTCATTGATGTTCCTGAAGTTTGCAATATTTACATAGATACCCCTGCTTTTTCAGAAATTACACAAGTACCCTTGGACCAAAATTTTCAGGCGTTTGTTTTGTTGTGCATGCCAATTCCCTTCTTCGTTTGTGTGCACGCTGTTTCTTTTTTTGTTTCATTACATTCCCTTCTTCAACATTGTTCATGAAGTATGAACACAACAAATAAATGCCTAAAAATTAATGGTTCAAGGGTATTTGTGTAATTTCTGAAAAAGCAGGGGTATCTGTGTAAATATTGCAAACCTCAGCGGTATCCATGAAATTTTCTGCAAAGAATACAAGTAACTGAAGGGGGCCTAGTGAAGCTCAGAGCTTAGATTGAAGTGTACAAGATTTTATGTTATAGACATGGGCGTCGTTATAAAGTTTTAGCCTTTTGCTGAAACAAAGAATGTGACGTTGTTGTTGCACAGGAGATGACCACCATTGCCTCTGAGTGCGCAATCATCCTTCGCACACTGGGCGACAGCATGAAGAACATGAAGAAATTCGCATCTGAAGACATCATGAAAAAAGCTGAGGAGGCAGCGGTTGCGCTGCAATTCAAGATCTACCTCAACACAAACGTGCTTTTAGACAACACGAACCCGAATATACCAAGCTCTCCGTTGTTCCCATCGTTGAGTCCATTTGCAGACGAAGACGAGGGATCTGCAAATTGGCCGGAAACAAACTGGATTCCAGAAGACTACTTTCGACACCGCAACTCTGAAGAAGGAAAACCCGGGCTGTCAAGAGGAGCGAGTGCGCCAATCAACTTCATCTCGTCTCCCGAGCAGAAAGACGGAAACACCACATCAGGTAAATTGAGAAAAACAGGACATTCTGGGACTTTCACTATTTCTGTCACTTTTAGCATATTACAAAAAAAACAAGCATGCATGCACTTTCTTGTACAATAGTGAAGTCTCAGTGATTGTCTCCAAGAATTTCAAATAAGAGAAAATTTCATGGATACCCCTGAAGTTTGCAATATTTCCATAGATACCCCTGCTTTTTTCAGAAATATCACAAATACCCTTTGACCAAAAAATTTAGGTGTTTGTTTTGTTGTGCATGCCACTTCCCTTCTTCCTTTGTGTGCACGGATAACAAGAAAGAAGTAGTGTGTGCACAAAGGGAGAAGGGAAGTGGCATGCACAACAAAACAAACATCTAAATTTTTTGGTCAAAAGGTATTTGTGATATTTCTGAAAAAAGCAGGGGTATCTATGGAAATATTGCAAACTTCAGGGGTATCCATGAAAAGTTCCTTTAAATAATTACAACTTTGAGCTATAGCTATGCCTACATTTATTGTATGTAAGATTAAGGTGGAGTACAAAATGGTCCCTCCGTTTTTCACAGTTTGCCTAATATGGTGTTTGGAACTTCGCCAGGATGGATTCCTAATTCTGCTCCACCGCAAGCAAATATTATCAGAGGGAAGTCAGGTCCGGTGAAGAAATCCGTCACACTGGAGACTCTGACTGAGGATGTTCCTGCTATTCATATTTCCATGCCCAAGCCTGACCAGGCTGAGCAACAACCAGGTGAACGAACTCCTACTAAGGCTAAGCGCTCCCTTGCTTGGCAACACACGTTTACCTCCCGGAAGAACAGCTTGGGTCACAACTGGGACGGCACTCTGGAGCGCATCTCGGCGCTGTCGTTGGTCAAATTCGCGTCTCTGTTGATCGAAGTTGTTACCAAAATGAGGTACGTTGTGGATTGCGTTGAAGATCTTGGTGAACAGGCTCGATTTGAAGAGTATGATCAAAGTTGAAACTTTACTATTCAGCACATTCTGTTTTTTCGGTTATTTTTTTTGTTATTTTTTTAAAGTTGCTTGTATATGTATTACCACTAGTTTTTTTATTTTGTTTTTTGTTTTTAGGTGAGGTATAGCTAGCATTGTGCCCTTAGGCACTAGTTGTGTATTGTGAACCATGAACAATGTGTTGAGCTTGTTGACTGAAAAGTACAGTTCAGGCCAACTTGGGAGGGCTATGACCCTCCGATACTACTGTCTTGCTACCTAGATTGCTTTGGACTGGGACGAAGGCTCTTGTTTACACTTCAGGCTGTTAATTGTTCTGTATTTACTTGCTATTTTTTCTCTGCTCTGCTTTGTATTCTTTTGTGGTGTTTTCTCTTTATCCCTCAAGGGTACATTCACACCAAGAGTGATGTAAATATGAGGTATAAAGCATAACCGTGTGGAGGGTTTAAAACATAACCCACGGGTTTAGATGTACAGTGACTCACAAACCGAGTCAGTGTTTGGATATTTTTCATTAAATAAGCAATATTATCACATGGAGTGAACAATCCAACAGGTAAAAAATTGTTTCAAAAAGTAGAAGCTTTATTGATTATTTTACATGGAAATTAAAAACAAAATACACATAATATATGGAAGCACTAAATTATGAAACCAAACCCCTCACTGATTCAGTTTTGGACTTGTGTGTTTATACACACTCAAAAATCAATTTACTTGCCACATGCAAAACAAATTGCTTGCACTTTTTGTGGCATGCTCTCATAAAGGTTCTCACACTCAATGGAAGTGATAGAGAGGAAAATCTCAAACCCACGCTCTCAAAATTCTAAAAGACCCTTTGGACTTGTTGATTAACAGTTGAGCTTCTGTTTTTGTGTTACCCGTAGGTGTTTTATAGGGTTTAGGTTAGGCAATTTAGTATGTCACTTTAAAACATTGAAAAGTTGTTTAAACAATACTCTTCCATTGTTTTTGTTGTATGTTTCGGATTGTTGTCATGTTGAAAAATGATTCTAGATGCATCTATGCCATACTTTGAAAAAACATCATTGGGAGATTAGTCGCTAATACCTCACAACAAACATATTGATTTATTGTACATTCTATTTTGCAAATCAAACCAAGTCCAATTGCACTTATGCAATCCCAAATTGTTGTAACACCTTTTCCATGTTTCACACTTTTCTTCATTGTTCAATCTACAAGACCCTCTTTGTCTCAATCCCAACATTAGTAACGACCATTTAAGCAGAAATGATTGATTAGAGTCTCATCTCAAAAAATCATTTGCTTCCAATTTGCAATAGTCTAATTTTCAAGAGATTTGGCAAAATTTAAACAAACTTAAGTATTGTTTTTTGAAAAAAATGGTTTTTTCTTCTTCACATAAAGCCTTTAAACTTGCAAATTCAATGCACATTGCATTGTCTGGACACTCATTTCATTGTTATATTGTTGCCTAACTAATTTGAATGGTTTTGGAGCAATAATAATTCTACTTGTCATTACTCTTACACATACCCTCCCTAAGTGGCTTAAAAGTTTAGTTGATTATCCTTCTATAAGTAGTTTAGTATAAAAAAGACGTTTCTTTTGGATTCTCTCAACATAAGACTAACAACTATTTTGTTACATTTTTTGTGATTTTTGAGTTTTGTAGCAATGATATTACACTATTATTATTTATTTTAAATAATCCCCTTATCATGTTATGGAACAATTAAAAGTGTAATATACTATTAGAGAAGGAGTAGAAATACTCTTTCCTACTTATAACACTCATAACTAAATTTAAATTCTATGATATATTGTTAATATAAGGAAGAGATGGAGATATAGACATGTAAGACCAAAAGTGAGTCATTGAGTGACTCTCTTTTGAAATGAAATATCTCAATCACCCTTGCAAATTTTTCATTGAGATTTCCTTGCATTAATAGATACTTGGATACCTTTAATCTACTCTTTATGACACTTGAAAATATTTGTCAATGCACTTGATATGACAAATTACATTAACAGTAAGCACTGACTCAGTTTTGTGAGTCACTGTATCTCCACAGATTGAGAGCTTGTTCGCACAAAAGGGCGAAGGATGACTTTTAAGGAGTGAGAGTGGAATAAAAAGATCCCATTGGGCTTGAGGTGTAAAAGATCGCATTGGACTTGGCGTGTAAATATCCACACTGTTCCCTCCCAATATCTAAAGATTATAGTCTTGTAGGAGAAAATCATTACCCTGAAGAGTTTAAAATACACCTTGCTTGCCATGTAATGGATTAATTTGAATGAGAATAAACAAACTAAATGTACCCTAAGAGAGTTTGGAAGGATGAAGCATTCAAATATGGAACGAATATAGAGCTTTTTGAGTCCTAATAAAACTATGGTATACATATTTTTTATTTTTGTGTGTTTTCTGTTACTTTATTTGTACACGAATTGATACAAAACTGCGTACAAAAATCATGAAACATCCAATGACCAAATTACATTAAATATGTCATTTGGTGTTGCACGAATTGGAATAGGGAGTAGTGTTTTAAAAAAAGTGACAAATATTGTCAGACGTTATTTTTTGTATCATACTAAGTTTTATGTGATATCAATATGGAGATCATCTCAAAACACCTCTTATTTTTATGAAGGAATTAGACTTAAAATAATAAACTGATGGATTAATATGAAAAAAGATATGTACATTAGATCCAAAATCTTTGAAAATCTGTCGAGCAATGCTTTTAAAATTGTTTGTTGAAGCTTCAGGTTTATCATTAGATATCTATTTGTACCGAAACTTTGGATTTAGATAAACAAATAACTTAGGCTTTGAGTAAAGTATTGTTGGATTTGAATTAAAAAATGACAAACTCTTGGGTCAAATGTTTCCAAATTCATCAAATATTGTCCTTCAAATTACTTGCCATTGTTTGGAGCTCACTTATATACACCTATTGTTGTAATTTTGAAAATTATGTGATAGATACACTTTGGGTGGTTTATCATTAGATTCACACAGAAAGATTATTTGTTTAACTTTCAAATGAAATTCAAAATCTAACATGATAGCACACTCTTTGCTAAAGTTTAGATTTTAAAGTATAGTGCATGAATACCCATTTATTCTCGATTGTACGTCGCCCCATAGGAAGTAAGGACAGGTATAAGGCAAGGCTAGTTGTCAAAGGTTTTACACAGTGTGAAGGAGTGGATTATACTGAGACCTTTAGTCCCATGATTAAATTTGATTCCATTTGTGCTATTTTATTTGTTGGAGTTGCTAAAGACATGAATATAATGCAATTTGATGTCAAAATGGCTTTCCACTACGGTGAGATTTGTGAAGAGATTTACATGACCCAACCTTGCAAATTTAAAGATAATGCTCATTTTGGCTTGGTTTGTTGACTAAAAAAAATCCTATATGGGCTAAAACAATTTAGTTATGTATAGAACCAAAAGCCTACATTGTTTATGCAGGACCTGAATTTGACAACAACCTTTGTTGATGGTTATGTGTATTTTAGTTGCTGCAGTTTGAAGCTCATCATTACTCTTTTTGTAGACAATGGTATTGTTATCAATATTGAGCTTGAAACAGTTGACCAGATTCTCTCGTACATGGGTGATGCTTTCAAGATTACTACCAACTACCTTGAAATCTATGTTGGTTTACACATAATTCAAACCAAGAATCAGCAGATACTTTAAATTGACCAAGAGCAATACATGTTGGCAAAGTTGCAAAATTATAGCTTGAGTGGTTCCTTCCTTGTTGTCTTTGCCAATCTTGCAAGTGCAACCCAATTTTGAGCTGCCGGTGTCCTAGGTACAAAAACAATAGATACTATTTTTCTATATCAAGTTGGTGTTTGACAATGGACATCATCTGGTAGCAAACTAAGCATTTTGTACTCCATCAATCGAGCATGTCAATTAAACTTTACTTCTCACACACTTCATGTTTCTCCATTCAAACAAGTTATGAAATATTTGCAAGGAATTGCATCCACGCTATTCAACTATAAAAGCAATCATTGTAATAATGTCATTATTGCCTACTGAGATTTTGATTTTGCAATGGATCAAGACTTAGACAATCATAAGTTTTGATTTGGTGTTGTTCTTGTGCTAAATGGAGAACCAATTGCTTGGAGTTCAAAGAAACAAACTACCACTGCAAGTAGCACCAATGAAGTTGAATATTATGTTGCTTATCGTGCTACAAGGGAGATTCGGTGGATGCATCATTTATTTCGAGATATTGGATTCTTGCAAGAACATTCAACTATACTTACTACAGATAACTAATCAATTTTCTATTTGGTACAAAATCCAGAATTCCACCAGACCAGGCACATTGACATAAAATATCATGTCATCCATGAATACCATCAAATGGCAGTCTCACAATTGAGTATGTTCCCATAGTTGACAATCTTGCAAATATTTTAACCCAGCCATTGGCCAAATATTGCTTTCAACGCCTGCAATTCTTTTTCGGCCTCAGCCTTACAATTGTTTGATTTCAATGGAACTAACTATGATGCAAGTGGGAGTTTTGAAAACAACTAGTACTTACTAGTGAATTAGTATATGCATATGTAGTCTTCCTGTTCGAGCAGGAAAGTCCACACACAGCTGACAACTACATTCAAGGGGCAGCCTAGAAATATTGTAACAACTAAGGTTTGAATGTGTTTGGTGTAGGTTGTCGCAGATATCTCCATAACTTGTGAGAAAGTTTGTGTGTCGAGAAAGCATCATAAAGGATTTGTACAAAGTGTGCAATCAACAAAAACTTTTCTACCAATATTTGGCTATTGTTCATTTCATTATTTCAAACTCCCTGCAAAGACATGGTAGTAATTCCAAAATTAAAAGCAAAAATATTATAATTAATAAAAAGGAAGGTAAAGTAAAAAACCTTGTTCTACTACAAAAGTTTATCACAAACAAGTAAAATTTAATTAATCTTAACTAGGTACAAAAAATTAGTAATATTAGAGAGCAATTAATAGCTCGAATCCTCCTGAAATTTTAAAATTTAATTAGTCAAATGCTGGGAATAGGGACTTAATAGTCCTACTTCACTTCATAATGCCTACATGGAAACAATTTCTGAAAGTTTTGGTAACAAGGAGGTGAGATTTCATTCCAGAGTCGGGTCAAACAAAAATGAAGACATAACTTCGAGTCCACATCCCACCAAATTATTTTGCTTGAAATACTCGAGACTTTCTTTAATGTTTAACTTAGCCCTGACTTTAAAATTTTCACGTTGAGATGGGACTCGCAGAGTTGGGACGTTGGACATAGCATGAACCGGCCCTTACGGAACCTACACAACCGATCCGTGCACCTGAGAAACGGACTTACAATCCCCGTACGTAAGACTTCCTTCCTACATCAATTTATAACAGTTTTCACATTTACAAATGTGGCTAAAATAACCAAAACTTCCACCAAATAGTTTATAAATGTTATAATTACAAAACATGTGAATACCAATGTTGCAATTTTAAAAGTACTAGAACATTTACCAGTGTTCTTAGCCACGTGAGCTAGTTATGAAAATGCACATTTGGGGTGAATCAGTGATTCACCTGCATGCTACTTCGAGATCTCAGCTGCAACAGTTTTAGGTTCACAAATGCAAAATACTAACACCATGTCAGGTGGACTTTGCCATTAATAGAAACATATGCAGCAGGAACGATATCTAATATTACCAACAAGCTCAACTCAGCAATAGAAATATATTAAAGAGTTTAGCTGAGCTGTCAACACGGTTTAGGATTTCTACCCGTGTATCTATATGGTAGTACCGTGAACATTACCGCTGAGCCGTTTGCACCGTTGGGGGCAACATAACTCCACGAGCATAATGCCTGTTGACGATCTCTCGGTTCTTGATCTCTCGAGTCTCCTGCATTGCATTCAAGAGAATGCCCAAGTAAACAAAACAAAAATCAGAACTGCAGCAAGTGCAATGCAAGAAATACAAGATTTGCGGTTTCTTTGATCATTTTAGGTTTTGTCACTGTCCAGGAGGATTGTACGACTCCATACTCATGAGGTTCAAGGGTATAATTCATGGTTGGGAACCCTTGTATTTCCACCAGCACCAATCTATAACAATTTACATAAATTTATAACAATTTGTAAGTTTTTTAACAATTCATTAGATATATCAATAGTACATACTTTGGTGGACTGGGACATCTCAAAATGGATACTCACTACAAAATTCGTGGGGAAAAAAATCCACTTTAATCATGAGAACAGTTGACAGCTACGGGAAAAAGTGGGTTCTCTACCTTAAGAACCTCGACAAAAAGATAAATAAAGCATAAGCAGAATTGCTATAGGTGAAGTTATTTCAATTAAACAACACTAACTCGCACTAATTCAACAAATAGGTGAAGTTGCAAGGCGCACTAATATAAGCTAAGTTAATTCAATGCATTGCGGACTACAATATTTTACTACTATAACTCAAGTGGCCAAAATTTCAAGTAGCTTTGGCTAACAAGTAGCATAACTAAAGAGTGTCTAAAGGATGCACCATCATGGAAGGTTTGCTACCAAGTTGAATTGTAAGGGGCAACAAAAGGTTGTGGCCAAAACCTTACTTGGAGAACAAGGGTAGAAGGCATGCCACATTTTCATACTTGTTACGCAAATTTCACCCAAAGGGATATTGCTCTAGTCTAAGTCTTGCACTACTGCAATACATTGTGTACTGATCCGAAGCCAAGTACGAGCTACCGGCGTCCCCAAATCCTCGAAGAAAAGGTACAGCAGAGAGATTGAATGACGCAAACCCTAGAAAGAGTACAGTAGAGGGATTGGAGGATACAAACCCTAGAAAGAGAAGTACAGTCGATGGATTGAATGACGCAAACCCTAGAAAGAGTACAGTAGAGGGATTGGAGGATGCAAACCCTAGAAAGAGAAGTACAGTCGATGGATTGAATGACGCAAACCCTAGAAAGAGTACAGTAGAGGGATTGAATGATGCAAACCCTAGAAAGAGAAGTACAGTAGAGGGATTGGAGGATGCAAACCCTAAGAGCAACGCACCTGGCAGATTGCGCAAAACCAGCAGAAGTAATGGATGAACCAATCCGGCAACGGCCGGCTCGGCAAGTTGTACTTGTTGCGCAGCTTACGACGGTACGCGTACGAGTAAATACACCCGAGCGATGTCAACTGCTGAATCACGTACCACACAACCGCAGCCGTGATGCACGAAGTGTTCCCCTCGTCGAGATGCTCCGCAACGCGCCCGAATGCTAAGCACGGGCAGAACATGGTGAACACGCAGTTGGGAACATCGGCCAAACACCCGAACAGCCCCGTCGTCCAGTCATCCTCCCCGTACTGTGCACCACGGTTGTTGTCGCCG
This sequence comes from Ulota crispa, assembly GCA_963920765.1. NCBI lineage: Eukaryota > Viridiplantae > Streptophyta > Bryopsida > Orthotrichales > Orthotrichaceae > Ulota > Ulota crispa. Next base: position 4,879,739 of record OY987246.1, read on the forward strand.
TAGTAGTTAATCACGGGCGGCGCCTCGGATGACACGACGGGGTATCCGTAATACTCCGCAGACTGCTGCTGCTGCTGCGCTGATGATTCCTCCGAAGCAGTTCCCATTTCGACACACCCGCCAAACCCTAACTTGAAAAAATCTCTAAAATGGCGTCAAAATGAAGCGAAGTAGTGCAACCGTAAAGGAAAAGAGAGTTCTGGAGACTAGAAATCGCGAGGTCACGCACTCAAGCGGACGAATTCAACAAACGAAAACTGGATGGTTTGTTCGCTCTAGAAAATCGCAAGCTTGAATCGTAGTCAATTTCGGAGAAGTGCACCGCGTCGGTGGGTCGGTTGTGAGATTTCCAAGAGCTGGAATTGCGGGTGCTGCTTCTCAAGCTCACTCTAGGAGGAGTGGAGGACACCTTTCAGAGGCACGAGGACAGAAATTTCTTCGGAGAAGCCGGAAATCCGGAGAAGCACACGAGAATGTTGGAGCGTGACGACAAGTGCTGCAGTGGCCTACTTGCCGCGTGGCACTTCTGGCGGTGCGAGCCTATCTCCTTCCATTCGAGGTGAGAACTTGGGAACTGCCTTTGGGGGACTTGTTCCCTACAAGGTGAGGGCTTGGGAACGTCGATCGGGAAAATCGTGAAGCTCACTCGGTAGTTTTCCGCCAAAGGAGCACCCATAAACGTCAAACTAAGCGTTTTGAACATGATGACTATTAATAAACAATTAGCATATAGGATCCTATTAGGAACAGAAAAAAAAATAGTTTGCACTTTTGCACACATTATTTGGATATTGTGAGAATAAGTTGTGAATTTTTTAAGAGCAAACTGCCATTGCACCCATAACCACTTTCAAGATTTCATGTTCACACGTTGTACATCATTGTAATTACATCTATTCATTTCCACAAATTTTTCAAGATTTTAGAAGTGACGGTTATGGGGACATTGACGCTTATGGGTGCTCCTACCTTACAAAATTGAGCCGGTTTATTTCAAGGGAAAATTTCATGGGTATCTTGGAGTTTGCAATATTTTCAAAGATACCCCGCATTTTCAGAATATGACAAGTACTCTTGGACCAAAATTTTCAGGCATTCTTTCTTGTTGTGCATGCCACTTCTCTTCTTCCTTTGTGCTTACGCACAACAAGAAAGAAGTAACGTGCGCACAAAGAGAGAAGGAAATGTGACATGCACAACAAAACAAACGCCTGAATTTTTTGGTCCAAGAGTACTTGCAAAATTTCTGAAAAAAACAGGAATATATGTGAAAATATTGCTAACTTCAGGGGTATCCATGAAATTTTCCCTTATTTCAAATGCTGACCGGTTTCATCCTCTCACCTCCAAAATCTCCTCCTGGGTTTCGTGCCTCCTGATTTAGGGCCTAATTCTATGTTGATCTGGAATTTTAAAACTTAGAAACAACACATAATTTTGGAGTGAAATATTTCTTATTGATTTTGGGTATTACAATTTTGAGGTTTTTGCTCGTATCACTTGTTCGAGTTGATTTGAAATGACAAGTGTTCACGAAATTGAGTAAAAAGATTTTAGAAATTTAACCCCTAAATGCCCAAGGCTTTTTTTTTTGAGCTTGTAGGAATTTTCTCTAAATTGAACAAAAATCAACATTTTTTGATAAGCTATTGCATCAATTTTTTTTAAATTGTAATCATACAAATTCAAATTAGATATGTTAAACATCACATAGGAAAAGAAAACATAACAATACCACTTATGGATTGAAAGATTATTATATTTGATCAAAAGGGTAGTAAAACTGCAAAAATGACTTCAAGTCTTTCAATCCCCTTTTTGCATGTCAAATCTAAAATGTTGATCACCAAAAAAATATGAGGTCAAAGGGCATAACATACATAACTCCAATCCATTTACAACTTTTCAAAATCTCTTTTACAAATTTTTAAAATGAATTTCTAGAGTGAGTTTTTCTCCAAGATCTAGTGTATTTGAGGCTCATTTTCATGAACTCTCAACACTATAAAAGTCAAGATTGCAATGGACACCCTTACACAAAATCTTGAATAGAAAATTCACAATCAATAATTTTCAAAACGGGATTTTTGATGCTAAAACTAGATTTCAAAAAGAATAATTCTAAAATATTAAATAGTAAAAATAACAACTTAGTTAGGTTTATGGAACTTCAAAATATTATCGGCACCAAAATGTGGTGCCTTGGGCATTTAGGGGTTAAAATCCACTCCAAAACACATATCTCTTGGCATTCAAACATGGAAACTTATTTATAAATACTAAAACTTAGATATCCAAAAGTAGAATTGAAAAAAGTCTCATGTAAGGAAGCAAAAGCAAGAGGCAAGTGCACAAGCAAGATCAAAAGTCAATGAATCCAAAATCCCTAATGCTACCTAATATCCCAACATTTCTAGATCAATGAATTTTCATGTTTTTAATTAATTTTGATTTAAACCCACGGTGACAAAATCCTGTGACACTCTACATTCAAAACATATACATGTGTTCATGTAAAAAATGTTGGAGGGTATTGTGACAAGGGATGATCTCTTTCTTCACTTCTACATGTTACCATTATGAACTTTTTGGACTTATAAATGTTGAAGTTGGAGTATAAGCGTCACTAATTCCTTCATTGCATCATAAGAAGCTTTTGTACACCTCTTGATAAATGTAGAATAGTGTCTTGGAGTGTTTGGGGAGAAATTTTAGCTTCACCAGCTGAAATTTGACATTTCCATGTTTCAACTGGATTTTGACTAACACGTATCGGTTATTTTCTGTAAAATTTCTAAATTTCTACTATAAATATACTATATTTAGATTTCTTGAAAAAAAATTGGTTTATTTATCTAATAGTTTCAAGTTTGAATCAAGTTTTTTGTAATTTTAACCGACTGCCACTACACTAACCGCCGGTTCTCCCCAAACCCTAGTGTCTTGTTTTTTTGTATGTCATTGTTAGTTAATTACAACTAATATATCCCAAGTAGTAACTGCAGATGTAGGAGTTTGAATTGAGGATGCAATGGAATTGGTAAGGATTTGAACATCATTTAAAGGCGCCAATGTCATTGATGAATAGTGGCATCTTCATAAACTTAGAAATCAATGAAAGTTCCACCCAATGTTACTAAATAGCATGTCTTGTTGCCTTGTTGGAGCTATGAGTGAAGAATCTTAGAAAGGACTTCAAAATAGGGTTAAAACAAAATGTGTTATTGAAATTTTTTAGCAAGGAAAATATTAGCAAGCTATGAGTATAATGTACAAGAAGTGAGGCACAATTGACATATTAACAAGGTTCATAAAAAGAAAAAAAACTAGTTAGGGATCAACAAAGAAAGTGACATGGTTGATACAATAAAATATTATTTTTATTGAAAAAATTCTAGCATTAGTTGAGATCCTCAAAAATAACTAGGATGGGGTATTTCAAAATGAAAATATATCAAAAAGCATAATGTTGTAAAAGAAAATTAAAAAGGGATCATTAAAGATCATTCCGCACTCATTAGAAAAGTATCCAACACAAAAACATTGAAAGTAAGGAGCAAACTAAAAACATATATAAGTTGATTCTAAGATCTAATAACTTGTTGCATACAATAATTCCACTCTTGAATTTTAATAGACTCATAAAGATTTAGATTATTTGTAAGTAAAATTAGACTTCACTAACAAACAATTGTGTAAATAAGGGAATTTTTTTGCTATAATTCAACATAAGTTACACCTAATTTAAAAATAAAACACAATTGGAATTAGAGTTTCCTATCATACTCAAATGATTACACTTAAATAAGTTTATTGTATAAATCAATAACAAGTACCTTGTTCATACACTATTCAAAAAACATATGCAAATCAATGATAACATTGTAATTTTGAGAAAGTAACAAAAAGTAGGTATAACTAAAAAGACAAACTTCTTGTATGTACATTTTAAAAAACTTGCATATTCTATACATGTTAGATGAGTTAAACTTAAATGACATTAACCCCTAAAGGACCATTGTCCCTTTGGGGGATAATTGGGATTTTGGGCATGTACCTATAGCTAAACTACTTTGTGTAATTTTTTGAAACTTTTCTAGAAGATGGGAATTCAAAAATCTATGTGGGCATCTAAATTTTTCCTCATTCTGACATTTGACAAAGAAATTTTGCAAGAATTTCTGCTACCCAAGAGGGAAGGCATTCCAGGCAGCCCAAAAATTCTTTAAAAATTGCATTTAAAATAAAAATTTGAAATTGGTTCTTTAGATTTTTTTTACACATGGGAAGCTTTGAATCATTCCATTTCAATTAATGAGATGAAAGTTATGAGATGTTTTAGTTTGTGGGCATTTACGGATCTTCTACCCTAAAATAAACTTTGAAGTCCTTTATTTTCCACAATTTTCAATATTTTGGAAAAAGAAACTAAACCTAAGGAAGTAGATTGTTTGTTACAACATTATAATTGTTGGGATTTGCATTTTTCATTTTAATAATGAAATTCTTAACAACTTAGTGATTTGACTCATTCTCTACTTCATTTTACTTACTATTTTTTCCCCACGTGTTGTATAGTTCCAATTGATTTGAGATTTCTCTAGCACATGCCTAACTTGGTCTTCTACATGGAAAAAATAAACCTCAACTTAGTATAGAGCAATTTTTTTCATGTAAGAGTGGTCAAAGGCTTCTAAATTTTTTGGACAGCACGGAATGAAAACCTTTTTTTTTTACTTTAGATGTAAATATCTCCCTCTTCTCCTTCTAGAATGACTTCATTTTTTCCCCACAAGTACCTCTTCTAGTCTAAGGCAAGATCTTATGGTTGGATTTTCCAAAAAAGAAAAAAGAACCTACCTTCTTACTCATCCTCTAGAAGTGGCAATTTTTAGTGATTTTGACAGAAAAAGGGACTTGGTCCTTTAGGGGTTAAGGAGATACCTTGGGGAGATCACTCCCTCTTACATTTTGCATACACCTGCAATAATGACTTGTTTAAATGGGGGCTATTTACCTTGTCAAAAGATTATAAGACATGGTATTTTTTAAAATAAAGGTAAATGTTAATGATTAAGTGCACCGTATTGGTACTTATAATTTTTCCAGGGGCTCATTTTGAGCTACCCTATATTACTTACAATCCTTTATTTTTCTTATGCCCCAGTTATTCCTTGTAAATCATTCTTTTGTTGTATGCATTTTGTTTCCTAAGTTTAGTATTATTTTGAAAATGTCTAGTACTATGAGCCATTGTGCAATGACGTATACACAATTTCAACATAAAAAACCAAAGGCAAAGAAGAGATGGTAGAAGCCATGGTAAAACATATGGTAACATAAGAAACAATAGAAGAGTATAATTTGTGTTGAAAAACACAGTGAAGAATAAGAACATGATTGTGCCCTCCATTGCTATACATTTGTTATTTGCAGTTTGCCCAAGAGTATGTAGCACATAGGCGGGATTTTTTTTCAAACAACTTGAACTTCCATTAGCATCTCTACAACAATGAAGGCAAATCCGAAAAGTATTACTAAAACCATTGGATATCCACTCCTCTAGTGATGACCAAGTGGTTGGTGACAGCCATTGATCCATCCACAAATTTTGGATAGTAAAATGTACTTTATGTTCTTGTTGAATGAACCCTAAAATCCATGGCCCCAAACCTTATACCCTACACCCTCTATCCTAAGTACTCATTAGTCACTATTAACAGTTTTATTTCTATGCAATTTTACATCGACGCCTTTCATAATTCTATTATTTTTTGTCTACCCTATATTATATAATCATTTTTTCCACTACTAGACTGCCCTATACTATATGTAGTTTTTTTACAAATTTTACCTAGAATTAATATAATAAACCTTATATTTTATTGCATGTAGTTTCTACTTTTTTTTGCAAGTGACCTCCCTGAGGGAGATACCAAGATCACTACTAGCAAAAAAATAAGGTTAAATAAAATTTTGATGATCATTTCTCTAAGTAAAATTTTCAATTGACTTCTTGTCCAAATAACCCTTTCCAAATAAATAATCAAGTATTATCCCACCCCAATAATAAAAACAATAATAAATAGACACATACATGTAAGTGTGCATATTGTACCTAATTTTAGAGTGTCCCAAGCTTGGGAAAGTCGGGGATGAACCCACCTAAGCTTACACAATCCACTTATAATTAGGTAACATATTTGGAAAATGAGATTTGGGAAGAGATATCCTAACAATGAAGGGCATTATATAACTAATTCTAAAAGACAAAGGATTTTATTGTCATAAATTGCATTAAAAATTTGGGTGAACATGCATGTTCATATATGTTGGCCAATCAAATGATGTCACATGAAGCTTATTAGGTGCATATACAAACAAAAAAACATTTATGAAGGCCAAATCTAAAACACAGTTTTGGTAATAAAAATAATTTTGTAACATGTTTAGTGTTAATGCCTAAAAGAGCCAACATCTACTATGTGGATTGCGAATAAAATTTTTCAAATATACATTGCATTCATTCGATTGGACGGATTTTGTTTATCTAGTTCTTACACAAGCAAATTGAGGTGTGGTTTGCATTTATGACCAAATATGCTTACAATAAAAGCACTATTTTTGCAATATCTCTCAACATATTACTCTCAAGGGTTTTAGAGTAGTGTAGCAAAGTAAAGCTGATCCAAAAGAGAGTTTAAATTTCCTCCCTTTTTAATCCCTACAAATGCTTAGTACAAGGGAGAATGTAGATTTGAAACTTTTTGAAGCCAAGTGAATATGGGCTTGTAAAGAATTTTACTTCAAAATTATAAATATTATCAAAATTTTCATATCCTCTAATGGCAAGATGACTCTGATTCACAATACACTACACATCTAATAATCAAGCAAGTGTAATTGTTAAATAATACACACAAAAGCAACTTTTAAATAACATTTGGATGAATGAAATGGAGCAAGACAACAATAAGCTTGAAAGTATATATGTAATCCAAATATTGGACGTTGGTATACACTTAGGGTACAATCACACGAAGGTGGGAAAAGTGCAACTTACAAGGTTAAGTTTTCACACTCAAATGAAACGATTCATACCAAGGAGCTCATGTTTCACCGCCATCCAATGTGGCCCATGAAATGGCAGGTGGGTTAAATCTTAAACTCTTAGGAGACTATAATTTACTTACATAAAATTATAATCTTCACAATGTTTAGACGATAGGAGAGAAAGAGGGTACTTTAATCCCATGGAAAAGGTGAGGTCGTTTTATTCCATGCTCACTCCTTTGAAGGTTATCTTTCCTCCTTTTATATAAATGAACTCTCAATTGTGGTGAAAATATTTATGCGCACATGGATTACATTGTAAACTCTTTTTGAACCCGCAAGATTATGTTTTATGACCCTAGGTTTCATCACCCTTTGTGTGAATGGACCTTTAGGGGTTACCATCACTCTCAACACCAAGTGAGAATACACTTCAACTTCAATCTCATTATGTTAGACAAACGTGCACCAGAGCTAATGGCAAATTCTTACTTTGAATTTCATTACAACAATCTTCGCTTCAAGACTATTTCTCCTGAAGCAGTAATATTGTACATCCTTGGAGAGTTGCAGCTGCTCTCTTTACAAGTCCAAGTCGTCCCCGGCGTTACCAACAACCGCAGCGTCGTGAGCATCATCACAGCTATTTCGGAGAACTATCTAACCTCGTAAGGGACAGCGAACGATGGGCTCACCTCACAGAACCTGTAATATACCAGTGTTGCACAATGTGCGCAATGATCATTTACACAAAAACCCACATTTTTCTATACTACTCTACACTACCTATAATGCTCGCACCGTAAATAGGTTTTACCTCACGACATTACCACACGTCTCTCTGGTACCGGCCAGAGTCCTGCAACTGCTTCACCAAGCTCTCGGCCTCCACGCAGTCCACGCCTTGTTCCTGCTCCACAATATTGAGAAGCGCCCTGTGCACGTCCTTAGCCATGCCCTTGGCGTCACCACACACATACAAATACCCACCGGCGTCTACGAGCTGCCACACGTCACGCGCCTGCTGCAGCATTTTATCCTGCACGTATTCCTTCTGCGACGACTCCCTGGAGAACGCGACCACGAGGTCCGTAACGCCGCTCGCAACATGCGTGGTGAGCTCGTCCTCGTAAATGAAATCGTGCTGTCGCGTGCGACATCCAAAGAAGAGCTTAGCAGGGCCGAGAGTCGCGCCGGCGTCTTGAAGCGCGGCTCGCTCCTGCAAAAACCCGCGGAATGGCGCCAGCCCTGTGCCCGGTCCGACCATCACAACCGGCGTCGCGGTGTCCACCGGCAGACGGAAGCTCGACTGACGGACGAAAATTGTCGCCCAGTTTCGAGCTTGCGGGTCCGCCGTGCTCAAGTTCCACATCCACGTGGAGCACACGCCGCGGTGAACGCGACCGGTGGGGCTCTTGCCGTTCACCAGCGCGCACGTGACGTGAATCCGAGTGGGGGACAGCTTTGGAGAGGAGGAAATGGAGTAGAATCGAGGGAGCAAGCGCGGGGAGACGCCGGCGAAGAAGACGCCGAGCGGTAACGTCACGGACGGGAACGCCGCCATGACTTCCAACAAGCTCCGCTGGCTCGCCACCACCCACTGCGCGTACTCGTCCTTGCCGGCCGCAGACGCGAGGTGCTTCAACCGCTCGGCTTCGCCCTCGTCTTCGGCATACGCCGCCAGAATGCTCAGGACCGATTTCCGTGGACAATTCAACAAATCAGCGTATCGTCGAAGTGCGGTGTCGACGGTGACAGGCCCCGGGAATGGTAATGGCGGGGTGGCGCCACCCTTGGCGCCATCCACGTGGAGCGAGAAGATGACGTCGAGGTCGACGCCGAGGAGCCGCGCCGCTTCTTCGACGTCTTCGGTGGAATTCTCCACGTACACGCCCACATGATCCCCTGTCTCGTATGTGAGTCCCGTGTCAGCGATATCGAATTCCAAGTGCGTGCACGCCCGGTCGGAGGACGACGTGTGCAGCTTGCGCGCGACTGTCACTTCAGCTCTGCGAGGATGGCTCGCGTCGTACACGACGTGCCCATTCTTCGTAGACCCGTACGCGTCGTCGTGCACCTGTGTCCCGGCTTCATAAGTGACCAACCGGTACTCTGCAACGGTGGCTGTGTATGGCGTGGTCGGGGCATCAACTGCGTCCTCTCCCTGCAACAACACATCCAGCTCCGGCCATAGCTTCTCCTTCCACGCTGCGAAGTCATCCTCGATACAATCATCATCGTCGCCAAGTCCCACCTCCACGAGACGCTTCCCGCCGTGCTTCGCCATAGCTTCATCGATCACTATCGCGACTTTGTTGAAATGCGCATACTGCCGGTTCCCGAGCCCGAAAACGCCGAACGTGAGATCGTCGAGTCCGAGTACACTGCCCTCGTTGGAGTCGACGAACCACTTGTAGAAACGAGCCGCGTTGTCCGTGGGCTCGCCATCGCCGTAGGTCGCCACCATGAACAATGCCAGCTTCTCCTTCTTCAGCTTCGCCTCGTACTGCTCGTCGTCTGCTCCGTATTCCTCCAAATCCACCACATTGAACACCACCTTGTCGCTGTTGTACCTTGCTTGCGCTTCCTGCACCAGTGCGTTCGCGAATCCTTCCGCTGTGCCTGTTTGCGTGCCGAAGAACACCGTCACCCGCTTCACGGACAAATCCTCCTGCAGCTCAGGCTCCGTTGGGAGCTTCACTTCCAACCCTCTCCCCTTTTTGTCCTTCTCAAGTACGTCCACGCTCTTCCCCTGCTGCCGCCACAGAAAAAACCCTATCGTCGCAAACAACAGCACAAATGCCCATACTTCGAAAATGCTAAAAATCGGCGGCATCACTGAAATCGCCACAGCTAAGATCGCCATCTCAGCTTGCAACCAATTCTCACAATCCCTGGAAGCCAATTCCTCGCCGCGAACGCCACTACTAACAAATCTGTCAAGCAACTTTACCAATTCCTCAACGCAATCCAATTCTCGCTTCCGTATCAAAACAGTCGATCAGTCACAGATGAAATCCAATGAATGGTACAGGGTTGTGAGAGTTTTGGTGATGAGATATCTCCCGGTCGAGCCGAGGTGCCTGCTAATAAACGGACGCAAGCTGCGAGCTTGAATTTTCCTCGGCGTTGGCCTTTGGTTGAATGGGCAATGCCAGCTTCTAGTACTCGGCTTCGTGGGCATTGACCTCGACAGCGAAGAGAAGTCTGCGTCGGGGAACATGATGCGTCGTGGGATCGGGAGTCCACGGGGGCAGAGCGTCAAGCGCGACAACTAAAGGAGCGTTGACGGGACGAGATCGGAGAAAAAGGCTTCGGAAAAAGCCCGAAAGAGACGACCCCGGTGGCATTGGAGGACACGGGCTGCGGTAGCGGTGGCGATGTGGCCGCGGTCATGGGGACAGCAGGGGAAAAGGCGCGTCCAGCTAGTCAACTGGCCAGTCGTGTTGGACTGGGAAGTTTGAACTCACGGACGGACCGAGGAACACGGGGACTGTATAAACTGCCCAGGAGTTTGAATTTCAGTTAGAGCATCTGCACTAGGGACTTCCAGAACCTCCCCCACCAGGATCTTGTATACTCAAATGTTTAGGGCATCTCCACTGGTGGCTTGGGCACGCTCAAAGTGGATGAAAAGTAATCAGGCCCCTCTCAAGACCCTCTCAAACTCTCTTATCTCGTGAGTCTATCAAGCCACTCTTCAAGCCACTATTCATGCACTATTCACCATAGTTTTAATGATCTTTATCCTCTACTTTCCTAAATAAGTGGTCAACTGCTTATTTATGGGGTGTCTTGGAGTGTTAGGCCACCTTTTGAAAGAGCATGCGTGGAGATTGAGAACCTTCAAGCCTTGCCACACTAGATGGAAAACTTTGAGCAAATTTGCACTGGTGGAGATGCCCTTAGAGAATCCATATGAGAGGGAACCCCAATTCCCTATACAAGTGGCCATATAGGGATCTCAAATGTGGTAGATTGTATCCTCACTTTTCTCAAAAAGTGTAATTTGTTACCTTGTTTCACTCATAGTTCCTCTCTTGGCCCACCTCTTCCAATCCATTTTAGTAACTTTGTAGGAAAAAACTCCATTATGAGGAAGAACTACAATAGTGGGGCTTGCCTCTCCCTATCCCATATTTGCTCCCCCTTCATCCAATTGGGGATAGGGATAGGGAAGCCCTTGGTGGAGGTGCTCTAAAGGTCCCTTACCCAATGTTTGAGAGAATTGGCATTTAGTTTAGGAAATTGATACAAGTAAATTTGAGATATTTACCTTCAACAAGGCAATTTTGGAAAATTTGAATTCAAATTTGGATTTAAATACCTTGATTTAGTCTAGAATCACAAAAGAGGTTACAATTGAACATTGCCTAGTGGAAAGCTAAGCTTTCCACTAGGCGCTGTTCAATTGTAACCTCCTTTGTGATTCTAAACTAAATTAAGGTCTCTAAATTCAAATTTGAATTCAAAATTTTCAAATTTGACTTGTTGATAGTAAGTATCTAAAATTTACTCCCCACGATGTCCATATATTAAACCTTGGCTATGCCTATATCAATTCCCTTAGTTTAGTGTATTGTCAGCTAATTCAAATTGCAAATTAGCCATTTGAATTTGAATTTACCTGCTAAATAACAAGTCATATTTTACCAAAAAACTAATCATAGTGTATTTTTGTGTTAATATAGAAACAATCCAATGCAATCTACATTCAAAAGTGCATTTAGGTTGCCTTGACAATTAGGATGCCTTATCTTTGAAAGTTATCTCATGATTCATTGATCAGCCACTTGGAGGTGCATGCAACTCTCTAGATATCTAGATTTTGCATGGTTTATGACCTAAATGACATTAGTTTGATATTCTACAACTTCAATGTTGTTGCCAAACGCTTTAAAAATGTTCATTCTTGTAATTATTGATGAAACTTTTTATGATACCAATAAGTATTTATATAGTGTAGAATGTCAAGAAATTAATGTGAGGTAACCTAAAGGCACGTGAAAAAATTGGATGAAAATAGGAAATGCCGTATTTTAGCTGGTGAACTTAATTTATCCTCACACACTAAGAGTACACTAATAATGATAAATAGTGTTATGTTACTAATAGCGTTACTTGCACTTTTACCCCGCTAACTCTAATTATCAAGTAGTTTACATTTAGAGTTGCCACTTTAGAGAATTGTCCTCAACCACCATAGGTGCGCCATTCCTGTCTCCCTCCTTGCTTTGCAGCTTGCCGCCTCACAATCTTTTGTAGTCTTTGTCGATGGGCACTCGCCACGTTCTTCTCCCTGAAATTGAAATTGTATGCTTGCTTGCCCCTTCATTTTGCTTCTTCTGTGATTTCATATTGTGTAAATCTTCTCAATTTCTCAAGTTCTACTCTCTATGTGCTCCACAACCACATTCTTCTTCTCCTCCTTCGCATCTCTGCCGGTCTTCACAATGTTCTCTAGCAAAGAAATTTGTTTGCGTACCTCAATCATTTGTCTCTAGTGTACTTGGCCGTATCGGGGTTTAAGGTTTGTCGATTTTAAGCCCTACCGGAACAAGAAGCCCAAATCGTGCTTTGTGTCTTTTGAGCAGTTTTGAGTAGATCGTATGGGAACCTTTTTCATGTTTGATTTTTTAATGTATATTTTGGATTGTTTGCCATGTTGGCGATACAAAATTGTGCTCCATCTGAGCTGTATTTTTCACAACATGAGGAAGCGAAGTGGACTTATTGTAACCATGAAGTCTTGGTTATTCACAAGTGAAAACAAACCATGGGTTCTTTCAAATTGAACGCAGCTTATGTGTGTGCTTCACTTTCAAGTACTTGGTGGTGTGATCTTGGTGGTGTGATCTTGGTGGTGTGATCTTGGTGGTGTGATCTTGTTGTGGAAGACAACAGAGGGCTAACACTCCCTCATACTTTTATTTTCTTGGATGCCGGTTTTATCCAATGCCAGTCTAATGGCATCTCCAATTCCTCATCCATTATTCTTCCCCTTCCGCTACATTCTCCTTCCTTCTGCGTCCTCACTCTTCCTGTCCTACACATACTTGTTTTTTCCGTTTGACAACACCTAGGGTTGTGAGAGCAGAGACTCACGGGGGTTTGGTTGTATTGGGTGTAGATTGAGGTGGAGAGATGCGGAGGTGGGCAGATTCGAAGAAGATTGGGATTGCTTGCGGTTTTTGGGTAGTGCCATTAGGATTTGTTAGGTTTTGCAAGGATTGTTTGGTTTTGTATTGAGAATTGGCAAGGCAGTGGCATGCAATCATGGTGCTGCCTCTTGATGTGCAATATTGATCGTCTCTTTTTTGAATTGTAATTTGGGAGTAATTCTAAAAAATTGTGCTGGTTTTTATTGAATTGTGAATGTTTGTGGTGCACAATTGGGAGGAAGCAGGCCAAATGCAGCAGGCCAAATGCAGCAGGCCAAATGCAGCAAGGTTGGTTGTGGTGATGATGAGTTGTTGCTGTGAATGATGGTTCTTCTAACACATGGCAAGATGTGAGATGACTCTTTACAAGACCTAAGTATGCACTGCTTGATGTGCCGTTTAATTGCTATGGTAGCAAGAAGATGAGAATATAGACAAAAACAAATGAATGTTGAATGTAACACAATTTTTTCATATTTTTTTGAAGCATTATTGAATTGTTGATGAATTTTCAAAAAAAATTTGTTGGGCATGTGCTGGTCAATTCTTGACCAAAAACCAATTTCTAACACTAAATGCAAACTTTAAAAAAAAAATTACTCCCAAAATTTACAATAATTGATAATTAGTGTATACGTTGACATTTAGTGTTGGTAGCATTATGGGAATTGTTGACATTTAGTGTTGGTAGCATTATGGGAATTGTTGACATTTAGTGTTGGTAGCATTATGGGAATTGTTGACATTTAGTGTTAGGCTTCGTAATTAGTGTTGCCAGCACTATTTATCATTATTAGTGTACTGTTTGGGTATAATTCTGAGCATTAGCAGGTAATATCACGATTATTCCCCATCCTCAACCGGTTATCCACATGTCCACACCAGATATTCCCTACATTTGTATTGAAATTAGACCATCATTTGGAAAATCTAACATGTTTCATATCTTGTACTTTCAAAGTTTGACCAGTTTTTTTTGCATTGTCATATGCTAACAACACATAAATTGCCTGTTTTTCCCAATCCAAGCTTTGGGCACTAGGGGTCATGGTCTTGGACCAGCCATAGGCAATTTAGTCACAATAATACGTGAAGTACATAGGTAGGAGGTTGAATTTCAAATCGTTTCTTTTCAGTAGGTGTTTTCAGAACACAAGATATGTTTTGTTTCTCTCTTGGAATTTTTGCTTGTAAAACTAATAGTTTTGACAAAGAAAACTAATTTTTAACTCCCAAAATATCTAGTTCTATCACAAGAAAATCAAAAAGCTTTTTGCACATTGCAAAGTAGTGCAAAACGCTTCATTAGAGCCTCTTAGAGCTCCCCTGTCTGAAAGTTCATTAGGAAAAATGAAGAAACCACCAATCCAAGATAGAATTTCTAATTTTGAAACCCTATAAGAAATGAGGATTCTAAAGGGGCAAAGGAAACCTTGTCAAAGACAAAGCATTTTAGTGAGAAAGAAGTGGAGCTTTCAAACCCAAGAAACTCACATTCCAATACAATTCATGGTTTTGAGCTCATTCACAAACAAGTTATGTTGATCTAAATCAACATGGCATTATGCTAGTCAAAAAAGGTCTATCCCACAATCATGTAATTGGTTGCAGGGAACCTCTTGCTAACTATGATTGCAATTTGGTTGAGTAGGACCTCAAATATTATATGTTACAATCCTTTATAATGATCACAAGTTGCCTACACCCTTAAATTATAGCATTCCATTTTCCAAGTAGATTTATGGTTAAGGATTATGTTGGGTTGCACCTAGATATGTTCAATAAATTGATTGCAAATAGCTTAGTGGGCTGCTAAGAGCATAGCATTTAATGAAAATGCTGAGGTAATTTGTTTGAAAGAAACTATGTTTTGGTTCAATGAAATTATTGGGACAATGGAGGTAAAGTGGAAAAGGTATTAGAAAGAGGTGTTAGAGGGATTAACCAACTAGATGGGAATGGAGGTTATTTATAAAAGCTATTTTTGTATATTTTAGACACAACTTTAGGTGCATTAAAGACTTCTCTTAAATATAAATAATGTTATTTTCAAAGTCGTTGTGAGAAGCTTGAATTTCAAGTTGTGTAGCCATACATGTTTGATTTAGTTAGTTTTTCAACAAAACTCACTCCAAAATTATCAATACTTTGTTTGTAATCTATATTAATAAAAGAATAGACATTAGTCAGTTAGGGCATATCATATGATAGCGTTCAATCAGTTAGGGTCGGGCATAAGTTAGGTTTGGGCATTACTAGGATTGAAAAGGTATAAATGGATAAAGTAAAATCACCTATGACTCTTTTTTATCTGCCTCACTAGACGTTAACAACAAGTCACTAACAGTTGCACCATCATTGGTAGTTGCACCACAATTTTCTCTTAGCCAAAAGGGGGCACAGGGATAAGGGGACAAGAGGCACAGAAATAGAGGGCACGGGAATATGGGGGCACAAGGATCAAGGAGCACGGGGATAGGGGGTGGGGGGTATAAACCCGTCGATACGGTGGGCAATATACTAGTTGCAATATAAATGAATCTTGAACTATAAGCTCTAAAGGACTATTTTGATATATTTGTGATGACTTTAGTAGGTACAACCATAATAATATTATCTAAACTTTGGAAACTAGACTCCTCATTCATACAATAACCCTAAGATATTATTTCAGGCACCAATATATAATAGATCTGTATAAATCATTAAAAAGGTAAAAAGGCACTATGATCTTTAGAAACCAACATTTTCCATTACTATTAGATTGACAAAAAAAATCAAAAACACAAGAACCAACCTTAAGTTCTAAATTGATGTGAGAGTGAGGTATTTGGAGCTACTACTTAGGTTTGAAGAAGTTTTTGTTAGAAAAAAAATTGGTATTTGTAGTAGACTAGTAGTCTAGCGCAGCGTACTACTATACTGTACTGCATTGTAGAACGCGGCCTAGAAGCAAAGCAGGAGGTGCGTACTCAAGGGCCCGCCTTCATCTTTCGTTTATTCTTTCTTTTCCTTCAAAGGATTCCCGGGGTGGAAATTATCAGACCTTTTACCTGCGGAAAACGCTGGAAAGAATTGAGGACTTTGGAAAGAGTTCAAACTGGATGTGAGGATTGGTAGATGGTAAATTCAGTTGTGGTCTTTCCTTTTGTTTCTATGCGCTGTTTGTTTTGCTGATCTTGGTAAAAAATTGCTGATGGTGGTTCAGAAGCATCTTACGAGGCAGACAGGGAAGTTGGTTTTAACCCTTAACCCCTAAAGGACACAGCATGCAGCTGCAATGAGTAGAATACGAGGTGTTTTTCTTGTATTTGGGCTAGATTCACATGTTTACTATATTTGAGATCAACAAAGAAGTTGGAGAATAGATCAAAGCTATTCTAGTGAGCTATTGGAGATCCCAAATTAAAACTTCTTTTTGGTAGCAAATGCCAATTATAAAGCAGCATATATACTATACCCTATTAGTAGCTCACTAGAACGGCTTTGATCTATTCTCCAACTGCTTTGTTGATCTCAAATGTAGTAAAGGTGTGAATCTAATCCAAATACAAGAAAAACACCTTGCATTCTACTGGTCGTAGCACGCTCAGACGTTTAGGGGCTAAGCCTAAGAAATCTCTACAGTCACTTGAGCTTCCTTCCATGAGAAACCAACTTGATCCTACACAGGTTATTAGAAAGAAACAACGACCCTTGTTGTGGAAAATGAAACTTTAATGCTAATCTTTGCAAGCTAATCATGGTTGGAAACCCCAGAAGAAATCTCTAAGAAACCCTAGTGGCACGTACAAAGGTAGGAGGCTCTAATTTGGAGCAGGCTCTAAAATGGAGCACCTCCACAAATGTACTCATTATGTACATGTTGTTTTTCATAGCCCTTCAACAATGTACAGGTCATGTACATTTGAGGAGGTGCTCCATTTTAGAGCCCTATGGCCTTTCCACTTCAAATATTCATAACTAATTCCTCAAAGTTCCAAAAAATATGAAACAACTTGAATTAGATGCTGATTCTTCTTGTCTTTCAGAAAAAGTTTACTGAAAATCATTTCAAGGAGTTTCACCTACCCAAAATTCATCTTCAGCCCTTATGAGCCTCCTACCTTACTGTAGAAGCAATCCCGAGACTTGGAATACTGCACTATTGTAGTGCTCAGGGAGAACCGGCACTAGCCAGTTGAAATTGAAAACAATCCGATTGAAAAATTGCAAGAAAATCCTTTTGAAATAAAACAAGGGAATTGCTAAATTTGCCACATTTTTTTTCGTTATATCCACCACTTTTTTTATTGCTAAATCCAGCAACATGTTTAGGATTTCCTTAAAGAAAAGAAGGGCAATTTTTTATTTAATGAATGATAATTTAATGGTGTTGGTAGACATACTTATCCCCATGATTATGTCTTGGGGAGATCATTCCTTTGTAATTTTTGATATACACGTGAGTTAAGAGGGTGTTTGATGGAGGGCTATTTACCTTAATTGTTGTATTTTAGATGACCATATTATTACATAAAAAGCTACAAGAGGCATATTTTGTGTACCCTATTTTTTTTGTAAATTTCTTGATTTTATTTTGAAGTGGGGCTACTTTATTTGTTTAGTTTGATCATATCTTCACTATTCTTTGTAGAAAAATCTTTATATTACAAACAAGTATATGATGTATATCATAAAACCCAATAACAAGCATATAGATTGAAGGATCATTATAATCTTTCAATTCATAAGTGATGTTGTTGTGTTTATTTTTCCTATGTGATTTTTAACAAATCTAATTTGAATTTGTACGGTTATAATTTTAAAGAATTGATACAACTTACCAAAACATTGGCTTTTTGTTCAAATTAGAGCAAATTTTTAGAACCTCAAAAAAGGCCTTGCCAAGTGACAAGGCCCTCCCATTGTACAAAGCCCTAACAAGTGGCTTCCTCATGGGGATTTGGTCATCAAATTGTGGCATTGCTTGAAATGGAATATCCTAGTCATGAGCACTAACACACAACAAAGAGATCCACAACCCTAGATTAAATAATTGTAGTGAATATAAATCTTTGTCATCTACCCTCCATAGTTAACTTTCTAAATTGTACTAAATTTTTTTTGTGCATCTCCTATTTGTTAAGGCTAATTTATTAATAAAAATTTCTACTACCAATTGTTTTTGCATACCCTATTTTATATGTATTAGAGTATATAGTATTTCATGGACCCTATAGTAACCCTACATATTATATAATTTTTTCTTTTTTGAATTACATGAACCCTATCTTTTAACTCAAGTAGTTCCTAAAAGGTCAACTAGTGATCTCCCCGAGGATTATGTATACAGAAAGTTATGAAAGTCACAAGAAGTAAAAGAAAGAAGAAGAGTGGACAAAGTGAAGAAAGAAGAAAGTGAAGAGTGGACAAAGAGAAGAAAGGGAAAAAGGGAAAAGTGGACAAAGAAAAGAAAAAAGAAACTGAAAGAGTAGAGTACATATGTCATCATCATTAAATAGTCATTAGATAAATATGAAAATTGTCCTTCTTTTCTTTTCTTTATAGAACTCCTAAACATGTTGCTATGAGATGAATTTAGCAAAAATTGTGGTGGATTTAGCAATTCCCTACAACAAAACCTAGTTGAAACAAAACAAAACCCCCTATTGAAATGAAGCAAAACTCACTTGAAATAAAACAAACCAGGTTGAAACAGCAAAAAAGAAGGCTTTGTTAAAATCAAAAAGATTCTAGGCAAAAATTTGAAACTACAATCTAAAATCTGAGCAATTTATTTTTAAACTAATTATGATATATTATAGGGGAAATTACAAATAGGGGCATGAAAACGTAAAATATTACAAATAAGGGCGCAATTTCAAAATAATTACAAACAGGGGCACAATTTCAAAAAAAGTTGTAATTTTTTGTAATTTTTTTTGGTTTGGACATTGGTTGACTTAGACACATCACATTAAATGTTATCTAACTTCCAAAAAAATCAAAAATCTCTCCAAATCAAGCCTAAATAAAGAAAGTTTAGTATAAGAAATGGTAATTTTTGAAGATTTTTGATTTTTTTGGAAGTTAGATAATATTTAATGTGATGTGTCTAAGTCAACCAATGTCCAAACCAAAAAAAATCACAAAAAATTACAACTTTTTTTGAAATCGTGCCCCTATTTGTAATTATTTTGAAATTGTGCCCCTATTTGTAATATTTTACGTTTTCATGCCTCTATTTGTAATTTCCCTATATTATAATATAAATATAGTAACATATAGGAAACATTTGGTGCATCATCTTGAAAAACAAGCAAAAAATGGGAAATGTTGGATTAACCTAGGGCACCTCAAAAGTGGTAATCTATAAATATTTACCACTTTTACCACTTTTAAGCTTGATGGTATACCACTTTTAAGTCTTTGGATGATAATGGGGAATGCTAAATCATGAGCGGGAATACATGAGCTGTGAGCCATGAGCCTAGATTTATAACCAAAATATTAGATTTCACCTATAAATGTGCACATAGGTCATTGTAATTGTGCATTATAAACACCCATCTCTTGAAAAACTTACTATTTTAAAATTCTTCTATATTTGAGCTCACAATTGGTGTTAGCTCACAAAATCTTGGCTCACCGCTCATGGGCTCATTATTTTATGCTCATAAAATAGCGTTGTTTGGATGGATACACCACTTGTGTATGGGGTTCACCACTTCTTTGCGGATATTTTCCATTCCACCATACCCCACTTCTTTGCCAACCATTTTACTCCAAGATGACATTTGCCAATTGGCCTTGTATCGGATTTTGCCTAGCCATGCTCTCTAGCTTGATTGGATCACTACAAGAAAACAATGCTTGAATTGACACATTCAGTTTGACTAACCGTGTCTAAAGTGACATTAAAATGTTCAAAGTGACAAAAGGATGTCCAAGTTGACAACTTTCTTTGTAGTGTCAAGTTTAGATGGACCACAAAGTCATGCACTCACCATACTTGGAGGGCAATGGTTTTGCTATTGTGTTTGACAATTACAACCATAAGATTGCATTTGAGGTTGGTTGGAAGCTTGTCAATTAGCAATTTGAATCCTGCTTGATTAGAAGGGAGGTGTTGCCACACTGTTCTCAAATACTACATTTGTGGAGTTTGAATTTTCCCTTTTTGGATAGGAGAAAGACATATATTGCAAGTCCATCACCAATTTGTTTTTGAAAGGTGATTTGCAATCCAAAATATTTGCACTTTTGAATCAAATAAGCTTGTGGGCACCAATACAAATGATAAAATGATTAAAAGTGGTTATAAACACTTTTAACTCTTACCAATTACCACTTTTAAGCTAATTGTGGATAAAAGTGGATTTATCACTTTTAAGGTGGTCAAGATTAACCCCTAAAGGACCATTATCCCTACGAGGATAAATGGGATTTTGGGCAGGTACCTATGGCTTCATTTTTTATCTTGATTTTTTGAATTTTTTTTTGAAGATAGGAAAATACATTAGCTTTTGGGGAATCTAATTTTTATTCTAATTGATGCCACGCAGCAAAAGTTATGCCCAAATAAACACAAATTTGGGGAGTTTGGGTAGTAAATTTTTTTTACAAAAACTTGAATTTTTTTCAATTTTTTTTTCTCATAGATTATATCTTTGTCTACATTTGAAGCTTTGATACATTCCATTTGGACTAGTTATGAGAAGTTATAGACAATCTTGTTTTTTGGGCAATTTAAGCATCTTCTTGAAAAAATAACTTGTAAGCTTCATTTTTGAATGCAAGTTTAACATTTTTTCAAAAAAATTGTTGGGAGTGGTGAAGTTTGCTTTCTAGAACACTCTCACAGTTGGGATTATTGCGTTTCAATTCCATTGCATGGTTATTAAGAAATTAAGTTTTTGTCATTTTCATACCTTCTTCTACCTAATGTTTTTTTTTTAAGAATGAAAATCAAGTATTTTTTGTTTTAGTTTTTTTCCAAGATTCCCAACTCAACTTCCCTCCACACAAAAATAAAATTCCAAACTCTGTGGTGCAAAAAATTTAAGTTAAAAAAGTTTATATTGAAATAATATAGTCATGTAAGGTGCAAAAATCCTTGTTTTTTACTTTTCGAGTGCAAATATCTTCCACTCTCTACGGTCAAAGTTCTTGAGTTTTGTTTGACACATTCTCATACTAGTCTAGTACAAGATCCTACGGTCAGATATGCAAAAAGACCAGTTTTCAAACTTTTTTATTCTTTGCCATAGAAGTGGCAATTTTGAGTGTCTTTTCACAAAATAAAGGCCATGGTCCATTAGGTGCTAAACTCCCCAAATGTTGTATTGCAATAGTGTTTGACAAAGAAACTTAACTTTTGTAACTGAAATTTGGTATTTTTCCTTATCAATTGGTTTTTTAATGGCATGCACCATATGTTTCCTATATTTATTTGTAATATACTATAATTATTATTTTTGAAAAACTTGGATGTATTTTATCCAACAATTTCAAATGTCAACAAGTTTTTTTGCACTTTCAACCAACTGGCTTTACACCAAATGCCAACTTCTCCTTGAAAATTGAATCGCACATACATGTTTGAGAGGCCAGGGTGGAAATATCACATCTTTCATCATGCAAAAACATGTAAAAGTTTAGGAGTTTGACCACTCAGATATTGAATTTGGAAATCCTAAATTGATTTTTGGATTCAAAATCCCTGCTTTCATTTGGAAGAACAGACGGAAATAAACGTAACCAACTATAAAATAGAAGCAAATTCTTACTTTTACCCTTGTTTGTAAGGTCAAGCTGGACTCTTCTACCTTGGCCCTATAATTGCATATGTGCAGTATACCAAGCCCAATTGAAGGGTGAGTTTGTTTATAGTGAATACTAGTGGACTTGTGCACCCGTCATTCCAACGAACTAATAGCTTTCTCTTTGTCCTCAATATTCAATCATAAAAGGGCACACGCAGAGAATCACTCTCAAATCATGGCCATCATCTTCTTACTCAAGCATCACATCAATTCATTTTCATCACAACTTCAGATTATAGCCTTTCTCTTGATTTAACAACTAGGCTATATCCTCACAAATTTTGATTATAATTAACAACCACTCTAATATGGTTGACACTAAATCTTTCAGAAGCATCTCACTTCATTAAATGAATTTGTGCATTGAGTTTGCAATTACAATTTTAGTCAATTGCCGTAAGCGTTTCACTCTCTAAAAACACTTGCATGATAACTGCTAACAATCTTGACAATGATTTGGAGCAATTTATTTCAAGTTAATTCTCTCTCTGTCTATTGCCTTTGATTTACAATAATTAAGTTTTGCATCTTGCCACTAGCAAGGCATTCATTCATAAATTAACCAATTCTCTATTGCCTCAAGCTCTCAATGATTGAGATACTCTCTCTGACTACAGTTAAGCTTTATGAACAAGAATATATAATCAAATCATAGCTGTGATTACCTCTTGCAAGTTTCTCAATCACTACTTGCTATCTATAATCTGCACACTCACTCACTGAGTTAAATTTGCTATTGCCTTGAATACAAATAAGATCAATTAAATCAAATCAGTTAAACACCTCGGCCTTACTCACTCTGCAAGCCAGAATACAAATGAACATACATAGAATATTGCCTTCCTCAATCTCTATTGATTGGGTGCATACATATTATAAAACGTAAAACTAATACACAACAAAAACAAAGAAACTGCAAGGGAAGTCAGATCTAAATTTTGCTCCAAGTAAAATAAGAATGTCAATAGCCTTTTATAGTTTGACTCTCCCCATTCTTGTATATAACTTCCTAACCGCATAACTACTATCCGCCCATAGCCTAAGGTCTATTCATAAGACGATTGACTATGCATTCACATTCTATTTCAAAACTGGTATGCACTTTACTTCCATTTACACTTGAGAATTCAAATGCAAACCCAAAAATCAAAAATGTTGATCACAATTACCCTAGGATGATTCACGGTTCACGATTTGAGAGCTGTATGTTAATTGTATAATTAAACATAACTCTGAGTATACAAAGCTACCCTTGCTTAACTGCTAATAACCAAATATATGGATTTGTATCCATAAGGCAAAGTGCTATTATTGATACTTTATAGTTGCCATAAATAGATGTGCAACCCATAATATAATGTTGTGAAAACACCAATATTTGGTAGTTCAATAACTATTTGAATTGTATAGGTGCTTTGTTAACCAATTATCACTAAAAAACATAATATTGTAATTGAGGCTTAATGTTTAAAAGAATATTTCCTCCCAAGAGGTAGTATGGTCTATCTACCATACATCCTAGCACTTATTTATAAGAAAGATCAAAGAATAACCAAAGAGTCTAGTTCAATTAAAGTAGCCCAAGATAGTGCCAAAAACGGCTAAAGTCATACATAGGTATTTTTGAGAAATATAGAGCTCTTGTATGTGTTCAAATACCTAAAAGTATAGGGTTGCTTTTAAGAAAGCTAGACCTTAGAGCATCTATAGTAGTTCATGTAACTATCTTTATGTGCAAATAGGTCTAGGGACTTACTACTTGCATGAAAATCTTGAAAAAAAAAGAAAAAAAGAAAAATGTTAAGGAGGGTTCTTGAGATTCCAAGGAGCCCTTTACAAAACCCATAGCTAGAAGGCCTTCTTGGTTCCAAAAAGGGTTTGATGACAAGAAAAAGGAGGTATAAAAAAATTATTGAAAAAAAAAATCTAAAAAAGGAAAACGAAAAAAACCTTGTGCTACTATAGCTAATGAAAAATGAAAACTTATTCAAAATACACATTAGTTTGATACCCCATATGCCCTACCTAGGTTTTGAGTTGGTATCTACAGGCCACTACTTAATTCTGCAAAACAAAAAAAATTGTTTCTAATGTGCCAGATGATTACAAAAATATAGCAATGGTACTTGAAAAGTTCATTGTAAATCTATACTTGATCTTCTCTCTTTGAAGTTGTTGGCAATGTAAGAAACCTTGTACTTGATTTTTTTCTTTGAAAAAGTGGGTAGCTATAAAACTATATACTTTTTAGTTATTAAGTACTTTGCCTTTTTTTGTTTTTTGTAATGTACTCTTCTAAACGTGTTAGCATCATATTTATCGTCCTCTTTTTATCTACATTCATCCAATGATATTCTTCATCCATTCATTCTAATAAATGATTTTCAAACACCATCCAACATTTTTCTTCACGTAATGACCATTTTTGCCTATTACAATCATATAAAAGTCATTAAATTATCATTTACAATTTCCAATTTCCAATTTCCAATTTCTCAAGAAATTTAGCCCATTGCTCAACTCTCATTGCTCACACTTTAGCAACACTGCAATGGGTGTCACTAGCATGTACAAGGTAAGTCTTATTTATCATTTTGTACCACTTGTGAGAGTCAACTATAAGTTGACTTCATCACAAAGATCATGATCTCAATTGGACACTTTGGGCATATGGACAAGTTGACAGACGGGCGGTCCAATGTAACAACCACGCTTATGTTGTTGAATAATCTTGGAGATATATTGGCTAGAGTTTGGTTTGCAATAAATGCAAATGGAGGCTTTCAAATGATGGGGCCTACAATTTGAAGGGTCCATCAAGCTTGTTAAAAGCAACCATGCTCTCTACATTTTCTTCATTTGATTTGAATCATGTTTGTGTTGAATGGCAAAGATATATATGGTTCTTATTCAAAGAAAGAGCAATTGTTTTCAATATATCAAATAAAGAGTGCTATATTGTTTTGATAATTTCAAAAAACTAGTCTCTAAAATATTGTTTGAATTTTATGTGGACTAATTACAACACATTGGATTTGAAAAGCTTGTCATTTTTTGCTTATGAGTCATATAAGCATTGCAAGAACAACTGTATTTGCTTCATTTATACTTGAGTTGTCCAACTTCTGAGACCTTGAATTCAACAATCATGTAAATTTTAAGCTTGGATTTCTAAATTGTTGTATGTTTACTAATATCCCTTGTTTTTATCAGGGCCATGTTGACTTGATAACTTTGAAACTTGAGAAAGCAAAGTACTTCACTATTTTCTAGAAGATGTTATCTAATATAGAAGCATCAATAATAAAACTATATCATTGGTCTAGTTTCTCTACTTTATTACATGTTGCTTTGCCACTTTTTGGCTTTAGAAATTTATGGTATATTGCCAAATTTGCATTTCATTTTTATTAATATGATGCTAGAATCTTGCTTGTTTAAAAATATTGTGAGCTTTATTGCCGCCTGTAATTTAGAGAAAATACAAAAGCCATCCTTACATTTTATTTCAAACTTTTTAGTCTCCACCATGGCTACAATATTTCTTTCTTTTCCTTTAAGTCCATTTGATTAGTCTTCAAAAAGACAAAGCCATAATTTGTTTTGAAAAATTAAAAGCTAGTACTTACATCTTCTTTTGCACAAGTGCTCCAATCTTCTAGATACTAGCTATAGATGCATTCCAAACTCAATACACGATACAAGCTTTTATGTTTAGCAATGTGCTCAAATAATCAAATGAGATGGTAGACCTAGTTTACATAGAAGATGATTTTGAATGCACTACATATTACTTATTAAGAATTTTGACAACATTTACACATCCATGAATTTGCTACTTGCATTACAAACTTTTAATGCATAACAATAAAATAGTTGTAATTGCCACTAGACCAAAGAAATAAAGGCTTTGCTTAGACAAATGCAGCATGAAAAAGAGTTTGATCAAGATCTAAATTTAAAAGCAAGCTAGTGCTACAAAAATCAAGCCTCTCGTAAGGTAGGAGCACCCATAAGCATGGAAATAAGGGTTTTGGAGTGGGTAAAACAATTTACTAACTTTTGAAAAAAATATTGTAAGTTAGGAAGTGGAAAGCAAAAATATTGACATCAATTTCAAGGTTCCAATTGCAAGCGTTCATTCACAAAGATTTTTCAAAGTCCAAAATCATTGGAATTGTATGAACCATGTGTAAGAGATGCTAAAAACAAGGCTTGTTGGTTCTTAAATAGTGAGATGGGTACTCAAAACTGTCATGCTAGTCACCACAACCATCACTTCATCACCCATAACCATCACTCCATCACCCACAACCATTTAATTTTTTATTAATTAGCCTTGCCACTATTAGGTGGCGCCCATGGGAACACAACGCGTATGGATGCTGCTACCTTACTATAGCAACTCAAAATAAAAACATTAGTTTCCAAATTACATCATATTTCATTCAACTTTTTGACATCCAATTCATTGTTTATAACGAACATGGCTAAACTAAAAAATTACAAGATAGAGAAACACTCATATACTACAAGATTGGTCCAAAGACATGCATCATACCATAAAATCAAAAAATTAAAAAAGCTCAAGTCTACTAATAACACCATATTCGTTAAATTAGGAAAAAGAGTACATTTTGGGACTTTGAGGTGATCACCTCAAACAGAGCTTGGAGCACTTTTTTTTGTACACGTACCCTTACCTAAGAGGAGGAATTTGCGAGGGAAAAAATCTTAGTGGCACAGATTGAATCTAATACCTTCAAACTTGGTTTAAAGTAACTTTTTGGGTTTGAGGTGGAGTACAAAATGGTACCTTTGTTTTTCCCAATTTAACAAATATGGTGTTTAATGCTTTTGCAATCAAATCTTGCATAACTAAATCTTTCTAGTACTAACTATAAGCAAATTCAACTCACAAATATGCTATCAAAGTTCATTGAAAGAATCAAAATCTACTAGATTCAAGATTGTAAATAACTTCAATCCCTCAATGCTCTCAGCAAAAGCTATTAAAGAGCCATAAAACCCTTCAAAGACTAACTTGTCAATGCTCTAAATAACCCATTCAACAACTATTAATCCTCAACATCCAAAACTACAAACAAATGTGGTTTTCCAATTGTCATATATATCCCATCTGAATACAAACCTTCAACAAATAAATATACAATGGTCCACATTCACCCAACTTTTTGGAAAATTCATTCAACACTTTACAAACTTTGGAAATAGAATATAGTGAGAACATCAACTTCCAAAATTATTTGAAAGTCCCTTGAAGGACTCCAACTTTTGAGGTACAGCAATCTACAAGACACTAACTCAATAATTATCAATTTTGAAGGCTAGCTTATCTAGCATATCCCACTATTTGACCTTTAAACTAGCACGCAATGCCAACCTCCCCATGCTTTTTGGAAGCCCTTTCAAGGACTTGCAACCTGTAAGATGCAGATTTGTGAGGAATGTCAACTCACAAATGCTCTCAAGAAGCTCTTCTGATAGCTCACACTTTTGAAGGTCTAACATTGTAAGAGACATCATCCTCCCTATGCTCATTGGAAACCTTTTCAAGGATCTACAACTTCTAAGATTCAATTCCGTGAGAGATGTGAACTCACAAATGCTCTCAGGAAGCTCTTCTAACAACTCACACTCTTAGAGGTACAACTTTTGAAGAGAGATCATCCTCCCTATGCTCTTTGGAAGCCCTTTCAAGGATTTGCAACCTCCAAGATCCATCACCGTGAGTGATGTCAACTTACAAATGCTCTCAAGAAGCTCTTCCAACAACTCACACCCCTGGAGGTCCAACTTTTGAAGAGAGATCATCCTCCCTATGCTCTTTGGAAGCAAGCCCTTTCAAGGATTTGCAACCTCCACAATCCATCACTGTGAGGGATGTCAACTCACAAATGCTCTCAGGAAGCTCTTCCAACAACTCACACCTCTGGAGGTCCAAATTTTGAAGAGATGTCATCCTCCCTATGCTCTTTGGAAGCCCTTTCAAGGATTTGCAACCTTTAAGATCCATCACCGTGAGTGATGTCAACTCACAAATGCTCTCAGGAAGCTCTTCCAACAACTCACACCCCTGGAGGAACAACTTTTGAAGAGATGTCATCCTCCCCATGCTCTTCGGAAGCCCTATCAAGGATTTGCAACCTCCACAATCCATTACCCTGAGGGATGTCAACTCACAAATGCTCTCAGGAAGCTCTTCCAACACCTCACACTCCTGGAGGTACAAATATTGAAGAGACGTCATCCTCCCTATGCTCTTTGGAAGCCCTTTCAAGGATTTGCAACCTCTAAGATCCATCACCGTGAGCAATGCCAACTCACAAATGCTCTCAGGAAGCTCTTCCAACAACTCACACCCCTGGAGGAACAACTCTTGAAGAGATGTCATACTCAATATGCTCTTTGGAAGCCCTTTCAAAGAAATGCAACATGCCATATTCAACTTCGTGAGAGCTATCAACTCACAAATGCTCTCAGGAAGCTCTTCCAACAACTCACAGCTCTGGAGGTCCAAATTTTGAAGAGATGTCATCCTCCCTATGCTCTTTGGAAGCCCTTTCAAGGATTTGCAACCTTTAAGATCCATCACCGTGAGTGATGTCAACTCACAAATGCTCTCAGGAAGCTCTTCCAACAACTCACACCCCTGGAGGAACAACTTTTGAAGAGATGTCATCCTCCCCATGCTCTTCGGAAGCCCTATCAAGGATTTGCAACCTCCACAATCCATTACCCTGAGGGATGTCAACTCACAAATGCTCTCAGGAAGCTCTTCCAACACCTCACACTCCTGGAGGTACAAATATTGAAGAGACGTCATCCTCCCTATGCTCTTTGGAAGCCCTTTCAAGGATTTGCAACCTCTAAGATCCATCACCGTGAGCAATGCCAACTCACAAATGCTCTCAGGAAGCTCTTCCAACAACTCACACCCCTGGAGGAACAACTCTTGAAGAGATGTCATACTCAATATGCTCTTTGGAAGCCCTTTCAAAGAAATGCAACATGCCATATTCAACTTCGTGAGAGCTATCAACTCACAAATGCTCTCAGGAAGCTCTTCCAACAACTCACAGCTCTGGAGGTCCAAATTTTGAAGAGATGTCATCCTCCCTATGCTCTTTGGAAGCCCTTTTAAGGATTTGCAACCTTCAAGATCCATCACCGTGAGGGATGTCAACTCACAAATGCTCTCAGGAAGCTCTTCCAACAACTCACACCTCTGGAGGTCCAACTTTTGAAGAGATGTCATCCTCCCTATGCTCTTTGGAAGCCCTTTCAAGGATTTGCAACCTTTAAGATCCATCACTGTGAGGGATGTCAACTCACAAATGCTCTCAGGAAGCTCTTCCAACAACTCACACCCCCAGAGATACAACTTTTGAAGAGATGTCATCCTCCCTATGCTCTTTGGAAGCCCTTTCAAGGATTTGCAACCTTTAAGATCCATCACCGTGAGGGATGTCAACTCACAAATGCTCTCAGGAAGCTCTTCCAACAACTCACAGTCCCAAAGACGCAACGTTTGAAGACAGATCATTCTCCCCATGCTCTTTGGAAGCCCTTTCAAGGATTTGCAACCTCCAAGATTCATCACCTTGAGGGATGTCAACTCACAAATGCTCTCAGGAAGCTCTTCCAACAACTCACACTCTCTGAGATACAACTCTTGAAGAGACGTCATCCTCCCCATGCTCTTTGGAAGCCCTTTCAAGGATTTGCAACCTCCAAGATTCATCACCCTGAGGGATGTCAACTCACAAATGCTCTCAGGAAGCTCTTCCAACAACTCACACCCTTGGAGATACAAATACTGAAGAGATGTCATCCTCCCTATGCTCTTTGGAAGCCCTTTCAAGGATTTGCAACCTTGAAGATTCAACAACGTGAGAGACGTCAACTCACAAATACTCTCAGGAAGCTCTTCCAACAACTCACACCTCTGGAGGTCCAAATTTTGAAGAGATGTCATCCTCCCTATGCTCTTTGGAAGCCCTTTCAAGGATTTGCAACCTCCAAGATTCATCACCTTGAGGGATGTCAACTCACAAATGCTCTCAGGAAGCTCTTCCAACACCTCACACCCCCAGAGATACAACTCTTGAAGAGACGTCATCCTCCCTATGCTCTTTGGAAGCCCTTTCAAGGATTTGCAAAATCCAAGATCCATCACCGTGAGGGATGTCAACTCACAAATGCTCTCAGGAAGCTCTTCCAACAGCTCACAGTCTTGAATTTTCAAAACCAGAAGATTCAACATCCCTTTTAACACTAGAGTTATTTGATGTTTATCAAAGTCATTCCTTGAAAGATCCAAATATTTCACTCCTTGCAATTTGGAAACAAATTGCGCAAGGCCTTCCAATCTTTTCCCACTATGGGACATTTTGGAAAACAAACCCACTTGCATGTCTTGGGCTTCAATGCCAATTGGCCACTCCAAGATGCTGCTTTGCATGAATGACATCCTCCGCTTACATGACAATGACCCTAGCAATGGGAGTTTCCCAAATTCTTTCCCGGATTGAAAATAACATTCATATGCACATTCTCCCAACTTCGCTTTCTCCATGATGTACGTTGCAAGATCTCGAAGAATATCATGTACCATGATATATCTTTTGTCATACCTCCATTCCACCATGGATCGTTTCACAAGCATTTCAAGATGTCTCATTGATGCAACACCTGCATTCTCCTCATCAAGTGCACCAAATAATCCTTCCACAAACCATATCTTGCACAATTCATCAACTGGAATCCAGTAGTCTTCAGGATATGCAGCACAATATAAAAAGCAAACCTTCAATGCATCCTCCTTCAAATCGTTGTAGCTCAATTGTAACCGCTGATACAATTCATCATCCACACTTGAACCCAATATTGGTTTTGATTCCTTCAACTCTTTCAAGGCATAACGCCAATCTCTCATCTCTCCCTTCCCCATCATTGCACTGCCAATGACTTTCAATGCCAAGGGAAGCCCTTTGCACTCCTTGCAAACCTTCTTAGCAAAATCTTCCACATTACTAGGCAAAACAATGCCACCTTCAAATGCATACGAGCAAAACAACCTCCAACTATCTACATCTGAAAGTGTTAACACCAATTCCTCCTCTGCATTCACTTTGGAGAGAATTGTCTTGTTTCTTGTTGTTATCAATGTTGCAGATCCCGGAGCCGTGGCAATGTTCAACCAATACACCATTTCGCGTTGGTTGCAATAAGTTTCCCACACATCATCCAAAATCAACAAAACCCTTTTCTTGGCAAACGCATTCCGCAAATATGTGTATTGATCCTCCAAGTTGCAATGGCCATACTCTCCATAATAACTGTCCTTCAAAAAGCTGCCCATTGTTTTGTATAAATCATGTACCCTTGCATCTTGACCAACGGTAACATACAAGATGCCTCCTCTCCCATACATTCTTTGGATATCCTCATCATTGTTCAATTGCTTTGCAAGCAAAGTCTTTCCAGCTCCTCCTCGACCATGCAACCCAAAGTGACTTGCCTTGTCTTTTGCATCGCATGCCATGATAGATGTCTTCAAATCATTCAATGGTTTCTCCACCCCAACAATAAACAAAGGGATAGGTTGTCTCACAAAATCAACTTCTAACTCTTGTACCTTGCCAACCAAGTTGGGAATTTGGACAATGCTGTGTGAAAGGATTGTATTCAACCTTGCCTCGTCAATTTGGTCTCTGATTGCCTTTATTTGAGATGGATACTTACGCCATTGCCACACCTTCATCAATCTCTTCCACTTGCCACGTCTTGATTCTTGGATGCATTGCTCCGCAACACTCTTGGCATTCTCCAAAATAATAGTCAATTCTAACAACCCCTTCTCATTTGATGCATTCCACTTGGCTGATTTTTGACGAGCTTCCTCCAACGACAAGACAACATTATCCACCTTTGCCTTCAAAGCTTTGCAACTCTCTTTCAACCTTATGGCACCTTGGCTAACATCAATCACCTTTGCAAGCAATTGACTCACAACCGCTCCCACAAGGGCAGGAGTAAGAAGTGGATCTCCCATGGCAACCAATATGCCTGCCAAAGTCATCAACTAGTCAACAAAACATAAACCGCACACAAACCACATGGAAAAATATCACTGCTACTTGCATTCTTCACATCACCACTCCAAGGAACTGAAAAATCGCACAAACTCCCATACAAGTTTCAAACAAAGTCTTAGTAAGCAAACATTTATACAAGTGACAAATAACATCCTTTCTTAAACAAGTTACCTAGTTGATAGCAGTACAAGCTACTTACCACTTCACATAGCTCTTCCTTCAATCAAAGATACAATACAAATAATTATCAAGCTCCAACCTTATCAATGAAATTGTTCAAACCTACAACCATAACACAACAAATCATGAATGAAAAATGGATAAGACATGCACATATTCCACTACACTTGAGTTTCAAATCAATGCTTCCCTCATGATAAGAGAGATTTGTGACAACATTATTGTAGTTGAGATGGCCACATTGGAACTATGGCAAAACTCACAAACTCAAATCCAACATGCACAATCAAGCAAACTAGAGCCAAGGCTCTTTTCACACATATACAAACCATGATGTAATCAAGTTCAATTATATCACAAAAAAAGCAATATAATCTGAGATCCTAAAGAGACAAAGTCACTTTGGATACATCGATTATTACACACTAAGAAACTTTCATTACAAATACGATCATTACCCTAGTTTATGGGAAGAAAATTCAAGATATTGCAAAAAGAAAATCTTTGAGAGTTCTTTAAAGTTGCATTTTGAACTTATTTCATCAACTGCTCTTTTATTATGTACCTGTTATGTTAATCTCATTCGCATAACTTGATGCTTGCTCTTCCTCAATACAAAGCGGTTCTACTTAGAAACAACACATATTACTCAACCATGTGAGAAAGAGAGAATGAATGACTACCTGATGGAATCCTTGTCTTCTTCTTTGTGTGACCTACAGACAGAGAGTCGTTGCAACAAATCTCAAGAAAGCACGTCCACCTTTAAACCATAACGCGATGAGGATCGTAACCCTTGCTCTTGTACAAATGGAGACTCCTCCACAGCACAGCGATTCCAAGCCAGACTCCACCACCTCCGAAAGACTGCAGATACAGTATACAATCACCTCTCAACCGCAACCCCGGAGCTCTTCCTGGAGAAGAAATGCAACGACCTCAACAAACTACAGTAGCGCGGCAGAGATATAAACAAAGCTCTAAGGCACACACCAGCCTCGTCTGCTCACAACACTTGTGCACGCGCTTTGCGAAGCCGAGTACGTTTCGCAAGGACAAGACCTCCCAGTGTAAGAGCGACACATTCCCGAAGCAAAAGGATGAGCTAAGTAACAGCGCTGGTGACACGCTTTGAGAGCAACCAAGTGTGCAAGAAGGAGAGTGTTTGCCGACAGAGTGCGAAACCCCAAAAGCCTGCACCGCGTAATACTGTACTGTACTGTAGACCGCGGAGTAGAAGCAAACCAGGAGGTGCGTACGCAAGGGCTCGCTTTCATCTTTCGCATGTTCTTTCTTTGGAAAATTTGATGGAGACCCTTGAAATTTGGGATATTTGTACCAATGCCCCTGGTTTTTCAGAAATTGCACAAATACCCTTGTGCCATCATTTTCAAGTGTTTGTTTGGTTATGCACACCACTTCCTTCTCCCTTTGTATGCAGGTTGTTTCTTTCTTGTATTTTGATTGCGTACAAAGGAAGAAGGTATCGAAGTGCATAACAAAACAAAAGCTTGAGAATTATGGTCCAAGGGTATCTGTGCAATTTCTATAAAACTAGGGGCATTCGTACAAAGATAGCAAACTTCAGGGTAACCATCAAAATTTCCCTTCTTTCTTTACCTTCAAGTGTATCCGGGGGTGGAAATTATCAGAATTTTTACCTGCGGAAAACGCTGGAAAGAATTGAGGACTTTGGAAAGACTTCAAACTGGATGTGAGGATCGGTAAATGGTAAATTCAGTTGTGGTCTTTCCTTCTGTTTCTATGCGGTTGATTATTTTATTAATCTTGGTAACAAAATTGCTGATGGTGGTTCAGAAGCATCTTAGGAGGCGGACAGGGAAGTTGGTTTTAAGCCTAAGAAAACTCTGCAGTCACTCGAGCTTCCTTCCATGAGAAGCCCAGTTGATCCTTCACAGATTATCAGAAAGAAACAACGACCCCCTCTTGAGGTAAATGAAAATTTAATGCTAATCTTTGTAAGCTTTTCATGGTTAGAAACCCCAGAGGAAATGTCGAAGGCACCGCCAGTGGCGCGTACCAATGTACAGGGAGTGCAAGCATTTAGTTACGACTTACGAGCTAGCCAGTTGATTTGGAAAATTGCCAAATTGTATTCAAGAGTTTAGGAAAAAAACCGACCATTTAAGAGGGAAAAAAGAGAATACTTTTTAGATTTTTAATTACAATTTATTTCGTTAACTATTATATTCTTATAAACCTACGAGAGCAGGTACGTGTTGTACCAACTGAGGCAACAAGAATGTCTTTGTAGTAAGCAAATTTTGGGCTAGCAATCTTATTACAAAATGTGGCCAATTTAAAAAGTTAAACTACAAGTGATTGGTTAACTCACAGACATCACTAACTTGATTTAAAGTAAGGTCTCACTTTAAACCACTTTAAGCATGAACCCCTCTTTCCACTCTATGCATATACCCCTTTCTCCCATGTAAAAGGATGAACAAGTCATTAGAAGTTACACCATGAGACTCTCTTTTAGCCAATCTCTATTCTTGGTTGTGTATTCTATTCTTGGTTGTATTTTGCTATATATAGAAAGGTTGTATTCTATTATTTATTACGATTATGTTAATCTAATTCGCATAACTTCATGCTTAGTGTCCCTCGATACAAAGCGGTTCTCCGTAGAAACATTGCATATTACTCGACCGTATGAGAATGGGAGAATGAAAGAGTACCTGATGGAATCCCTGTCTTCTTCGTGTGACCTACAGAGAGCGCATCGTTGCAGCAAATCTCAAAAAAGCACGTCCACCTTCAAACCGTAACGCGATGAGAATCACAAACCCTTGCTCTTGTACAAATGGAGACTCCTCCACAACACAGCGAACTCCACCACCTCAAAAGGACTGCAGATACCGCATACAATCACTCTCACCCGCACCCCCGCAGTTCTTCCTGGAGAAAGAAATAAAACGACCTCAACATACCAGTGCGGTAGATACTTAAACAGAGCTCTAAGGCACAGAAACACACTCGACCTCCTCTGGAACAGCCTGCTAAATCCAAAACATCAGCCTCGTCTGCGCACCACACTTGTGCAAACGCTTTGCAAAGCCGAGTACGTTTCGCAAGGACAAGACCTCCCAGTGTAAGAGCGACACAATCCTGAAACAAAAGGATGAGCTAAGTTAAGTGCGGGGTTAAGTGGCAGCGATGGTGACGCGCTTTGACAGCAACGAAGTGTGGAAGAAGGACACTGGGACACTGTTTGCCGACAGAGTACGAAACCCCTATTGAAGAAGTCATTTCTTTTGTTAATAGGCCGTAAACGAAGACAATTTTGCTACCAATTAAATGGTCAACTTCTAAATGCTCAATCGTACATTTTTCAAAGTCGCACTTCACAAATTATCTCTATTGCCATCACAAATATAAACCAATGACACTCATAAATTTAAAAAGCAGTAGTACCACATGTTTGAAAGATGCTATAACCCTATTATAATAAACTGGAAATACTCTATAGTTTTAAATTCTATGTATGAACAAGTTCATACTGATTGCAAATTGAGCTTGAAAATGATTCCAAAGCATGAACATGAGTAAACTAGGAGTTGTTCCTTTGACTCGTTTGAATAAGATCCAAGGCTATACAAAACATCACATAAATCTAAAACATTGAATATTCGTAATACCCAAGTGGTAATATGGAATTTTTATTAGAGAAAATTAAGAGACTAGTAGAAACAAAATAGTCCAAATCACGCAAGCCTAACCAACATAAACACGTCCTAAACAACTAAAATATGTTCAAAATGTCAAAATCAAGACATTCATATCAAAAACTTAACGCCAACTCGGGTTTCATTTTTTAATAATAAGTATAAGTCTAAAAGAATTTGGATGGAACTTGTAAAAGGATAGCCTATCAAATTGAACTATAAAATCTCAACATCCTAAAAACAAGCATTATTAGGTGGTTCCTTATTTACGCAATTCAAAATTTCTGATTTTTGTTCTAGATTTTTCCCAATCCGTTGGCTAGTTTGGTGGCTGCCGTAGCTTGTGTTTCAATCATCTTTTCAACAAAAATCGCTTCAGCTGT
This sequence comes from Ulota crispa, assembly GCA_963920765.1. Lineage (NCBI taxonomy): Eukaryota > Viridiplantae > Streptophyta > Bryopsida > Orthotrichales > Orthotrichaceae > Ulota > Ulota crispa. The sequence goes on from OY987246.1 coordinate 4,916,133, forward strand.
TTTAACCCCTGAAGGGCCCTTGGGCTTTGGAGATACGGTACCAAATATGGTCGCAACCAATATTCAGAAGTTTGAATCAGCTGGAAATTAAGTGTTACAACCATACATATTGAAGGGTTGTATGATATTGGGTGCATAATTTTTTTTGGAAAGCCCTCAAAGCAACTCAAATACATATGTACATATAACCATACATACAGCTGGAAACAGCTTTTGGGTTGTTCAGGGGTTAAGAAAGGAGATTGGTCAATTTCACCCCCGGTGTACATTTAGAAACACCTGGTATATATCAAATTATCAATCCCCTTAAAAAACTCTCCATATTTCAAAATATTTCAAAATAAGTAGACTACATCATATAGACATTGAACCATTAATTCAAAACTAACAAATTAAGAAGACTAGTAACCTCAAATATTAATTAGTCATTTTTTGAATGTTCAAAATAGGAGTTATTCTACTTTATTATTCTTTCCAAGTTGAACGTTATGAAAAAAGCCATCAACTGCTATTAGAAACAAATTTAAAATCAAATCTCAAACCTCTCTTGGTTTTATTTTGATATTTTAGCAAATGGATAACTAAACTCTTAATCCTTACATAATATACCCACACTACTAAAAATGGAATTCAAAGCAACATTTTTTTTAGGAAATTGGTGTATGCACATCCGGAGTTTATTATATGTACACCAAAGGGTGGTTGGTGAATTTTATGTATATACCATCAAGTTAAATTTGGAACATTTGGATTAAGAGACTTAGATTTAGTTTAGGACCACAAAGGTGGATGCAATTGAAGAACACCTAGTGAAAAAGCTTAACTAGGGTGCAAATTATTACTTTACCATTTTTTGTAAAAAAACTAAGATTTTTCATAAGACGTTGTTCAATTGTATCCTCCTTTGTGGTTCTAACCTACATAAGGGTCTCTAAATCCAAATATGAATTCAAATTTTTCAAATTCAACTAATTGATGATAAATATTTAAAATTTATCCCGGATGTACATATAACAAATCCTAGGTTACATATATCAATTCCTATTTTAATGATTTGAATGTTTTGATTTTGACATTTGAACATTTGAACATAATTGTGTTGATTAAGACGGCTTAATTAGAATCTTATTTCCTACAAATGCCATTGTTAGAGCCACACCTTGAAATATCCAATGGTTAGAATATTGAGAAGAGGACCAGTTTCTTGGCACTTGTGCTCATTCAAAATCCGCACTGAGCAAGAGAAAACAAAAAAATGCCACCATTTTAGACCGCCCCTTGGACTCTCAAAAAACACACATGCGTGCCAGCTACTAACCCTTTGAGGGACCAAGGGGACACCTAAGTTTTCAAAAATCTGAAGGCAAATCATAAAGCGTAACCTAAAAGAATAAGTCAATAATGATCATCATTTAGAAGTTACAGATTATGACCAGTCGCCTTGAAATTGGGTTTGAATTATTTTGTTTGTTTCACCTAGTTTCAATTTTGAGCCCAAATAATGAACTCTAATTGATCAGGTTGACAATTTCTCTCTAAAGTATTTTGATGGAGTCCTTGAGCATAATGCCTAATAAGAGGTCTCAAGCTTCAGTACATTTTGCATGCAGTTCTCGTTTTTTTTCCTTTGGGTTTTTCTGCAAGAAGAACAACATAATTTTTCACAATGGTTTTCTTGTTTTCTTATTCAAATGAGCACTTACTTGCGCTTTTTACACCTTGCTAGATGCGCATTGTCTTTTTATTTTTTGTGAAAAGACTTGGATTTTGAATAAGGGGACTGCAATCTACTCTTGCAAAAACGCCTTCAATAAAAACCTTGTTTTTTCTAAGGTTTGAAATGTTCATATTAGGTACACCATGCGTTTGAGTTCAATACATAAATTAATGAAAATTAGGTATATTAAGAACTTTCCTACTTTTAACCCCTAAATGCCTAAGGGTACTTTTCTTGTTAGTAAAAGGTATTTTTGAAGTTATTGAATTGTTGTTATAAAATCATTATTAAAAACTGAAACTAAATTTTACTTATACCATCTTGAACACCAAAGCTTCTAGATGGTGTTGCCAAAAAACAATTTCAAAAAAGCCATGTGGATTTTGAGATATTTGTGATTGATGTTCTTGAGTACAATATTTATTATTATTTTTGAAGCTACGTATGACTTTGTTGTGCAAAAATATCAACTTTTGGGTACAAAATTGGGAAACATCCACTTATGATGATTTGATGTTTATTAATGTTACTTCAAAACTAATGACTCTCCTTCCAAATCCATGATCACAATTTCACAAATGAGCTTGCAACACAGCAATCCAAGAGCTACCACCTAATACAAAGATATTTTTAGCTTCACTTATTGACAAAAAATCATTTTGAACAAAGTGGATGAATCCTATTTCTATAAGAGAGGAGTTCCAAGTGAAATTAGCTCAAAAACACATCTAGATTTTATTAAATGACAAATTTTTAGTAGAGGGACTTTCATTGCCCAAGGAGGGTATCTTGATTTTATTTTTAACTTGCTATGTGTATTTCAATTCATAGGTTCTTTAGTGACACTATTCATTACATTTTTCAATGCACAACAAACGTGCTTGCAATTTAGCTTGGAGGCAACTAGGGAGACACCCCTATAGCCCAACCTATTAAATTTGAGATTATTGTTACGTTGAAATATGAAATAGAATCAAAACAACATTGTAGCGCATATTTGCATTTGCAAGCGTTGTGAACATACAACAAATATGTCTCAATTGTGACATGGTCAAGAGTCAAACATAAAAGTGAAGGGAACAAATAGTTTAGCTCTTGGCCATGTCACAAATGAGACATATTTGTTATATGTTTGCTATGCTTGCAAATGCAAATGTGTGCTAAAATATTATTTTGATTTTATTTCATATTCAACATAATATAATCTCAAATTTAATAAGTTGGGCTATAGGGAGTGTCTCCCTAGCAATTGGCGGGTGTCTCCCTAGTCATTCCCTTTAGCTTCCACCAAAAACAATTGAAGTCTAATATGGAGGACATTAAAATTGAACATTAAAACTAACTTCAAATTACAACATCTCTAAAAAAATTAGTATTTATAACATTCAAACCTATGCTTTCAGCAAAGTCTCAAAGATTCAACACCAAAATTTGGTGCCTTAGGGCATCTCCATTGGTGGCTCAAACTAGCTCAAAATGGATGAAAAGTGTTGAGGCCCTTCTCAAAACCCTCTCAAGACACTTTGTTCTACCGAGTCTAGCAAGCCCCTCTTCAATCCACTATTCACCCTAAGTTTAGTGAGCTTAATCCTCTACTTTCCTTGATAAATGTTCAACTGCTTATTTATGGGGCGTGTTGGAGTGTAGGGCTACGTTTTTGAAGAGCATGGGTGGAGAAAGCTCAAACCGGTGGAGATGCTCTTAGGCATTTACGAGTTAACCCTTAAATGATTGAAAGGCCCTTTGCAACCAATGCAATACGGGGTATTTTTCTAGTATTTGATCCACACCTCTATTACATTTGAGACCAACTAAGAAGTTGGAGAATAAATCAATGTGGTTCTAATGAGCTTCTTGAGATCCCAAATTAAAATTCCTTATTGGTAGCAATTGACAATTATACGTTAGCATATATGCTATGCCTTATGGTTGTTTAAGGGTTAAAGAACTACTTCAAGAACCTAGTAGTATACATGTACAGTACCGGACCTATATTATTGCTACCCCCCTTTGGCAGTTTTAAAATTGATGGAGTTTAGCAATTTAGAGTATGTATTCAGCATTATATTATTTTGTATTATTTATATTTGATTGTAACTAGCAGTCCTAATCACATATATCTAAAATTAACTTCAAAAAATCAAAACCCAATTTTTGGTAAATGTTTTTGTACAATAACTATGGGTTTTACAAAAGAATTGATTGAAAAAAATTGGTGATGAATTTTTTAGATTTGATTGTGTAGATATGTAGGAAACATTCAATATGCACATTTCCATGCTAAGAAAGAACCCCTTAAGTAACAAAATTTTGATTTACAAAAAGCTCAATGCAACCTTTTATATGCTCAAAATTTGTGAAATAGATATTTTTTTTTGTTTTATCTAGATTTTCACTAAGTAAACAAAATATCATGTTCAAAAGTACAAACTTAGTGACAATGTTCAAGTCAAATGGCAAATGTGATTATTATAAAGAAATATCTACTTTACAAATTTTAGGCATATAAAAGGTTGCATTGAATTTTTTGTAAACCAAAATTTTGTTACTTAAGGGGTTCTTTCTTAGTATGGAAATGTGCATATTGAATGTTTCCTACATATCTATATAATCAAATCTAAAAAATTCATCACCAATTTTTTTCAATCAATTCTTTTGTAAAACCCATAGTTATTGTACAAAAACATTTACCAAAAATTGGGTTTTGATTTTTTGAAGTTAATTTTAGATATATTTGATTAGGATTGCTAGTTACAATCAAATATAAATAATACAAAATTAAAAAATGCTGAATACATACTCTAAATTGCTAAACTCCAACTTTAAAACTGCCAAAGGGGGGCGGCAATAATATAGGTCCGGGTACTGTACAGTACAGTACATGGGTTGAAAAACCAGGGTCTTTTTCACGTTCATAAATTGTTGAAATTTGTAAGCATGTGTTACACAAATCACACCTCCAATCTTCACTTATTTCAATCTATACGAAAACTCTAGAACTAACTCCAACTGCATAGGTTGGAAACTTGGACCACAGGTTGGCACTTTTGCAAGAAAGTAGAGAAAAATATGGCCTTAGTACGAAGCAAATGCGTATACCAGTCACTGATTCAAACTCAAACAAGGAACTCAACCCTGGCAAAACCATTGTATAGAATTAGAAGCATTGAAATCCTACCCGGTTTAGGCTTTAAAGCTTAACAACGTGGCTCACTCTCTTTAAACCTAAGAACATAAGTTAAGAATTGGTAATCAAGCTTTGCAAAAAAGGAATTTGTAACAAACAAATACGCAACATGATGTTAAAAGAGGAAAACAACATAACATTACAACAAATACCATCAACACAACCGGTCACAAACTTGGGTTTGGACGGCACTAAAACCAATTAGGTAAGGTTTGTTCACAACCAATAACCAGCTCAAAAAACAAACCCAATACCTAATACGCACACAAGTGTTCAATAGCAAGAACTCACTCTTCTAGATAGCCAAAAAGACTATTTAAAGTCTGGCATTCACTACTACAGCACTCGATAAGTGGCCAAATGACTTCGGTGCTTCCCCACATAACATGAGCTCAATATACGCACGAAATAAATCTAAGAGTGTTGAAGCAGGCTCCTCAAGAAGGGTTATGTTGTGAGTTACAGATCCAAGTAATAACCCAAACCTTTGCACGTGGTATAACATTCTCTAAAACCAGAATTAGCAACATCTATGAGTGTGATCACACTGGTTTAAATGTGTGGGGTACGAAGATATCTACATATCTTACACTTACACAATTTTCTCTTAGTAAAAGGAAGCAAAAGTCCGTGTGGTGAGGGGCACGTACACTCTGATAGAAAAAAGAATAGAGTGCGTATGTTTGAACCACTCAGTACTGAAGGCTCTTCATGTAATTAGGGTTGGTGACGGACTGACTGTTATACTGCATGCTGCTGGGGCCAGATGGGTACGACTGGCTGGGTCTGTAATCGCTGTAATAGTTCTCCTTGGGCTGATAATCCTTATCATGGGGTCCGTATGAGCTGCTGCTGGAGTGCGAAGTTTGGTAGTAACCCGTTCCGCCATAGCCACCATCGCTGTAGCCACCTCCGCTATAACCACCTCCGCCATAGCCACTCCCACCATAGCCGCCTCCACCATACCCACTTCCACCATAGCCACTTCCCCCATAGCCACCTCCACTATGGGCACCTCCGCCATAGCCACCTCCATTAGAGCCACCTCCAGTAGAGCCACCTCCACCATAGCCACCTCCACTATAGGCACCTCCGCCATAGCCACCTCCGTTAGAGCCACTTCCACCATAGCCACTTCCGCCATAGCCACCTCCGCCATAGCTAGCTCTCGGGTCTCTTAACCGGGGATCCGAGCCACCATAGCCAGCTCTGGGGTCTATCATCCGGGGATAACTCCGGCGGTCATAGCCCTCAGGTGAAGGTCCATACTCCGTTTGCCTGTAATTACTGTTGTTATAATTACTGTAGCTGCTGTGGCTGGAAATGCCGTTCTGGTGTTGCAAATTGCCATTCTGGTGCTGTTGATGGCCATTCTGGTGTTGCAAAGTACCGTTCTGGTGCTGTTGAAGGCCGTTTTGGTGTTGCTGATTACCATTCTGGTGCTGCTGATTGCTGCTTTGGAGCTGTGGGTTGTTGTTTTGGGGATGCTGGTTGCTGTTGTTACCACCTTTAGGTTTGCTCTTTCCTTCTCCACCTCCATTTTCATGCCCATGTCCTCCTCCATGCCCTTGCCCTTGCGCTTGTCCACCTCCATGCCCTTGTCCGTGTCCACCTGCATGTCCATGACCTCCTTCAACGCTTTTGCCTTGCTGCTGGCTGTGGCCATTACTGTTATCTTTGTTCTTGCTTTTGGGAGCATTGTCACCACCTCCATGCCCTCCACCATTGTGCTGCGGGGTGTTGCCATGGACGTGTCCGTCACCTCCACCTCCACCTCCACCCTTCTTCTTTTCGCCTCCATCACCTCCACCACCTCCACCTTTTTTCTTTTCACCTTCATCACCTCCACCCTTTTTCTTCTCGCCTCCATCACCTCCACCTCCACCTCCACCTCCACCCTTCTTTTTCTCGCCTCCTCCACCGTTGGTATCTTTTGCGTTGTTGTTGTGATTACCACCACCGTTATCTCCACCCTTGTCACCACCCTTGGCTTGCTTCTGCACGTTCACTTCAGATCCATGAGGTGCATCACCACCCTTGAAATCGCCCTTCGACACACCTTTAGTGCCGCCCCCTCCAACAAACACCTCTCTCGTGGCTTCCATGGGCCAAAAGCTAGCCTTTGCATCGACGTTCTTCTTGAATTTCTTCAGCAAAGACTTGGGATCGACGTTTCCCAATACCGTGACTTTACTATGACCCCGGTCGATAGTCACTGCCTGCACACCTGTGTACATAATAAAAAAGGCATTAAAAAGAGATCCCAACACAGAACAAGGCATATCACTCTACCCTCTCTAATTGCATGCACACACTCTCTAATTGCACTATACCCTCTCTAATTGCACTCTAAGGTAAGAGGCTCATAAACCGACCACCGAAGGGCTGAAACTGAATTTTGGGCAGGTGAAACTTCTTGAAGTATTTTTCTGTAAATTTTCCTTGAAAGACAAGAGGAACTGGCATCTAACCCAAGTTGTTTCATATTTTTTGAAGCTTTGTGGAATTAGTTATGAAATTTTGAAGTTGAAGTGACATAAGGCTCTAAAAACGTCCACCTCCTCAAATGTACACAGCTTGTGCATTGTTGAAACATATGAAAAACAACATGTACAATTGGCATACATTTGAGAAGGTGGACAGTTTAAGAGCATGGGCGGTTTATGAGCCTCTTACCTTACCCTCTCTTATTGTACTCTACCCTCTCTAATTGCGCGTTCCTTGTATATCCCGAGGATCTCTTATGAGCAAGTTTCTCTCCGAGGCGGTGCTATTAGAGAGAGTTGAATATCTATGTCGAAATATGCTTAGATCAAATGGACAGTTCTGCAACATTCAAAGCAGAGAAAGAGAGATTACCATAAAGATATCGGGCTTCCTCGAGTACCTTCTCTTCGCACTTCGGACAACACATCTTCACTTTATACTCATGCTTCTGTAGCAAAAAGCACAACAATGCACAACAACTCTTCAGAGAAAGTAAGGTATGGAAACACTCAAACTGACTGACTACGAAACGCAATGAATGGGAGAGCAAAGTTAAGGTTTGAGTGTGCTTACCGGCGCCGAGGGTACCGAGGGCCCCTTGGGCTTGCTCTGCTGCTGGTTGTTGTTGTTGCTATCGTTGTCACCACCACCACCACCACCGCCTTTCCCCTTCTTCCCACCTTGCTTCTCTCCTTGGTGTCCATGTTCATCCTCAGTCAACCACTTGGGATCCTTATTCTTGCTCATAACCTAACCACACCCGTTTCCCAATTATAAACAAAACCTCCAACACCATAGCCAAGCTCACACACAAATACAGTCACAACACTGAAACTCAAGCCAAAGAGTGCACCTCATTCATGGCAGCCATTTTGCTCGTCCGCAAGCGATCTTGCAAGTCCACCAGTCACAGCTCCGACTTGACACAAACTGAGGAACAATTCTACCTAAAAAAGAGACACGCTTCAAGGAGCACAGATTAGCTACATGGGCTGGGTTGGTGGCAAAGTGGAAGGGACGACAAGGACGCGCATTCTAGACACACAAGTGGCCAAAGTCGCTGTGGTACTTGTCAGGCTCAAACTGTCCGCACCGCAAATAAACTTAACTGGGGGACGAGGACGAAGGAATCACTACTGTAACCAAGCCAAGGGATGGCACCGAAATTATGACAAGGCAAGTGAGGACCTGGTCAATAATTCCCCAAGTACTGTTGTACTGTACATCCGAAGCAGATGGTCTTTCGGAAAGCATGGAGCCGGACATGATGATGAATCAGCAGAGCATCTGGATTGGTAGATCAGATGGCGACAAGAGTGTTGTCGGTTCTGCTCAGCGTCGCAAGTGAGTGCCCATCTCGAGGTGCCCCCGCTCCACTGCTCCATCCCAGAAGAACCCAACTGAGGGAGAATTCGTTTAGGGTTTGGAGATGTGGAAATGCTCCCACTTGCTCTCAAATTGCTCCAATTGGGAGCAATTTGCTGGTTGAAGTGGTTGCCTTGTTTTTTGACGTGGAGAGTTATTGTTTGTTTTGTCGCGGAGCAGGCGACGAGGTCGTCCGTCGTCGTGCGATATTTTGGCGGAGAATCCTCGAAACTGGAATACAATAACCCAAAGTCTGACAAAAGGCTGGTCACGTTGATAACCACGAGAAATCGGCTCGGTTTTGCTGCACATGCTTGTTTGTGGGGCCAGGGTGGAAAAGCCCAGCTTTTATTTTTTACCAGGCAGAAAACGTGCAAATTTTAGATTTTTTTAATGAGGACATTGAATCTGGGAATTTTAAACTTATTTCTGGATTCAGGGACCCTGATTTTGTGGAATAAGCATGGAAGGAGAGAAAGTTGACCAACTATGAAATAGAGGTAGATTTCTAGGGGCACCTCACACTATGTCCAACGTCCAGTTGAAATCTGTTGTAATTTGAGAACCTCATTGGTGTAGAGCCAAAAGTTGGACCGGGGTGAACTGACCCCTTCATTGTCTCTCACCCGGATGAACCAGAGATGAGATGGCCCGTCGGTTCTATCACTGGATCTTGTCCCTCCCTCTTGTTCCCATGCAGTCACGTTCCCATCAATTTAGAAGCTGCCCCTCTCTGATCTCCCCATGGCCCTTTTCCTGGAGTTGGAGGTTGGAGCTCTTAACTCCTCAAAGCCCATGCACTTTCTTGAGTATTTGAGAATCTATTCTTAGATGAACAAAATGTTAACATTTTGATAAGTTGCATCAATTTTTTTTAAATTGTAACCGTACAAATCCAAACTAGATATGTTAATCTCAAAGTGACATTGCATTTCTAGGGCTTCTAGGAAATTGCTCTAAGTTGAACAAAAAGCCAACATTTTGATAAATTGTATCAATTACTTTTTTAATTGTAATAGTATAAAATCAAACTAGACATGTTAGAGATCTCATTAGAAAAAAAAACACAACAATCTCTCTTATGGACTAAAAGATTATAATGTTTGATCATGAGGGTGTTAAAACTTTGAAAGTGATTTGAAGTCTTTCAATCTTTTCACAAGTCAAATTTAAAAATTTGGTGATTGTTTCTCCAAATTCTAGTGTACTTTAGGCTCATTTCCAAGAGCTCTCAACACTAGAAAGCAAAGATTTGCAATGGACATCATTGCACAAAATCTTAAATAGAAGAATCATAATTAGTCATTTTCAAAATCAAAATTTTGATACTAAAACAAGACTTCAACAACAAGAACTTTAAAAACAAAATCATAGTAATTAATCATGAGAAAAATTTAAGCGTCCCAAATTACAAACAAGGAGGGATAGTTTTGGTCCCCTTGGGCCTTGAGGGATTAACCCTTAAACGGCCATAGGGCATAGTATATATGCTGACGTATAATTGGCATTTGCTACCAATAAGAAATTTTAATTTGAGATCTCAAGTAGCTCACTAGAACCGCATTGATCTATTCTCCAACTTCTTTGTTGGCCTCAAATATAGTTGAGGTGTGGATCCATTCCAAATACAAGAAAAATACCCCATATTGTATTGGTTAGAGCGCTTGTTAGAGCGGCATGCTCAAACGTTTAGGGGTTAACCCCTAATGGACCAATTGTCTCCTCAAGGGACAAATGGGATTTTGGGCATGTACTAAGAACTAAGTTACTTTGTATGATTTTTTGAAATTCTTATGGAAGATGGCAAATTCAAAAATCTATGTGGGCATCTAATTTTTTCTTCATTTTGACATTTATTGAAGAAGTTCAAAATAAATTTATGGAAAAAGGTCCAGATTGGGCATCCCAAAAATTTCTTTAAAATATGCATTAAAAAATATATATATATATAACCTGGGTAGTTAGGAGCAGATTTTATTTATTTATACATACTTGGCAAAACTTTACCTTAGTTACCTCCAACTCTCTCAAATTGAGTTGCAATTCATAAAAAAATTAATTCTATTGAAGCACACCAATGCAAACAAAAGAATTTAGGCGTGCTAGCTCAAATCCTAAGCAATATATGCAAAATAGGTTTTTGACAATCAGCCATGATAATTCAATTTCAAAAACAATTTTTTGTAATTTTAACCCCTAAAGGATGAGGCAGCCCTTTGCGACCAGTACAATACAATGTATTTTTCTTGTATTTGGAGTGCATCCATACCTTTATTACATTTGAGATCAACAAAGAAGTTCAAATATAGATCAATGCTATTCTAGTGAGGTAGTCAAGATCCCAAATTAAAACTTTTTGTCGATAGCAAATGCCAAATGTACAGCAGTATAATACATAATATGTATTATAGTAACCTCATCCAAGATTTAGAAAATCTCACTTGAAGAGGCAAGCACATGAGTAAGAGCTCCCAAATCCTAAACCATTTATGCCATCCTACATCCTAACCATATTCATAACCCATATGCCCTTTTGTATTTCCATATCCAAACCCACCCATCCATATCCAACCAGTTGGTACAAACACATGGCACCAGATTTCTAATTTTTGGTTCTAGATCCGATAAATTAGGATGCCTTTCGGGGGCTGAGGGCCTGTATGTGGGAGAGCCTAGCCTCACGTACGGGACCCTCCCAAATAGTAACTTATGCTCCTATTTTACCCCTAGCTAGGTGCCCCGATGAATTTTTGGGGCATCATTGGAGTTGTTATCAGTGGTTACCCCCTTAGGGTCACAATTTGCCAAACATGCACTACAATGGGTAAGGTAGCTGCACCCATAAGCGTGGAAATAAAGATTTTGGAGTAGGTAGAACAGTTGACTAACTTTGAAAAATTTATTTTAAGTTAGCAAGAGGAAACTAAAAATATTGAAATCAATTTCAAGGTTCCAACTACAAGCATTTGTTCACAAAGATTTTTCAAAGTCCATAATTGCTGAAAATGTAAAGCCATGTGTAAGAGATGCTAAAAGTAAGGATTATTGGTTCTTAAATAGCGAGATGGAGTACTCAAAACCATCATGCTAGTCACCCACAACCATCACTTTGTCACCCATAGCCATCACTTTGTCACTCATAACCATCACTTAGTCATCCACAACCATCACTTCATCACCCATAACTAGCTTTTTTAGTATTTTTTAATTTTGACATGGTCAGATCACGCTTATAGAGACACCCTCACCTATGTACGCGGCTACCTTAATTGGTGGGCCGATTCAAAAGGAGTGGTTAAAAGTGTGGGATTGGGTTGGTTTTTGCATTATAGGGTTAAGGTAAGGTTAGGATTATGTGGGAATTTTTGTGGGTTTAATTGACACTTGATCAGTGGTGAGTGGTGACCCCTTTTGGGGTCACACTTAGCAAATGTGGTCAAAAGGGAGGGCATTTTTGATTCCTTAGCAAAAGTTCATGGATGGGGCTGAAATTTGCACTGTGGCTTTAGGGTAGGGTAAGGGTGGCCCATGATTTTTTGTAGAAGCATTGGAATCATTTAAGGTGGTGAACCCCTTTGGGGTCACTTTCTAGCAAACGTGCGATGAAGTGGGTAAATGGGGGGTTAATTCAAAACATCAAGCTAATATGGTGGGAATGGTCTGAATTTTGCACCATGGGGTATGGTGTGGGTGAGGGTTATATGGGAATTTTTCTGCACTTAATGGACTCAAAGTCAAATGACGCTCAGAAACCAACCATCTAAGGGCTGAAATTGAAATTTGGGAGGTGGAAATTTTTGAAATAGATTTCACTGAGTTTTATTTGAAAGACAAGAGGGATTGGCGTGTAGCCCAAGTTCTTTTATAATTTTTAAAACTTTGTGGAGTATGTAATTTGAAGTGGAAAGGCCATAGTGCTCTAAAACCGCCCACCTCCTCAAATGTATGTCTAGTGTACATTACTAAAAGGCTATGAATAAGAACATGTACAGAAAAATTTCATTTGGGAAGGTGAGCGGTTTTACTATCCTAACGGAGTAAACTTTGGCCCTCATAGATTAAGTTCAACCTTTAATGTAGATAATAAATGGAAGTAAAACATAAGCTTCAAAATGTATCATGAGAATTGCGTACTCCCTACTATGTTTCAAGATTCTTACAATAATAGAACTTCCTTAAAAAAACAGATAAACAAGAAATGAACATAACAAAAACAAAAACTAGAGAATAAATTTTAAAAGAACGTGACAAAAACTTGGTAGAAGTTGCAAAAGGAGGTCCAACTCTAAACTTGCAGTAGACAGCTCCAAGTTGCAAGGCCTGAAAACTAAACACAAAAACAGTAAGAAGCCCCTAAACCGGTAAAAACCCTTGACTGGCAGAGTAACCCAAAAAATGAGAGCAGCATAAAAAGTTACTGGCATACTGCACTTCGGCACCCTATCTGCTCGGAGGCACAGTCAGCTCCCGAATCGCACTCACGAATACGGTCGCATGTGCGTGGTTCAAGTTCATTATGAACTCTCGGGTACTTGCCAAGTTTTCAACTCTTACTAATTGAAACCTAGGTAGGTAAAAAACATCAGCTGATTTCTCATTACTGTAATACAGTTGATATTCAGGTTTAGGTTTTTATTTTTTTCGAACCCAGCCGGATATTTGACCATGTCCACCCGCTTACTTGTCTTTTCTGTTGGTTCTCCCCGGTCAATGCTGAGGACACCCACGACCATTGTCCACAAGTGTTGCTAAAGTTAGCAAAACTTATATAAAAAATTTAAATATTGAGAAAAATGTAGATGTAGATACCAGTGTTGAGTCCGAATTTTCAGCACAATATAACCCCTAAAGCACTGAACATTTTTTTTTTTGGCAACATAGCAAATCTGGGCAACTCACTATCAATGAGGTTTTCATTTTTTTTTCTTTAAAATTTCACCCATGATGTGCTCAAAGAGTACTTTCAAGGCCCAACAATTTTCAAAACTTTTGACTTCAAGGTTCAAAAGCTATTGCATGATATGTAGTTTTCTTTGCTTGGCAGGCAGCCAAAAAACTTCTTCAAAAATTACATTTTTTGAAGTTTGTTTTTTGAAACTGGTTCTTTAGATTTATATATACTTGGGAAGCTTTGAATCATTCCATTTTTATCAATGAGATGAAAGTTATGAGGAGATTTTATTTGTGGGCAATTATGGATTCTCTACTCTAAAATAAACTCTGAAGTCCATTAATTTACTCAATTTTTAATATTTTAGAAAACAAAACAAAACCAAAAGATGTAGATTGTTTATCACAACATTACAACCATTGGGATTGGAATTTTTCATTTCCATAATTAAGTTCTTAACAATTTAGTGGTTTGGATCATTCTCTACTTCTTTTTACTTATTATTGTTTTTCCAAGTGTTTTACAATTCCAAATGATTTAAAAAAATTTAAATGTGTACCCAACTTGCTTTGGAGAACAAACCCTAAAAGTTACAACCATTTTGGAGTTTTTTCATACAAATATGACCTTGTGAAGTGCAACTGCCTGGATTTTTGCAGAGACAAAAAATGGCTTTTTGTCAATTCAAACTCAAATATCTAACAATCTACATGGTAAAAAACCTAAATATTTGTTCACATCTTTTGATACTAGTGTAGTACAAGATCTTACGTTTACATTTGTCAAAAAAGTTTTTTTTTTTTTCTAAAATTTGTACTTATACTAGAGTGGCAATTTTGGAATGGTTTTGGTGAGAAATTGAGCTTAGTGCTTTCGGGGATAAGGCAGCTATACCCACACCCGAGCGTTTAAGGCATTGGGGGTATTGCGAGGTCTCTAAAACTTTAGGAAATATATCCATAAGGTTAGTCTTTCAACAAGCTATCATGGAATGTCATTTTTGTGAAAAAGCATATTTTGAACAAATTTATATTAAGGGAAAAAGTTGCAACTCATACGGTCCCTATTAGCAACTCTAGACTACCTTTGAAATTACTTGGATGTGTTCCTATACATGTCCTTGACGGGCCCAATCCTGACCCTCCAAAACTGACTCCTAAGTTTACATATGGCAAGATTTGCTTATGCAAGTGACATTCACTACTCCACTTTGGGTTCAAGAGTGTGTGGAGAACACCCCAAATGTAAAGTGTGGCATTGGGGACCGCTCAAGTGTGGGGTAGGTCACTTTACATATATTTGACAATCACAATCCCAACCCTCCCAAACCAGCTCCTAAGCTAACTTGTGATATGACTTGCTTGTGCAAGTGACATTTACAGTGTGTGGTACACACGGCAAACGAGGGTGTGGTGAACACCTCAAACTTATGGTGTGGGATTGGGAGCCCCTGGGGAATGGGTAGGGACAACTTAGCAGTGTTTCAACACACATGAGCTAGTTGTTAAAACCGTACATGGGACCACTACTCATGACTGACCTGATTTACGGGGAGAGTAATTGAAGAATTAGAGCAGCAGGAATTATTTTGTTTTTCATCATTCAAGCAACACGAACCTTGGAATGCACGCAGGTAAGGGAAAATTTGATAGAATCACTTGAACTTACATGTGCACAATTCATCCATGAACCAACAACTATTTGTAATTTTCATGAAATGTTTGACGCGCCTGATAATATTTCCAATAGGATTTTCACAGTTTCATCCATTTTTTACCCAATTATTTAAATGTTAAGGTGGCCAGCGTCAAATTAAGGGAAGATTCTGGCGAAAAGTCGCCCGAAAACAATTCCCTGACAACCAGTACACTCCGGTCGGCTTAGAGCTTCTCCACTGCAGGACGTGAAGAGAGCCGGAACCGCGAGCTCAAAATGTTAAGAGCCATCAGATCATGATCTGATGGCTCTTAATATTTTGAGCTCGCGGTTCCGGCTCTCTTCACGTCCTGCAGTGGCGATGCTCTTAGACAAGTCAGCCAGACGCTATTTCCGGAGAAGAGATACACTTGATATGAGAGAATAACCCCTTATTTCTTAAATAAATAAACTAGGGTACACAAAAAAGCATCACTAGCTTGACTCCTGCAGTTTACCCAGACATCTCATTTCGGAAGCAATTTATAAGAAAGAACCAGAGAACAAGTTCTACTCAAATTCATACTACACAAAAAAAGCACACTCAAATCTCCCATGGCAAGTCACCAATTGCAAAGATGGCAAAAGTAAACACAACAATAGTGAGACAAGAAATTCCCAGATTATAACAAATCTTTTATATAAATCGAACAGCACCAAAGGCAAAACACAAAACACGGCAGATTTAAATAGTAAAAGCTCAGGTCTTCATCGGTAACGCTTGAGGGAGAGAGTGTTGTTGCGCTTCCATGTAGCACGAACGGAAGGACGCGCCTTTGTGTACAAGTGACCTCTGCCACGAAGACCTCGGTACTTCTTCCCAGCCGAAGTCAATCCACGCAACTCACGGTGCTTGTGCACGGGGTTCACAATCCAGTTGATTCTCGGGTCCTTACGGATGACTGTGTATTGAGGATCCACCAAGATGATCTCAAAGTACTTGTACGTCGAGTCCTGCACAGTAGTAACCACTTTGCTTTAATTTAAAAATACTCCCTCTGTCCCTCTAAAAACGTTCAAGAAGCTTCCTTGCAAAGGATTAACTATGGTTTAAGTTTTTGTGCTAGTGACACATGCATTTTAGAATCAATATACCATCTACCAAACGTATGCAAAATCTTCAGTTTTGATGTTGCCGTTTGGGCACCCAAATTCCATGTCAAATGTACCATATTTGTGCATGATGTTAGTTCCTTATTATTAATGATTTAAAGATTAGTAGCAACAATGGTACCTCATGGGCAAGGACTAGGAGAGGAATGCTCTCTAATTGCTTAACTTGCCCCCATGAGATCATTGAACATGACAAACGCTTTCTCAGCATTTGAAATCAGCAAAAGGGAGCTATTTAGTGGTACAAGAAATGTGTCTAATTTGGAGCTTTTTAGAGGGACAGAGGGAGTATGCTCTTTCTAAACTTTGCAGATGTAATGACATACAAAACCCTAAACCCTAAACCTTACGAGATAGATAATTGTTGCGAAAACTTTTTGGCACGGACCTGGTTGATCCAGTAAGAGTTAAGAACCCTGAGGCCTCCGAGCTTCCTTCCTGCCCGCTCCTCAGCAACTGACCGCAAGTTGCGTTGGAACTTGAGCTGAGTGATACCTTGGTTCTTAGGCTTTCCATACACGATACCCTTGGCAACTGGCCTCTTCCTGCCTCCACGTCGTACGCGGACACGGTACACCACGTAACCCTAAAATGACAATCAGAGTGAATACAGCATTAGCTGTGACTTGGCATTGAATTGCAGATTACGCGTAAGAGCATCCACACCCTTGCACGCAACCTGGAGCTCTTGAAAGCAGGTGTCCAAGGTTCATCCACAATCATGGACTCGCTCAAATCTATGATGTCCCACCCTTGCCCTCAATCTGGTACAAACAAGCACTAAGAGCATATCGGGCATATCACAAGGACTCAGCATATCAAGCATATCACAGGTACAAACAAGCACTAAGAGCATATCAAACACATCAAGCGTATCACAGGTACAAACAAGCACTGAGAGCATATCGAGCATATCGAGCACTGAGCACATATTGAGCATATTACAGAGAATGGGTGTTGAGCTCCAATCAACAAGTTTTGATTTGTCCTAGATTTGGACACACTATTGATTCAGCAAACCCTAAACGTTCCAATGTTTGAGCGACAATTAAGCGAGCCCTAGGGCGGATGTTGGCGCGTCAAAAAGGAGCGACCGCGCCAAGTGCTCTCACGAGGCTGTTGAGCATGTGTGGGTGCGGATGCTCTAATATTATGGAACTAGACGGAACTTAAACCAAGGTCAACATTTCATAATTGGCACAATAATCACCAAATTTCAGAATAGGTTTGACAGTGTTGTTGTAGAAGAAGTTTAACCTAACAAACTCAGGTTCGAGAGAGACAAAAAAAACTTAGACAAAAATTTAAAAATTCGGTGGCAGAATTTCTGCAGTTTAGAACCATTAGTGAACTATAAGGGACTCTTTCCATGTGAAGTATATGGACGATGGAAGCAATAGAGGACAAACTAGGAAGAAAATAAGAAAAAAGGATCCTTAAACCAGCCATCGGTGAGCACTAATGCAGAGTTATCTCCTGTACTCATCCTCGGTGAAAACTCTCATTGACCATCTGTCAATGCTTTCCCAATTAAAATTGTGAATCTAGATATTTCTATACTCAATAACTCCGGCAAATTTAACGATAATATAAGTGCAATGCAAGATAGAAGAGGAGTTAGATTTGTTTTCACACCTGCTTGGCCTTGTAACCTAAACGGCGGGCCTTATCAGGACGAGAGGGGCGAGTTACACGAACAATGCCGGGGAGCTGTCTAAACTCCCAGCAACGCACACGCAACAGGAATCGCAGCACATCTGACTGCTTCTTCCGCCATAGCTCCTCAATGTACTTGTAAGCACCTGTATATTCAACCACCCGACATTCGAAAAATTCAATATCACAAGTAAGGTATGTACACCCATAAGCACCACTGTCCCCATAACCGTCCCCTCATGAAGTCTTGAAAAATCTGTGGAAGTGAATAGATGTAATGATAAGGATGTATAACATGTGAACATGAAATCTTAATAGTGGTTAGTGGGTGCAATGGCAGTTTGCTCTTTAAAAATTCACAACTTATTCTCACAGTATCCAAATAATACATTCAAAAGTGCAAACTTGTTATTTTTATGATCTTAATAAGATCCTATAATTTACTAGTTGTTTATTGATACTCATCATGTTCAAAACCCTTAGGTTGACGCTTATGGGCGTCCATACCTTATTCCAATTTACCAACAACCAAACATTTGTTGTATAGTGCATGATACTTATAACCAACAACTATTAATCAAAAAAGAAATACTAAAACATAACACACGTACCCATTAGCTCAAAAATAATTACACCACCAAGCAGGATAAACCCTAAGCTGGACTCGATTTCAATTTTTTGATAACGTTTTTTATTTGACAAAACCTTAGGTTATACACTTGAGTTGGGAGTTGTTGGTTATAAGTGTCATGCACCGTATCTCAAATTAATTCGCTCATCTAAGACCACAACCAATTCGTTAAGAAAGGAAACAAACGGACGTAATCAAGCAGAAACATCGATCACAAACTGAATCACTAAACCCTAAACCAGTGCAAACCTTGAACAAGAAGAATACCACCACCCGATAATTAAAATTTAATGAAATGATGGCTATAAAATGCTGAAATTGCAAGAATGAGTACCCATTGTGAAGCGTCGTGCCGACGCGCAGCGACGAAGTGGCGATGGCGCAATCGAAAGGGGGAGCTCCGGGCACGCCGTAACGTTTAGAGGAAGAAGCCGCCCTCCAAAAACCCTAATTCCTCGTGCATGTTTGTCGCACGTACATACGAGTACTCTCTTCTAAAATCTAGTTATTCGATAAGTGTCTACTAAATACCGCAGCTCAGCAAGGAACAATTCAAGGCCGGGCCACAAAGACCGAAACCGGCGTTTCAAAACGTCTGTTCGTGATCGTGAAAAACAGTTACTGATTTTAGTAAAAGTAGATCTTTTGATTTTCAAGGGCCTACTTTTTTGGTTTGTTTAAAAACGTCA
Source organism: Ulota crispa (assembly GCA_963920765.1). NCBI lineage: Eukaryota > Viridiplantae > Streptophyta > Bryopsida > Orthotrichales > Orthotrichaceae > Ulota > Ulota crispa. Next base: position 4,935,564 of record OY987246.1, read on the forward strand.
GGTTTGAGAGTGCACAAATTGGCTTCTCAAACCTCCTGTCCTGGAATGATGAAGAGGTTATCTTTAGCTGGACAATAGATGAAAATTTGGAAAAGTGAATATCTCCTAGTTTTCCAAAAATACAAGTTATTCTTCATCCATTTCAAAATGCCGGTTCTGAGCTTGTGTGGCCCTTGCATCAGTGATGTCAAATATGGTTTTCACTTCTAGCACAATTGGCTAAAAAACACTGCTATAAAGCTAAAATTTTCAATGTTAACATTGGAAAGTTTACATTTTTTAGATGCATGGAAATTTTCTTAGCAAGCCAATTTAACCCCTAAATGCCACAGGCACCACATTATGGTGTTGACAATATTTGAACTTTTACAATACCTATCTAAGTTTCTATTTTTAGTAGATTTTGTATTTTGACTATTCTTTTTGAAGTCTAGTTTTCAAATAAAAAAACCAAATTTTTAAATGACTGACTATGATTTTTCTATTCAAGATTTTGTACAAGGGTGTCCATTGCAAGCTTGACTTTTTTAGTGTTGAGGGGTCTTGGAAATGAGCCTCAAATACACTAAACCTTGGAGAAAATTTCACACTAGAAATTCATTTTAAAAAATTGTAGAGGAGATTTTGAAAATTTGAAAATTAATTGGAGTTATGTATGTTATGCCCTTTAACCCCATATTTTTCATGTGACATTTTTTTTCGAATTTGACATGTGAAAATAGATTGAAAGACTTCTAGTCTTTTCACAATTTTAACACCTCTTAATCAGACATTATAATCTTTCAATCCATAAATGATATTGTTGTGTTTTCTTTTCCTACGTGATCTCTAACATATGCAGTTTGATTTTGTATGGTTACAATTTTAAGAAACTAACACAAATTATCAAAGTTTTGACTTTTTGTTCAACTTGGAACAAATTTGTAGAAGCTCAAAAAGTACCTTGGGCATTTCGGGGTTAAAGAATGCTGAGGAGCATCCTAGCTGTTTTCAAGCATAAAATTTTAACTAGGACTTTTTATTGTTTCACAATATGGTAATATTATCAAGTTTTTATTCTTCAACATAAGCTAGAATAGTTTGAATTGTTGAATTCACCGCTTTAAGATTTATTTTATGAAATCCTTTGATCGTATTTTTTTTTTGTAAAAGGTTTGGTTTGGAAAAAATGAAGTTGATAATTTCATCAATTTTATTTTTGAAATGTTTTTGTGCTAATTTACTGTAGGACAGTCTCAAATGAAAAAAAATACATGTATCTGATTCTTTTTCAAACAATTTGTTAACGTAAATGGCAAAGAAAAACTTTGTTGTTGTTAGACTTTGTAATATCTTTTGCAATATTTCACCACAGAGTGTCCAGCTATGTTTGTAGCAACTGATCTGTCTTTATCCAATGTTGGTTCAAAACTCTTAAACATTTCCCTTCCAAATATTAGCTTTTTGGTTATGAAGTGGTATTTAGAAATCTATTGTTATTGTCAAATTTGTATGTGAATGTCATTATTTTAATTCCATTTGTTAGAATTCCTCCTTGATATAGTTCAAAGACATTTGACTTCACTTCAAAATGGCCAAGATTGGTCATCCAGGTTCAAAGTGCTTTTATTTGCTTCGTTATGATTGTCTTGGGATGGAAACTCCAAGGGAGAATGAGATCAAGAGGAAAAGATGGGCACCTGAAGAACACAATATGGTTTGCGGTGGAGCCCTCAACGCCCAAGGGGCTCAAACCGCGCCCCTCTAAATTTCATTCGGGGATGAGCAAAGTTGCTTCAAGATTTTTTAGTGGTTGTTGTTATTTTTAAACTCTTATTGAAGTTTAGTTTCAATATCAAGAGTCTGATTTTGAAAATGAATTAATATGATTTTTCTATTAAAGATTTTGTTAAAGGGTGTCCATTGCAAATCTTCACTTTCTAGTGTTGAAGGTTCTTAGAAATGAGCCTCAAGTACAGTGGAACTTGGAGAAAAAATATCACATTAAAAAATCAATTTAAAAAATTGTAGAATAGATTTGAGAAGCTATAAATTGATTGGGGTTATGAATGTTATACTTTACATACTCATATTTTTTTGGTACCCTCAATTTCAGGTTTGAGATGCAAAAAGAGGATTGAAAGACTTCAAATCACTTCTAGAGTTTTAACACCCTCATGATCAAACATTATAATCTTTCAATCCATAAGTGATATTATTGTGATTTCTTTTCCTACATGTGATCTATAACATGTCTACCTTGAATTTGTACGGTTACGCTTCAAAAAAAATTCATAAGATTGATAAAAATGCCCGCATTTTGCTCACTTTCAAGCAAATTCTAAGATACTCAAAACTACCACGAGTATTGAGGGGTTAAATGAGAGGTTTTGACCAACTTTGAAATCATGAAAATTATGCCACAGGCCTCCATGAGTAGGTGCACTCTAGTAACAAGCATTACTTGAACAAAATGAGGAGCTTTATTTTTCACTCTTTATGTACAAACTGACGAATAAAAATATAACTAATATGATTATCTAGAAAGGTGCCCAACCTTATGAGCACTTCACATTATGTCCCATTTCCCATCTTTGCAAGTCCCATCTAAACACAAGATCCTAGTTTCATTGGATTATTAAAAGCAAAATTGAATTTTAAGAAAAGCCATGAATATATCATGCAAAAATATTAGTGGGACAAGCTAAAAATTGGGTTTTGCAAAATGGTTAATCAAAAGTTTAAGTAAAGTATCACCTTCTTTGGCTCCAAAACTCTTAAAAAGTACTACCATATAAGCAACTAGGATGTGAAACTTGGGATGTAGTGTGAAGCACCAAGTCCCAACTTTTGGCTTTGAATTCACACCAATTAGATTCTCAAATTTCAATGGGGGCACGGGTTGTAAGATGTAGTGTGAACAACCCCTTAGTTAATCTACCATATTGAAACTCGCTGTCTTTTTATATTTGTCTGTGATACTTAAAGCAATTCTATGCAAAACAACCTTCTTTGAGTATATTGAATATTTTACAAGTGACTTTTTTAGAAGAAAAAAATTCAAACTAAGCTTCTTTTTATCACCAAACAAAATTAGAGATAGAATGATCATATGTCAAGAATTGGTACAACTCATACGAAAGATTTTTTTTTAAATGGCACCAAAATAATAATAACTTTCAAATCAAAACAACGATTTGAAAATTTTCAAGATTTTCTATGCTATACATGATTATGCATAAAAATAAGTTGGAGATGCATCAAATGCAGTTGCTGTGTGTTTTTGAGAGAATTTGAATCTTTCAATAAACATAGATTGTAGTTTAATATTTTTGAAGGGTTGATGACATAAATGTTTCGATTGCACCTACCAAATTGTCGAAGTTGAAAATGCAAATAAAATAACTACTAAAATTATAGTGGTTAATTTGAAACTTTCCAAAGTATCAAAGTTGTAGTATCTAAAACCATAAATAGTTTCGTTTCAACATAAAATAAATCCCATATAAATGTTTTAGGGTACAAATATTTCACATTAATATGTGTAAATTATCTACAACATCACTTCTATTGAATGCCAATTCTGAAAAGTGATTTTAGTGGTAGTTTTGAAGTTTTGAAAGTAGTTTTGTTCATTCATCATAATCCTTTATTTAACAAACACAACATTTTTGTTGGATTTGTTATGAGATTTTTTTGTAGAAACTTGTTTGTAATAAAATATTTTAAATTAATTACAATGAAATGAAAATATGATAATTTCATCTGTTAACTTTTTAGAAAATGATTGGTTGTTCATATTTTTGGATACTTTTTATTGCCTTTGGATTACACAAAGTTATATTTGGTTGTAAGGACAATTTTGTAATTTACACTTGAAGAAGACCCTTTTTTATATCTTAAAATTTGTGAGGAGATAAAGATGTAACAAGATAATCATTATTGTTTGAAACCAAATAAATTTTAAAAGTTTCCCTACCAAAGAGAGAGGAATACAAGAGACCAAGTGATAAAAAGTTTTGGACATATACCACCATGTGTGAAAGGAAAAACTAGGATAACCTTAATGTGGATAGTCAAATTACTGCCAACAAAGTCTTAACCCCTAAATGCCCAAGGCACCACATTTTGGGGCTGTCAATATTTTGAAGTTCAATAAAACCTAAATAAATTGCTATTTTTAGTATTTTTTATTTCAAAATTATTCTTTTTGAAGTCTAGTTTTAGCATCAAAAACCCAATTTTGAAAATTAATGATTGTGGATTTTCTGTTCAAGATTTTGTGCAGGGGTGTCCATTGCAATCTTAACTTTTTTAGTATTGAGAGCTCATGAAAATGAGCCTCAAACACACTAGATCTTGGAGAAAAATTCACACTAGAAATTTGTTTTAAAATTTTGCAAAAGAGATCTTGAAAAGTTGTAAATGGATTGGAGTTATGTATGCTATGTCCTTTAACTTCATATTTATTTGGTTACCAACATTTTAGCTTTGTCACGTGAAAAGAGGATTGAAAGACTTGAAGTTATTTTTGCAGTTTTAACACCCTCTTGATCAAACATTATAATCTTTCAATCCATAAGCGGTATTGTTGTGTTTTCTTTTCCTATGTGATGTTTAACATACATAGTTTGAATATGTACGGTTATAGTTTAAAAAAATTAATACAACTTATCAAAATGTTGGCTTTTTTTTCAGTTTAGAGAAAATTCCTTGAAGCTCAAAAAAGGTCTTGGGCATTTAGGGGTTAATCATGTATGTCTTTCACATGGTTTGGTCATTATTAATAACAAAAATTATGGTATTTTGCTATTATGTTTCAAATCACTCTTGCAACAAAGGGTTGTTGCAATTGCTACACACTGGTAAACAATGTTTTTTTTTGGGCAATTTCAGGCCCAATGGCCTCAAAAAAAAGGTGAGCTTCAAGCTTATAGAAAAAAAGGGGGAATTTTTCTTAAAAAATACTAGATTGCAATAATGATAATTGCATTGCAGTCTAGGCTTCCATGAAATTCTTGTCAAATTGAAAAATGATGCCATCACTTTAAAATTATTTGAGGTATTGTCTAAACCAATTCCACGCAATACATGCAATAATTAAGTAATGTCAATGGTTATTCGGATATTTTCAAAAAAATGTCAATGAATATTTTTTGCCTACAAAAAAAATCTCTTGATGCTGCAAAAATCCATGCATAGGGACCACCTTCAACTTCAACCAAAAATAGGATGGAGCATGCAGGCTACAAACCATTTTCAAAGAATGCCACACAAGCATTGGTTGGAAAACCAGAAAAAAAACCCTGCTGGTAAAGTTGGGAAGTAAAAAAAAATGTAGATGGAAGAGCCAATTTGGAAGACTTTGTTTTGGACAGTGAATTCTAAAAAGCTGCTCCTCTTGTTATCAAAGTCAAAGCAATTATCGTCTAGTCTTTTCTGTTGTCTCTCTGGTTTATAGGCTGTTTCTGACTCGGGCTCTTGTACTTTTTTATGGCAATAAAATTATTTTTATCTGTGTAAAAAACAACATACATAAGCATAGAAAGAAACAAATTAAACAGCATAAGAAAAACAAATCTGTTAACGATGCATGAGTTGTGGAGAGAAGGATCTGGAACCTCTACCGGGAAGTTTTTGTTTATGAATGAAAGGATAAACTTTGCTGAGGGTAATAATTATTGACACAGAGAATGTATTCATTGAACAGAAGCCAGATATAATAGAGACTTTTGAACTGTAGGTTTAGTGCTCAGCTGTTTCCATTCTACAGTACCAAGCCCCTCGATTGAAAAAAAAGTAAAGAAAAGAAAAAGCATTTTTAAGTTAATTGGAAAGTTACCCACCGCCAAGAATGAGATGCACAACACTTTTTTCCTTTTGGAACTTGGATGGCACGATAGATTTACGCCAAGTAAGCTTACAAGTGTACTAGAATTTCTTACTTTTGTTGCGATTTGCCAATGTACTGAAAATATTGTAAAGGGAAAAGTCTTGCAAATAGCTAGGTAAGGTCTAGGATGCGTTGTTCCTCATTTACCCCACAAATACGTGTGCGCAATAAGGTAGGAGCATCCAATATCAATAGTGTATGTAATAGCGTCACTCTCTATTCAAGCTGATCATTCTAGAACTTAAATCTAGGTAAATCGTAAGTAGTTTATTATTTTGGTTAACATCAAATTTAAAAGAATGACCACCTTGTGTGAAGAGTGATGCTATTAAGTACACTAATGGTATTGTGTGCTCCTACCTTATACCAAGCTTGGGATCATAAAAAACATTGGGTCCAATGCTATGCTTAATCCCTAAACGACAAGGTAGACAATTTTTGTCACTCGTTATAATATAACACGTTGTATGACTCAAAAAAATCTATTTTTTATTTCATTTTTTAAAAGTTATCATATATACAATGTCCATCATGGAAGGCAAAACCAACTTCACCAAATGCAATCATATTTTTAGGTAACCAAAATTGTGAGAAGATTCACACACACGATGTTAGGTCTCATGCTACCTTCTTGCAATTTTCATGAGGTCACCCTGCAATGTTGACTTCTGCAATGTTTAAAAACAATATTATAATGGTTGGCTACTTGCCACACCATTACAAAACATTATAGAGCTACTACAGAGGGACAATCACAGTGACCAATCGGGCTTTTGGAGGTTAATGACTCTAACACCTTGTTTGTGGAAACATGGTTAAAAACTTCACTATTTTACAACCAAGGATAAAATACATATTTGTTCCCGCGTTGGAGTTGGTGCTAGTGGAATCTCGGAAGGGAACAAAAATGATCAAGTTTTTCAAATGCATATGTGAACTTGAAAATCCCAAATTTAATCCTTAAATGACCACTGGGAAACGTAGATTCTTGGCCGTATCATAATTCTATGGTGACGCAAATATGATTTTTGTGCATTTCTTGGCGTGGATTGTGAATCGGATCGATTAGATGAGAGCGTTTGCTCTTGGTGTTCTAGCAGCTGGTTCATTTCGATGATCCACCGTAGGGTTCCAAAAGTTGTAGATACGCTCCAATTACATATTCATAGCCCACCTCCAGTACAAATGCTCTGCAAAGTCGGAAAAACAATTGCAAAAACATGCCGAACGCCGCAAAAGGTGGAGAAGAACAGCAATACTCAACCCTCAAAATTCCAAGTAAAACCCAAAACAACAACACCTCTGAATACGGGAAAAACACCCTATTTTGACCACAGCGGCAAGTTGTGTCGTCTAGGGGTTAATATCCTAATGGTAAAAATTTAAATCTTACATTTTTGGCATTTGAAAAAGCGGATCTTTTCCACCCTGCCCTCACAAACTACGTGTCAGAGTAATAACTAGGTCCAGCGTGCGATGGACTGTACGCCACTATGCCTGTGATCGGTGTGACACCCTGTTTGAACAAAATTTGAGGAAGACTTCTTGACTTAGTTTTGTCTCTTATCAAGATATTCTCTTCAAAGTAGTTATTTTCATTTTCACTCAGCTATGATGAAGTTTACACACACATAGAAAAGTTACTTTTTAACTTGGCTGAAGTCCAAAATGACAATCAAAAGTTATATTGTGCATGACACTTATAACTAACAATTATTGCTGGAACAAGAAATACTAAAGCACAACACATATATCTATTATTTCAAAACCAATTCCAATAACAAGAAGAACAAAACTTAGGCTTCATTTTGGTGGAATCTGATTTTTGATAGCTTTGTCTTTTGACCAACAAAACCCAAGCCTCATCTTGGCGGTCTTCAATTTTCAACAATTTATTTTATTTTATTTTTTTATTTTATTTAATATATATAAACAGATGCCAGGCTTCATCTTGGTAGATTCTGATTTTGGATTGTTTTTTTAATTTTTTATGAAGCAATAGACTGGCCAATAAATTTGAAAGTTGCTAGTTGTAAGCGTTATGCATCGCGTGCAGAAGTTCAATGAGATTAACCCTTAAAGGCCCAAGCACTATTTTTTTGGCAAAATAGTGATATTGGGCAGCTCACTACAAAGTGAATGTTTCATCTTTTTTCTTTGAAAATTTCACACATGATGTATTCAAGGAGTAGCTTTAAGCCCTAAGCGCCCAATCAACCATGTTCTGGTCGCTGCCCGTTTTTTTTGGGCTACTTAAGACCAAAAAAAAAACTTTTTCCAAAAAATACTTTTTTTTTGTAAAAGAAAATCAAGTCTACTTTCCAACTTGACTTCAATCATGTCAATCCAAGCTAAACTCCACCAAGGAGGATTTTTCAAGGACAAACATTTCAATATTTGCTAGTGTTGCAAAATTTACTATTTTGGGAAACTAATGATGTTCTCTCCTTTCAAAAGATTGCGTTTTTGAAGTTTAGGATAGAATGTCTATTTTTAACCAATCATACAAAATTTTGAAATCTATGAGTAAAATTTGTAAATTTGTTGAATATTAAATGGTAAATGCTTCTAAATTCATTACATAAAAATCCAAAACTTTTTTTGAGTATTTGATCATAGTGATAATTACTCAACATTATGATTCTTATTTTCTCTTTTGAAGCAAACTTCATCAAAGTTACAAAAGTACCATTTTATAACACATCTATGTTTTGCCCTTACCCCCTTGGGCCTTTAGGGGTTAAGGTCCAACAATTTTTATAACTTTTGACTACATGGTTCAAAAGTTATTGCACAAAATATTGTTTTTTTGAACTCCAGGCAAGCTTGGGTAGTTCAAAAACTTCTTTAAAATTTATTATTTTTTGAAATTATTTTTTGAAATTGGTTCTTTAGACTTATGTGTACTGGGAAGCTTTGAACCATTGATTTTTTATTGATTTTTTTATTGATGATATGAAAGTTATGAGACATTTTAGTTTGTGGGTAGCCCAAAATCCATTTTGTCCCCCAAAGGGACACGTGGACTTTTAGGGGTTAAGACCAAATGATGATTTTATTAAATCCTAATCCAAAATTCAATGAAATACCTTTAAACATTTGCATTTTGGAAATGGATGTTGAACAATCTCTTGCTAGTATCTACTTATCACTTGGTTTTATAACAAGGACATGCTTTTAGGTGCAAGCTGGAGTAGCCCTGCACTAGAAGCATTTCAAGGTGAATTTTTTCAGTAAAGGCCAGGCTAGCCTTCATCTTCCTTGAATCCTCTCTTCCCTTTACATGAACCCCAACATGCAAAGGTTCATTTGTTTTACTAATAAAAAAATAGTAAAACTATGCTCATCTTGTGTACCAATAGTTGTTTGTTTTAACCCAATTGAACAGTGATAGAGTTATAAAGGGTCTCTAATCTCTAAAGGACCACTTGTCCCTACGAGGGACAAATGGGATTTTGGGCATGTATTTATGGCTAAACTACTTTGTGTAATTTTTTGAAACTTTTATGGAAAATGGGGAATTCAAAGATCTATGTGGGCATCTAATTTTTTCCTCATTTTGACACATTGAAGAAGTTAAAAATGAATTTATGAGAATTTTTGATTGTTGGGCAACCCAAAAACTTCTCTGAAAATCACATTTTTTAAAATAAAAATTTGAGGTTAGTTCTTTAGACTTACATATATGTGGGAAGCTTTGAATCATTCAATTCTAATTGATGAGATAAAAGTTATGAGAAGTTTTAGTTTACAAGTAGATGTGGAAAATCTCAAAACTATGCCTACAAGCAAACTAAAACTTCTCATAACTTTTATCTCATTAATTGGAATTGAACGATTCAAAAGCTTCCCACATATACATAAGTCTAAAGAACTAACCTCAAATTTTTATTTTAAAAAAATGTGATTTTTAAATAAGTTTTTGGGTAGCTTGCTGAACTAAAATTCTCATAAATTCATTTTTAACTTCTTCAATAAATGTCAGAATGAGGAAAAAATTAGATGCTTACACAGATATTTGAATTCCCCATCTTCCATAAAAAGTTTCAAAAAATTACACAAAGTAGTTTAGCCATAAGTACATGGCCAAAATCCCATTTATCCCCGTACGGACAAGTGGTCCTTTAGGAGCTAAATATGATGAAGAATAAAAAAAATCCTAAATTTGACTAACCGTGATAAAATTTCTATATTCTCATGTTTTTTTCTAAGTTAAAACTCAAATTCTTTTCACCCTAAGGTTCACTTAAAAGAAAAGAAATGATTTGGGAAGATGAGGCGGGCCCTATATATGTTCATTAAAAAACTCACCCTTCAATTGGGTTTGGTATACTGCACATATGCAATTGTAGGGCTAGGGTAAGAAAAGTCCAGATTATTCTTACAAACAAGGGTAAAAGTAAGAATTGACTTCCATTTTATAGTTGGTTACGTTTGTGTCCTTCCGTTCTTCCAGATATAAGCAGGGTTTTTGAATTCAAAATAGAAATTGGAATTCCCAAGTTCAATCTTTGAGTGGTAAAATTCATAAACTTTTACATTGTCATGGTGAAAGATGTGATATTTTCCACCCTGGCCTCACAAACATGTACGTGCAATACAATTTTTAAGGAGAAACCGGCATTTGGTGTAATACCAATTGGTTGAATTTGCAAAAAAATTGTTGAAATTTGAAATTATTAGATAAAATACATCCAAGTTTTTCAAAAAAATAATTATAGTATATTACAAATAAAATATAAGAAATATATGGTGCATGCCCATGAAGTTACAGAAGTTAAGTTTCTTTGTCAAACACTTTTGCAATACAACACTTGGGGAGTTTAATTCAACATTTCCCATTTTCAGCTTGTTTTTCAAGATGATGCACCATATGTTTCCTATATGTTACTATATTTATACTATAATATACCATAACTAGTTTAAAAAGAATTTGCTCAAATTTTTAGTCGGTAGTTTCAAATTTTGCCTATAATCTTTTCAATTTTAACAAATCCTCTTTTTTTTGAATCTTCAATTGGGTTTTGTTTTATTTCAACCAGGTTTTGTTTTTGGGAATTGCTAAATCCACCACACTTTTTGCTAAATCAACCACACAACATGTTTAAGAATCTATAAAGAAAAGAAGGGCAATTTTCAAATTTATCCAATGACCATTTAATGATAATGACATATGTACTCTATTCCTTCCTTTCCTTTTTTCCTTTCTTCAACCGCTCTTCCTTTTTTTTTCCTTTCTTCTCTTTGTCCACTCTTCACTTTCTTCTATCTTCACTTTGTCCACTCTTCTTCTTTCTTTTACTTCCTCTTTAATTTCAAAAGGGTTTTTTTGCAAATTTTCAATCGGGTTGTTTTCAATTTCAAGTGGCTAATGCCAGTTCTCCTTTAGCACTACAGTAGTGTAATATACCAAGTCTCGAGATTGCTTCTACAATAAGGTAGAGGGCTTTAAAATGGTGCGGGTTCTAAAAGCGTCTTTTAGGAGTGGCTGACATGTTTCCCTCAAATATCTATTACTATCATTGATAAGTTAGGTGGGCTCAGCTTCAATGACAATAATAGATATTTGAGAGGAACATGTCGCTTATTCCTAAAAGTGCACGCCTTTAGAACCCCCATCATTTTAGAGCCCTCTACCTTAGTACAAGCCACTAGCTTAACCCTTGAGCGCCCACAGTTAAAACAAAAAAAGCTTGATTTTTTGTGTGCAATCAAAGTGCTCTTGTGGATTGAAAAATACAAACCACAAGATCGGACCATATGAATTGTTAGTGGAAAGCATCTCCATCATGTTGAACTTGATTGAAAGTGGTTTCACCAAATGTGCAATGGGATCATATTGGTCAAAATTGAGTTGACCCAACTTTTTGAGAGACATTATAATGTCCTTGTGGCGCTCAGGGGTTGAGGGGTTTCTTCGAGATTTCTTCTGGGGTTTCCAACCATGATTTGCTTACATAGATTAGCATTAAATTTTCATTTACCTCAACAGGGGGTCATTGTTTCTTTCTAATAACCTGTGTAGGATCAACTTGGCTTCTCATGGAAGGAAGCTCAAGTGACTGTAAGCTTAGAGCTTTTGTAGTCTTAACCCCTAAAGGACCAAGCCATTTTTTCTGTGAAAAACACATAAAACTGCCACTTTTGGGGAAGCAGGTATGATGGTAAGAAAAAAAGTTTTTTACAAGAATTCAACCATGAGATCTTGCAGAAGACAACAGGAGGTACACGTTTTCCAGATTTTCATGCATAACTTCTTCAATAAATGCCAAAATTAAATAAAAAGTACATTCCCACGCAGGTTTTTGAATTCCTCAACTCCAATAAAAATTTCAGAAAATCACAAAAAATAGATTAACCATAGGTACATGCCCAAAATCCCCCCGAGGGTACTTTGGTCCCTGGCGGGTTAAAACCAACTTCTCTGTCTGCCTCCTAAGATGCTTCTGAACCACCGTCAGCAATTTTTTACCAAGATCAGCAAAACAAACAGCGCATAGAAACAGAAGGAAAGACCACAACTGAATTTACCATTTACCGATCCTCACATCCAGTTTGAACTCTTTCCAAAGTCCTCAATTCTTTCCAGCGTTTTCCGCAGGTAAAATTTCTGACAATTTCCACCCCGGGATTCCTTTAAAGGAAATGAAAGAATAAGCGAAAGATGAAGCCGGGCCCTTGAGAACGCACCTCCTGCTATGCTTCTAGTCCGCGTTCTACAATGCAGTACAGTAGTACGCGGCGCTGGCTTTTGGGGTTTCGCACTTTGTCGACAAACACTCTCCTTCATCCACACTTCGTTGCTGTCCAAGCGTGTCACCATCGCTACCACTGAAGTTAACCCCGCCCTTAACTTAGCTCATCCTTTTGCTTCAGGATAGTGTCGCTCTTACACTGGGAGGTCTGGTTCTTGCGAAACGTACTCGGCTTCGCAAAGCGCTTGCACAAGTGTGGTGCGCAGACGAGGCTGATGTTTGGGATTCAGCAGGCTGTTCCAGAGGAGGTCGAGTGTGTTTCTGTGCCTTACAGCTCTGTTACCGTCTCTGCCGCACTAGTTTGCTGAGGTCGTTTCATTTCTTCTCCAGGAAGAGCTCCGGGGTTGCGGATGAGAGGTGATTGTATACGGTATCTGCAGTCTTTCGGAGGTGGTGGAATCTCGATTGGAATCGCCGTGTTGTGGAGGAGTCTCCATTTGTACAAGAGCAAGGGTTTGTGATTCTCATCGCGTTACGGTTTAAAGGTGGACGTGCTATTTTGAGATTTGCTGCAACGATGCGCTCTCTATAGGTCACACGAAGAAGACAGGGATTCCATCAGGTACTCTTTCATTCTCCCATTCTCATACGGTCGAGTAATATGCAATGTTTCTACGCAGAACCGCTTTGTATCGAGGGACACTATGCATGAAGTTATGCGAATTAGATTATCATAATCGTAATAAACAATAGAATACAACCTTTCTATATATAGCAAAATACAACCAAGAATAGAATACACAATCAAGAATAGAGATTGGCTGAAAGAGAGTGTCATGGTGTAACTTCTAATGACTTGTTTGTCCTTTTACATGGGAGAAAGGGGTACATGCATAGAGTGGAAAGAGGGGTACATGTATAGAGTGGTTTAAAGTGAGGCTTTATTTTAAAACAAGTTAGTGACGTTTGTGCGTTAACCAATCACTTGTAGTTTAACTTTTTAAATTGGTCACATTTTGTAATAAGATTGCTAGCCCAAAATTTGCTTATTACAAGGACATTCTTGTTACCTCAGTTGGTACAACACTTACCTCCTCTCGTAGGTTTATAAGAACATAATAGTTAACGAAATAAATCGTAATTAAAAATCTAAAAAACATTCTTTTTTTTTCCTCTTAAATGGTCGGTTTTTTTCCTAAACTTTTGAATACAATTTGGCAATCTTCCAAATCAACCGGCTAGGTCGTAAGTAGTAACTCCTGCACTCCCTGTACATCTGTACGCGCCACTGGCGGTTCCTTCGACATTTTCTCTGGTGTTTCCAACTATGATTAGCTTGTAAAGATTAGCATTAAATGTTCATTTACCTCAATAAGGGGTCGTTGTTTCTTTCTGATAATCTGTGAAGGATCAACTGGGCTTCTCATGGAAGGAAGCTCGAGTGACTGCAGAGTTTTCTTAGGCTTAAAACCGACTTCCCTGTCCGCCTCCTAAGATGCTTCTGAACCACCATCAGCAATTTTGTTACCAAGATTATTAAAATAATCAACCGCATAGAAACAGAAGGAAAGACCACAACTGAATTTACCATTTACCGATCCTCACATCCAGTTTGAACTCTTTCCAAAGTCCTCAGTTCTTTCCAGCGTTTTCCGCAGGTAAAAATTCTGATAATTTCCACCCCCGGATACACTTGAAGGTAAAGAAAGAAGGGAAATTTTGATGGTTACCCTGAAGTTTGCTATCTTTGTACGAATGCCCCTAGTTTTATAGAAATTGCACAGATACCTTGGACCATAATTCTCAAGCATTTGTTTTGTTATGCACTTCGATACCTTCTTCCTTTGTACTCAATCAAAATACAAGAAAGAAACAACCTGCATACAAAGGGAGAAGGAAGTGGTGTGCATAACAAAACAAACACTTGAAAATGATGGCACAAGGGTATTTGTGCAATTTGTGAAAAACCAGGGGCATTGGTACAAATATCCCAAATTTCAAGGGTCTCCATCAAATTTTCCAAAGAAAGAATATGCGAAAGATGAAAGCGAGCCCTTGCGTACGCACCTCCTGGTTTGCTTCTACTCCGCGGTCTACAGTACAGTACAGTATTACGGGGTGCAGGCTTTTGGGGTTTCGTACTCTGTCGGCAAACACTCTCCTTCTTGCACACTTGGTTGCTCTCAAAGCGTGTCACCAGCGCTGCTACTTAGCTCATCCTTTTGCTTCGGGATTGTGTCGCTCTTATACTGGGAGGTCTGGTTCTTGCGAAACGTACTCGGCTTCGCAAAGCGCGTGCACAAGTGTTGTGAGCAGATGAGGCTGGTGTGTGCCTTAGAGCTCTGTTTATATCTCTGCCGCACTACTGTAGTTTGTTGAGGTCGTTGCATTTCTTCTCCAGGAAGAGCTCCGGGGGTGCGGTTGAGAGGTGATTGTCTACTGTATCTGCAGTCTTTCGGAGGTGGTGGAGTCTCGATTGGAATCGCTGTGCTGTGGAGGAGTCTCCATTTGTACAAGAGCAAGGGTTACGATCCTCATCGCGTTATGGTTTAAAGGTGGACTTACGTGCTTTTTTGAGATTTGTTGCAACGACGCTCTGTCTGTAGGTTACACGAAGAAGAAGACAAGGATTCCATCAGGTAGTCATTCATTCTCTCTTTCTCACATGGTTGAGTAATATGTGTTGTTTCTAAGTAGAACCGCTTTGTATCGAGGAAGAGCAAGCATGGAGTTATGCGAATGAGATTAACATAACAGGTACATAATAGAAGAACTATTGATGAAATAAGTTCAAAATGCAACTTTAAAGAACTCTCAAAGATTTTCTTTTTGCAATATCTTGATTTTTCTTCCCATAAACTAGGGTAATGATCGTATTTGTAATGAAAGTTTGTTAGTGTGTAATAATCGATGTATCCAAAGTGATTTTATCTCTTTAGGATCTCAGATTACATTGCTTTTTTTGTGATATAATTGAACTTGATTACATCATGGTTTGTATATGTGTGAAAAGAGCCTTGGCTGTAGTTTGCTTGATTGTGCATGTTGGATTTGAGTTTGTGAGTTTTGCCATAGTTCCAATGTGGCCATCTCAACTACAATAATGTTGTCACGAGTCTCTTTTATCATGAGGGAAGCATTGATTTGAAACTCAAGTGTAGTGGAATATGTGCATATCCTATCCATTTTTCATTCATAACATGTTGTGTTGTGGTTGTAGGTTTGAACAATTTCATTGATAAGGTTGGAGCTTGATAATTATTTGTATTGTATCTTTGATTGAACGAGGAGCTGTGTGAAGTGGTAAGTAGCTTATACTGCTATCAACTAGGTAACTTCAGAAAGGATGTTATTTGTCACTTGCATAAATATTTGCTTATAAAGATTTTGTTTGATACTTGTATGGGAGTTTTTGTGATTTTTCAGTTCCTTGGAGTGGTGATGTGAAGAATGCAAGTTGCAATGATATTTTTCCATGTGGTTTGTGTGCGGTTTATGTTTTGTTGACTAGTTGATGACTTTGGCAGGCATATTGGTTGCCATGGGAGATCCACTTCTTACTCCTGCCCTTGTGGGAGCGGTTGTGAGTCAGTTGCTTGCAAAGGTGATTGATGTTAGCCAAGGTGCCATAAGGTTGAAAGAGAGTTGCAAAGCTTTGAAGGTAAAGGTGGATAATGTTGTCTTGTCGTTGGAGGAAGCTCGTCAAAAATCAGCCAAGTGGAATGCATCAAATGAGAAGGGGTTGTTAGAATTGACTATTATTTTGGAGAATGCCAAGAGTGTTGCGGAGCAATGCATCCAAGAATCAAGACGTGGCAAGTGGAAGAGATTGATGAAGGTGTGGCAATGGCGTAAGTATCCATCTCAAATAAAGGCAATCAGAGACCAAATTGACGAGGCAAGGTTGAATACAATCCTTTCACACAGCATTGTCCAAATTCCCAACTTGGGTGGCAAGGTACAAGAGTTGGAAGTTGATTTTGTGAGACAAGCTATCCCTTTGTTTATTGTTGGGGTGGAGAAACCATTGAATGATTTGAAGACATCTATCTTGGCATGCGATGCTAAAGATAAGGCAAGTCACTTTGGGTTGCATGGTCGAGGAGGAGCTGGAAAGACTTTGCTTGCAAAGCAATTGAACAATGATGAGGATATCCAAAGAATGTATGGGAGAGGAGGCATCTTGTATGTTACCGTTGGTCAAGATGCAAGGGTACATGATCTGTACAAAACAATGGGCAGATTTTTGAAGGATAATTATTATGGAGAGTATGGGCATTGCAGCTTGGAGGATCAATACACATATTTGCAGAATGCGTTTGCCAAGAAAAGGGTTTTGTTGATTTTGGATGATGTGTGGGAAACTTATTGCAATCAACGCGAAATGGTGTATTGGTTGAACATTGCCACGGCTCCGGGGTCTGCAACATTGATAACAACAAGAAACAAGACAATTCTCTCCAAAGTGAATGCAGAGGAGGAATTGGTGTTAACACTTTCAGATGTAGATAGTTGGAGGTTGTTTTGCTCGTATGCATTTGAAGGTGGCATTGTTTCGCCTAGTAATGTGGAAGATTTTGCTAAGAAGGTTTGCAAGGAGTGCAAAGGGCTTCCCTTGGCATTGAAAGTCATTGGCAGTGCAATGATGGGGAAGGGAGAGATGAGAGATTGGCGTTATGCCTTGAAAGAGTTGAAGGAATCAAAACCAATATTGGGTTCAAGTGTGGATGATGAATTGTATCAGCGGTTACAATTGAGCTACAACGATTTGAAGGAGGATGCATTGAAGCTTTGCTTTTTATATTGTGCTGCATATCCTGAAGACTACAGGATTCCAGTTGATGAATTGTGCAAGATATGGTTTGTGGAAGGATTATTTGGTGCACTTGATGAGGAGAATGCGGGTGTTGCATCAATGAGACATCTTGAAATGCTTGTGAAACGATCCATGGTGGAATGGAGCTATGACAAAAGATATATCATGGTACATGATATTCTTCGAGATCTTGCAATGTACATCATGGAGAAAGCGAAGTTGGGAGAATGTGCATATGAATGTTATTTTCAATCCGGGAAAGAATTTGAGGAAACCTTGTTGCCAGGGTCATTGTCATGTAAGCGGAGGATGTCATTCATGCAAAGTAGCATCTCGGAGTGGCCAATTGGCATTGAAGCCCAAGACATGCAAGTGGGTTTGTTCTCCAAAATGTCCCATAGTGGGAAAAGATTGGAAGGCCTTGCGCAATTTGTTTCCAAATTGCAAGGAGTGAAATATTTGGATCTTTCAAGGAATGACTTTGATATACATCAAATAATTCTAGTGTTAAAAGGGATGTTGAATCTTTTGGTTTTGAAAATTCAAGAGTGTGAGTTGTTGGAAGAGCTTCCTGAGAGCATTTGTGAGTTGACATCCCTTACGGGGATGGATCTTGGAGGTTGCAAATCCTTGAAAGGGCTTCCAAAGAGCATAGGGAGGATGGCCTCTCTTCAAAAGTTGGACCTCCAGAGGTGTGAGTTGTTGGAAGAGCTTCCTGAGAGCATTTGTGAGTTGACATCCCTCATGGTGATGGATCTTAGAGGTTGCAAATCCTTGAAAGGGCTTCCAAAGAGCATAGGGAGGATGGCCTCTCTTCAAAAGTTGCACCTCCAGAGGTGTGAGTTGTTGGAAGAGCTTCCTGAGAGCATTTGTGAGTTGACATCCCTCACGGTGTTGTTACTTGATGGTTGCAAATCCTTGAAAGGGCTTCCAAAGAGCATGGGGAGGATGACATCTCTTCAACGGTTGGACGTCGAGGGGTGTGAGTTGTTGGAAGAGCTTCCTGAGAGCATTTGTGAGTTGACATCCCTCACGGGGATGGATCTTGGAGGTTGCAAATCCTTGAAAGGGCTTCCAAAGAGCATAGGGAGGATGACGTCTCTTCAAAAGTTGTTCCTCCAAGGGTGTGAGTTGTTGGAAGAGCTTCCTGAGAGCATTTGTGAGTTGACATCACTCACGGTGATGGATCTTAGAGGTTGCAAATCCTTGAAAGGGCTTCCAATGAGCATGGGGAGGATGACATCTCTTCAAAAGTTGGACGTCGAGGGGTGTGAGTTGTTGGAAGAGCTTCCTGAGAGCATTTGTGAGTTGACATCCCTCACAATGTTGTATCTTAGAGGTTGCAAGTCCTTGAAAGGGCTTCCAAAGAGCATAGGGAGGATGACGTCTCTTCAAAAGTTGTTCCTCCAAGGGTGTGAGTTGTTGGAAGAGCTTCCTGAGAGCATTTGTGAGTTGACATCACTCACGGTGATGGATCTTAGAGGTTGCAAATCCTTGAAAGGGCTTCCAAAGAGCATGGGGAGGATGACATCTCTTCAAAAGTTGGACGTCGAGGGGTGTGAGTTGTTGGAAGAGCTTCCTGAGAGCATTTGTGAGTTGACATCCCTCACAATGTTGTATCTTAGAGGTTGCAAATCCTTGAAAGGGCTTCCAAAGAGCATAGGGAGGATGACATCTCTTCAACAGTTGCACCTCCAGATGTGTGAGTTGTTGGAAGAGCTTCCTGAGAGCATTTGTGAGTTGACATCCCTCAGGGAGATGAATCTTGGAGGTTGCAAATCCTTGAAAGGGCTTCCAAAGAGCATGGGGAGGATGGCCTCTCTTCAAAAGTTGGACCTCCAGAGGTGTGAGTTGTTGGAAGAGCTTCCTGAGAGCATTTGTGAGTTGACATCCCTCACGGGGATGGATCTTGGAGGTTGCAAATCCTTGAAAGGGCTTCCAAAGAGCATAGGGAGGATGGCCTCTCTTCAAAAGTTGGACCTCCAGAGGTGTGAGTTGTTGGAAGAGCTTCTTGAGAGCATTTGTGAGTTGACATCCCTCATGGTGATGGATCTTGGAGGTTGCAAATCCTTGAAAGGGCTTCCAAAGAGCATGGGGAGGATGACGTCTCTTCAAAAGTTGTTCCTCCAAGAGTGTGAGTTGTTGGAAGAGCTTCCTGAGAGCATTTGTGAGTTGACATCCCTCACGGGGATGGATCTTGGAGGTTGCAAATCCTTGAAAGGGCTTCCAAAGAGCATAGGGAGGGTAACATCTCTTTATCTGTTGGTCCTCGACGAGTGTGAGTTGTTGGAAGAGCTTCCTGAGAGCATTTGTGAGTTGACATCCCTCACGGTGTTGTTACTTGATGGTTGCAAATCCTTGAAAGGGCTTCCAAAGAGCATGGGGAGGATGACATCTCTTCAACGGTTGGACGTCGAGGGGTGTGAGTTGTTGGAAGAGCTTCCTGAGAGCATTTGTGAGTTGACATCCCTCACGGGGATGGATCTTGGAGGTTGCAAATCCTTGAAAGGGCTTCCAAAGAGCATAGGGAGGGTGACATCTCTTTATCTGTTGGTCCTTGATGAGTGTGAGTTGTTGGAAGAGCTTCCTGAGAGCATTTGTGAGTTGACATCCCTCACGGTGTTGTTACTTGATGGTTGCAAATCCTTGAAAGGGCTTCCAAAGAGCATGGGGAGGATGACATCTCTTCAACGGTTGGACGTCGAGGGGTGTGAGTTGTTGGAAGAGCTTCCTGAGAGCATTTGTGAGTTGACATCCCTCACGGTGTTGTTACTTGATGGTTGCAAATCCTTGAAAGGGCTTCCAAAGAGCATGGGGAGGATGACATCTCTTCAACAGTTGGACGTCGAGGGGTGTGAGTTGTTGGAAGAGCTTCCTGAGAGCATTTGTGAGTTGACATCCCTCACAGTGATGGATTGTGGAGGTTGGAAATCCTTGAAAGGGCTTGCTTCCAAAGAGCGTAGGGAGGATGATCTCTCTTCAAAAGTTGGACCTCTAGAGGTGTGAGTTGTTGGAAGAGCTTCTTGAGAGCATTTGTAAGTTGACATCACTCACGGTGATGGATCTTGAAGGTTGCAAATCCTTGAAAGGGCTTCCAAAGAGCATGGGGAGGATGACATCTCTTCAAAAGTTGGACGTCGAGGGGTGTGAGTTGTTGGAAGAGCTTCCTGAGAGCATTTGTGAGTTGACATCCCTCAGGTTGATGAGTCTTGGAGGTTGCAAATCCAAGGGCTTGCTTCCAAAGAGCATGGGGAGGATGACGTCTCTTCAACAGTTGTATCTTTGGGACTGTGAGTTGTTGGAAGAGCTTCCTGAGAGCATTTGTGAGTTGACATCCCTCAGGGAGATGAATCTTGGAGGTTGCAAATCCTTGAAAGGGCTTCCAAAGAGCATGGGGAGGATGACATCTCTTCAACAGTTGTATCTCAAAGAGTGTGAGTTGTTGGAAGAGCTTCCTGAGAGCATTTGTGAGTTGACATCCCTCACGGGGATGGATCTTGCAGGTTGCAAATCCTTGAAAGGGTTTCCAAAGAGCATAGGGAGGATGACATCTCTTCAACAGTTGCACCTCCAGATGTGTGAGTTGTTGGAAGAGCTTCCTGAGAGCATTTGTGAGTTGGCATCCCTCACGGTGATGGATCTTAGAGGTTGCAAATCCTTGAAAGGGCTTCCAAAGAGCATAGGGAGGATGACATCTCTTCAACAGTTGCACCTCCAGATGTGTGAGTTGTTGGAAGAGCTTCTTGAGAGCATTTGTGAGTTGACATCCCTCAGGGAGATGAATCTTGGAGGTTGCAAATCCTTGAAAGGGCTTCCAAAGAGCATGGGGAGGATGACGTCTCTTCAAACGTTGCATCTTTGGGACTGTGAGTTGTTGGAAGAGCTTCCTGAGAGCATTTGTGAGTTGACATCTCCCAGGGAATTGAGTCTCAAAGGTTGCAAATCCTTGAAAGGGCTTCCAAAGAGCATGGAGAGGATGACATCGCTTAATTAGTTGTACTTTGAGCGGTGTGAGTTGTTGGAAGAGCTTCTTGAGAGCATTTGTGAGTTGACATCCCTTACGGTGATGGATCTCATAGGTTGCAAATCCTTGAAAGGGTTTCCAAAAAGCATGGGGAGGTTGGCATTGTTTGCTAGTTTAAAGGTCAAATAGTGGGATATGCTAGATATGCTGGCCTTCAAAATTGATAATTATTGAGTTAGTGTCTTGCAGATTGCTGTACTTCTAAAGTTGAAGTCCTTCGAGTGACTTTCAAAGAGTTTTGGAAGTTGATGTTCTCACTATATTTTATTGCCAAAGTTTGTAAAATGTTGAATGAATTTTCCAAAAAGTTGGGTGAATGTGGACCATTGTATATTTATATGTTGAAGGTTTGTGTTCAAGTGGGATATATATGACAATTGGAGAACCACATTTGTTTGTAGTTTTGGATGTTGAGGATTAATAGTTGTTGAATGGGTTATTCAGAGCATTGACAAGTTAGTTTTTGAAGGTTTTTATGGCTCTTTAATAGCTTTTGGTGAGAGCATTGAGAGATTGAAGTTATTTACAATCTTGAATCTAGTAGATTTTGATTCTTTCAATGAACTTTGATAGCATACTTGTGAGTTGAATTTGCTTATAGTTAGTACTAGAAAGATTTAGTTTTGCAAGATTTGATTGCAAAAGCATTAAACACCATATTTGTTAAATTGGGAAAATAGAGGTACCATTTTGTACTCCAACTCAAACCCAAAAAGTTACTTTAAACCAAGTTTGAAGGTATTAGACTCAATCTAAGCCACTAAGATCTTTTCCCTTGCAAATTCCTCCTTTTAGGTGAGGGCATGTGTAGTAAAACAATGCTACGAGCTCCGCTTGAGGTGATCACCTCAAAGTCCCAAAATGTACTCTTTTTCCCAATTTGAAACAAATATGGTGATGTTAGTGGACTTGAGCTTTTTTCATTTCACTTCAAAATGGCCAAGATTGGTCATCCAGGTTCAAAGTGCTTTTATTTGCTTTATTTTGATGGTCTTGGGATGTAATTCCAAGGGAGAATGAGATCAACAAGAAAAGACAGGCAATTGAAAAACATGATATGGTTTGAGGTGGAGTTTAACCCCTCACCGCCCATGGTATTTTTGAGTATGTCAAAATTTGCTTGAAAGTGAACAAAATGCTGGCATTTCAATCAATCTTATCAATTTTCTCTATAGCGCAACCATACAAATTCAAAGTAGATATTTTATACATCACATAAGAAAAGAAATTACAACAATATCACTTATGGATTGAAAGATTATAATGTTTGATCATGAGGGTGTTAAAATTGCAAAAATGATTGAAGTCTTTCAATCCTCTTTTTGCACCTCAAACCTAAAGTTGAGGGTACCAAAAAATACAAGTATGTAAAGTATAACATGCATAACCCCAATCAATTTATGGCTTCTCAAAATTCATCCTATGATTTTTTAAACTCAATTTTTAATGTGATTTTTTCTCCAAGTTCTAGTGTTCTTGAGGTTCATTTCCAAGAGCCTTCAACACTAGAAAGTGAAGAATTGCAACAAACACCCTTGCACAAAATCTTGAATAGACAAATTACTTTGATCCTTTTCAAAATTAGACACCTAATGTTGAAACTAGACTTCAATAAGAATTTAAAAATAAAATAATCACTAAAAAAATCTTGAAAAAAGGTCGCACAACCCTAAATTTTGGGGCTTGATTCGGGCCCTTGGGCTGTGAGGGATTAAAAGAGAGGTTTTGACCAACTTTGAAATAATGAAAATATGCTGTAGGCCTCCATGAGTAGGTGCACTCTAGTAACAAGCATTACTTGAACAAAATGAGGAGCTTTTTCTTCACTCTTTATGTACAAACTGATGAATTAAAATAAAACTAATATGGTTCTTTGGAAAGGTGTCTAACTTTACGAACGCTTCACATTATGTTTCATTTCCCATCTTTGCAAGTCCCACCTAAACACAAGATCCTAGTTCATTGGATTATTAAAAGCAAAATTGAATTCTAAGAAAAGTCAAGAATGTTTTATGCAATAATATTGGTGGGACTTGGGCTAAAAGTTGGGTTTTGCAAAATGTTTGATCCAAAGTTTAAGTAAAGTCTCACCTTCTTTGATGCTAAAACTTCAAGAAAGTGCTACCACATAAGCAATTAGAATGTGAAGCTTGGAATGTAGTGTGAAGCGCCAAGTACCAACTTTTGTCTTCACACCAATTAGATTCTCAAATTTCAATGGGGTTTGGGATGTGGGGTGTAGTGTGAATTGCCCCTTAGATCTTGCATATTGAAACTCAGTGTCTTTTTATATCATACCCAAAGCAATTCTATGCAAAACAACCTTCTTTGGGTAATTTGAATATTTTACAAGTGACATTTTTGGACTTCTCTTTTCAAAATTAGCTTCTGTTGATCACCAAACAAAATTAGAGATAGAGTGATCATATGTCAAGAATTGGTACAACTCGTACAAAATATCTTTTTAAATTTTACTAAATTAATAAAAACTTTCAAATCAAAGATTTGAAAATTGTCAAGATTTTCTATGCTATACATGATTATGCATAAAAATAAGTTGGAGATGCATCAAATCAATTGCTGTGTGTTTTTGGGAAATTTTGAATCTTTCAATATACATAGATCGTAGTTTAATTATTTTGAAGAGTTGATGAAATAAATATTTCTATAACAGCTACCAAATTGTCAAATGTTGAAAATTCAAATAAAATAACTACTAAAATTATAGTGGTTAATTTGAAACTTTCCAAAGTATCAAAGTTGTAGTATCTAAAACCATAAATAGTTTCATTTCAACATAAAATAAACCCGTTATAAATGTTTTAGGGTACAAATATTTCAAATCAGTATGTGTAAACTATCTACAACATCACTCCTATTGAATGTCACTTTTGAAAAGTGATTATGGTGGTAGTCTTGCAGTTTTTAAAGTACTTTTGTTCATTCAAAATCCTTTATTTAGCAAACACAACATCTTTGTTGGATTATTATGAGATTGTTTTGTAGAAACTTGTTTGTAATACAATATTTTAAATCAATTACAATAATATGAAAATATGATAATTCCGTCTATTAGCTTTGTAGAAATTTATTGGTTGTTCATATTTTTGGATGCTTTTTATTACCGTTGGATTACACAAAGTTATATTTGGTTGTAAGGGCATTTTTTGTAATTTACACATGAAGAAGACTGTTTCTCTATTTTAAAATTTGTGAGGAGATAAAGATGTAACAAGATAATCATTATTGTTTGAAACCAAATAGATTTTAGAAGTTTCCCTACCAAAGAGGGGGGAATACAAAAGACCTAGTGATAAGAGGTTTGGGACAAATACCACGATGCGTGAAAGGAAAACCAGGATAACCCTCATGTGGATAATCAAATTATTGCCAGCAAACTCTTTATTCATATATGTCTTTCACATGGTTTGGTCTTTATTAATAACAACAATTATAATATTGCTATTACATGTCATGTCATTCTTGCAACAAAGGATTGTTGCTAGACACTGGTAAAGTTGGGAAGCAAAAAGAAAGTGTGGATGGAAGAGCCAATTTGGAACTTTGTTTTGGACAATGAATTCTAGAATACTTTGCTCCACTTGTTGTCAAGGCAATCCTTGTCCAATCTTTTGTGTTGTCTTTTTAGTTTCTAGGTTGTTTTTGACTAAGGCTCTTGTACTTCTTTTATTGCAGTAAAATCCCTTTCATTTTTGTAAATAAAACATATATACAAACAAATAAATAAGTGTAAGAAACTCAATATGTCAATGGCACGTGGATGGTGGACTAAGATAGAACCTTTAATGAGAAATTTTTGTTTATGAACGTTTGGATATGCCTTGCTGAGGGTAATAGCTTTTGACAAAAAGAGGGAGTATACATTAGTGTTTGGGGAGAAATTTTAACTTCATCGGTTAAAATCTGGCATTTTTTTGGTTTCAACCAAATTTTCACTCACATGCACTTATTATTTCCTATAAAACTTCTAAATTTCTATTATAATATACTTTATTTAACAATTTTTGGAGAAAATGACTGAACCGGCTGACAATGAAACTAACTGCAGGTTCTCCCCAATCCCTGGTATGCATTGAACAAAAGTTAGAGGTAAAAGAGACATTTGCACCGTAGGTAGAGTTTTGTGCTCAGCTCTTTCCATTCTACAATACCAAGCCCCTGGATTGAAAAAGGGATAAAGAAATTTCAAGCTAACTAGTAAGTTACCCATTGCCAAGGATGAGATGTACAATATTTTTTCCTTTTGGAACTTGGATGGTACAGTAGATTTAAGCCAAGTACAAGTGTACTAGGATCTCTCCTTTCTATTGAGATTTACCAATTTGATGAAAATATTTTGAAGAAGAAAAGTCTTACAAGAAGCTAGATAAGGTCTAGGATGAGCTGTTCCTCATTGACCCCACAGACACGTGTGTAGTTAACCAAGCTTGTGATCACCAAGAACATTAAATTTCACATTAGACTTAAGGTCCATTCTCACTTGGTCTTATGTAGAAGTGGTTTAAAATTGTAAAAATGAACACTGTAGACGAAAAAGACGGCTTTCTGGTGGTACACCGCATAAAGCAGTATTTTGGAATTTGAAAAGAGGTTTAATGATGTGTGGTTCACATATGAGACCAAATATTATCACCCTGCTCTTCTGTAATTGACCCCTCCACCATTAGGCAAAAAAAGAGGCCACAAGAAGGCCGGTTGGCTTTGAGAAAAACCCTTAGGAGATCGTGCTCTAGGCAAAGGCGAGTAAGCTCAAAATAACATTGAATGGCTGAGATCGTTCTGGCTATTTTTGATCGCATGGATACAGTTGAATTTTCAAACCCCGGGCATGAGGAGCAATCAAGGCCTGATGGTGACACAGCTTTCCCGCGTTTCCACTTCATTGCTCTCCCGCTTCACTCTCAAGCTTCACTCTCCCGCTTTGCTGTCATCGAATCCCGCATTTTCTTTTTCTATCTACTTAACCTTGTGAGTACTGAGCTGTGGTCTTTCAATGTGCACTGTAGCTTTGTAGCTTTGATTTTTGCTCAAAATGGAGAAATCCACTTATAAAGTTTCTGCAACTGTAGCCGAGAAGTACGCTCCAATTATAAATCGCAGTCGCTTGCTCCACCTGCAGACTCCAAAATCTGAATTCCCTGCATTACGTGAATGTGGTGCTACACATGTTGATCTTTGGCTTGATGGATCGATATATCCCCATCAACCAGGTACAAACAAGCGCCCAAACTTTTGCAACGTCAGTGACTTACTAAAATTCGTTGGTGAGGGGAAGAGAGGCTTGTTAGGATATGTTGAAAGTCTATCTGCTCACGGTGATGGCACTCTCAAATTGTGCATAGTTGAGGCAGACAGAAAGATTAGAGGACTTCAAGAGCATGTGAGAATGCTCTCAGAAAGTGTTCAAGAAAAAAATCGGTTGCTGCAATTTACCAGAGACGAGTTACAAGCAAGGGAGGGATTAGAAATTGAGAATGTACAGACACTGTTAGCTAGCGAAGTGCTGAAGAGTGACATTAGCTCTCTAAAAACCGACTGTAAACAACTTGAAGAGAATTTAGTTGCAAAATCGAACAGTCATGAAGAAACTCGCTTTGAGATGGAATTGGACTTTTGGATGGAGATTGAGTCCTGGGAGAGAGTTATGAAGAGAAACTGAAGAGGTTTAAATCCGAATTAAAGAAAATAAACGCAACTCTTCGGCGAAGGAAAAGTAGGTTACAAAATTTAGTAAAAACGCCGTATGGATATCAAACTACTGTCCGCAAGAGGAAAGACCTGTCCTCTTTGGTGCCGAAAGGAGGGCAAGCAAAACGGATGTTGCAATTAGCACGATCTGTCATCTAGCCAGCTACATCATCTCAAGTTCAATCCTTAAATCATGAAAGAGGATCTCGACAACATCTGTGTGGGGATAAAAAAACGCAGGCTGCAACTGGAAAGGTGCTTGCCACTTTATTGTCAAAAACTGAAGTCACGTCATTATGCAAGTCTGAAAAGTTGGCCTCGGTTGGCATTGGCATAGCTAACAAGTATTTAGACAAAATAGACTAGAAAGTTGGGCCAAACGAAATTTGTGAGACTATGGATTGCAACGGCATTCCACAAAGAGCGTATGCTGCTGTATACAAGAAGTTCAAGTTGGCTACTCGAGCTGCTGGGCGTGGCCTACGAGTTGGTTGTCTTCCCAATCCTCACCAAGTATCAATTGCAAGATCACTTTTGAATTTGAAGCTGAACGAATACGTTGGTGTCTACTACTCTGTTGTTAACACAACATAATTCACACCATCCAAAAAATCAATAACCAAGGATCCTATTAAAGTTTCCTTGAATGAATTCAATTCCATCTTTGTCGATGTTGAACAAGTGCAGCGAACTATGGTGGAGCTCTACAATATAACGCCTACAAGTAAACACTAAACGCTTATTTCCTAAGTATTGCTTGTTTGGTCAAAATATCCAATGCAGATCTTGCAATTTGTCTCTCGTTAGGAAATGTTGAGTCAAGACATATAGTGAATAACCTATTAAGGTAGCGTGTTCTAAAATGGTTCACGCTCTAAAATGGTTCACCTTCTCAAATGTCATGAGTTTGTACGTGTTATTTTTTCATAGGTTTCAACAATTAGTGTCCGTTTGAGGAGGTGAACCGTTTTAGAGATCTATTACCTTTCCACTTCAAAATTTCATAACTAATTCCAAAAAGCTTCAGAATTACCTTTTTCTGATGTTTTTTTGGGTACTGTCGACTGATCTAATAATTAGTGTCAACTGATCTATTTGAGTTTAGGAACTCCTGGTAGCAAATTGACCTAAATGCACATTCGTGCATTGACACTTTAGTGAATTTGAACTTTGATTTTGTTTATTTTGAATACTCACAATTTAAATGGTAGAGATTCAAGAATACTAATGAAGCTATGTTTCGTGTTGGGCTTTCTATTTTAAACTATTTTAAAGTGGATAGGTTATTTAAATTCAAAACTATCCATCCATTAGCAGTTATCAGTAGAAGTCAAAACAATCCATTCCATTATTGATGATCCTCATCACAAGGTCCTCCTTTAATACATGAACGTTAAGCATTCAATAAAGGTCAATTTTTATAAATGATTTAGATTTATTCTGGTTGTAGCATATCATAGTTCACCAACATGAGGCGAGAATAGAGAATGACCAGTCTCTTGATTAGGCAGGTCCATAACTCCAACTATTTTCAATTTATTAAACCAAGAAAAGTATAATATAAAATATAAGTTGTTCAGAATACCTTGAAATACTAAATCCTGATCGTGTACATTGGATCTTAATAGAATTGGGTAGCCAACCCTTGATTTTTTGTCCTGAAGCTGGACGAGGCGGAGATTGTTCACGGTCAAAAGATGGAGAGAGTATCAATTACTCTAATGAATAGAGCGTTGGACAAGAATCTGCTTCCAAATAGCGAAGAATATTTCTCAGTGCAATCAGAAAGAGAAATCTGGCCAATAGCTAGTTTTCAGGTACCATGTGAATCTCATGAAATCTTAAAATGGGTTTTTGATCAGACAAAAATCCCAACATTGATCAAAGCTCAAGAAGAAGGAAAACTACTCAATGTCCCTGGCATTGGATCATTTCCAGTTGAATGGCATTTGGCGGCAGATATGAAGACAATAAAGTGTGTCTACGGTTTAGGTCAAGGTGCCAATTCAAAGTTCTCATGTATCTACTGCAACCAGGAGCGAACCAAATCAACCATTGGAACAATTCAAAATGCCCATGCACTGATGAACGAGAGATCAAAACACTCTTGGAAGGAAGGACTCTTCTCTAAGTCAGTTTCAGCCAAACCACTTTCAGGTGCAGCCACGTTGAGCAGATGGAGACCAATATTCCAGATCCCATTGGATCGAGTTCATATTTGCACACTCCATGGCCTTAAGAGGATCGTGGAGAAGATTGTGCATCTACATTTTATTCACATCTGGACAATTCGAGATGAAGGTTTGAGGAAGGCCGCTACTAAAGAAATGGAAATAACTATTTCAGAAACTGGCGCCCATGGTGGAAACGTGATAATATTCAAGGACGAGGAGTTGTCAGGAAAGGCAAATAACGTGCCCAACAAACCATCTTTTAGTGGTGCACATGCATTAAAACTTTTCAAGGAAGATCCGAAATCAACAACAGTACCACCAAAAAAAAGGTACATCGATGTTGTGAATGCCGAGAAAAACAACCTGAGAAGAGGACAAGCTAAGAGAGACAAGATTGAGATGTGGCGAGCTCTAGATGCTGTGCGTCCATACTTTACTGGTCTGCGACTCATGGAGGGACAATCTACCGAGGATTTCAAAGAAAAAATTGATGCATGGAGGCGTCTCTCTCTGAAGTGCTTTGGAGAATACCAGGTGACACATTACATGGTGAGTTATAGTTGCTAATCCTTTTAAAATTCCTACTTATGAACTTCTAATTTTTGAACTTTTGAGCTTGTGAGAATAACTGGAGGGTAATGTGAGAGTGCTGATTGGTCCATATAAAAGCCCTGAATATCCCAATCATGTTTGGAATATTGCATATTTAGAGTTGGACATATTTTTAGCATCGACCAATCTACTTCTTAGCTTTTTCAGATCAGTTGTAGGTTTTGGCATACATTCCCTTAAGGTAGTCTGCTCTAAAACCGTCACTTTAAGGGCTAGTCTGCTTTCTTGTTGTCTATCCAAGACTTGAAGCTTTTTTTGTCTATTTTTTAGACGAAGAGAAATGGATGCTAAACGTAACTCAAGTTTTTCTTGTTTTTTGAAGCATTATTGAATTGTTCATGAATTTCAAAGTTTTTTATAGTAGATATTTTTTTGTGACTCTAGGTCTCCCATAAAGCGTTTCCTTGCAACTTGTGAAGAGATCAAGCGAATAGAGGAGTATGATTGGCTCTTGTAAAAGAATACACCTTTTCTTCTATGACTTGAAAGGGTTCATTCAAAGACCACTTCATATCCATTTACAACCTACTTGTGAGGCATGAGCTATCACTTCTTTTGAATTCTTGGTTCATTTTAAAGCAGAAGTTTTATGAATCAAAACACATTTGTTGATGTAAGATTGATGAATTAAGATCCTTTTGAAAGACCTAAAGAAATACTAATATATTGTTTGCTTTTGATTCAGCATGCAATAGTTTGCCATGCATCCTTCTTTTTGGAACAATATGGCTCCTTGGCTGTGTGGAGTTGTCAAGGCATGGAGAAGAGCCATCACACTGCCAAGGCAGCATATCAACGCCATACACAGCATTCCGGAGGGAAATCAAAGATGAGCCCTCTAATCCAAACCTATCAACACTGGTACCGCATTATCGCACACCGTTTCCGAAACAATGAAGCTGCAATTAATAATGCTGAATTTGGGACCTTGAAAGATGCAAAAGCAATTGCTACAAGGCGTGAGGCTTCTTTAAATTCATTAGCTCTAGCGCATAGCGCCATATGGCGTGCCAAATGTATTCAAGTTGGAAGCAAGTGGGTTCCCAATCCTCAAGAGCCATCATAGAGGTTCACAAAGAATTTACCTGCTTTGGGTGTGCAGCTGCTTGCTTCTTATAGTCGATCTTTGGTTATTGGTGAACGTGCACACTGACATGCAAACAAGTAATCCCAGTAACCACGAAGCACGTCGTGACCTCCAGTGAGCACCTTCGTGGCTGTGACAGTGAGTTTGCCCGCTTAAGATGCTTGATATAAGGTAGCAGCACTCAGAAGCGTCAAATTAAGGATTTTGGAGTAGGAAAACCAATTGATGAAACCAATTGATGAACTTTGACAATAATATTGTCAATTTAGGAAGAGAAAACCAAAAATATTGACATCAATTTCAAAGTTCCAATTGCAAGCATTTAGACACAAAGATTTTTCAAAGTCCAAAATCACTAAAAGTGTATAGTTGTGTGTAAGAGATGCTAAAAACAATGCTTAATGGCTCTTAAATAGTGAGATGAGGCATTCAAAATTATCATTTTGGTCACCCAAAACCACCACTTTATTACCCATAACTATCACTTCATCACCCATAAGCATCACTTCATCACCCATAAACATCACTTCATCGCCCACAACCATCACTTTGTCACCCATAACGATTTGATTTAATATTTATCATCCCTAACATCGTCTGATGAGGCCCATGGGGACATGACGAAGATGGGTGTTGCTTCCTTATATGCTTAATTCAAGGACTGATGTTACAAATGTCAGAATCTGGCCAATACTCTCAAGTCTAGGTTGAGTCTAGGCTCCATTCTAAAGCACGATGCTACATTCTGAACTACATTCTGGTCAGCCACATTTTGAAACCAGTCCTTGCACT
The DNA here is from genome assembly GCA_963920765.1 of Ulota crispa. Lineage (NCBI taxonomy): Eukaryota > Viridiplantae > Streptophyta > Bryopsida > Orthotrichales > Orthotrichaceae > Ulota > Ulota crispa. The sequence continues at coordinate 4,967,345 of OY987246.1, forward strand.
AATAAACCATCGAGGCATCTTGCCACATCCTCAATCTTCAAACCTAGAAGGAAACTTCCTTGGTACCCTTGCAAACGTCTTCCCAAAATCTAAAATCTTGCAATAAAACAGAGCACCTTGGGGGGTAGCACACGATCGACAATACAATTCCTTTCATTTCTAGTGTTAATTTCCTCTGGTGACCCATCACTCATAATGTACATCTGATATGAATCAGAGAGAACTGGCCCAACTTGAGTACTGAATTCTTGTCTCACATCGTATAGTGACCAAGTGAGGCCAACCTCAACCTCTGTTCTGTAATCATCCATTTCGCAGTGCACAGTCACCATAGTCACCTGCTCATATTGGTCCATTGACTCGTACACATCCTTTGATACCATCTTGCTCCTGTTGTATACAAAATTGACATACAACGTGGATCTACCGATGTGATACTTGAACATGATAGAAGGCCGATGCACCACTGTTTTTATTACATCTGCTCCATACGTAACTTTTTCGTCCCATCCGTCATCCATTAACGATGAGCACAAGTCATCACTCAAATTTTTGAAAAAAAAACATGGTTGGCGTCCTGTGTATGTTGTCTCCTGCTGCCGAGAACAGATCAAAAAAAACTCTGATTGGCATAAACCATGATAAGTGGGTTTGTTTGCTACCTGTATTTGGCCTCATTGCAGTCCAAAAATCAGATATGAGTTTGGCTCGAAATGCCTCGCTTGTTGTCATGTCTGGTAGAGGCCACTCTGTAGAGTAAAAAGGGGGAAGTGGAATTGGTACCATTCGGCCATATTGTTGCCCAGCACGTCGAGGTATATACTGCGCATTATAAAAGAAGACATTGTCCTCTAATAGTTCTGTGTGTGTCTGAAATCCACGAGTAAGCTCACTAATCTCTGCATGAACTGCAACTATGACCCCAAGTATGCTCCGAGGGTCAATCCAGTCTTCACAAGCAGAAGGATAAAGATCTGCAAAATTGCACGAAGTAAGAAATCAACTGAAAAATCTGAATTAATCAACTTACAGCAATGCTAGTCGGAGCCATATGATTATCTGAGTTCAATTAATGTAGAATGATCATCTACAACGAGCTATATCAGTCTTCATTTGGATGATGCTATTTTGTGAGCATAAAATTGTGAACCCATGAGCTGTGAGCTAGGATTTTACGAGCAAGAACTAATTTTGAGCTCAAAATTAGTGAAAAAACTTAATAAACAACAAATTTTCAAGAGATAAACATTTGTAATGCACAATTATAAGGTCCTCTGTACACATTTATACGTGAAGTTTAATAATTTTAACAAAAAATCTAGGCTCACAGCTCATGGATCCTCGCTCACAATTTAGCATTCCCCGTCTTCATTCTAGATCAAGCAACTTAAAACAATTACAAAGGGGAAGAACTCACAATTTGAGCCATCTAATTGTCAATCCAAATCCAATTGGCGCCTCATATATGCATGCTGAACAAGCACTGAAGTAACTTTTCCAGCTCGAATCCTAAATTGTAGAATCTTAGCTTTATAGCTTCCTCTGACATTACTTCCTCCATGTCTCATAGCATCTTTGGCATGACCTCCTCTTGTCCCTGGCTGAAACATCACCCAAGAATTGACCTCTAATTTAAGAGGGTCTTCTTCTCTTTCCAGAAATACAGCCTGAACTTCACTCATTGTAAAAATCCCTCAAACAAAATAGAAACATGAAAAAGCTCTCAAAGCCTCAGAAAAAACTCACAATGCATCTCACGGTTGCGGTCACAGAACCCTCACAAAAAGCTTATGAAACGCTCACATGATACAACAAGCTTATGAATTTGAACACCGCTGTCCAAAGCACCGCAACTTGGAGATTGAAACCCTAAATTACTTTGGTTTCTATTTGGCCTTGGAGAGACCTGATGGAGGAGGAATCACGGCTGCTTGCAAAAGAAAACGATTGCAGCAAACCCTCACCAAAAACTTGCTTCACAGAAACCTCACAAAAAGCGCGCCAATCAAAGAGACATTTCCCGCGCATCCTCTGTCCATAACTATTCAACGGCCTCTTTCCTATCATTGGCAGCAGCTCCTTGTACAATCAGCGTTGTCCAATCGTCCAGCCTGGCTCTGCTGTTCTGGCACATTTGAGGGCAACGGGTAGGGCTTCTGCATGCATCGGGCAGGTCTTGAATCGCGAGGCCTTCCTTAGGCCTCATTGTATTTCTAATGCCACCAGTACATAATACCGGTGATAAAATTCCAGAAAAGCCTCAGATGTCCATAATCGCGAAGATTTCATGCTTTCCCTAAACCGCTATAAATCCCGAAAGCCACGCCTTTTTTTTCTTGTAATTTCGTAATCCAGCACTCTTTCAAACCTGCCAGAAGGGCTGCCACATAGGCTCAGTGTGTAAAAATGCAGTGTAGTGCAAACACACAGGTTTTAGAGCACTTCAAAAACCGGTACTTGCTAATTCATAAGAACAAGTGAGAATGGACCTTTAGGTCTCCTTTACATTACAGGCTAGGTGAGAAGTTGTCAAGAAAATCTCTTGTAGGCCATCGTTTGTTTTTGAAACGTTGGCTTTTGGAGGTAATGACCTTTGGTTGTAATCTAAAATGAGAAGGGGTCATGAAATTGAGTTTTATCTTTTTAGCATATTTTATATTTTTAATATATATATATATATATATATATATATATATATATATATATATATATTAAAAATATAAAAATGATTAGTTGTAAGTAACTTGGCCAAATGGTCCCCTAGAATTATAGTTAGGCCCACCTTTTTTATGAGTCCAACTTTAATTTTGAGGGACTTAGAAATTGTGCACTTTCATTCACATTGGGGACATTGAATAGTTTTATTTACCTCATTTTTTCTTTTTCTTATCCTTTGGAAGAGAATTTCCAGTATAAAATGACATTATTTGGTCTTCTCAATTTCTATAATTTCCATTGACTGAAATTTTGCTCTTCTTGACTTCTCACCAAGGCCTTAACCCCTAAACGGCCCGAAAGCCCTTGGCGGCCATATGTACGGTCATGTATATAGACGTATTTGAGTTGCTAAGAGGGCTTTCCAAATTTTATTATGCACTCACCATCATACAATCCTTCAATATGTATAATTGTAACACTTAATTTCCAGCTCATTCAATCTTTTGAATACTGGTTGCGACGGTATTTGGTACCGTACCCCTAATGCCCAAGGTCCCTCTAGGGGTTAATAACTCTAACAATTTGATTGTGGAAGGAGGGTGAAAAAGATCCGCTTTTTCACAATTAAGGATAACATACATAAGGTAGCAGCATCCATAAGCATTGTGTCCCCATGGCCGTCACTTAATAGTGGTAGGGAGGGAGATGCAAGCTGAGGGTTCTCATTTGTGGCAAAAAAAAAGTCCTTTTTTGAGTACAAAATAGAGTGTTTTTGTGTTCCCGATGAGAATTCTCCCTCTTCTCAATGAGGGTTCCAAATTCCAAAAGTTGGCCACCCTAATTTATGCCATTCTAAGACACTTGAAAAAACAAAAAAACAAAAAAAAAAGATTTAACTTAGAGAAATCAATGTCCAAAAATTTTAGTCGTTCAGGAGCACATTGTGTTCCCGATGAGAATTCTCCCCCTTCTCAATGAGAGTTTCAAATTCCAAAAGTTGACCACCCTAGCTTATGTCATTCTAAAACACTTAAGTAAAGATAAAACTAAAAAAAATGATTTAACTTAGAGAAATCAATCCCCAAAAAGGGCCAAAAATTGTAGTCATCTAGGAGCACATTGTGTTTCCAATGAGAATTCTCTCTCTCCTCAATGAGAGTTCCAAATTCCAAAGGTTAACCACCCTAGTTTATGCCATTCTAAGGCACTTAAGTAAAGAAAAAAACTAAAAAAAATGATTTAACTTAAAGAAATCAATCCCCAAAAAGGGCCAAAAATTGTAGTCATTCAGGAGCACATAAAAGTCTTTTTCTCCAAAATATAAATTACATTCATAAAAAAATTCTTTCAAAATGTAATCATCCCAATTTTCTAATAATGATGCCAAAAGATTGTGCCCATATTATGAGTCTACATATCAATTCAAGAGTCCTTTTTAGCAAGAAAAAAGCATTGTGACAGTTTTAGGAACTATGTTCAAAAGTCCTTTTCTCTTATCACATTAGAGATATATACTTTATTTTGGTGGAAATTGGATCATCAACAAGTCTACTTTCTAAATGTGAGTCCTTTATCTCTTAAAGACTTCATTTTTCAATGAAACTAAATCCATTTGCTAAAAAAACCCTTCATTTTTACCCTTGTCACTTTACATAGTAGTCACCCTTAGCTTGCATCCTCCCACGGCTAATTAATAAAAAAATAAATGGTTGTGGATGACAAAATGATGGTTATGGGTGAGGAATGATGGTTGTGGGTGACTAGCATGACGATTTTGAGTACCCATCTCACTATTTAAGAACCAACAAGCCTTGCTTTTAGCATCTCTTAATCATGGTTCCTACAATTTCAGGGATTTTGGACTTTGAAAAATCTTTGTGAACAAATGCTTGCAGTTGAAACCTTGAAATTGATACCAATATTTTTAGTTTCCACTTCCTAACTTACAGTATTTTTTTCAAAGTTAGTCCATTGTTCTACCTACTCCAAAACCCTTATTTCCACGCGCTTATAGGTGCGCCTACCTTATCTGCTCCCATGTTGGAGTTGATTCTAGTGGAACCCAGGAAGGGAAAAAAAGTGACCAAGGTTCCCAAATGCATATGTGAATTTAAAATTCCCAAATTCAATATCCTAATGGTAGAATTTCATACTCTTGCGTTTTTGGCAAATTGAAATATTAGCGGATTTTTTCCACCCTGGCCCCACAAACTAGGTGTGAGAGTTATTAGGTCTAGCATGAGATGGAGTCATTGGAGTGTCCGCCTGTCATGAGTGTGACACCCTGTCTGTACAAAATTCGAGGAAGACTTAGTTTTATCTCTTGCCGAGATATTCTGTTCATAGCTGTACTTTCATTTTCACTCAGCTATGATGAAGTTTACTCACATATAGAAAAGTTACTTTTTAACTTGGTTGAAGTCCAAAAATAACAGTTGAAAGTTATAATGTGCACGACACTTATCACTAACAATTATTGTTGCAATAAGAAATACTAAAACACAACACATGTATCCATCCATTACTTGAAAACCAATTTCAGTAGTAAGAAGAATAAAATATAGGCTTCATTTTGATGGAATTTAGTTGTTGATAGCTTTTTCTTTTGACAAACAAAACCTAAGCTTCATCTTGATGAATTTTGACTTCTGATAGTTTTTTTTGATGAAGCAATACACTAGCCACTAAATTTGGAAGTTGTTGGTTGTAAGCATCATGCAACATATGCAAAAGTTGAATGAGATTAAGGTCAAATGATAATTTTATTAACCCCTAAGCGCACAATCGACCATTTTCTAGTCGCTGCCCGTTTTTCACGGGTTGCCCGAGATGAATAAAAAAACTTTTTAAAAAAATTTAATTTTTTTCAAAAAGAAAATCAAGTCTACTTTCCAACTCAACTTGAATCATGTCAATCCAAGTTAAACTCCATCAAGGAGAGTTTTTCTACAACAATCACTTCAATATTTGCTAGTGTTGTAAAATTTACTATTACGGGAAACTAATGATGTTGTCTCCTTTGAAAATATTGCATTTTTGAAGTTTATGATAGAATGTCTATTTTTAGCCAATCACACCAAATTTTAAAATCTATGAATTAAATTGGTAATTTTAATGAATATTAAATGGTAAATGCTTCTAAATTCATTAAATAAAAATCTAAGACTTTTTTTGAATGTTTGACTATATGGATAATTACTAAACATCATGATTCTTGTATTCTCTTTTTAAGCAAACTTCATCAAAATTACATAAGTATTATTTTATAATGCATTTATGTTTTGCCCTTATCCCTTGGGAGTTTAGGGGTTACACCCTAGTCCAAAGTTCAATAAAATATCTTTAAATATTTTGTAGATGGACGTTGAACAGTCTCTTGCTAGTATCTACTTATCACTTGATTTTATAACAAGGACAGACATGCTTTTAGTTGCAAGCTCGATCAGCCCTGCACCAGAAGCATTCCAAGGTGAATTTTTTCCAACCTCCATCTTCTCTGAATCCTCTCTTCCCTTTACATGAATCCCAACGTGCGAAGGTCCATTTGTTTTTACTCGTGTTTTTACTAACAAAAGAATAGTAAAACTATACTCATATTGAGTAGTTGAATTTTTAAACCCAATTGAAGCATGTTAGACGAATAGAGGGTCTCTAAACTTGATTATGAATTCAAAAATTCCTAATTTGATTAACCGTAGTCAAAATTCTATATACTCATGTTATTTTTTAAGTCAAAAGTCAAATTATTTTCACCCTAAGGTTCACCTGATAGAAAAGAACTGATTTGGGAAGATGAGGCGGGCCCCATATTCACTATAAAAAACTCACCCTTCAATTGGGCTTGGTATACTGCACATATGCAATTATAGGGCCAAGGTAGAAGAGTCCAGCTTGACCTTACAAACAAGGGTAAAAGTAAGAACCTGCTTCTATTTTATAGTTGGTTACGTTTATTTCCTTCCGTTCTTCCAGATGAAAGCAGGGATTTTGAATCCAAAAAACAATTTAGGATTTCCAAGTTCAATATCTGAGAGGTCAAATTCCTAAACTTTTACATGTTTTTGCATGGTGAAAAGATGTGATATTTCCACCCTAGCCTCATAAACATGGCCGTCACTTGACAGTGGCAGGGGCTAATTAATAAAAAATCAAATGGTTGTGGGTGAGTAAGTGTTGGTTATGAGTGATGAAGTGATGGTTGTGGGTGACTAGCATGAGGTTTTGCGTACCCATCTCACTATTTAAGAACCAACAAGCCTTGTTTTTAGCATCTCTTACACATGGTTCCTACATTTTTAGTGATTTTGGACTTTGAAAAATCTTTGTGAACAAATGCTTCTAGTTGGAACCTTGAACTTGATGCCAATATTTTTGGTTTCCACTTCCTAATTTATAGTTTTTTTTTCAAAGTTAGTCAATGGTTTTACCTACTCCAAAACCCTTGTTTCCACGCTTATGGGTGCGCATACCTTATGTACAATTCAAATTTCAAAGAAAAGTTGGCATTTGGTGTAAAGCCAGTTGGTTGAAAGTGCAAAAAAATTGTTGACATTTGAAATTGTTGGATAAAATATATCCAAGGTTTTAAAATAATAATTATAGTATATTTCAAATAAATATAGGAAATATATGGTGCATGCCATCAGAAAACCAATCGATAAGGAAAAATACCAAATTTCAGTTACAGAAGTTAATTTTCTTTGTCAAACACTATTGCAATACAACAATTGGGGAGTTTAATCCAACATTTCCCATTTTCAGCTTGTTTTTCAAGATGATGCACCAAATGTTTCCTATATGTTACTATATTTGTATTATAACATACCATAATTAGTTTAAAAACAAATTGCTCAGACTTTTAGTCGGTAGTTTCAAATTTTTGCCTAGAATCTTTTCAATTTTAACGAAGCCTTAAAGTTTTTTGCTGTTTCAACCCGGTTTTGTTTCATTTCAGGTGAGTTTTGCTTCATTTCAACAGGGGGTTTTGTTTTATTTCAACCAGGTTTTGTTGTAGGGAATTGCTAAATCCACCACACTTTTTGATAAATTCATCTCATAGCAACATGTTTAGGAGCTCTAGAAAGAAAAGAAGAATAATTTTCATATTTATCTAATGACCATTTAATGATGATGACATATATATGTATAGTACTCTCCTCTTTCTGTTTCTTTTCTTTGTCCACTCTTCACTTTCTTCTTTCTTTTACTTCTTGTGACTTTCATAACTTTGAGTATACATAATCATGGGGATAAGTACGTCTACCAACACCATTAAATTGTCATTTGATAAATAAGAAATTGCCCTTCTTTTCTTTAAGGAAGTCCTAAACATGTTGCTATGTGGTGGATTTAGCAAAAAAAAAAGTGGTGGATAAGGTAGGAACACCCATAAGCGTTAGTTTAAGGGTTTTGAACATGATGACTACTAATAAACACCTAGCAAATTACAAGATCTTCTTAGCAACAAAAAAATAATGAGTTTGCACTTTCAAATGTATTATTTGAATATTGTGAGAATAAGTTGTGAATTTTTATAGAGCAAACTGCCATTGTACCCATAACTAACACTAAGGTTTCATGTTCACATGTTGTACATCCTTGTAATTACATCTATTTACTTCCACAGATTTTCTAAAATTTTAGAGGTGACGATTGTGGGGACACTAATGCTTATGGATGTTCCTACCTTATAACAAAAAAAAAATGTGGTAAATTTAGCAATTCCCTTGTTTTATTTCAAAAGGATTCTTTTGCAATTTTTCAGTTGGGTTGTTTTCAATTTCAATTGGTTGATGCCAGTTCTCCCTGAGCACTACAGTAGTACAATATACCAAGTCTTGGGATTGCTTCTACAGTAGTATGCGCCACTGGGGTTTCTTGGAGATTTCTTTTGGAGTTTCCAACCATGATTAGCTTACAAAAGGCCCATTCGCACCTGGCCTTATGGTAAGGGAAAGAGCGCACGTAGTACTTGATATTTTTCAAGTCGTTCACATCAGCTGTGATAGTGTCCTTCCAATCCTACGTGGATGCATTGTTGGCAAGTTCGTAACCCCGGTGTTACCTACAAAGTGTCTGGCGCCTTTTGGGAAGTCCGGTTAGGAACGCCGGTGTTATAGAATTTCCCAATCATCTCAAAACTAAGATTTGAGAACATCTCGGAGGTTTTAGTGCGGTGTTTCATACTTGACCCTGCGAGGATACATTACCAAAGAGCAATGTCAAATTCTTTCCCAATATTTTGGTCTTTCACCAAACTTGGAAATAACGATAGTTGCGATGGAAGGGAAGAAAGGAAGAGGATAGGCTTGCAAGATGATGATGCCAAGCCCTATTCACTCTGCATCCTCCGAGTCGGCGGAGTCCGTGAAAGGGGAGATGCAGATGCCTGAAATTCCACCTTGTCGAAACTTGCTTGGATGCACCTGTGACCATCACCCTTAGCTCCCGAGCTCCCAATAATTAGACAGATGCGCTACACAATGCTCAAGAGCCGGAGCTCTCTACAAGGAGATTATTTCACTTTACCACTTATCAATGTAGTAAAATCATGGAAATCACCATTTTGTAAAACAACCCATGTGGTGATTTAGAATTGCTACATGCAATTTGAAGCATTTTACTACATAACATAGTAAACAACCCATTTTTACTACTTTCTTCCAAACACAACAAAGTGTAACATGGTAAACCACACATTTTTCCTACTTTCTCACAAATGCAACTAATATTACATGGTAAGCAACACAACAAAAAGTAACATGGTAAACCACACATTTTTACTACTTCCTCAAATACACTACAAATATGACATGGTAAACTACACACAATAATCAAGTAATGCCAATGGTTATTTGGATATTTTTCAAAGAGACCAATGAATACTTTTTGCCTACAAAAAAAAACTCATGACATTGCAAAAATCCATTCATACTGGCCACCTTCAACTCCAACCAAAATAGGGATGGAGCCTACAAAGTACAAACCATTTTCAAAAACAGCCACACAACTATTGGTCAAAAAACTAAAAACAAACCTTGCTTATATCTGTCAATAATAAGGCGTGTGGCAAATCAATGACTTCACAATTAACCAGAAAAAAGCATCTTCACCAAGAATATGGTAGCACAACCACATGAATTGATCCAAAAAAGCAAAGAATTATTTAAATGAAGACTCTATACTTGACATTCAGAATGTTGAGGGTACTGGTGGTTATTCCACACCATGTCATCTAGCTCGTGCACCATTTTCAACAAAACCTTAAAGAAAATACCAGGATCAGCCCAAGTTTCTCGTGTGTTTGTATTAACTTAGTGTGAATGAATACATGTAAAAAAACCCCTTTTTCTTTGAGAAAAAAATCCCGGAAACCCAATGTGGGGAAAAACCGGGTGCTAAGGAATTAACAAGTGTTCAGGACTGTAGTTCCATAAAGTACAATTTCCTATTGCACTACAAAACTAAATCAGTGTCTTGACCCATTCCGACTTCAAGGCAATCTCAAGGGCTAGTGCAGCATCGGGCAACTTCTCTGCTTGACCGTGACAAGAGTCACATCTGTCAAAGAAAAGTCAGATTCCACAAGAAGGTAAACTAATGAATAGTCACTATAAAGCACATGAGTTTCCGTTCTAAAAATTGATTAAAAGAGCAATCTTACACGACAATTTTTGCGCATTCCAAACCAAATGAAGGACATGAAATACAATTTTTTGGTACTCAAACTTACCTTTGTAAGTAGTATTCAAGGAGCATTTCAATTTCCTCTTCCTTGTCTGCAGGTATAGGAAAACACGTGAGACAAAGGAGTACTGTGCGTTTTATATTTTGTTATTAGAAAAATTGCGTCATTACAAGATTATATGTAAAGACTCTCATATACACAAACAAAACCAAAATGGGAGCACCTTCTGCAGTCTGCTTGTCCAAAGGATTGTGCATTCAATGGAGCCATCTTTCTGGCGTACTTTACATGTCCACCCCATGATGGTCATTTTCTGTATGTCCTCTAGGTGCTGTAGCATCTCCAAAAGCATTTGACGCAAGGCACCAGCCTTTGCAATTAACTCCACTTGCAAAACATAGAAAAAAAACATATAAATCCTTCTCACTTTAACATTGGCTTAAAATAAAGGAATTTTTTATGAATGCCCCTGAAATTTGAAACATTTGTATACATACCCCTGCTTTTTCACGAATTGCACAAATAACCTTGACATAGTTATTTTGCTTTCTCAAAATCATTTTTTTTAGATCTTGCAATGAATGCCTAGATGTTCAAATCATAGGAATAGAGAAAGATGGAAAAAAATAATTGAAAAAAATACTTGCAAAACTACCTTGAGATGCTCTTTTAAGATGTCAAGGGTAGTTGTGCAATTTCTGGAAAATCAGAGGTATCTATACAATTATTGCAAATTTTAAGGGCATTCATATTAAATTTTGCAAATTTCAGGGGTATCCGTCAAATGTTCCCTAAAATTAATTGGCTTCAACTTCATTGGCCAAAGAGTACATACCAGAGCTTGTTTTCCAAGGCAGAGCTCCTCCAACACATCGCATGTACACCAAACTGGCAATACCTTTGGTGATGCCATTACTTGCATGTGTCAGGAAAGGTAGGTTCCATGAGGCATCATCAAAAATGTAGAAATCGCCAAAAACAAAAAACAAAAACAAAACCCAAGAAATCGTAACTTATACAAGTACCAGCTCAATAAAAGGCTATCCTGTTTCTAGAGTGCCAATTTTCATCCGATCTTCTACAGGACTTGTGGTTAGTTATCGACATCGGATTATCAAAAAGCAATAAAATACCAAGAAAAGAGGTGACAAATAAACTAAATTTGAGCCACTAAAACAGGAGGATGAACCAGAGAAACAGAGCCCATGGTTAGCTATCGACATCAAATTCTCAGAAAGCAAGAAAACAACATAAAAAAAGTGTGATATATAAACTAAATATGAGCCATTGCTGAATACAATCAACAGCAAGTCACAAATTTTCATCATAGAAGAAGTATACAAGAATGATAAAGAGACCTAAAGAGGGTAGCCAAAGTTAAACGAGACTTGAGAAGCCTCTTCCCACAGCCTTGTCTTTTGCTTTATCTTATCACCTTCCTCCAAAGAGCAGTTTGCATGTCCATTTCAAACTCAATAGCTCTCTGCATTGCTGAGAACAAATTCATTTCTTAATTTCTACCTGTTCACAACACCACTGCACTCAATTATACGCTATAGCTAGAACCATAAGGAGTGCTTTTGAATTACATAACCCCTTTTACACCAAATTCATTAAAAACATAATTGCACCTTCAGCGTAAACTTCTCTCAAGCAATATTTATGCAAAATATATTAAGAGGCGGGGAGGGGAGGGGTCAAAGAGCTATCTATTACCTACTTCTAAAATTAGTCTATAAATATCATAACACTAAGTATCAATTAATGGGGTGAGTAGTGGTTGTTATTGTAGAGTCGAATTTGTGCCTTGGTGGCACCACATTTTACGGCAATGGCCACAACTTGCACAACCAATTCAAACATATGATACACGGACGACAAGGTAGAGCAACAGTAATGAACTGGCTTTTTTATACACTAGCATTCTTATAAAGGTGTATATAATCGAGGAATCCATTTACTCCATCCTAGCTTTCCTAAATTTCATACTGTTTCCCAAAAAGTTTTGATCCCTAACAGTACTAAGGGATATCATAAAAAATGATGTTTTCTGGGCAAATATATATCAAAAGTTCTATCCGCCATTACAACCCAATAATGCACAAGCAAAAGTTCTAGAAAATTAGTTGTTATATAAGAGTTGGATGAACAAAATCCGTGCAACACAATGAACCAACTATACAGATGCGGGCTCTCATAGGGGTTAAACACCATTGGATGAACTCATTATCAAATCCTGACCATTAATTGCATATCTTGATTGTCTAAATTGACAAAAAAACATCAAGTTTTAGGGAGTAATTTTAGTTGAGAAAGGTGGGATGTATTTTATGAAAGTAAACCTTTTGGGACTTTTAGGTTCTAGGTGATCTCCTTAAATCAAGCTCAAGGTTTTTTTTTTTGGGTACACCTGCCCTCACTCGAGAGGAGGAATTTGTGAGGGAAAAAATCTTAGTGGCTCACACTAAATCTGATACCTTCAAATCTAGTTTAAGGTAACTTTTTGGGTTTAAGGTGGAATACAAAATGGTACCTCCCTTTTGCCCAGATTACCTAATATGGTATTAAGTATAAAATATGGCTATTTCTAGAAGGCCTAAGAGAAAATATAAGATGAAAACTGGAGTTTAGACAGGATTTGTAACAGACCTGAATGGTTTCTGCATCATCAGTACCAACTATAGCAGCTCCCACAACTTTGTCTATAGCAACGTCAACGACCAGTTTCACGAATGTTTCCTCATTTTGCCTGCAAGAAGAAGTTACAACATTTTATTAAGCATTAAATCTAAAGAAACTGGGGACAGAAGTTGTAAGTAAAATACACCGTGCAGTCTTACCGCTTTAAAGTATATGGAAAACATACACAAAGTATTATTTAGTGTAGAGGACCACGGGTATTAATAAAAACTAGGAAAAAATTCATGCATACCCTTGAAGTTTGCAATATTTACATAGATACCCTTGCTTTTTCAGGAATTACACAAATACGTTTGAACCACAATTTTTAGGTATTTATTTGTTGTGCTCATACTTCTTTCATGGCCAATGTTGAAGAAGGGAATGTAATGAAACAAAAAAAAGCAACAAGCGCACAAAGGAAGAAGGGAAGTGGCATGCACAACAAAACAAACGTCTTAATTCTAGTCCAAGAGTATTTGTGTAATTTCTGAAAAAGCAAGGGTGTCTACGTTAATATTGCAAGCAAACTTTAGGGGTATCCATGAAATTTTTACTAAAGACTAAAGAGATCAAAACTTTCCTTTTTAAAATAGTCTTAAATTCAAAAGATCAGCTTCTTCTTGCAAGTATTTTCCCAAGAGGTTGGATTGTATGATAGTGCTCAAGGGTTGCTGAGAATACACACTTACCCAGAAATGGTGTTCTTCATGAGACTGAATGAGGTATTGAACACAAGTATGTCATTCTTAGCTTGCTTCACAGCTTGCTCTTCTGTTAGACCTACACCGGACATGGGTGGTTTGCTGCAAGAAGCAACAAGAAGTCAGCTTCTTTGCAAAACTAAGGGAAAAAAAAATATTGACGAAAAACTGGACGGAAATTTAGGCTTTTCAAAAACGCATGGCAAGCAAGAACTTACCAGAAAACAACACTTGCAATGTTCATATAAGTGATTCATACTAGTTATTTAACATTGCTCCCATTCATTTATCTGACCAGCAGGGAAGTCTCGTATTCTAGAATGAAACGTGCTTTGAAAACTACAACGGGAGCCTGGTGTTTACCGTGTTATAATAAGAGATACGCTTGAAAGGGATACTCAGAGAAGAATAAGCTCAGCAATAACAGTCTATAAGCTAAGCTAATCATAGTAACTCAAATCTCCCGTGTCATGAACGCTAAGGTAGGAGCATCCATAAGTGTCAAACTAAGGGTTTTGAATATGATGAGTATTAATAAACAGCTAGCAAATTATAGGATCCTATGAGGAACAAAAAAATATTCAGTTTGCACTTTTGAATGTATTATTTGGATACTGTGAGAATAAGTTGTGAATTTTTAAAGAGCAAACTGCCATTGCACCCATAACCACTTTTAAGATTTCATGTTCACATGTTGTACATTCTTGTAATTACATCTATTCATTTCCATAGATTTTTCAAGGTTTCAGAGGTGACAGTTATGGGGATAGTGACGCTTATGGGTGTTCCTACCTTACTCCAAAACATAAAAGAAAAACATTACCTTTTGTAGCCATTGATGGACACTAATGCATGTGCATAACACGCAGTATATGAAACACATCATTCCTTAAAACGCTATCAACACCATATGACATAAATTGGGAAAAACATTACATTTTGGGATTTTTCACTATTTCTTCCATTACATACATTTTATCATATTACAAAAAACAAGCGTGCATTTTCTTGTACAATAGTGAAGTTTCAGTGATTGCCACCAAGAATTTTCATAATTCCAACTTTGAGCAATTCAGTACTATTGTATCCCGACACAAATATTTTACTTTTTCTAGCACTTAAAAAAAAGTAACATCTAAGAACGTTGTCATTTCTTAGTTCTCTATGACAAGCAAGCAATCAATTTTCCAGCAAGCAATTGAAGCTAGCAGGCATATGTTGCCCATTAATTACACGTACAGTGCACCATGAAATGAAATGACGAACAGATTATATCAAAAGAGCACTTTACCTTCTTTTTTAACCATTTGTATTTGTTGTGGCGTTTGGTATTTCCTCATGGTACTCTTGCGCTTCATATGGCATTGCAACCTCCACGGTTGCTCATTTCCTCACGTCTACGCTTCACACTTTTTTATCTCTCTCCCCCGTTTATTGCCCGCTCTTGAAATTATTTACACTCGATGTTGAACCTCATGCAATGCCGGTGGATCATTCATTCAGTCACCTATCACAGCCGCACCATTTCCTCTTTGCATCAATGCTCTCACTAGAGAAACAATAAAAAGTTAAGGAAGTTTCTATTACATAGAATGTTAAGAATAGAACCTTTCCAAAAGATGATAATGGATAAATACCTATAAAAACAAGTAAAAATAAATACATCATCTGTACAACAATCTGAAACTTGTGATGGTCAAATGCTATGTGCATTATTGTACCAACTTTTGAAGAATTATGTACCTAACTCAAAGTTATCTATTCAAGAAGGACTGGCATTGGGCAAGTAATCGGGTTCTTGGTCGTGGATCCTTCATTTCATATGCTATGCTCATAGGTCTGTTGTATGCAATTCTCCTTGACAGACCAGGCTCTACTAACATAAAAGTATGAAGTATTGAGCCTATAGGACAAATGCAAGAATGATCAAATGGATACCAACGATTGTTGTAGACAATGTTCATGTTAGTGACTTCATCCACTAAATCCACATATGTCTCCTCAGACTCTTCATAAGATATGTCTTGCAGATGCGTATAGTAATCAGCACTAAAATAAATAGAGATCTCACCCATAAAATCATGACTAAAGAATCCACGGATCTTTGCTTTGAAAGGTGTACCTTCCATGTCATTATCACGTTTTACAACAACAAGACTTCTTGGTCTGTACAATATCCCCTCCAACATAAGGTTGTTTATTTTGGTGATAAAAAGAGCCCATCTTTCTTCCATGTGGAAGTACCAAGTCAATATTCTACAATCTAAAGTGATTGTGTCAGTTCTGGAGCATGTTTCCGTCCAATTGAAATGCCTTTGATTGCTGCTATTAATGCGCAAAGACTTCCATTTGCAAGTTCCAAACTTTTTGTAACTTCTTTTGCTTTTTCAATGGAACTAGTATGGAGTTTACATTTGCTGTGCCAAAAAGGACACTGATACAACCCTATGTGATTGTCTGGATCTACTCCTTTGGGATACATCAAAAACCTGTGAATCTTTTTCAAGGCTCTTCGGCTCACATGCAGAGAATCTTTTTCTTCACTTACTTGATGCACCACGTTTATAAAGAGCTTGCACAAGTAGTACTGGATGAAGCTTGTTTCCATTAGTTTGTTGTTTGTTGTAATCTTTCCAAATTGAGCCACCTCTTGTTCAAAGACAAAACATCAATATACATCACTTGGGCCAAATCTTTGAATATCATCTAATATGTGATATGCACCGGCAACATGCTCTAAAAGAGCTCCATTACATCCGTCAAGTTCTTCTGAACAAACTCGCCACGCTTGAAGAAGAAATTGAACAGCTTGCAAGTTCTGAGTATTCCAACCACTGATCCTTGTTTGGTTGAAAAAAATATGTGCTAGGTCAACAAGCAAGATCCCAATAAATAATCTTTCTTCAGAGATACGACCATAGAGTATATGTAATACATGAGGTAATACCCACTATATAAACTTCTCATTTTCTTCAGCCTTATAAATAGAATGTTTTTGAATTGGGTCATAAGGCCACCTTCCTTGCTTAAGTTTGTATGGACAGTTTTTGCTGATTTGCATACAAACCTTTTGAACTTCTTCCACCAATAAATCATCATGTAACAAAGCCACTTCGTCAAATAACTTGGATATATAGTGTTTGAATAAATTGAGGCAAGCTATATGCATTAAATCAAACACCAAATCATTTGAAAGATCAAAGTTGTACAAGTGAAATAATTTCCAGAATATGGATTCTCCTGAGATACCTGTTTCACAAGATATTAACTTCTTAGCAATATTTGTATCTGCTTGCTTCCAATTGCGAACGCTCTCAAATAACTCGTCTATCGTGCGTCTAGGTGGAGGGTCATGAATTTGCATCAATGATCACATTCATTAAATTATGTGAATGATAAGATACATAATATTCAAAAAAACTCATAATTGCATGAAGAATTTAAAAACACAATAGAAAGAGGTTATAAAAGTACCTAAATACAATTATGATCATATAGATATTGCCCTTGTGCATTAAGTGTAGTATGCATAATACATCTACGGCATCCAGATTTTCTAAACGACTTCAATTGACCAATTTGACATTGGGCTGGATGGTCTCCTATGACTAGCATAAGAATTACCCATATAGTTGTAAGACTGTTCTGCATCATTGGAAGATGCTCACTTATGTGTTGATTAGGAACTTGAAAAATTACTTGAAAACCATCTAGAAATAGGTGCTCCAAGTTTTCTATCAAAGGTCGCTGAAATGCACACTTGGCATCAATAATTCTTACATGAAGAGCATCAATTTGAGAATGTAAAGGAATGAAAAGGACAGGCAAATTTTGTAAAGGGCCTCCCTTCTATGCATTTGCATTCAACACATTGGCTGAAACAGACCAGCAACTTCTAGATCCATGCTTTGACGTCAAAAAACCATCCCAATGGATTCCTAATGCAATATTACAAGGATCACCTATACAAATACACAATTCATTATTGAAATAACAAATTACTCAATTTACAAAAAAATTTAAAAAAAATTGTGTTGTGTGATGAGAAAAACTATAATTGAAATGAATTTAGACGAACACATAAATATGTATGCAAAAAGTTGAATTACCTTTGCATTTGATCTTTGGTGATGTGATGTAATTTCAGCATTGCTTGCAACAGAAATTGTACATCTGCATTGCCTCATCCCAAATCTTTTTTCTTCACATGTCCTTGGAAAAGATTTATAAGCCATTTTACAGCTTGGACAAATAACATGTAATTCCCACATAGAATTAGGGTCCCAAAAAGCTTGATAAATTTGAACTTTCTCACCATCCCAAAAATTCTTAATTTCTCTAGGATGTTGCAAAATATCCTTCTTCATCCACCTTGACTTTTTAATCCACATTGTCAAAAAGTCTACACAATGTGTTGAAGAACGCATCAAAAGCGCAAGTTGGTCTCCAATCGGTAAGTAGTAAAAAGATATCATGTTTTTTCTCATGATATTGCAATCTATGCAAATCTCAGCATGCCTTGAACAATTCCTTTTAATCAAGGGCGGATCACATTGACATTGCAATGTTTCACCAGTGATGTAACTATCTTCTTTGCTTGGGGGATACACATTTGGCTCGTGACCAAATGTGTCAGTGCCCAAACATATCTTCTATCTATGAGGTTTTATCATACCCAATGCTAAATATGTTTTAACCAATTTCATCCAAGATGTAGGGGCTCTAACTCCTTCAAGTCGTCCATCCCAATCTACTGGTAAATGTGAAAGGAGCTTCCCTAGGGTTTGCTTCTCCAATGGCATGTCGGCATCATTGGACCCTCCAAAAAATTTGCTTAGCGTATACCCTTGCAATTCAAGAGACACCTCATACTTGTCCCACATTCTCTGGATGTCAATGAGCTTTACTAGTAGGGCTGATTCCACTATGTGTCTTTGCACATCGTAAAAAACTTCCATTGTAGCATCTTGCTCTGAAACATCTTGTTCTAAACCATCTTGTTGTGAAAGCTGAATATTTGCATTTTCTTGTTGTGGAGGACAAGTTCTACTAGAGCTAGCAATATCACATGCCTCATGTACTAGATCTTCATCAACAGTACAAGCGTTTCCACCACCATTGATATTGAAGGTTGTTGTCTGAAAGATTGCATCTCTTCTGGTATGATAATCTGCAGAACTGTGAGAAATAAATCTTCCACCACCTACTAATAACTTACAAACACTACACGTACACCAAACATTCCCATTCCTTCGGTTGACTTGATGTTCCATTTCAATAAAATTGTCGTAGAATCTGTACAATAATTGAAGCTTTATGTTAAAATGATATCAGATTGTCCAAAGAAACAAAAGTTTGCTAAAATATATATTATCATCATAGAAGCTAAAGATACAAGTGCAAAATATAAATAACCTAAAATATAGTAATCCAAACTTCCTTACACATTTCAATCATTGGTCATAGAAGGAGATGAGCACAAGAATACTACATTCTATTATGTAGGATTCTTTTGAGCTTTCTATCTGCACTGTAATATTGTCCCTATTAGGATGAAAATTTCCATATGAAGGCTTGGGTTTCAACCTGGCCAATTGTTGCAGGTTGTAGTACTGACGTAGGGTATTCACCAACTCCTAGATTCTCATTAATGTCCATGAGCTGGCAAGGAAAAGGAACACATGTTAAGCTCTTTGACTACTCAGAAACAACCACAATTATGCATTGCACATATAAAAAAACATTTATTCAAATCCCAAACTTAAATAAGATTGAAATGTTGTAAATTTTTTATTCCTCCATGTTTTCTCACTTTATTACTCCTAGTATATTCCAAACCAATCTAATAGCGAAGAAGAAGAAATTGCCAATAAACAACGCCTTAAAAGAGATACGAGAGATAAGTGAAACATGCCTGAAACTTCAAGAAACTTACAGCTTTATGAACATACATATCCGCATCTTGCACATTGCTCCTAGTTGAGTACTAACCTAGAACATTATACTTCGGGAAGACCTTCTTAACTGTCTCCACCAAGTCAAAGGAAGTTTGGGTTAGACTTTGTTCACGTGTAAATGATAACAAAATGAGAATTAGAGAAAACAATCAAAACTTGCCAAACTGCCCAGAGCTCTAGAAACTAGGACAAGTGAAGATCGGAGATTTCAATTGGCAACAGATATTAGTGCCAAGTCATTGGTATTTGCCATGTTAACATGTATGAAAATACAAACAGAACACATCTCCAAGGACACCAACAAGACCTAAGCTTTGTAGAGCTCTACCGTGTCACAAACCAATACCATAATTTGACACAATGAGTTGTTGGATGCAGCATAATACGATTGAACATACTGCAGGATCCTTTATCAATTTAAATTACTGAAAATTGGCCTAGAATTTTGGATTCCAAGCAACCAATCCCAAATAAAATATTTGGATGAAAGACAGTTCCTATTGATGTATAAAGATCTGTGCAAAAATATAAAGTAATTTCTTCCCAAATGTCATGAGGGTGGGGTAGGACAAGCATTTGGAACCGATACCTTTGTTCACTGTCTACAATCCATTCACAAGAGAAGCAATGTTTTCATACCCGGCATCTTCAAACTTCTCAACAACAGCATGACCTGTGAAGCCATACAAGCCATTAGCTCAATTGAACTACCTTAAGAATTTTTTTTAATGCATTTGCCATGGGAAAAGTGCAATCCTATGTAGCATCAGAGAGGGCATTGGACAAACATCCTAAATTATTTTGCCGTATCCAAACTTTATAAAGATATTACCCAACGACATTACATTAGTTCATGTTCAAACTTTGACGACATTTACCTGAAGAATGTTCACTGCGACATGTAATGGTGAAATTGTTCACCAAACGACTAAAAACTGGCACTCCAAAAGATTCTAGATGGACTTTGCAATGATACGTCCTCCCATTTTTTTACAGCAACACTTGGAAAACCGACTTAAGTCGTTCTTGGCACACTATGAGAATCTTCTCACCTTTCTTGTATTACTTTTGAATAGATGCGAAGACGTTGTTGTTCTCCTTAGCCCCTAAAGGACCCTAAGGACAAAACGTGTCCTCGACCAATTTTTGGAGTTGAATAAAACCCAATCAACTTACTATTTTTAGTAGTTTAGCTCTATTTTAAAAACTTTTTGAAGTTCAGTTTTAGCTTCATTAATGTAATTTTGCAAATGATTGATTATGGTTTTTCTATTCAAGATTTTGTGCACGGATGTTCATTGCAATTTTGACTTCATGTAGTGTTGAGGGCTCTTGGGAATAAACCTCAAATACACTAGATCTTTGAGAAATAATCTCATTAAAAATTCAATTAAAACAATTGTAGAGTAAATTTTGAGAAGTCATAAATTGATTGGGGGCTATGCATGTTAAGCCCTTTAACCTCATATTTTTTGGTTTGTACACAAAACAAACAAAATGTTCTCCAAAATTGATAATTACAGATGGAATAGTATGAGTTTCCTTACCTAGAAAGTAGCAGCCAGCCACACTAGAGCCCAACCCTTCGATACTTCCGCTGTTTCCGCTGGCTTTGTTTTTTCCTCACTTTCTGCTATTACATGAACGCAATTGTGCACAAGAATCAGGAAGTGACGAGACTGTTTGACAGATTTGTGCGCGTCTCCAATACTAGATTTGTCAAGCGGTTGTTTTGTGTTGTGATACTTTTAACTTTTATTAGACGGCAATTTAACCTTAGCTACTTGTAAGAAATGCTTCAGAACAAATTATCATTTGGCTGGGGCTCATGGGGAAGGGCCGTGCGCTTCTGTTACTCTGGAGCAAGACTTTTTATCAAATTTATTTTCAAAAAATCTGTTCGTCAGTTAGAAGGACACCATAGGCAGTTGCGGGTATCAAAAAACAGGAAGGAAAAAACAGTCATCTTACTGCAAAGGACGAAGGACGACAGAGAAATTCTTTGCAATGCGAGGTGTATTCCTGGAGAGAGAGAGCATGAGGAAAGGGTACAACACACACAACACGAGAAGGAGAAAGTAGGAAGGGCTCTTCACGGGGAGAAGAAATGCACACCTTGCTGGTTTATTGGGTTGAACCCGAACCCCATTGCAATAGGCAGCGCAAAACCAGTCGTCAGGCTCTCCAAGACACTTTTGGAATAATTGCGACTTTGTGCAATTCACGCACTTTAGAAGATTGCAAGTGCAGCAGATCAAGGCGCAGCGCCGGAAGGATTTTAAAGTAGATGAAGGCGGCTCCACTTGAGGGGTATCACACACAAACAATGATTAAAAAAGATTACAAAACCGATTAACCCATTCAACAAGGAGCTGAAACCAACTGCAGTATTTAACTTGTTTTGTGTGTTCGGAGTGTTTTTTGGCAGAGATGAAGCAAAGGCAAGGAGGAGTTGAACGATAAAGTAAAAAAGTGACTATGAGGAAGGGATGTGATCAAATAAGTAGATTTTAGGCTCATATCTCAAATCTACAAAATGAAGACATTTAGCTTGCAAATATCTCTTGTCTCATGATAGTAATGCCTTTACGCAGCCTCTGTCTTTATGTCTATCTAAAAGTCCGCCGCCTCTTCCTCATCTGTGTTGTCAAGTCCCCGGCCCCACGCTGCCTCTTTGCCGCCTCTTTCTCAGTTGTGTCTGCAAAGCCTCGCGACTCTTAGCAGAACTCTCAGTGAGCGTGCTGGAAGAGTCAACCCTGAGCGCTACCACCCCCCATTGGTAATACTTGCGCGTTACCTCATGCTTGTTGTTGGTGGAGGAATACTTTTAACTGGCTTGAGCGTAATCACGTACATTCCTCTAGGTTCAACCGTATGTGATCAATAGCAAGGGCACAAAGCATCACGGACTGAATTTTAAAGTGCACGCCATAGCAGAGAACGATCTTCTCAAGAAGAATGAGAGGTAGTAGAGAGCAACGTTCATTAGGCCAATTGCGCTCTTTCAAAGATTTTGGAAGCAACTTAATTGACTAGCATTGAAAGCTGAGGCTCAGACGAAGACCGTTACTGCACAAGTAGACAAATCCTCGAAATCATTGGAAATCACTCTGCTGTCGTTCTGGTCGTGAGTGCTTTGCAATCACTGTTTCCACATATCGTTGCATAATTATCCTTGAAGGCAGCCTTTGTTGAGGAATGTTCAGTTTTTGACAGCCAGTGCCTGATTTTATTGATACCCCGGATCTTGCATTAGTAGGCTAGGCTTCAGTTGCGTAATTGCTTTGAATTATATCTCATGTGGAAATCCATTTCATTAACAAAAAATTAAGTGGAGGGTCGATCTCAAGACGGTACTAAATTACCGACCTCTCAACTAGCATGCTTTGTAGCTCCTGCAACTTCCGGCTCCGTAATCTGAAACGCTTGTCTTTACTACTGTTGTTTGGGTGTTCAGAGTGCAAGCACTGCGTCGGTCGAGTTTAAGTGCGATTTGTGTTGTTGGAGCGCATGAGCTGAGGATGTCACAAGTATCAACGACTTGAATTGGAATCAGGTATCAGGCTCTTCTTGAAATTCGAGTTCTTAGTGACCATGTTTTAGTTCAACATGACCAATAAGAAAGGGGGGAACTGAAGCACATCAAACTCTTTTATTATCCCTGTAGGGATTTGCAAATGAATTACGGGAAATGAGATGTATATGAAAAAATTATAGAAGAAATTGACAGAGGGAATTTTAAAAACTTTTCTATGAAGCGGCAGGTTTCTGATGTACAAGGGTGTGGTTAGAAGTTTAATGAAACTACTTTCCAAGAAACGCCTGATTATTGTTGAAATTCTCAAATCTTGAGCTTCTGCTAATTAACTTGTAAATTCAAATACTGTTACTGAAAATGCTCTCTATGTGGCCTTATGGAATACAGGTTCAGAAACTCTTCGTCTACCTTAGATATCAAAGACATCAATGTGACGGTAAGTTTCAAACTTTACATACTAAGTGTGTCTCATCTTCTTCAATTATAATTCCTTGAACAATGTTCTAGGAGGAATTTTATTCACCAGGTGATATTTAGCATTGCTCATTTTCAATTGATACTTCACCAGTATACCTTGGTAGTTCATATGAAAATTCTATGCCTCTTCTATAATATACTCTAATGCGGATTTTTAGAAAAACCTAGTCAGCTCTCTAGCTTTTGGTGTCAGGTTTCACCCGTTCAATAGCTATTTCAACCGGTTGACGTTACAGTAATTGCGATTCTCCCCAAAAGAAGGCTTGAAAAAACGCAAAATAAATGTGGAAAATTGATACATTAAGTCTTTGAGATGAAACTCATAGTCCATTACAAATCATAGTCCATCACAGAGCATTCAATCAATTGCTTGCAGTTGATTTTGAGAAAATGTATCATGCTATTGAGGCAATTGGATGCTAGAAAGATGCAATTAAGGGTTATTTGAAGGACTTTTGTTTAAAGATTTATGACATTTATCCTTTGGTTTCCATTTGTATTCAGAGATCCATCTGAAGCTTTTAGCCCAAGATGAGTAGTGAATTGATTTTGGCATGTGATGTCATTTTTAAAATGTGTAGGAATTGAACTAAATCTACTTTCTTACATTGCAGGTCGATTACCCCACTGCTCAACTACAAAAGCGGTGTTTTATTGACCATAGTAACATGTCGTCAAGTATGTTTGGTCATCTACTTTTTTTCAAGTCAATCATTTTTAATTTTAAAAAAGTCCTTAAACTGGTAATATTAATGTTGTTTGAATACAAGAGGTTATTTGTCTATGTAGTGAAGGTAGATAAGTTTTATATAGTAGTAAATGTAATTGCTCAAAGTCATAGTCAAAGTAAACAATTCTAGACACTTGACACTAGTAGAAATTTTTATAGAAAATCAACGGAATTTCAACTCAAATCTGTTGATTTTATTTGTGACTTTGGTCAAATTGATTCGGGTACTTTTCAACAAGAGTTTGTTGATTTTTTGTTGTTTCTTTGTTAATTTTTGCTTATTTTTTTGTTAATTTTTGTTGTTAAATATTGTTTTTTATCAATATTTTTTTTCATATTTTTTATTTTTTAAGCAAAAAAACAAAATTAAAATTCAAATCTAATCGACAGGCATTGTAACTGCAAGGCAATGCAGCACAGCAACCGAGGGCACTGGCCTCAAGCGCTTAGGCCAAGGGTCGAACCCTTGACCTCCGGCCTCCAACTTCACCACCTTACCTTGAGGCCCACTACCACACCATGTTCACACATGTGTGCACACAAGCTATCAAAAACTCTATTTGTACAATACATATTAATTACTTTGCAAAGTTAGTAGACTTTGAAGCCTATTTTGGCCTAGTAGAAGACTTTTTTTCAAAAAATTCAACTACAAAAAGTTGGTTAATGTAGTCTACTTTCACCTCTAATGATTTTTCAGATTTGAGATCTTTAATCAAAAGTTATGAGCAAAAATCAAAGGTGTTCAAAAATTTTAAAAAGTTTTTATTTCCACCCCTTTGATTTTTGTTTATAACTTTTGATTGAAATACATAAATCTCAAAATAATTGTTGCAAGTAAAGGTTGCCTTCATTTCTAAAAAATAGTTTTACTTTTTTTGAAAACAAAACTTTTATTAGGTTAAAGACACCTTAGTTTGCTAGCTTCAAAAAAATGTCAAATTTTGAATAGTTATGGAATTAAAAAGTTGTAATCATACAATCAAAATTTTGAAGTATCCAAAAGATTAAGAAAGATTCTATTATATTTTGAAGCCTTTTGAATTTCTTTTAAATATTCCAAAAATATTTCATAAGATTTTAATGTTTTTGTTGATTTAATTCATAAAAGAAGGGGAAATATTAAAAATGCTCTTTGGTTATTTCAAAATATGAAAGTTACTTCTCAATAATTTATAATATCAAAAATACTCTTGTTTCTTGTCAAAGTATCAACTATACTCCTTTTATTTTGAGATAACACCAAAAATGCTCTTTTATTTTGAAATAGCAAATTTACTCTTGTGTTCTTTGAAATATAAAAATTTCCCTTCAGTTTTATGTAAGTATATCAATTAAACCATACCCTCAGTTATTTTTGAGGCTATTGCAAGTTCCCATAATTCACTTTTTTTATTATAAGTTTTTGTAACTACTAGAACGACAATGGAAATTACTAAAAATAGAGGCAAGTTAATTGTAAACTCAATCTTGTAGTCAAGTTGTTCATATTCATTGTAGGATTTTTGCATATATATTTATTATTGCAAAAACTATTGCATCAACTGCATAGTGATTTTTATTTTTAATATAATATTTAAAACAGAATTGCACTAAAAAGATATAAAAAAACTAGAGATATTTATGGTATTTTCAAAATCTAAGAATAAAGATTAATTGATATTTTTACACAAAACCAAAGATAGATTTTTTTTCAAATTTCACAAGGATTTATTTGATAATTTAAAATAGTTGAGGAGCATTTTTAATATTTTCCTCATAGATTAGAGGCATTGTTGATATTTTTGCAAAAAGCGAAGGGTATTTTTGATACTTTTAATCTTTGAGGGACATATATAATTTTATGAAAGAGTTGAGGGGCATCTTTTATATTTTTTCACAAAGAGATTTTGGTATTTAAAACAAACAAACATTGTACTTTTTATATAAAACTTTGTTGAATTAATGAAGTTGCGTCCAAAAGTGTCCAAATCAACAAAAAACTGTTGATTTTCTGTTGTTTTGTCCTATCCAAAAGTGTTTAGATTAATAAGAACCTATTGAGTTTTTGTTGTTTTGGTTGTGTTTTTAGTATACTTTAAAGGCTACTAATGTTAAACCATACCAAATTGTGGAAAATGAAGAAAAAAGCCACACTAATAATTCTAAAAGATTCTAATTTTCTTGAAAACTTCTTTTATTTTTCAAAAATTCAAAACATTTTCATGTAGTCCAAAAAGATTCTAGAAAGATTTCAAAAACAACCCAAACTATTCTAATAGTTTTTTATGAAAAAATATTTTAAAGTATTTTAATGAATTACAAAAAGATTCTAAAACAACTCTAAATGAGTCTAAGAGATTCTATTATTATAAAGATTTTGAAGTCTTTAAACAAATTTCATAATTAAAGATTTCAAAAAGATTACCAAAGATTCCAAAATAGATTCTCAAAGATTCCAAAGAAAATCCTTAGAGATTCTCAAAGGTTCTCAAAGACTCTTAAAAATTTTGAAAATATTCTTAAAGATTTTCAAAGATGTTCAAAGATTATTAAAGATTCCAAAAATATTCTCAAAGATTCTCAAATATTCCTAAAAGATTTTCAAAGATTTTCAAAGATTTTCAAAGATTCTCAAAGATTTTCAAATATTCTTAAATATTCCAAAGAGATTCTCAAAGATTCTCAAAGATTCTCAAAGATTCTCAAAGGTTCTCAAAAGGTTCCAAAATTTCTGTTGATTTAGATAATGGTATCCAAATCAATAGAACATATTTAGTTTTTTACAAATTTCTGTTAAATTAGTCAATTAGCATGGGCAAGTACCCAAAACAACAAGAAATTGTTAATTTTCTGTTGTTTTGGAGAGAGTTTTCTACTAGTGTGAAAATGATCATTTTCATACTAAAGTTTTAACATTATGACAGGTGTGATAGTGGTTTGTGATGAAGATCATATTGTGATCTCCAAATTTAGACCTTTAAAGAGAGCATCTGAAGTATTGAAAGCATTATTCAAAAAAGGAAAACTTAAGGATAACGATGAGATACAATTGGTGGGAGAAGACTCTTTGGAGGCAGGTGACTATACTTTCATATTGCAATGCCCAAGTCTTACTACGGCACACCAATCGGGCATGTATACGGAGCAGGTGTCAAGAGTTTTGAATACACCTCCTGTAGCCCTTCACGACCAATCCCTATAGCAAGATACAAAACAGCAGGTTGAAGAAGATTTTGTGATAGTGTCACATAACAATCAGCTACAAAAAGAAATAGTGACAAACATTCAAAAACAACTCCCATCTCCATTTCTCAAAAAGTAAGTATTTTATTACTAATTTGTTTTTAATTGAAATTATTGATTATGTTTGAAATTGAATTTAGGAATGTTTGATTTGTCTCATATTGTTGATGATCACCAATTTGTGTTGCTGAATGTCAATTGTATAGAGAGTCAACCCAAAGCAAGAGCAAGGACATGCAAAACAAAAGAGACAAAAGATTACAAACAGACAACTGATAGAAATTTTGAAGATGAAACCAAGGCAATCGTGAGAGGTAACCACCATACGAATGAAACCAATTCCATCATATGAACAAATCTTTTCGCCTCCCTCCAAAGTTCTTAGAGATCCTCAAAAAAAATATGGCAAAGGTGCTTTGAGACTGGATTTTTATTCTCTATATCAAACATTTATGTCAAACAAGAGGCTATTGAAAAATTGGCTCAAAGAGGCAGGTTTTTTTTCATTGTCTCCTAACCTAAAATTTGACCTGGAGGCATGAACAACTTTGACAAAGCTGATTTTAGACAAGCACTTAATCCTTGCAGCACTAACTTTTGGGAACATCACCATGAGGTGGCAAGAGAAAGACATCTATTTGTCAGCGAAGGCAATGCTACAGTATTCTAGGAAGACAAGTGGTAAAAATCAGGTTGAAATTGCTAGCCAAGATACAAATGGTGATGATTCGGATGTTGAAATCCATTCAATTGGTCCCACTTCAAACAGTCACACTACTTTGAGGTATTTTTCTTAGTACTATAGTTTATTTTACTTTTTTTTTTTGTTAGTTTATTATGAAATCAGCATTTATTGAATTCTAAATATATTGTCATGTTGTGCAATTGTCAAAGCTTCCCTAAGACACCCAACTCAACGTCCATTCAACAAATTATAGTGGATTCTGGATCTCAGAACCCAAGTGTAAGTTTATGAAGTTTAATGAGCTTTCAATTCTCTTAGAGTGGCACTTTTTTGAACAATTTGTATTCCTTGTATTTGTTGTTGAAATAAATTGATATGCACGTATACAACAAGGTATTTCAATTATTTGTCCGTTGACGTTGAGCACATCCATTTCAGAGATACCTTTCAAAACGTTGGACCTTCTTCAATCCTTGAAGCGTCAAGTGTGCCTCAACGTGCAAACATCATCCATTGCAAATCAAGGGTTCAATCTTTGCAAGCATTAGCTAATGTCTGTGACAAAAGTATTGATGAGGTGAGAATCAAGATTTCAATTCAATTTTTAAACCAATAGAATATCAAGTTTGAAAGTAGTTTGAGTCTTCTATTTATTCATTTATTTTGACATTGATTTGGATTTCATTTCAGATTCTCTTGTTGTGTTTTCAAATATGTAATTGCCATTTATTGTGGGAGTTATTAAAACAATTTTTTAATTTTTGCAGGGGGTGGATGACAATGAGCCTTTGCTTGCAAAAGAGCTAGTTGTACCAACTCTTAAATCCACAAGAAAAGGAAAAGTTGATTCCCTTTCACAAACAAGCATTTCTCAACAGGTAATTGGTGATAAAAGGATTTTTGATGAGGTGAGAATTTGAATTTCAATTCAATTTTTAAACCAATAGAATATCAAGTTTGAAAGTAGTTTGAGTTTTTTATTCATTCATTTATTTTGACATTTATTTGGGCTTCATTTCAAATTCTCTTGTTGTGTTTTCAAATATGGAACTGCTATTTATTGTGGGAGTTATCAAAACAAATTTTTAATGTTGCAAAGGGTGGATTACAATGAGCCTTTGCTTGCAAAATAGCTAGTTGTACCAACTCTTAAATCCACACAAAAAAAGAAAGTTGATTCCCTTTCACAAGCAACCATTTCTCAGGAAGTAATCGGTGATAAAAGGATTATTGATGAGGTGAGAATCAAAATTTCCATTCAATTTGTAGACAAATTAAATATGAAGTTTAAAATTAGTTTGAGTCTAATATTTACTTATGTCTTTTGACATTGATTTGAGCATCATTTTGGATTCTCTTGTTGTGTTTTCAAATATGTAATTGCCATTCATTGTGGGAGTTATGAAAACAAAGTTTTAATGTTGCAGAAGCTGGATGACGTTGGGCCTTTGTTTGTGAAAGATCCAATTGTACCAACTCTACAATCCACACAAAAAAGGAAACTTATTTTCCTTTCACAAGCAAGCAATTCTCATCAGATAAGTGGTGAAGAGTCAGTAGTAATAGATTCTGTGGTTAGTGCCAAAAGAGTGGTTTTGAGCAAATTTGGTTTGAATGATGTAGACTTGATGTATTCAAGATTGAAAGTCTACATGAGAGAGCAAAACAAGCTTGACACAAAGAAACCATTTAAGAACATCTTGAAGCTACAAGAAGAGGAATCAGTGATGAGAGTAGCAACCTACATAGTAGGAAAGAAGAAGAAATAACTTTCTACATGCGCTATATAGGAGAAAGGGAATTGAGTAGGCTAGACGCGCGGTGTGTAGTGCGCCACTTGCTAGGCTATGGCTATGTGGGCATTGAACCAACTCAATCTTGTGAAGTTAATTCAATCATTTATTTAAGGTGTCCATCTAGTTTTACTACTGGAATTTTTGTTGTAATACATTTCTCACATTCCTCAAGGGAACAGTGATTGAATCACAGGTCAAGGGTTAGACGTTCTCAAGGGTTTGATGTTGCAATTGCTTCGTGGAGGGGTAGCATGTCATGAACCGTCTATTTGTCATTGAAACTTGAAGCTTTTGAATTTTATGTTTGGCTCAGATGGAAGTGTGTAGCTTGTTGATTTTGGTCGTGGCAGTAGTTTGTGCTCATAGTGCTAGCCTCTTAAGTCAGTTAGGATTGCTAAGGTTCATTTTGAGAAATTTATTAATCCTTTTTCTTTTTCTTCAAACAAATGGAACCGAAATTTTATTATTTGTTGTAACTTATGTGAATTACAAGTCCTGACAACAACAAGGTCTCATTTTTCTTTGTATTGTTATAAGTTTTTTTGATATAATAGTTTGAAGCACATGATGTGTCGTAACCATGTACTTCCTTGAATGAGGGAATCATTGACACTTGTTTCAGAAATTGAAAGTTACAAACCACTTCGAATATGTGGAAAGAGTAGAATCACCCTTGGATGAGTGGAACCAGTATTGCAAACAATACGATGACAGGCTCTATTGAAACGACATTTACCTCTATGAAAGGTATGCTAATTCACTAAGTGTAGTAGTGTGAACTACTTATAGTAAACACTCTTTTCAATGATGAAAGTATGTGTCTTCATGCTTTACTACATGGTGAATGATGTTGTTGTCATTCAAAATTAGTGGATTTTTTTTTGCGTCCGATTGGAAATTCTGAGCTCAATATGTTTCTGGAGTGGCAGGTACCAGAAACAAACATGGTCCTCGTTAATTTGGGAGAAAACCTGGTTTGTAGGACTTTTTTGGTTATGTTCTTGTAGAGTTTCAAGGTCATTTGAAGAGACTTCTATTACATTTTTTTTGAAGACTTTACGTCAATGATGAAATATTTTGAAGGAACTATGAAAATCCCAAATTGAATCACCAAAATATTCTGACAATGCAAAAGTCAATAGAACACCATATTCATTAAATTGGGAATTTTGTAATATTTTGAGATTAAGGTGACCACCTTAAACTGAGTATTAGGGTACAACTTGGGAATCTTATTTTCCCAATTAAATGAATATGGCATTATAGCCTTTAATTTGTTTTGGGAAACTGTTTTTCAGTTTAACGAGTTTTGTGTTAACAACCTTGAGTGAGTTCAAATTGGAGCTTCAGTGGGAATCTTTGTAATTACTTTGTCGCTTATATGGCAATGCGGTAAGGTCCGGCTGTCCAGGCGGCACAGGGGAGAGCGGAACATCTAGGAAAGCAATTTGTTAAATTCATTTGTCTTTCTCTAAAATTGTAAACACACCCATTCATGGTTGTTTAATGGTACGATACTGTCATTTCAGGTGATCTCTTGTACAGTACAGCAAAGGTAGAGGATGTTGTTTCCGTCACTTGAAGCATTTGAATTATCTTGCAGGGGTTAGATTTTGTCAAAGGCTATTGAAGAAGTTCACTATGTTGGCAAATTCGCTTCTAAGTAGGTATTTTCCAGCCGAGGCGTTTCTTGATTTTGTCCAAATGCTGAATCACCGCTCTTCTTAGGGTTTGCACGTATCTGACTTCCATCCCTTGAAAGTGCTTGCCTTTTGCTATGCAATCATTTGACACAGACAAAGCTTTCAGCTTTGGCGTATTGCATTGTAATATGTTTTTGAATAATAGAGTTCCTACCATATTGCTCTTGACATGCCGCTAGCTTTGCCTGTTTTGAATTATAGAAGTGGTTTTTTTTTAATTGCTGCAAGGCTGGTTATTCACAGTCGAAGGAGGGAGAGACATTTGTGAAGTTTTTTTTCACCATGCGTGTGCTTTTTGGTCAGCGGAAACCCTGGTATGTGTAGTTCTGTAGTTTGGATTGACGAGGCAGTCGTCTTTTCAGAGCGCTTGAAGAGCATGCTGCATGCTGTAGATGATGCCAACATTCACGCCATCCAGGAAAACCAAGTCGCTTGTTCACGAGGTCAGTTTGATTTTGGTGCTTACAGTTTCCCTACTTCTCTGTCACACTCCTAGTGATAAATTTATAGGTTACTCCAGGACATTCTTTTCATCCGGACATGTGTTTTTACATAGCGGTTTGAAAGTTTAGGCAATGATAAAGTTGAAAAAAAGAGATTTTGTCAGATTATTGAAAAAAAACAAGAGGCCATGTCTTATATGTGTGTGTTTGTGCAGGTAACTGAACAATTTAAATGGATACCTCCTTGAGTGACATTGAAGATTTGGATGACTGCTTTTGTGCAATCAATGTGAAACTACGCTTCATGTGTGTTGACATTGCATTGGTGTACCCATTAACTTAAACGATTTTGTGTTTTGGAAAACTAAATTTAGAACTTTCTTTTGCATAGTTACATATGAACTATTCTTCTTTGTTGTTGACAATTGTGATAGCTAAGAGAAGTGATTTTCATGAAAGTCAAAGTAAAGGTCTATTTTGTTTCAAAATCCATATTGACTTAATTCAAGTACAGCAGGGGGTGCGTACATCATTTGTGATATGCCGTGAATGTAGATGAATCTTTATGCCTGTCTCATTAGAGTGCAGAAATATAGCTGGTAATCTAGAACTCACTGGGGAAATATCGGAGTCGATTGAGAACTTGACCAAGTTAATCATTCTGTAAGATTCAACACCCTTGTTTGGTGAGCTCTGTAATGTAGGTGAACTTACTTGGTGGTTTGCAAAATAAAATATTTTGTCCAGACCTGATTGCATGCTAAATCCCGTGGTCCTACAAATTGTCTACTGTCACAGGGATATTCATGACAACTGCTTCACCGGAATTATGCCAGCCTGCGGTAAATTGAAAAGTCTGCAGTCTTTGTGAGTTTCTCATAAATCCTCTTTGCCAAAATGCCATGTTTTCAGGGTATGAGACGTTATTAGTTTGAAGATATTTGAGTATTTCAGTACGGTTTTAACTTGATGAGTATGGTTGAGACTGCTTGTTTTGGTATGGTTCAAAGTTTCAATGTTTTGAGTTACTCCTATCGTTTCCCTTTAATAACTTGAACCAATGGCAATTATGTGTACCCTGTTTATATTCAAGCTTTAGATTGCTAAGGTGCTATGCACAGTAGGGAATTCGCTACAATCCTCAAGCTTTACATTCCTTCTTCCTCCTGTCTAGGTACCTGGAGAACAAAAAGCTGACTAGCAATATTTCAGCTAACTTTTTGGGCAGTCTTAACCTTCAAAAATTGTGAGTGCATCTAATTGCATTGATTTATATTTGTGCATTTCGTCCTTCACATAAATGACAATGATCATTTCATGTTGGTCACCCATGCTTATTATGTTGCTACGCTTACTCAGGAATATGGACCGCAACAACATATCTGGGAACCTGAAACTGCCATCGATATAGAATGAACTGGAAATATTTCCAGATTGTAGCAGATCTTGATTGTCAACAACAGCATCACTGGCGTTGAATTTCCACCTGCAAGTTTGCTATCTGCTTTTAGTCTTGCTTCATGGGACCGTGTTTTGTAAGTATCTGCATTTTTTGCAATACTTACTCAGAACTTGTTTAATGCTTCTTGGTTTATGCTGTTCTTGTTACATATTTGAGAGTTGATGATTGAGGTTTTCAAAATCTGTATATTATAAGTGACTATCTGTATCCTGTATTGAAATTGTACTTGCAATCTTGGTGGGAATCCTTATTGCGTGGACCCTCAGTCAGACCTGGAGCTGCAAATATGTCGCTGAAATTCAAGCCAAATCTTGTCGAGACGTTAGTTTTCCTTAACACAACTTTCTATCTAACCTTTACATTGGAAAGAGTTTTTTCCTTAAGGTCTGCACAAATTTTTTGTCGCTGCTTAGAGTTTTGGTCTAATATTAAGAAGCCCTTAGAATATTTTTCTAGATTTTGGTATATAGAAAATGAGCTTCGTAACCAAGAAAGGGGATTAATTTGTTTTTCTCAAATAATCGAGGAAGTTATGTTGTAAACTTTGGTAGCCTTTAGCCCTTTCGGCTTAAAGCTGAGGTAATTTATACTGTAAACGGTTAATAAAGATTCATAATGATTAACACTAAGTTCCCCAACATCCATATTTTGAATGATGCACAGAGTGCTTTGGGATGTTTCGATCAAATAGGTTCTCATTCGTAGAAAGTTAAGCTTGAATCTCAAGAAAAGAAACCTCGGAGTGAATAATACATCTGTGCAAAAATTCGAAAATGGATTTGGGTATTAGAAAGGTTAGCAAAGGTCAATAGAATGCATCGTTGGTTTTGTAAAGGATTTAAAGCTGGTTGTCAAAGTATAACTTCTTGTTGTGCTCCCTGCTCCGAGACCTAATGTGTGTGCAGATCTGTTAATGGTGGTGCAGTAGGAAGGAGGATTCTGAACTGAGGGTTGTGGCAAGCTTGTGCCGGACCCATCATTTCTCTGCCTCTTGTTGGCAGCCGGGTGGTCTACTATCTCCAGTGTTACCTCAAACAGGTAAGGCGTTGATTTTGCGAACATAACAAGAATTACAAAGTTTGACTGGCGTGAAAGTCAAAATTTTATTCTTCTTTTAACCTCGTCTTCTTCATTGGGAGCTTTGCTGTTGTCCTCAGGAACAAGAATGCGCATGAAAATGTGGTGCTTGCGGGACTCTCATGTGACATGTTGAAATATGTATGAGGGAAAGGTATTTGAGATAACAGCGTTTTGAGGGATGACAAATTGGAACGAAATGGAGTAATTTGAGCTTGTTAGATCACCCCTTCTTACCTCACATAAGGTAGGAGCACCCATAAGCGGCAGTTTAAGGGTTTTGGGTATGGTGACTATTAATAAACATCAAGCAAATTATAGGATCTTGTTAGCAACAAGAAAATAATGAGTTTGCACTTTCGAATGTATTATTTGGATACTATTGTACCCATAACCAACACTAAAGTTTCATGTTCACGTGTTGTACATCCTTGTCTTTACATCTATCTTCTTTTACAGATTTTCCAAGATTCTAGAGGTGACGGTTATGGGGACACTAACGCTTATGGGTGTTCCTACCTGACATCAAATGGTGTTTTCCTTCACTTGAAGTGGATAGTTGTTAGCTCTAGTGAATCACATCTTGAGGACAGCTAAATTGTTTTGAGCTTTTTATGTCCACCTTGGTTGTACATGATATTGTGTTTCGAGCTTGTATGGATTTCCAGCACTTGTTATTAAAACCTCATTCATTCATTTGTTTGTTTTGTTCGATTTTGGCAGGTGGAAGCATCTAAACAAGAAGAGGTCACTACGCACATTCTTAATTATCCCAACCTTCCATCACTGCTATTGTGACACCTTCAGAATGCCACGTTTCATGTAAGTTATATCAGGACCGGCTATCCGTCAGACAATGTCATTTTGGTGTGAAAGATTCACTTTTCATAAATGCCATGGTATAAAATTTATTAACAACATACTCATTTTTAACATATTGTGAAATGTTCTAGATGTTGCAGTTCTCTCTTTCAATTGTCCAAAAGTCTACATATATCACTTAGGATGCGTTGACAAATGTTATGAATAGAAAGAAAAAATCCTACTCTATAGTTTTGAACGATAGAAATAGATATTGCAAGTCACTATAATTAACAATTCACTTTTAAAGCGGATTTCTCTATTTTTAACTTGGGGCACTTAGTGGTTGAGAGTGACCTTGATGTAGATGTTTCAAAGTGGTATTTGCTTCCAGAGATTCCTGCTAGTGTCTTCTTTTCTTGAAACAAGGGAGGCAAATGCAATTTATGCACATAGATGACATTGATCCATGTGCCTCCTGCTGTAAATATTTTAATAGCTTACGACAAAGGTTAGTGAATACATAATCAAAAGCCTTTTTGCATAATGTGGTTGACGGGGGTGTAATATTCATGTGTAGTTGCACTTTTTATTTAGGAAATAAACTAAAAAATTGAACACCGTGTTACTATTGTTTGGTTTTTGGTTATTTATTTGTTTTAGGGGGAAGGGGGGCTCCGTAGAGGGAGAAGGATGCTTTTATGGTTGTTGACCTTGAGATGCAAAGTAGACAGCCAACGGAGTACCCTTTTAATACCTTGACTGCCAATGACAGCAGTAGTGATGGTGGATCTTTTATTCCTTGCGCATATGCTAAAAAAGTTTTACCGCATGTGGTACATAAAAACTAAACCAGTTGTCTTGCTCATTTATCATTTGACCTTCATTTTTTTGGGTAACTTGTCATTATTATTTTTTAAGTGATATCTCTATGCTTCTCCAAATTGAAATCTTGGGTGCAGAAAGGTATTTTAAACTTCTACAAAGCTATCTTGAATCTGCAGGAGTCAGTGGGAATGCAATTTTGGATGGTATTTGAACTAAATAATTTAGTATTTGAACTGAAGAATCTAGTATTTGAATTGAAGAATCTAGTGTTTGAAAGTATTGTTTTTTTGTTCTTTTTGTTTCCCTTGACATACTGACATTTCTGTAGAAGCTCATGTGTTTTTGCACAAGAGCTTGTCACAACCATGGGTGAAAATGTCGTTTGTCCTGGCAAAGCCTTGCAGGTACATGAGCACAGCCACTGGTATGGGAGATTAGATCCATGTTGTTTGCTTGATTCGCATTGGCCTTCTTTGAAGGTAAATATCTGTTTCAATTCTTTTAGAAAGCCCATGAGGTATGAATAATGCTCTTTTGTTAGACATGTTTGTATATTCTACTCTTGCTACTATTTAGGTGGGTTTGGAGTAAATCCAATACAAGTGGCAGACAAAGGCAAATCTCATTGTAGGAGACAGAACCGTGGACAACACCATTTCCACTGTGCCCCTTGTCTTTTTATTTTTGATCAAAGCGACCTCAAGGAGGAAGAGGTAAAATCATTGGCTGCTTTAGTCCTTATAACACCATATTAGGTAAAATGGGGGAAAAGGTGCAGTCTGGGACTTTCACTACTTTGGCCATTATGTACATTCTAGCATAATCCAAGAAAACAAGCGTGCACTTTCTAGTACAATTGTGACGTCTTAGTGATTTGCCTCCAAATACTCTTATAATTATAACTTAGAGCAATCACTATTCCTACATAAGCTGTATGTGGAATGAAGGTGGAGTACAAAATCGTCGTTCCGTTTTTCCCAGTTTACCTTACATGGTGTGGTTCTTTTGCATGGAATTTGGGTGCATGATTGGCGGCACCAAAGCTGGAGATTTTGCGCACATTTGGTACATGGGTTATTGGTTTTTGAATGCATGTGTCACTAGTAGCAGAAATACTAAAAATACAGTTAATCCCTTGTGGGGAAGCTTTTTGGAGTTTTATTGAGGGACAAAGGGAGTATTATTTTGAGAACTTGCGGGAATGTGAAAGCAATGGTCTGGCTCTAGAGATGCTCAGTTTTGGTGACGGGCTGAGCATGGTTATGTGACATTGCAGGTCTGGGCAAGTCATTATGGTATGTGAGCGTGAAACTATTTACCTGGCTCTCCCCAGCAAAGGCCGCATGGCCAAAGACGCACTCGGTTTAATGAAGGTTCCCATTGTTCTGAGTCTCCCATAACCACAAATTTTTTTGACTATTATTTGGTTTTTGATATTTAAGTCTGCTTGTTCTTCAAGGCTTTGATACAGGAAAAGATGTTAATCAAATTGGAAATGGGCATTTGCATTTGCAGGATTGCTAGCTTTCAATGCACAAGCTGAACTTGCATGATTAGTACATTGCAGATATTTCTGAAGTGAGCATTCTTTAAATGACCAAGCAGACACACATATTGTTATTATGCTTTTAGATCACTTTCTAATGCAGGATGGTGAAGAGTTAGGGTTATTTGTTTTGCACATTATGTTGCAAAGTTGTGATGAATCTGTCTGTTGTGCCACTTGTGTGTGCAGCTCAAGAATGTCAAGGTGTGGTTCCAAAGAGCATCTGATGTAGTGAGGAAAACTCAAAGCTAGGTATGTGGATATGGGAATTGCTATGATATGCTTCGGGAGTATGGAGAGGTACTACGTCCTTCACTTCTTTCTTCATGCTAGAAACATTTTAGATGTAGAGATGATAAATTTGTTACAAGAAAACTTTGGCTTTCACACAATGTTGGAAGCTAGTTAGCTATATGTCTTGCTATCTCTCGTCACCATTGTATGAAACTTTGGGAGGAAATTATTTTCTTTTCTTTTCCTTTTTGTGTGGAAGCAATTATACACTCTTGGAAGTTCTTCAAGGCTAAGAAAGTTTTGTCTACATTGTTCAGTTAGGATTCTGAGGACCTCATTGTACTTCACAACGCTTTGGGATTTCGAGAATGTCATCTTGACATTGGAGTGTGTGTGTCTCCTCTGCTGACCCATTGCATTTTACAGCTTCTTCAACATCAACCCATTGTTTTTCAGCATTTGATTTTGTTCCCTATTTTTTAAGATACTATAAAAATTGTAATCTTAATGAAAGAAGATTTCTAGAGAATGCAGAGAATTGGATACTAGCAAGCTGTTGGTCAACTACAACAAATGCAGGTCCAAGGCATACTGTAGAATCTTTGGATTGCGTAGATATATCTATTGGACTGCGAGGGGCAAACTAAATTCCTTATTTGATATAGTACCGTAGTTCTTGGGTTTAGGGTTATTGTAGAAGTGTGTTTAATGAATGAAAGTGACTCATGTGTTGCAGATTCCAATGTATGCCATCTTTGAGAATATCAATTCTTTAAGCCAATTGGCTGCCATGCCATGGTGGACAGAAGAGAGGACTTTGCGTGTTGTCACGGGCTAAACATATGTAAGCTATTTCCCTAGACCTGTATGTATGTCCTTGAATGCAATTTCTTGTCTGCTATGCAAATTTTCCAAGGTTTTACTTAAATAATAGCTATAACGAATCTCTTTGCAATGCAGTTGGGCAGGAAGGTCTTGGAAAGCCACGGATTTAAGCATTTTGAAAAGTCTCAACTGCTTATCTGCATTATCTATACAAAGCTAGTACAAAAGGACAAACAAATCAACGGAATTAATAGAACTGACTGGCAGTGCCACGCCAAGCTCTCCGCATGGCTGGATTGGTGTGCAAGTGAACCGAGATCAATTGGAGGAAGTAAGAAAGCTTTCCAAGCTTTCCAGGCTGCGAGGGGAGTGCCCACTAGTACGTACATACTCAGCTTGAACGTTCGTCTTTCTCTGCACTCACTACGTGTGTTCAGTTGGTTGCCGTGTAGACTAAGGAGCAGTGGAGGACAAGCTACAAGTAGTTCCTTGGTACCACAGTCTGTGGGTTGTTCCCCTTTTTTCGTTCAAACGCGGGCACCGGAATGTCAATGAGATTTGAGGGCATTCATTTGACAATGAAGGCAGGTGTTGTAGTACTAACAGAGGAGGTGATCAGGCTTGACTACTGTTGGCCGCAGTTCTTCTTCTTCGCATATGCATCCAGCGTGCCAGTCGCAATGTTTGAATGCCGTGGTACCGCACCGCATCGATCTCAAGCTCCAGAGGTTACTTTCATGTTGTGTACCGGGTTGTGTACAGGGGTACCATGAACATGCTTAACTAATTAATCAACCCCACCGAGGACTTGAAGAGGCAAGGAAGAGGCCGTGCCTACGGGGAGGCAACTGTTGCCAAGCCTGCTCGTCTGTGTGTGCCAAAATTAATTGGCACTCTTAAGCACCCGTTTGTGTGATCCGTTCACAGTCGTGGTGGCCAATCGAGTTTCCTTCTTGGTCTTTGTACGTAGTTATGGATGATTGTTCAAGGTTTTGAAACGTATTGGTTTCAGCATATGACGACATGGACGCCATGTTGAAGAAGTCACCCTTTTGGTCATGTAGAGAAAAAGGGAGTGGTGCAATGAACTTTTGAAGAATCAAAAGAGCAAGAATTAGCATTTTTTGTGCATTAGTTAGAAAATTTATAGATTAGAACATTTAGGAATTACTACATTTGTGAGTCACTAAATTTGTGATTTACTACACTTGTGAATCACTACATTTGTGAAATACTATATTTGTGAATTTCCACATTTGTGAAATACTATATTTGTGAATTTCCACATTTGTCAATTATCACATTTTTCAATCACTACATTTCTCAATCACTACATTGGTGATTTACTATATTCATAAATCACTACATTTGTGGTTTACTACATAATTCATAAATCACCACATTTGAAAATCACTAATTTCACAATGTGGTGATGGTAGTGTCGTTACTACAGTTTGTGTTTTACTACATTAGTGTTAGAATGATGGTAAACTATGTAGTAAAATCCCATGTTTTACTACATAGCAAAACCAAAAAATCTCCTTGTGCTCAGACGCAACATCTATTAGCAAGTCAAGAGGTTTCAGTGCATATCTATAGGTAGAATATTCTGCAATTGTAAGAAGTTAAATTTTTGACAATCAAACAATACATAACTTAAGATTCCGGTTGGTTTTTGGCCCAAAAGCTAGCCAAACACTAATCTGCGAGCAACCACAAGAAATTGCTCCACATAGAGTTGTATCTCTTCAGTTGTTAAGGTTCTTGGTGTAGAGAACGGGGCCGTGCCCTTGACCCACAAGAGCACTACTTGACTTGTCTTGATGACAGAGTTGGTGGAAGAGACTGGTTGTCCCTTGCTTGGCTGGTAAGCCACAAAAGCAATTAACACACGATCTGTCTTGTCACTCAACCACCGTTACTATATTGTGGCCATAATCGTTAGTATGGCAAATTTCAGAAAGCCATACTTACCTCATTCATGTTCTCAAAGCTTGGAAACTGATGAATCTGAAAACACTCTAAACATGACCAAGATCAAACATTCTTTCAAAAGAATTGGATCACTGTTTAGCAACAAA
This sequence comes from Ulota crispa, assembly GCA_963920765.1. Classification (NCBI taxonomy): domain Eukaryota; kingdom Viridiplantae; phylum Streptophyta; class Bryopsida; order Orthotrichales; family Orthotrichaceae; genus Ulota; species Ulota crispa. The sequence goes on from OY987246.1 coordinate 5,008,481, forward strand.
TCACACAAAAGAGAAAGGTGTTGTAAGCTTGTCCAACAAATTCTGCAGTAACTACGCCGGGGTTCACAATGCTATGCTTGCATGGGGTATTCTCGTGCGAGCTAGTCAATCAGATGTTATGGAGTGACCCAAAACAAGATGTATTGAATGTTTTGCAATTTGATTAATAAAAGATCACCAAACAAATAGTTAACTCAAAGAATGACTAAAACTATGGTTCTGCATAAAACGGCATAGATTCAAGGGCACATGAAGACACAAACCAATTGAAGCTGGATACGAGCTCTAACCTCTAAACTAAAGCAACAAAAAAGCATAAAGAAGACAATTACACCAAAATCCATGCAAATGAGGTTGAACAAGACAACATAAATTGGAAGGTTTACCATTAAGAACTAGCAAGTCAAAGCAAGGAGATGTATCAATACCTGGTGTAGAGTTTGTGTAACTTGTGTATGAATGTGAACCAAGTTTTCTAGTGAGCTCTTACTTGGATCTTGTTGTACAAAATTTTGTATCTTATTTGACTGTTGGTCCTCCAATCCTCATGTGCTACCTGCATTACAGGTCTTCTTCCTTAAGGATGAGGAGTCCTTTCCTATTCTTTTGTTTCATTTTAGCTTCCACTATGCTACCTATGTAATGCTTTCAATATCTACTCAGAAAGAATTCTCTCTTTTATCATATCTCAAATAACGATATCTGCCCAGCCAAAAAAGAAGATATGACCTATGAACTCACAATAACCGCCAAAGCAGAACCTCCATGGACAACATGCTCTTTCAGACAAGTGCCACATTGAATATGTCTGATCTTCCTAGCCATCTAGCAAGCCAAGTCCGTGGTTGTGCACCTCAACTCGTACTTGGGCCAATCTCAATTGCACAGGGTTTAACTCTAAAAATCTATTTTGATTGAACGTTAAAGTACAACCTCAACAACATGTTTGTTCTTGGAACCCTGCTCCCCCTCACTATCTACTACTACAAACATGCAGCAAAGATCACAAAGCATATTTAATACAATAAATTTGGATGAATGCCAACCAAAACACACAAATTTGTTGTATTGCAATTATGCAAGGAACTTGCTTGCATGGCGCTGGCGGCTACCTCAGCACTGAATGAACCCTAAAATTTCCAAATCACAAGCAATTCATTGATCTCACAAACAACCTTGACTGTAAACACCTCTTGCTAAACCACTTCCACCAAGGAAATACAAGCAATGCACAAAATTAGATACGCTCATACAATAGAAACGCAGCCGTGCAACTCAAAAAGCTCTTGTGATTAATTTTGTCCTTGAGGTTGCAAAGGAATTTAAAGGTGAATGTGCACACAACAACAACAACGAGCAACTCAAACAACAACTAACTTACCATCCATTGAAACCTCTGACAAATAAGTTTGGAAAAACCTCCTTTCTGGTGTAATTGTCACTTCGCGTGTTGGTCATATATGCCTTGCTGGCAAGGTTTGCATATATTGTCAGGTACGTAACACCATATGTGTGAACACATAGTCATTATCTAAAATTACATACATACACAAACCTAAAAATACCCTAACCTAGTTTCCCAACCCTAGGCTCTGAGAATAGTGGTCGGTATTACCATTTAACATTGGTCTTTCATAGAGCCAAGTGAGAATGGGCCTAAAGACTAGCACTAAATTTTCATTTTCTTCAACAAAGGGTCGTTGTTTTTTTATAATAGCATGTGTAAGGTAAGAGGCTCGAACTCAGTTAGGGTAGTAATACAACTCACCTCTCCAAATGAACTGCCCAAGTACAAGTCTTATTCATAGCCTTTCAAAAATGTACAGTGGGCGTATATTTGAGGAAGTGACCCATTTAAAAGCCCTATGATCTTTCCACTTCAAAATTTCATAACTAATTCTACATTGCTTTGAAAAATACAAAATAACTTGGGTTAGATGCCAATTCCTCTTGTCTTTCAAGGAAAATTTATTGAAAAATATATCAAGAAGTTCCACCTCCCCAAAATTCAGATTCAGCACTTTGACAATTAGTTTACAAGCCTCTTACCTTAGGGCCAAGTTGGTTTCTCATGGAAAGAAGCTTGAGTGACTGTAGAGTTCTCTTAGGCTTAACCCCTAAACGTCTGAGCGTGCTGCAACCAATAGAATACAAGATATTTTTCTTGTATTTGGATTAGATTCACACCTTTACTACATTTGAGATCAACAAAGAAGTTGGAGAATAGATCAAAGCCGTTCTAGTGAGCTACTGATAGAGCATAGTATATATGCTGCCTTATAATTGGCATTTGCTACCAAAAAGAAGTTTTAATTTGGGATCTCCAATAGCTCACTAGAACAACTTTGATCTATTCTCCAACTACTTTGTTGATCTCATATGTAGTAAAGGTGTGAATATAGCCCAAATACAAGAAAACACCTTGTATTCTACTTGTTGCAGCGGCATGCTGTGTCCTTTAGGAGTTAAGGGTTAAAACCAACTTCCCTATTTGCCTCATAAGAGCATCTCCACCAAGGGACATCTGTATCTGTATCTGTATCCGGATGATTTCCATCCGGGTAGAGGAAAAAACCTCCCCACCAGCTGCATGTATCTAAAAATATTTAGGAATCTAGATTTTCTGGAGCCCCCAGTTTTGTATCAAGAGGACCATATAGGGAATTGGAATTTGGTAAACTGTATACTAATGTTTCCAAAAAAGTGTTCTTTTATTACCTTGTTTCACTTGGGTGCTCTCTTGGCCCACATGCTGTGTAACCATCTCCCATGCCCAAGCTAGGGTGGGCACACCTAGTCCAATCCATCACATCATAGCCAAACTTAATTCACATGTATCCATGTTGAGAGTTAACTAGAGAAATTAATTCATACTAAGTTCAACTTAGAATTTAATGAGCATAATTAATCAACATCATTAAGAGCTTAAGATATTGATTTATTCAAATAATAAAATTAGGTTGTTTCACACTAATTTCTTGACATTTGACACTTTATAAATTACTTATGTCGTAATACAAGTATGAATTCCTTTCAAGTTTGGTGTTGTTGTAATTGGTAGTCATTAGTCTTTATATGCAAAAATGGATATATATATATATATATATATATATATATATATATATATAAATATAAATATGTGATGAATTTTATGTCTTATAAACTAACTTTCTTGGAATAAAACACTCTAATTGTTGAGGAAAATTAACCCCTACAAGACCAAGCCCTTTTTCCTGCCAAAATCACTAAAAATTGCCACTTCTAGGGGATGAATAAGAAGGTAGATTTTTTTTTTTTGGAAATCCAACCATAGGATCTTGCCTTAGACTAGGAGAGGTACTTGTGGGACAAAAAACACATCATTCTAGATGAAGAGGAGGAGACATTTACATCTAAAGTGAAAAAAAAAGGTTTTTTTCCTAAAGCCCAAAATTTTTAGAAGACTTTGACCACTCTCACATGAAAAAAATTGATCTACCCAAAGTTGTGCTTTTCATTTTTCCATGTAGGAGATCAAGTTAGGTATGTGCGGGAGAATTTTCAAATCAATTGAAACTACACAACACATGGAGAAAAAGTAGTAACTAAAAAGAAGTAGAGAGTGAGTCAAAACACTAAATTGTTAAGAGTTTAATTATTAAAATGAAAAATGCAAATCTCAATGGTTATGATGTTATAATAAATAATTTACTTCCTTTGGTTTAGTTTTTTTTTCCAAAATATTGAAAATTGGGTAAAATAAAGGACTTCAAAGTTTACTTTAGAGTAAAGAATTTATAACTGCTTGTAAACAAAAACTCCTTGTAACTTTCATGTCATTGATTGAAATTGAATGATTCAAAGCTTTCCACGTATAAAAAAATCTAAAGAACCAATTTCAAGTTTTTATTTAAAAAAAACGTAAATTTTGAAAAAGTTTTTTGGGCTGTCCGGATGGGCAATCCTCACCAAATTTTCATAAGTTCTTGCATAACTTCTTTGTCAAATGATGGAATGAAGAAAAATTTAGATGCCCACATAGATCTCTAAATTCCCCAACTTGAATAGAAGTTTCAAAAAATCACACAAAGTAGTTTAGCCATAGGTATAAGCCCAAAATCCCATTTGTCCCCTAAAGGGACAATGGTCCTTCAAGGGTTAATGTCAATAAGTAGCATAGATTACATGTTTTATATCTCTCAAATATTAAAAGAACATGGAGAAAAATCAAGAGATAATTAAGAACATATTTGTTTTACTATAAGAAAAAATATGATTTTCAAAGTTCGTCAATTAATTTACCTACTCCAAAATCCTTAGTTTGACGCTTATGGGTGTACAGACCTTACATGATTCTAATCGATTTCTTGAGCACCCCTCACAGTATGCACTCAGATACATAACTCAAGGTATATTGCACCTTTACCTGCAATTTTTTGATGATTGAAAAAAAAGATAAAAAATGGATGACAGTTTTAAAAACGTCAGAAACATAGACCACCTTAGGTACTATATATTTTTCCACAACAAAGAAAAAATAAATAAAACAGTAAAGACGTGGTACCGCACCCACATTTTTTCTACTAAATGTGATTTGTACAGTCGGGTGCTGAAGACTTACGAATTGCTAAAATAAGCCAGTCAGCTTTTTTGTTTGGACATGGTGTAAAATTGATCCATTTTGGTAGGAAAATTTATTATTGCATCCTTATGCAATATAAAGCAAGTGTACCAAATTTCAGTTCTTGAAAATTAAAACTCCATTTCTGGTGCATTATTTTGTAAGAAATTCATGGTTTTACATGATGATTAATTGAAAAATATTGGTGATGAATTTTTGAGATTTGATTCCATGGATATGTAGGAAACATCCATATGCACATCTTCCATGCTAAAAAACATCCCTTTAAGTAACAAAAATTTTACCAACAAAAGATTCTATGAAACTTGTGATAGGCCCAAATTTGGTAAATTACATATTTTTCTATGAAAATCAAATTTTGTTGTTTGACTTAAAGATTGTAACTAAGTTTGTATCTCTAAACATCATCTTTTTTTTACTGGTTGAAAAGCTAGTTAAAAAACAAAAATATACATTTTACCAAATTTGGGCCTATCACAAGTTTCATAGAATCTTTTGCTGGTAAAATTTTTGTTACTTAAGGGGGTGTTTTTTAGCATGGAAGATGTGCATATGGATGTTTCCTACATATCCATGGAATCAAATCTCAAAAATTCATCACCAATATTTTTCAATTAATCATCATGCAAAACCATGAATTTCTTACAAAACAATGCACCAGAAATGGAGTTTTAATTTTCAAGAACTGAAATTTGGTACACTTGCTTTATATTGCATAAGGATGCAATGATAAATTTTCCTACCAAAATGGATCAATTTTACACCATGTTCAAACAAAAAAGCTGACTAGCTTATTTTAGCAATTTGTAAGTCTTCAATACCCGACTGTACAGGAGCAAGATGCACAAAGGGCAAAGGGCCTTTAGTAAAAAAACTATAGATGGGGTAGAACTGGTGGGCTTCCCCATCCCTATCCCATCTTCCTTGCACCTTCATCCATTCAAGGATGGGGATACGGATGCCCCAGGTGGAGATTCTCTAAGATGCTTCTAAATCACCATCAACAATTTTTTACCAAGATCAACAAAATAAGGGGAAATTACAAAATGAGTAACAAAAAGGAAAGAAATTACAATTTGGGTAATGGTTTGAAAGTAATTACAATATAGGTAACAAAATCCAAATACCTCAACGGGTTTGGCAAGAGAATTGATATATGTACTATCCCTTTACAACTATTCTACCACACCTCCTATATATGGTTGACATTTACAATATTAAAGCAAGTGTGTTTCAAAGAAAAAAAATCACTAATTTGAAAATACAGTTTGACATAGACATTGCAGCTTTAATTTTGGTTATATAGCTATGGATCTTGCTCACAAAATCAATTAAAATATTTAAATGAAACTAAGCATAATTTAGATTTTTTAATTGATACTATGAGTAGGATCCAAAGCTAAAAAAAATAATTAAAGTTGTAATATCTGTGTCAAGCTGTATTTTCAAATTAGTGATGTTTTTTCTTTATTCCACACCTACTTTAACATTGCAAATATTGGCCATACATAGGAGGAGTGGTAGAATAGTTGAAAAGGGATGGTACATATATCAATTCCCTTGCCAAACCTGTTGAGATATTTGGATTTTGTTACCTAAATTGTAATTACTTTCAACCATTACCCAAGTTGTAATTTCTTTCCTTTTTGTTACTCATTTTGTAATTTCCCCACAAAATAAACAGCGCATAGGAACAAAAGGAAAGACCACAACTGAATTTACCATCTAACTTACCGATCATCACATCCAGTTTGAACTCTTTCCAAAGTCCTCAATTCTTTCCAGCGTTTCCCGCAGGTAAAATGTCTGATAATTTCCACCCCGGGATTCACTTGAAGGAAAAGAAAGAATGTGCCAAAGATGAAGGCGGGCCCTTGAAAAACCCCTTGGTGGGGAAAAACCGGAGCATCCGGAGACGGGGCCTTCGAGTACGCACCTCCTGGTTTGCTTCTACTCCGCGGTCTACAGTACATGTACAGTATTACGCGGTGCAGGCTTTTGGGGTTTCGTACTCTGTCGGCAAACACTCTCCTTCTTGCACACTTCGTTGCTCTCAAAGCGTGTCACCATCGCTACTACTTAGCTCATCCTTTTGCTTCAGGATTGTGTCGCTCTTATACTGGGAGGTCTTGTCCTTGCGAAACGTACTCGGCTTCACAAAGCGCTTGCACAAGTGTTGTGAGCAGACGAGGCTGGTGTGTGCCTTAGAGCTCTGTTTATGTCTCTGCCGCACTACTGTAGTTTGTTGAGGTCGTTGCATTTCTTCTCCAGGAAGAGCTCCGGGGTGCGGATGAGAGTGAGTGTATACGGTATCTGCAGTCCTTTTGAGGTGGTGGAGTTTGGCTTGGAATCGCTGTGTTGTGGAGGAGTCTCCATGTGTACAAGAGCAAGGGTTATGATCCTCATCGCGTTTTGATTTAAAGGTGGACGTGCTTTTTTGAGATTTGCTGCAACAATGCGCTCTCTGTAGGTCATACGAAGAAGACAGGGATTCCATCAGGTACTCTTTCAGTCTCCCTTTCTAGTGTGGTCGAATAATATGCAATAGGGTAGTCACGGTTGAGTTTTCGCATTCTCAATCTTCACAAAAGGCCAGTTCTTTGAAGATTGTGATTCTTTTTTTTCCTCTTCCAAGCGTGGAGATTGAGAATATTTTATTGCGTGAGTACTTTTACCACAATCTGCTTGCTTACTCACTCCTGAATAACTTTTCACCCTTGCTTTTTCTAGTCCTCCAATTGGTGGCTGTGTTGCTTTCCTCTAAGTACAACATTCTCCATTCTTCATTCTTCATTCATCGTCACCCACAAAAGGGGTGTCACACCTTCTTCCATGAAGAAATGCTTCCATTGGATCCTACATTCACTCAACCATTTCTCAATCTTCACAAAAATCTCAATCTTAGACCAGTCTTGACTACTCCTAATGTTTCTACAGAGAACCCCTTTGTATCAAGGGACACTATGCATGAAGTTATGCAAATCAGATTAACATAATCATAATAAATAATAGAACACAACCTTTCTATATATAGCAAAATACAACCAAGAATAGAATACACAACCAAAAATAGAGATTGCTTGAAAGAGAGTGTCATGGTGCAACTTCTAGTGACTTGTTTGTCCTTTTACATGGGAGAAAGGGGTACATGCATAGAGTGGAAAGAGGGATACATGCATAAAGTGGTTTAAAGTGAGGTTTTACTTTAAATCAAGTTAGTGACATTTGTGAGTTAACCAATCACTCATAGTTTAACTTTTTAAATTGGTCACATTTTGTAGTAAGATTTATTACAAGGACATTGTTGGTACAACAGCTACCTACACTCATAGGTTTATAATAATATAATAGTTAATAAAATAAATTGTAATTAAAAATCTAAAAAATATTCTCTTTTTTTCCTCTTAAATGGTCGGTTTTTTTCCTAAACTTTTGAATACAATTTGGCAATCTTCCAAATCAACCGGCTAGGTCGTAAGTAGTAACTCCTGCACTCCCTGTACATCGGTACGCGCCAGTGGCGGTTCCTTCGACATTTCCTCTGGGGTTTCCAACCATGATTAGCTTGCAAAGATTAGCATTAAATTTTCATTTACCTCAATAAGGGGTCGTTGTTTCTTTCTGATCACCCGTGTAGTATCAACTTGGCTTCTCATGGAAGGAAGCATGAGTGACTGTAGAGCTTTTGTAGGCTTAAAACCAACTTTCCTGTCCGCCTCCTAAGATGCTTCTGAACCACCATCAGCAATTTTGTTGCCAAGATTAATAAAATAATCAACCGCATAGAAACTAAAGGAAAGACCACAACTGAATTTACCATTTACCGATCCTCACATCCAGTTTGAACTCTTTCCAAAGTCCTCAATTCTTTCCAGCGTTTTCCGCAGGTAAAAATTCTGATAATTTCCACCCCCGGATACACTTGAAGGTAAAGAAAGAAGGGAAATTTTGATGGGTACTCTGAAGTTTGCTATCTTTGTACGAATGCCCCTAGTTTTATAGAAATTGCACAAACACCCTTGGACCATAATTCTCAAGCATTTGTTTTGTTATGCACTTCGCTTCCTTCTTCCTTAGTCAAATACAAGAAAGAAACAACATGCATACGAAGGAAGAAGGAAGTGGTGTGCATAACAAAACAAACACTTGAAAATGATGGCACAAGGGTATTTGTGAAAACCAGGGGCATTCGTACAAATATCCCAAATTTCAAGGGTCTCCATCAAACTTTCCAAAGAAAGAACATGCGAAAGATGAAGGCGGGCCCTTGCGTACGCACCTCCTGCTTTGCTTCTAATCCGCGTTCTACAGTACATGTACAGAAGTACGCGGCGCTGGCTTCTGGGGATTCGTACCCTGTCGGCAAACAGTGTTCTTCTTCCACGCTTCGTTGCTCTCAAAGCGTGTCACCATCGCTACTACGTAGCTCATCGTTTTGCTTCAGGATTGTGTCGCTCTTATACTGGGAGGTCTTGTCCTTGCGAAACGTACTCAGCTTCACAAAGCGCTTGCACAAGTGTTGTGAGCAGACGAGGTTGGTGTGTGCCTTAGAGCTCTGTTTATGTCTCTGCCGCACTCCTGTAGTTTGTTGAGGTCGTTGCATTTCTTCTCCAGGAAGAGCTCCGGGGTTGCGGTTGAGAGGTGATTGTCTACTGTATCTGCAGTCTTTCGGAGGTGGTGGAGTCTCGATTGGAATCGCTGTGCTGTGGAGGAGTCCCATTTGTACAAGAGCAAGGGTTACGATCCTCATCGCGTTATGGTTTAAAGGTGGACGTACGTGCTTTTTTGAGATTTGTTGCAACGACGCTCTGTCTGTAGGTCACACGAAGAAGAAGACAGGGATTCCATCAGGTAGTCATTCATTCTCTCTTTCTCACATGGTTGAGTAATATGTGTTGTTTCTAAGTAGAACCGCTTTGTATCGAGGAAGAGCAAGCATCAAGTTATGCGAATGAGATTAACATAACAGGTACATAATAGAAGAACTATTGATGAAATAAGTTCAAAATGCAACTTTAAAGAACTCTCAAAGATTTTCTTTTTGCAATATCTTGATTTTTCTTCCCATAAACTAGGGTAATGATCGTATTTGTAATGAAAGTTTCTTAGTGTGTAATAATCGATGTATCCAAAGTGACTTTGTCTCTTTAGGATCTCAGATTACACTACTTTTTTTTTCATTGTGATATAATTGAACTTTATTACATCATGGTTTGTATATGTGTGAAAAGAGCCTTGGCTCTAGTTTGCTTGATTGTGCATGTTGGATATGAGTTTGTGAGTTTTGCCATAGTTCCAATGTGGCCATCTCAACTACAATAATGCTGTCACGAATCTCTCTTATCATGAGGGAAGCATTGATTTGAAACTCAAGTGTAGTGGAATATGTGCGTGTCCTATCCATTTATCATTCATGATATGTTGTGTTGTGGTTGTAGGTTTGAACAATTTCATTGATAAGGTTGGAGCTTGATAATTATTTGTATTGAATCTTTGATTGAAGGAAGAGCTATGTGAAGTGGTAAGTAGCTTATACTGCTATCAACTAGGTAACTTGTTTCAGAAAGGATGTTATTTGTCACTTGTGTAAATGTTTGCTTATAAAGATTTTGTTTGAAACTTGTATGGGAGTTTGTGTGATTTTTTAGAGTGGTGATGTGAAGAATGCAAGTTGGAGTGATATTTTTCCATGTGGTTTGTGTGCGGTTTATGTTTTGTTGACTAGTTGATGACTTTGGCAGGCATATTGGTTGCCATGGGAGATCCACTTCTTACTCCTGCCCTTGTAGGAGCGGTTGTGAGTCAATTGCTTGCAAAGGTGATTGATGTTAGCCAAGGTGCCATAAGGTTGAAAGAGAGTTGCAAAGCTTTGAAGGCAAAGGTGGATAATATTGTAAGGTCGTTAGAGGTAGCTCGCCAAAACTCAACCAATTGGGATGCATCAAATGAAAATTTGTTGCTCGAATTGACTATTATTTTGGAGGATGCCAAGAGTGTTGCCATGCAATACATTGAAGAATCAAGTCGTGACAAGAGGACAAGATGGATGAAGGTGTGGGAATGGGAAAAGTTCTCATCTCAAATTAAAGAAATTGAAGATCAAATTGACAATGCAAGGTTGAATACAATCCTTTCATACAGCATAGTCCAAATTCCCAACTTGGTTGGCAAGGTACAAGAGTTAGAAGTTGATTTTGTGAGACAACGTATCCCTCGGTTTATTGTTGGGGTGGAGAAACCATTGAATGATTTGAAGACATCTATTATGGCATGCGATGCTAAAGATAAGGCAAGTCACTTTGGGTTGTATGGTCAAGGAGGAGCTGGAAAGACTTTGCTTGCAAAGCAATTGAACAATGATGAGGATATCCAAAGAATGTATGGGAGAGGAGGCATCTTGTATGTTACCGTTGGTCAAGATGCAAGGGTACATGATTTGTACAAAACAATGGGCAGATTTTTGAAGGACAGTTATTATGGAGAGTATGGCCATTGCAGCTTGGAGGATCAATACACATATTTGCAGAATGCGTTTGCCAAGAAAAGGGTTTTGTTGATTTTGGATGATGTGTGGGAAACTTATTGCAACCAACGCGAAATGGTGTATTGGTTGAACATTGCCACGGCTCCGGGGTCTGCAACATTGATAACAACAAGAAACAAGACAATTCTCTCCAAAGTGAATGCAAAGGAGGAATTGGTGTTAACACTTTCAGATGTAGATAGTTGGAGGTTGTTTTGCTCGTATGCATTTGAAGGTGGCATTGTTTCGCCTAGTAATGTGGAAGATTTTGCTAAGAAGGTTTGCAAGGAGTGCAAAGGGCTTCCCTTGGCATTGAAAGTCATTGGCAGTGCAATGATGGGGAAGGGAGAGATGAGAGATTGGCGTTATGCCTTGAAAGAGTTGAAGGAATCAAAACCAATATTGGGTTCGAGTGTGGATGATGAATTGTATCAGCGGTTACAATTGAGCTACAACGATCTGAAGGAGGATGCATTGAAGGTTTGCTTTTTATATTGTGCTGCATATCCTGAAGACTATAGGATTCCAGTTGATGAATTGTGCAAGATATGGTTTGTGGAAGGATTATTTGGTGCACTTGATGAGGAGAATGCGGGTGTTGCATCAATGAGACATCTTGAAATGCTTGTGAAACGATCCATGGTGGAATGGAGCTATGGCAAAAGATATATCATGGTACATGATATTCTTCGAGATCTTGCAATGTACATCATGAAGAAAGCGAAGTTGGGAGAATGTGCATATGAATGTTATTTTCAATCCGGGAAAGAATTTGGGAAACTCCCATTGGTAGGGTCATTGTCATGTAAGCGGAGGATGTCATTCATGCAAAGTAGCATCTGGGAGTGGCCAATTGGCATTGAAGCCCGAGATATGCAGGTGGGTTTGTTTTCCAAAATGTCCCATAGTGGGAAAAGATTGGAAGGCCTTGCGCAATTTGTTTCCAAATTGCAAGGAGTGAAATATTTGGATCTTTCAAGGAATGACTTTGATATACATCAAATAACTCTAGTGGTAAAAGGGATGTCGACTCTTTTGGTTTTGAGAATTCAAGAGTGTGAGTTGTTGGAGGAGCTTCCTGAAAGCATTTGTGAGTTGATAGCCCTCACAGTGATGGATTTTAAAGGTTGCAAATCCTTGAAAGGGCTTCCGAAGAGCATAGGGAGGATGACATCTCTTCAATTGTTGGACCTCGAGAGGTGTGAGTTGTTGGAAGAGCTTCCTGAGAGCATTTGTGAGTTGACATCCCTCACGGTGATGGATCTTGAAGGTTGCAAATCCTTGAAAGGGCTTCCAAAGAGCATAGGGAGGATGACCTCTCTTCAAGAGTTGCACCTCCAAGGGTGTGAGTTGTTTGAAGAGCTTCCTGAGAGCATTTGTGAGTTGACATCCCTCATGGGGATGGATCTTGGAGGTTGCAAATCCTTGAAAGGGCTTCCAAAGAGCATGGGGAGGATGACGTCTCTTCAAGAGTTGATTCTCAGAACGTGTGAGGTGTTGGAAGAGCTTCCTGAGAGCATTTGTGACTTGACATCTCTCACAGAGTTGAATGTTAGAGGATGCAAATCCTTGAAAGGGCTTCCGAAGAGCATAGGGAGGATGGCATCTCTTCAAAAGTTGGACCTGCAAAGGTGTGAGTTGTTGGAAGAGCTTCCTGAGAGCATTTGTGAGTTGACATCCCTCACGGTGATGGATCTTGAAGGTTGCAAATCCTTGAAAGGGCTTCCAAAGAGCATAGGGAGGGTGACGTCTCTTCAAAGGTTGTATCTCAGAGAGTGTGAGGTGTTGGAAGAGCTTCCTGAGAGCATTTGTGAGTTGACATCCCTTAGGGTGATGGCTCTTGGAGGTTGCAAATCCTTGAAAGGGCTTCCAAAGAGCATAGGGAGGATGACGTCTCTTCAAGAGTTGAATCTTTGGGGGTGTGAGTTGTTGGAAGAGCTTCCTGAGAGCATTTGTGAGTTGACATCTCTCACGGAATTGGATCTTGGAGGTTGCAAGTTCTTGAAAGGGATTCCAAAGAGCATGGGGAGGATGACGTCTCTTCAAACGTTGAATCTTTGGGACTGTGAGTTGTTGGAAGAGCTTCCTGAGAGCATTTGTGAGTTGACATCCCTCACGGATTTGGATCTTGGAGGTTGCAAGTTCTTGAAAGGGATTCCAAAGAGCATGGGGAGGATGACGTCTCTTCAAGAGTTGTATCTCAGAGAGTGTGAGGTGTTGGAAGAGCTTCCTGAGAGCATTTGTGAGTTGACATCCCTCAGGGTGATGGAGCTTGAACATTGCAAGTCCTTGAAAGGGCTTCCAAAGAGCATAGGGAGGGTGACGTCTCTTCAAAAGTTGGACCTCCAGGGGTATGAGTTGTTGGAAGAGCTTCCTGAGAGCATTTGTGAGTTGACATCTCTCACAGAATTGGATCTTGGAGGTTGCAAGTTCTTGAAAGGGATTCCAAAGAGCATGGGGAGGATGACGTCTCTTCAAGAGTTGTATCTCAGAGAGTGTGAGGTGTTGGAAGAGCTTCCTGAGAGCATTTGTGAGTTGACATCCCTCAGGGTGATGGAGCTTGAACATTGCAAGTCCTTGAAAGGGCTTCCAAAGAGCATAGGGAGGGTGACGTCTCTTCAAAAGTTGAATCTTTGGGGGTGTGAGTTGTTGGAAGAGCTTCCTAAGAGCATTTGTGAGTTGACATCTCTCACGGAATTGAATCTCAAAGGTTGCAAATCCTTGAAAGGGCTTCCAAAGAGCATAGGGAGGATGACGTCTCTTCAAAAGTTGAATCTTTGGGGGTGTGAGTTGTTGGAAGAGCTTCCTGAGAGCATTTGTGAGTTGACATCCCTCAGGGTGATGGATCTTGAACGTTGCAAGTCCTTGAAAGGGCTTCCAAAGAGCATAGGGAGGGTGACGTCTCTTCAAAAGTTGAATCTTTGGGGGTGTGAGTTGTTGGAAGAGCTTCCTAAGAGCATTTGTGAGTTGACATCTCTCACGGAATTGGATCTTGGAGGTTGCAAATCCTTGAAAGGGCTTTCAAAGAGCATAGGGAGGATGACATCTCTTTGATATTTGTACCTTGAAGAGTGTGAGTTGTTGGAAGAGCTTCCTGAGAGCATTTGTGAGTTGACAGCCCTCACAGTGTTGTATAGGGAGGATGACGTCTCTTCAAAAGTTTGACCTCCAAGAATGTGAGTTGTTGGAAGAGCTTCCTGAGAGCATTTGTGAGTTGACATCCCTCACGGTGTTGGTTGTAGAGGTTGCAAATCCTTGAAAGAGCTTGCAAAGAGCGTAGGGAGGATGATGTCTCTTATAGTGTTGGACTTCTAGGAGCGTGAGTTGTTGGAAGAACTTCTTGAGAGCATTTGTGAGTTGACATCCCTCACAATGTTGAATCTTAGAGTTTGCAAATCCTTGATAGGGCTTCCAAAGAGCATAGGGAGGTTGGCATTGTTTGCTAGTTTAAAGATTGAATAGTGGGATATTCTAGCTGAACTAGCCTTCAAAATTGATAAGTATTGAGTTTGTGTTTTAAAGATTGCTGTTTCTCAGAAGTTGGAGTCTTTCGAGTGACTTTCAAAGTATTCCGGAAGTAGAGGTTCTCACCATGGTTGTCTTGTCAAATAGACTTTGGAGTTTGATTGTTGTGCTGTCTGTTTGGCATCTAATGTCACGCATGACAAATGTTAAGTATGAATGACATCTTTGTTTAATAAGGCCCTATTTAACAGTTGAGGTAATTTGAAAACGTTTGATGTTGCGCATGACAAATGTCAAGTATGAGTGACATCTTTGTCTAATAAGGCCCTATTTAACAGTTGAGATATTTTGAAAACGTCTGATGTCGCACATGACAAATGTCAAGTATGAGTGACATCTTTGTATAATAAAGCCCTATTTAATAGTTGAGATAATTTGAAAATCTACTATAAATTTGATCCAAAATGTTGAATCTAATAAGTGTATATTGAATTAAGATACTTCAATGAAATGAAACATTAATATGTCAAGATCGGAATCAGAAAGTGTTTTATTTAAAAGTCAACTTTAAAGTTGACTCTACCAGACAGACAAAGGGGCTCATGTCTGTTTATGACTTTAAGTTTGTCAAGTTGTTGCTGTGTCGGGGAAAACAACCATGGTTCTCACTATATTCTATTGCCAAAGTTTGTAAAATGTTTAATGAGTTTTCCAAAAAGTTGGGTGAATGTGGACCATTGTATATTTATATGTTGAAAGTTTGTAGTTTGATGGGATATTTATGACAATTGAAAAACGACATTTGTTTGTGGTTTTGGATGTTGATGATTTATAGTTATTGAATGGGTTATTTGGAGCATTGACAAGTTAGTTTTTGAAGGGTTTTATAGCTCTTTAATAGCTTTTGTTGAGATTACTGAGGAATTGGAGTTATTTACAATCTTGAATCTAATAGATTTTGATTCTTTCAATGAACTTTGATAGCACATTTGTGAGTTGAATTTGCTTACCATTAGTACTAGAAAGATTTAGTTATGCAAGATTTGATTGCAAAAGCATTAAACACCATATTTGTTAAATTGGGAAAAACAAAGGTACCATTTTGTACTCCACCTCAAATCCATGAAGTTACTTCAAACCAAATTCAAAGGTATTAGATTCAATCTAAGCCACTAAGATCTTTTCCCTTGCAAATTCCTCCTTTTAGGTGAGGGCACGTGTACCAAAAAAATGCTACAAGCTCAATTTGAGGTGATCACACTAGTGAAAAACTATGTTGAAATCAACATAAACTACATGATGTTTCCATGTTCTAACGCAAATTATTGAGTTAGAAGCATGAAAGAATCATGTAGTTTATGTTGACTTCAATACAATTTTCTACTAGTGTCACCTCAAAGTCCCAAAATGTACTCTTTTTCCCAATTTAAAACAAATATGTTGATATTAGTAGATTTGAGCTTTTTTTATTTTTAGATTTTATGGTATGATGGCATGTCTTTGGACCAATCTTGTATAATATGAGTGTTTTTCTATTTTGTAATTTTTTAGTTTAGCCATGTTTGTTATAAACAATGAATTGGATGTCAAAAAGTTGAATGAAACATGATGTAATTTGGAAACTAATGTTCTTATTTTGAGTTGCTATAGTACAAGAGGCTTGATTTGTGTAGCACTAGCTTGCTTTTAGATTTTGATTTTGATCAAACTCTTTTTCATGTTGCATTTGTCTAAGCAAAGCCTTTATTTTTTTGGTCTAGTGGCAATTACGGCTATTTTATTGTTATGCATTAAAAGTTTGTAATGCAAGTAGCAGATTCATGGATGTGTAAATGTTGTCAAAATTCTTAATAAGTAATATGTAGTGCATTCAAAATCATCTTTTGTGTAAACCAGGTCTACCATCTCATTTGATTATTTGAGCACATTGTTAAACACAAAAGTTTGTATCGTGTATTGAGTTTGGAATGCATCTATAGTTGGTATCTAGAAGATTGGAGCACTTGTGCAAAGGAAGATGTAAGTACTAGCTTTTAATTGGTCAAAACAAATTATGGCTTTGTCTTTTTGAAAACTAATCAAATGGACTTAAAGGAAAAGAAAGAAATATTGTAGCCATGGTGGTGACAAAAAAGTTTGAAATAAAAAGTAATGATGGCTTTTGTATTTTCTCTAAATTACAAGTGGCAATAAAGCTCACAATTTTTTTAAACAAGCAAGATTCTAGCATCATATCAATAGAAATAAAATGCAAATTTGGCAACATACCATAAATTTCTAAAGCTAAAAAGTCGCAAAGCAGCTTGTAATAAAGTAGAGAAACTAGACCAAAGATATAGTTTTATTATTGATGCTTCTATATTAGACAACATCTTCTAAAAATAGTGAAGCACTTTGCTTTCTCAAGTTTCAAAGTTATCAAGTCAACATGGCCCTTATCAAAACAAGGGATACTAGTAGACATACAACAACTTAGAAGTCCAGGCTTAAAATTTACATGATTGTTGGATTTCAAGGTCTCACATGTTGGACAACTCAAGTATAAATGAAGCAAATACAGTTGTTCATGCAATGCTTATATGACTCATAAGCAAAAAATGAGAAGCTTTTCAAATCCAATGTGTTGTAATTAGTCCACATAAAATTCAAACAATATTTTAGAGACTAGATTTTTGAAATTATCAAAACAATATAGCACTCTTTATTTGATATATTGAAAACAACTGCTCTTTCTTTGAAGAAGAACCATACACATCTTGGCCATTCAATACAAAGATGATTCATATCAAATGAAGAAAATGCAAAGAGCATGGTTGCTTTTAACAAGCTTGATGGACCCTTCAAATTGTAGGCCCCATCATTTGAAAGTCTCCATTTGCATTTATTGCAAACCAAACTTTAGCCAATAATATCTCCAAGATTATTGAACAATATAAGCGTGGTTGTTAAATTGGACCACCCATCTGTCCGCTTGTCCGTATGCCAAGGTTGTCTAAACTGACGTGACGCTGGCATTTCGCGTCCGGATGTTCTGACGCGTCCATCACAATGCGACCAAACGCGGCAAGATCCGTCCACAATGCCGACAAGCCGTCCAAGCCGTAGATGAAGTCTGTCGACGCATCCGTCGACTGGACGCACGGTTCGTCCATGAGACGCACTGTCCGTTGACCGGATGCACAATTCGTCCACGGGACGCATGGGCCGTCCATTGGACGGCCCTCCAACATTTCCAGACCATTGGGCAGGAGTGGGGGTCCATGAAATTTTTAGGGTTACAAGACCGTAAGAAGGACTCCCTCCTATTCAATGTCACCTTTCCTTATTGATCTTTGCTCCTATGACTTGGTTGGTGTACAACCATTGTACTAGAGGGAAGTCCAAGAAGGGTGTGTATGGGGAGCACTTATTGTGAGAGCAACAAGTGTTGTTTCTTCATCACATTTCATTTAGAATACTAATCTTGCTCTCTTCTTTGCAAGGTTAGGTAGAAGAACAAGTAGTGGCAATGGGAGGGGATAGGAGTAAATGGAACCCATGATACACCCAAAAATCAGATGGGAAAAGTGCATGCAAGTACTGCGGTTCAGGGATTACTTATTGGAGAGATCACATGCTTTTCTATTTGGGATACAAAGGAAATAATAACCCCCACGGCGTGCATGCGTGCACCAAAGTCCCTCCAATTGTGAAAGCAATGTTTTTCAATTGTGGGGCAAATATACCAGCTGGCCCTTTGGGTGAAACTAATAATAATGTGGAAGTGACATTGCCGTCAATAACTCTAGCGAGTGCGGTACAGGGGGAGCGACAACATATTATTTCCGTCTTAGCAAATGAAGGGGCCAAACACTACAAGGGTCAATGCTCCCTAGTACAATCATTAGAGGCATCTGGCCCTAGTTTAACCCCTAGTTGACCTTTGAGGCAATTATCTATACAAGAAGGGATGAACTCCTCAACAAGACAAATGCTAGACAAGAAGTGGGCTAAGTTTTTTTACAAAGCTAATATACCATTCAATGTAGCGAAGCACTTTGCTTTTGTGGATGCTGTGAGATCAACATCTGAGGCAAGAGTTATGTACAAACCTTTAGCTTACCATGCACTTCGTACAAAGCTCTTGGAATCTACAAAGGACAAACTGGTAGCAACAGTGGCAGAGAAGACAAGGGGTCCAATCCATAAGTACAATGTGACAATATGCTCTGACGAATGGAACAATGTCTCACATTGGCCATTGATGAATATCATGATGGCATGTACAAGTGTAGAGGTATTCATTGGATTGGTAGATACCATGGGTGAAAACAAAGATGCTACTTATGTAGCTAATTGTATGCTTGATTTCATCAAAGAAGTGGGGGGAAAAAACGTAGTACAGGTTTGCACGGACAACATAGGGAGCATGCGTGCTGCATTGACTCGGATAATTGGACGGTTTCCACACATTTATTTTCAAGGTTGTGCAGCCCATGTGTTGGACCTTTTACTTGAAGATTGGAGAAATCAAAATTGGATAACAAGCATTGTGGGGAAAGCCAGGGTCATTATGAATTATATTTGCAGGCATCATATGCCATTTGCAATATTTCATCAACATTTCCCCACTCACATGCTCAAAAATCCAAATGCGATGCGCTTTGCGACCACATTCCTCATGATTGAGCATTTGGTGGAAGTAAGGGAAGCCGTGGAAGCGACTATCCATGATTTGCAATGGAATGAGTACTACAAGAAATTGACAATAGAAGAAATGCAAAGGAAAGCGAATGTTGTTTGACAACATGTGCGGTCAGACACCTTTTGGAAGTCATGCTTGAACTTTGTGCGCATGGTGGAGCCTGTCTTGGTTGCCCTTTGAGAGTTTGATGGCAAACATCCATGTATGGGGAAGGCATGGCTTATGATGAAGAACGTGGAGAAGGCAGTTTTATCCTTCAATGATCCACTGTTTTTGTTATCGGCACATTATGCAAGTCACGTTGAAGAGGAATTTTACACAATGTGGGATATGATGAGAACATATCTACATTACATTGGTGCTCTATTGAATCTATTTTTATTGGATGAAGTATTGTTAATGGACAATGATGAAGCAAAAGAGGCCATATTGAGAGTATTGCGCAAAATGTTGGTTAGAGACCAAGCATTTGCCTCGGCTCTATCTAAGTACCAAGCTTTTCAAGAGGGACAAGGCCATTTTGGAGGGCTTCCAAACCCTTCCACCCTAAAATTGGAGCCCCACGAATGGTGGGATCTTCTTGGAGCAAGTGCCCGTATGCTTGCACCAATTGCCAAAAGGATCCTAGCGCAAGTGTGCACTGCATCATCATGCAAACGCAATTGGAGCATGTACTCCTTTGTTCACAGCAAGGTCTGCAATAGATTGACATCAAAGCGTGCAAAACAATTGGTTTACATTTATACCAATATCCCAAAATGTGCACTTGAATTGTAGTATACTAATGCCTAGCCTTCCATTTTGGCTTATTCTTTCTTCATTTTTTGTTCCTTTTGCGCTTAGCGGTAGGAACCTATGGATGGCAGCCAATGAGTTGGAGCCACACTAAGTCGGTGCACAGCATATGTTAATGAGCATCTTTGCAGTGGATCCTCCTTGCACAATGCAGCCAATGTTGCTTGGAACATACCAAATGCACTATTATCAAGAATCATCTCTTCATTTCCTCGATCTTCCTTCCATATCTTTGGCGCGATTTTCCCTACTGCATACCCATCCATGTGTATACTTACACATGGTGGTTTAACCATACAAGTGGGAGAGAGCAAAGATCCTACCCCTCTAGTCAAGTACATCAATTCCGGTGCCACCCACCAACACTTTTGTCTAGTGGTCTGCAAGTGTTGAGGGTCTTGGAATTGATACAATGACGGGGTTATTTCATTTAGGCGACTCCCCATCCCCCAATCACGTAGCCCAATCCACACAGTTCTTCCATCATTGTTTGGAAAGTGCAACATGATGTTATCCGGGGTTATGTCGTTGTGTAATACCAAATACTGCTATATAGTGTCAACAATGGAAATCAACACCCACGCCAGTTCGGTGCGGTTGCGGTTGTATGCCATGATACGTTTGACTTCTTCCATCATTTGTGGAGGTGCATAATAAGCAAGCTCTCCAATCTTGTCATAGTCTTTGTTGGTGTGGTCCAAGTGAAACATGGCACCCAGAATACCTCCATTCCACCACTGGGAATAACACTCCATAGTCGTGTCATTCACTGCAAAGAATTTGATGACTCCTAGATGCTCACATGGGCAAACCAATGCCTCAATGGACAACTTCTCCCTAGCCTTCTTCAAATCATCAACATGCAAAAATTTCTTCCCCGCTAATTCCATCATATTGAGAATATGTTTAGAATTTTGGAGGGTAACTCTACGCACCCATCCATGCCCCCATTTTTTGCTGCTGCTTGAATATGCCGTCACCACCACTCCTCGCTCAAGGAACACCACCCCTCCTGCTGTCCCTTAACTTATGGCCAAGTTTTGACTCTTTTGAAACCACAAAGCAGAGGGGATATTGCTTGAGGAGAATCCACAGACCGCATTGTGCCACCAATACACCTTCCTGTGCAGCAGCTTCAACGTTGGTTCCTTTGGCTCATCATCCCATTTGAAGGCTTTAATGTTCTTGGCCACTTGGGCAAGGTTGCAAACGCATGTCTACACTTGATCATCAAGCCATTTATTGAAGTTTTCTTTCACGCGGTCTTCCAGTCACTTGTCCTTGTGCATTGTTATCAAGAATATGTGCTCCAACTTCCTCTTCACAAGATCCATTCCATGGGTTCCACATGAGATGTATGTCTTGTCCAACTATGAGATCAAGTATTGGTCAAAAAAAGTCAATGCCACTTCGTGCAACTTCCTTGTTGCAGTTTTGCTTGGCTGATCTTTTGAGCTAGAAGCTTTGTGCAATTTTTGTTGCTTTTGCTTCTTTCCCTTTGAAGATTCCCCAACACCATGAGCATTGGTCCCATCTGGTATAGCCACCACGCCCTCTGACACGCAGTCTATTAATTCCAAAGATATTTGCACAATTGGATCTCTAATGCTTGTGAACTAGACATCCACCTTCTCCTTTGAAAAGTCTTGCCTGGCCATTGAAATATAAATGAAGTATAAGAAACAAAGGATTAAGGGTTTAAGGGTTGCAGAATTTGCAAAACCTCCCCCCCTCCTTCACCCGAGCCCCTATCCAAGCACTTGCGCTCCTAAGCAAGGATCAAAGTCAATTCAAGACAAAGAAGCACTATCAAAGCACAAGAGACGTGTGCAAATGAAACCAAAAGTGACGTATAAGAAGGCAATTCTTGTGGATGGGCACTCTGTCAAGGGGACGGGCACTCTATCGAGCGGATGGTTAGTCCATCTTTCAGAGACAAGCGGGCCGTCTTGGCGACGAGCAAGCAAACAAAGCAATGGGGGACCGTCTAGGCGACGGGCGGTCCATCCTCTGAAGACAGGCAGTCTATCCTGTCGACGGACAGGCCGTCTTGGCGATGGGCAGGCAAACAAGACGATGGGGGGCCGTCTAGGCAACGGGTGGGTCGTCTAAGGTCTTAGGCATGCCAACGAGGCAATGGGCAGTTTGTCATTGAGGCCATCTGAGGAATGGATGTGGAAACCGTCCATTGGACAGGTAGGTTGTCCATTGGATACCCTACAAAGACAGTTGGAGCAATCTAGGGTCAGAGTATCCATGAAAATTCACTCTAGATTTGCAACTCCAAAGGAATTCGTACACGCGTCGCTTTGGCTGCAAGAACTGGCTGGAAGTGGGTGAAAACCAACATTGGGTCATTTAAATCCTGGAATATTCCTATAGAATTGAACACGCTCATCGATTCCTATGCTCCATTAACCCCTAAATGCCATTAAATAAACACTCGGATATCCCATCCTTTGGCAAGTATTTGAATATGTGACTCCCGAAGGGGTCACCATGAACCATGTTTCAATTTCCTCCCAAAAAATTCCCACATGTCACACACCCTAATTGGAAGTTTAGGTGCAAGTTTCAAGCCATTCCAATTATTGTTGCTATGTGATTTGAATAGGACCCTTGTTATTCCATCTTTGAGCAAATACATGAAATTGTGGACCTTAAGGGGGTCACCAAGGAGTGAGCATCAATTAATTCCACAAAAATTCCCACACGATCCTTGCCCTAATTGGAAGTGAATGTGCAAGTTTCAAGTTATTCCAACTATTATTGCCTTGTGATTTGAATAGGACCCTTGTTATTCCATCTTTGAGCAAATACATGAAATTGTAGACCCTAAAGGGGTCACCAAGCAGTGAACATCAATTAATTCCACAAAAAATTTGAACTTTGAAGTCCTCTGT
The DNA here is from genome assembly GCA_963920765.1 of Ulota crispa. Taxonomy (NCBI): domain Eukaryota; kingdom Viridiplantae; phylum Streptophyta; class Bryopsida; order Orthotrichales; family Orthotrichaceae; genus Ulota; species Ulota crispa. The sequence goes on from OY987246.1 coordinate 5,031,472, forward strand.
TTTACCCAATTTCCCCTATTTTGGAATCAAAATTAAACCAAAGGAAATAGATATTTTACCCTAAACCCTATAATCTTTAGGATTTGCATTTTTCATTTCAATAATTAAATGCTTAACAATTTAGTGTTTTGACTCATTCCCTACTTCTTTTGATATAAAAATTCTCCCACATTTACTGACATTGATCTCCTATGTGGGAAAAAAGAACGTAGCTTGGGGTACATCAATTTTTTGTTCTAAAAGTGGTTAGAGGTGCTTGAAATTTTGAGTGCAATTTTATTTTTTTTTATTTTTTTTGAAGAAAAATGGATGTGGTCCTTTACGAGTTGACATACCCTTTTTATATGGAGTTCTACTCGCCGTCTATTAGAACTTGAGACCGTCAAAATGGACGGTCCCACGTCTAGTGGGAATCAGGTTTTCTTTTTTCTTTTTTTAAAAATTGCCAAAGTGGCGATTTAAACTGTTATAGTGTTGCTCCATATTTCAACATTCATCCACACGATGGACAAAAATTATCACATTAGCACATGTTACCTATCTATAAGTTGGTTTTCATTCACAATTCGGCAATTTCATCCAAGTTTTTTCAAAGTCTGAAGTTATTCGACAATTTAATCCAAATATTAGAGTTCAATTTCTATAGGATTAGTGCTAGCCAACAAAAATTGGTTCACTTCTGCCTCAAATCGCCAGATTTGGAAACCTTGCTAGGGACAGAGTGATGGACAGGAGTTTTGAGGGCCGTCGCGCTCAACCCATGGGCCATCAACGTTCAATCGTAGCCGTACAATTGGACAAACCATCTGTCTACCAAGACCGTCAACAGGTGGCGCGGGCCATCGAGACCTTCAACGGACCCTCTAGGCCGTTGAGGCCGTCAAGGAGCAATGATGGCTGTCAATGATGTCGGCAGGTCCGTCTATGTAGGCCATCGATGGGCTTGGACGGCCTATTATTTATGATTATGAGAACACGAGGCTAACGATGGCGCCCCAACCATCGAGACAAGAATCCAAACCTGAGGACGGCTTGCTGAACCTCTGGACGGACCACTGAGGCGGCTAACGGTCTGTCAAACTTGGCGACGGACTCCCCGTCGACGCGCAGCCCGTTGATTAATGCAAACGGTGTTTAACTTTTCATGATGGCGATACGAGGCTGGGAATGGAGCCCCAAACTTATTAATGGGCTGCCAAACTTCTGTGGAAGCCCTAGCTGTCAATAGAGGGGCGCATCCGTCCAGATTGACAGTCCAGATTTGGGTTTTTAATACCGATTTGACCCCAATTACCAACCCAATTAGCTTGGATAATTGGGGTATATAAGCTTGTTGAATTCCCTCATAACCATGCTTCCTCTTTTGAGTTGCTTTGTCTTTGCTTGAAAAAGCTTTGCATTGCAATTCAAGGGGAAGTGTTATACATGTGGCATATGCTTTGCCAAGTTTCAGCTGCCTCCACGCAACAGAAGGCAAAGCAATTTGCCATTTGTATCCTCCTACAAACTGTGGTTTTTTACTGTGCAGGTAAATAGTATGGCTACTTCAGGCTCCCCAATTCACTCATGGAATGAAGGTGAACCCTCTAGGAAGAGAAGGGGAAACAGGTCAGAAGTGGATTGGGCTACATTTAGCAATATGGAGGTTCTAGCAAAGCCTGGCTACAAACAAGAGGTGGAATTGTGGACTAGAATGACATGTTGAGCCTACATCGACTGGGCCCACATAAACCGCCATTGGGATGTTGCTAGGTACAAGACACATGTGAAGTCGGGCACGGCTTTAATCAAAAAATGCAAGCACCTTGCGTTCAAGAAGAGGCTGACTGAGGTTTCATTGGCACTTTGTGGAGAGGTCACAAAGAAGGAAGCGATGCTCTCTCAATGTCAAATGGCGTACGCAGAGGTTTTTCTAGGGTAAAATGTGGATTGGATTACATATGAGGCCACAAAACAAAAAAACAGGTTTCCAAATAGACATCGCCACATCCCTCCAAATGCAAACGTGATATTGGAAGAGGTGGCACAGCCCATGGAAGACGTTCAACTAATCATGCAAGAGATTCCAGCTCAAGTTTTGGTCCACAATGTAGTAGATCTACATGAAGCACAAAATCTGGATGCAGAAATGGATGTTGAGCCACTAGAAGAACGTGGAGTTGGTGGAAGAAACAACATAGCAAATGAGGTTGTTGTGCCTGCAACAGTGCACAAGAATTGGAACGCAAATGTTTAGCCGCAACAAGTAGATGTGGAGTTGAACACGATTCATGGAGCAAGAGCCAATGATGAGGAACTCCAACACTTGCGCAACTTAGTGTTGACGCTGCGAGCGGAGAAGGACGAGGCAATGAGGGCACATATAGCAAATGTGGAAGTCCATAGAGTAAGGGTGTAGCGCCTCAAGGATGAGAATGACAAGCTAGTTAGAAGCCAAGCCACTGTTGTAGCTCGCGGAGGACGATCGAGCATGGATGATGTTCCAACGCTAGATGATGTTGTGGCAAGTGCAACGTATACTACGGATGACAACCTGGTAGCTACCACTTGTGCAAATGACTTTGCGGTGTGACCTCTTTCATCATTCCTGCCTCAAACTTTTAGAGGTGAAATTTTGAATGCGACTAGGGCTAAAGCAATCCAAGCAATGCAGAACCTTGCGGGGCTCACATTGGATTTGAATGCCATGCGTGTATGTGTGGAGCAAGCAAAAGCAAAGGTTGCGAGTACAAAGGCAAGCATGGAAGAGCTAACCAACTCTGTGCATGCCCTAGAACTTCGTTTCTAGGATGCTGAGGAAAATGTTGTGTTTTCTAGCACAGCAAACACTGACTTGGGAGAACGATTGGACACCTTCCAGGCCTTGAATACAAGGTTGGTCTACAACCTTAAAAGGAAGAGAATGCTGCTATCATTGTTGAATATGAAGCTGGCATGCATCATGTTAGAAAACAAAGCTCAACAAATGCAGCAAGAACTGAAGAGAATTTTTGCAAAATTCAATGATAGAGGGCATTGGTATTTTGGCTTAACCTTGTGGCCTTGCATTGAAAAGATGTTCTTCCCACGTTGGCAAAAAATCACCTAAATGCAAGCATTGATTGGAAAGTGGCGCCCAAGTTGCAGTTCCAGTATGACACTATACAATGTAGGTACCTACGCCTAGGCCAAGTAGGCAAACCCTCCTTATTGTGGCCTGAAGTTTTGGAGTTTCTAAAGGACGGCACGGTATGTAGTGTGTGCCTAGACCTTTATGGCCTTGAGGGCAGATGGAGCCTTGATACGTGTCCGCATATGTACCATCCTGGGTGTCTCCTTGCCTATATGGTGACTAGAAAGAGATGCATTACTTGCAAGGCCTCCTTTCATAGACAGCTTTATCAAATTTTTGGCACCCTAACCCACATGCCAATTCATCACGAGCATGAAGAAGATAATTTACTGGGGGATTCTAATAGGTCGCATTGGAGGAAGGATTTGTGCTGGATGTGGAAGTGGTCTAGAGACTCACAACATCAACCGACACAAACCATGCAGCGCGCCATGCAAGGTAGGACTGTTCAGAAAATCACCAGCATCATCAAAGGGGTCATCTTGGAAGGCAAACGTGAGCCGCAATTGTATGCAGGTCAACTTGCAGGTGGACATTGGGACAAACGTACAGACGTCTATTCACCAGAACCCCACCCAAAAGGCATCATATATGACAACAACAGTATTGCATTGAGACGGAGAGAGGATATGACATTTGAGGAAGTATCTGCCTTCATTACCAACAATACATTCCACAAGGCTCAACTCTTAAGTTCTGTATTCAACCACATCCACAACACGTACAATGCAAGAATAGTTAAGATGTTGACCACTTTGCAATCTCACAAAGAGCTGCAAAGGTTTTTTGGAGATGACATAGACTTAGCGGAACACATTATAGATCTAGGAGATGCCTAGATTCCTAGATGGCTAGTTTATACATTTCTGAAACATTTTTTATACATACCAAAGTACAAGGCATTGTAATACAAGGAGATGAGTAAATAGTTTTTGTTGGAAATGTGTGCAACTAGTCTACATGGATGTAACTATGTACAAGAATTTGTTCAAAACAAGGATTCAAAAAGGCTTAGCATTTGTTGTTGCACTTGCAAAATTTGGTATGGAACGAAGCATTTACATTTCACTATGTCTTCTTTACATATTGTATTGTGCATTTGTATTATGCTCGCTTGCAAAACAGAAGTAGAGTATATTCTTAAACCATAGATCACTATAGTAAACCCATGGAAATAAACACTTCTATGAAAGAACCGCATGATGTGATCTGGAATTACTACATGTATTAGAAGCATTTTACTACATCACTTATTGAACAAACTAGTTTTTTTACTTTCTTCCTAACTCAATAAATTGTAACATGGTGAACCACACCTATTTCCTACTTTTTTACATATGCAAGTGTGGTTGTGCTATGAAAAAATAACTTATGAACATTTTTGAATGCAAATTTAATATTTTTGAAAAAATATATATTGGAAATGGTGATGATTGCTTGCTACTTGCTAGGACAATCTCACCATTGGGATTATTGTGATTCAATTCTAGTGCAAGGTCATTAATAATGTAAGTTTTTATTCAATGTCAAACATTCTTGTATTTAATGTTTTTTAAAGAATGAAAATTAAGTTTTTTCTATATTGTTTTTTTTCCAAAGATTCTCAGCTCAATTCTCCACAACTAAAAAAATAAACCTCAAAACTCCATGGTGCAAAAATTTTAAGTTAAAAAGGTTCAAAGTCAAATAATCTAGTCATGCAAGGTGCAAAAAAGCTTGTTTTTTACACTTTAAATGCTAATGTCTTGCAATGTGCGGTCAAAGTTTTTAAGTTTTGAACAACACATTCTTGTACAAGTCTAGTACAAGATCCTACGGTCAAATATGCAAAAAGACCAATTTTCAAACTTTTTTACTCTTTGCCATAGAAGTGACAGGTTTGAGTATCTTGTGACAAAATAAAAGCCATGGTCTTTTAGAGCTTAGTATGCTGAAATGGCCTCCAAACTTGCAAAATAAAGATAGTATTGTGATTTACAATACAAGTACATTATTAGTCCTCTATTGGACATCTGGCCTAGCACGCAATGTGTTGGTGAAGGCCCATGGGCTGGTACCCAGGAGGTCTGGGGTTCAAATCCTCTACATTGCAGTTCTTTAGAACTTGTTATTTATGCTTATAACTTTTTATTAAAGAATAGAAATCTGAAAAATATTGGTGGAGGTGAAACTAAACTACAATAGCCAAATTTTCTTAGTTTAGAGATTCTTATAAACAAATATTTCAATATGCTAAAAAGCCTCCAAAATTGCGAAGAAATGATGGTACTGTGATTTATAATTCAAGTACAATATTAATTCACTATTGGACATCTGGCCTAGCATGTAGTGTGTTGCTAAAGGCCCATGGGCTGGTACCCAGGGGGTTTGGGGTTCAAGTCCTCTCGACGGCAGACAACCACAGTTGTAGATGAGATCTTGTTAAGATATACTGGTCCTAGATATCAACGCATGGTTCTCATGTAGACCTATCCGGATGTGGTTGAATTTCGCAACCACATTCGGATAAGTTTGCATATGGACCATTCATTGATTTTTAGGAGCTGTACATCTTCATAAGATCTTGTCCACAACTATAGTCAACTGGTTGTCCATCCATCAATTGCAGCTGCCAAGAACCATTACATCAGCACCAACCAACATATCATAATTTGCGAACTTTTTGCATTTTCTACCCTTTCATCAGTATAACTTTTTAATTAAGAATTGAAAAATCTGAAATTTTTTGTTGGAGGCAAACTTAAACTACATTAGCCAACACATTTATTCAAGAAGTTATGCATGAATTTGATAAGGTGTTGTAGTGGGCCGTCCCACCAGGCCATCCATGAAGGCCATCCATCTGGCTGTTCATGAAGGCCATTAAACTAGGCCGTCCATGTGGCTATCCATCTTGCCGTGCAACCAAGATGTCCATGTGGCCGTCCAACCGAGATGTCCATCTAGCCGTCCGACCGACATATCCATCTGGCCGTCCGAGCAAGCTGTCCATTTGGTTGTCTATCCGGACCGTCCAATCAGGGCGTCCATTTGGCCGTCCAAAAAGGCCGTCAAACAAAACTGTCCATCTAGCCGTCCAACCAAAATGTCCATCTAGCCGTCAAACCGGGCCGTCCATCTGGCCGTCCATATCAACCGACCTAAAATGGCCTCCAAACTTGCAAAATAAATATAGTACTGTGATTTACAATACAAGTTCATTATTAGTCCTCTATTGGACATCTGGCCTAGCACGCAATGTGTTGGTGAAGGCCCATGGATTGGTAACCAGGAGGTCCTAGGTTCAAACACTCAATGTTGCAATTCTTTAGAACTTATTATTTATGCTTATAACTTTTTATTAAGGAATAAAAATCTGAAAAATATTGGTGGAGGTGAAATTGAACTACAATAGCCAAATTTTCTTAGTTTAGAGATTCTTATAAACAAATATTTCCATATGCTGAAAATCCTCCAAAACTGCAAAGAAATGATGGTACTGTGATGATTTACAATTCAAGTACAATATTAATTTACTATTGGACATCTGGCCTAGCACATGGTGTGTTGCTGAAGGCCCATGGGCTGTATCCCATGAGGTCTTGGATTCAATTCCTTGCCCTTGCAATTCCTTGCAGGGGGTTCTATAGTGGAGGGCAAAATTGTGTGAACATATGAAACGTGCATGCACATGCCGTTCAAGGTGTGCATCCACGTGCTTGTAGTACATTGGTGCCTACCTTGAATGGCTTGTGCATGCATGTTTCCTATGTTGTCGCAATCCTGCTCTAAATCCTAAACATCCAGCGATTTCAGCTCCTCACACTAGCATTGGCTAACACATTCTTTTATATTTTCTTGGATTTCATGGTCTCAAGTGCAAAACAACTGGTACGCAATAGCGTGCTGATTCCATGCATAAACTTACCCGCGAATTTGTTCCTTCATTAATTGCAACTATCAAATCACTCACAGAAGCTGCTATCCCTGATGGAAAGACTTGGACGGCTGTTGTTAACAAGCAATCATGGTTATGGGCAAGAGATTGCACGTATCAACAATAACAAGTCCGCATTCACATACTAGCAATTCTAGTTGGCTTTTGCATGTTGGGGTGGATTTGGATTTTGCAGCATCGTACCCTATGTAATTGAACTAGGACTTGGGAGGATTGTGTGGTTGAATCACCTAGTGGAAGGAGTCCCCTAAAACCTCTTTCATGTCTCCTCAAGACTTTGCAAGTTTACCCTAAACCATCATATTTTACCCCGTTTCTTATGCCTATATTTCTAGGAGGAGAGGTGATTTGGATTTTCATTTTTTTCCTCAGTCATCATCATGAATCAATTTGTCTCTTTTGTTCAGTGTTTTTGGTTGCTGACCCCACAGCACCAAGTCAGTTGCCAAATTGCCTACCCGCAACTTGATTGACAACCACTTCAAACATCTAACAATGAATCTGCATACTAGTATTAGTGAGAAAAATGTCCCTCGCAAACCACACCTCCTGCACTAGTCAATGTGGATCATTGCAGAGGAAACGCAAACTCCATACAGCTAATAACAATTGCAAATTTGAAATAACATGGCCTCTATGGAGCTCTAAATTTGCCGGATCTTCTTCTCTGTGTTCTTCTTCATGCCTGGCGTCAACAAACAACAAATTACAAGAGGTGCGTTGATTGTGAAATTAGTTGGAAATGTGCTTGTATTTCCACCACTCTACCCAGCACTACATTTATACTATCAAATAGTGTTGGCAACACTAAATGTCAACAAGATGTTGCCAACAGCCCAACACTAAATGTGAACTTGTGAACATTTACATTGTTTGTTAATTTTTGTAAGTTTTGGGAGTAATTTTTATGTTCAAAGTTACATTTAGTGTTTGAATTTGATTTTGGTAAAAATTTGAACAACACATTTATTCAAGAAGCTATGCATGAATTTTATAAGGTGTTGAAGCGGGCCATCCGTCTGGCCGTCCAACCAGGCTGTCCATGTGGCCGTCCAAGAAGGCCATTCATCTCGCCGTCCTACCAAGATGTCCATGTGGCCGTCCAACCAAGATGTCTATGTGGCCGTCCAACCGACATGTCCATCCAAACTGTCCAATCAAAATGTCCATCTGGCCATCTAAGAAGGCCGTCAAACTAAATCGTCCATCTAGCCGTCTGACCAAGATGTCCATCTGGCCGTCAAACGGGGCCGTCCATATTGACTATCAATGTGGAGTCGCGGACTAATGACCCATGTATTTGTCGAGGTTTATTGTCGATTGAAGCCATCCAATGCGGGCGTTGCCACATCTATCCACTAGATTTCACATCCGCTGTCGACAAAATCATTCATCCGCATAGTGCATCTTTTCATCCACTTTTGAAATTTTATTGACGACTTCAATTTGACAGACGTTGGGGTTGGATTCTGACGTCCGAACAGACATCCAGACGTCCGGACGTGGCGTGACAAGGACAACCTTGCTCGTGACTAACCCAAGGGGTTAGGATAATCCTCAATCTTGGATCATTGAGGCCGGTTATATGTTGTGATTATTTGTCACAAGGTAGTAACGTAGATTGATCCATTAGAACGGGTTGAGGTACCAACCTATTAGAGTGTTGTGATTATTCATCTCTAGAATAGAATTGTTATAATGCTCAATCCAGCACGCGCACAAGAGAATGGAGGCCACTCACCATTTGGCCAAAGGGTATATTGAGCCCCATGACAAGGTATGACCACTTATGCTTTGATTGCAACTAGCATGCGTGACGTGTAGAATCAATTATCTCTTTGCTCATCATTGTATGTTGTAGGTTCATTAGAAAAGATCCATTGCTTGGAAGGCATCTTTAGTTGGAATATCTACAAACCAAACCCACCCTCATGCTAAATTGTTACGCTTAGCTCAATTCTAGCTAAGATTAGAACTTGGTTGTGCTTGCGCTTACTTTTTGAGGGGGAGGTTTGAGCACTCATAGCCCCCGGTGCACCTAAAATGTACCAGAGCAGATTACTTGTATAAGGAAAGTATTCCAAGTTGTTTGGAAACATATTAAAGCCTGAACAATTTGCAGAGAACGTAGCGATTTGAAAAGTCAAGACGTGAGAACGCCATGTATTGGAAACGGTTATGCAGGTGCATGTGGGAAATGACAGATTGGAAATTTTTGCTTCTTGTACATCTGAGATAAATGGTTTTGGTGTACAAGATAGATCGGATTCAGAAGTAGTCATATTTGGAGGAACTTCCTAATTTCTATCAAACAAATGTGCAATTGTTGCAGAAAATACATGAAATGAGTTTGAAGTAATGATACATATATATGAGAAGTCAAATAGAACAGTGTCAAAGAAAAAATGAGTAAAACCACGTTAATATAAGTGGGTGTACAAACCCGCACATGCATTGGAATGCCAAGTTTCAAAGCACCGTTAAGAAATTAAGTAATGGAAGTGATTTGTACTTGTGATTGCCTTCTAGCGGTAGTAGACATTCTGGAATTCTGAGGTACCTAATTCTCAACTATTGGCAACAAACTATTACGGAAGGAAAATTACTGCCGTAGAAGAACATAAATTTAGATTAATTCATAAATCCAAAATGCAGTAAAACAACTAACAAAATTAGGAATTGTCATTAATGTGTTCAATCTCACAATATATCACTAGAATAGAATGGACTGTTTATGTCTCTGAATTATGATTGAGGTGAGTTTGATATTATTCTAAACGTCTCATAGTAGTCATTCAGGCAGAGTCATGAAATACCCATTCCATTAATCGCTATAGCAAATGACAAAATGCAAGTGACATTAAGATGACTATTGTATATGTTAGATGCAGTGGGTTAATATATGAGTGTCAATATTAATCTAGATTTGTTGCCCTTCCTTAAACCCTAATCCCTAAACCAAAGCCAACTAAATCCTAAAATACACCCCACCCAGAGTTTTTTTTTTTAGTTTTTACAAAATGCCAAAAAAGTGATTTTAAATGTTATACTAGTGCTACAAATTTTGACAATCATCCACATACTGGATAGAGAATATCACATTAACACATAATACATGTCTATAATTAGGTTTTCATCTAGAATTTGGCAATTTCATCCTTTTTTTATAATTTGAAGGTTTTTGGCAATTTCATACAAACAATCTTTTTTTTTCTGTTGGCTTGGTGCTTGTCAAAAAAATTTGGTGCTTTTTTGCTCCAAATCGCCCAAAAAAAAAAACTGCCCCCACTCCGTTCTGGAAAAGGACTAAGTAGTTTTAACCTTTTTTTAAGACCGTAAACTTGATTTCTCTTACTTAATTAACTAGTAATCTCCTCAACTGCTAAAGCAACTATATAGGTAACCATGCAAACCCTAAACCCACCCACCCTAAACCCACAACCCCGCCCTCCTTAAATCCGTCCAGCATCCTACAGTCTAGACCCCTAAACCCACCCTAAATGCTGAGCTGAACCCCTAAACCTAATTTTTGTTCCTTGAAGCAATTAAGATATTTGAAAATGGCAGTGAAACCAAAGTGCAGTCTGTAAATGCGGCTGAAAAAATAATTGCTTGATCACCGTCTGTGCAGTAGCCCGTAGCTTCTCGAATTGACCGATGGAAAAAAATACCCTTGGGCAGCGACGGCAGACTGCGGGAAGCGACTGGCCACGTCAATATTCATTTGAATTCGCGTTCTACAAAGCGTTCCCACATCATTCCCCGACCCACAAAAACACATTCTTGACAGATTGTCCACCGTAGGTATGGAAAGTTAATACTTACATATGACTGGCAATCACATTCACATGACTGAAGGTTTTTCTTTGGGGAAATGCAACTCTGGCAGTCAAGAATTACTTGAAGTCACATTCAGGGAGTCATGAAATGCAGGATTTCTAGTAGTGCAAGTTAAAGCATTATCAAACCAGCGTTGGTTAACCCCTAAAGGACCATTGTCCCTTCTAAGGACTAGTTGGACTTTGGACGTGTACTTATGTCTAAACTACTTTGTGTGATTTTCTGAAACTTTTATTGAAGGTGGAGAATTCAAAGCTCTACCTGGGCATCTAATTTTTCTTCATTCCAATACATGATGAAGAAGTTATGCATGAATTTATGAAATTTTGGGGAGGACTACTTGTCCAGGCAGCCCAAAAACTTCTTTAAAATTTAATTTAAAAAAACAAAAATTTGAAATTGGTTCTTTAGATTTTTTTGTATGTGAGGAGCTTTGAATCATTCAATTTCAATCAATGAGATGAAGGTTATGATGAGTTTTTGTTTGCAAGCAATTATGAACTCTCTACTCTAAAATAAACTTTGAAGTCCTTTATTTTACTCAATTTTCATTATTTTGGAAAAAAACTAAATCCTCGGGTGGATCAATCTTTGTATGATGGATATCCCATGTGCGGCAAGGGGGTAATTTATAGGGGCTATTTAGTTCCTTGGACTGAATAAAAGGATCTCTATAATTATATAATTGGGTCATACAGCCAATTTTAGGGCACTCTTTAAATATTTATAAGAGCCAAGCAATTTTTTTTTCTTAGGCTATCTTCTTTATAATTGAAATTTTTGAATTGTTAAGTAATTTGACAATTTAGGCTGTAGGGGTTAGGATATGAATGCACTATGCTTTCATAAGTAATTTCAAGACAAAGATAAAATCCTTCATGGAAATTTACAGTGCAAATATAAAATGCCCCTTCACTCCAAAAATTCAAGAATAAATCAACTAAGAGCCAAAGCATGTGAATGAACTCCGTTTACATGTATGTAATTTTAAAAAACCCTATTGCGCACAAGCTAAATGAAACAAGTTGAAACCTAGAAGGTTGGAATGTGCACCCTAACACCAAGCAACGAAACCTTGACCCAAAAGTGAAGTAGATCCTAACCATTCATCCACATTCATTGTCCTTGTTTTTCATCACCCAACACTTGGCACCCTCATTGGAACATTGGATATCCTATACCCACCATAAATACAGTAGGACCATAGGATACCCCACAATACTGGCTCCTTGATTACTTGTAAAAAAAAGTAATGAAGCATGTTTAAAACCTACCTATATTACTTATACTCAAATTTGCCATTTGAATGAACCCTTTCTTAGTTGTAGAATTTTTATAATTATTACCTCAAAAGAATAAACCCCTCTCTATATTAAGCCTCACATCAAATCTAAAATGTGTTAAGTTATCCACTCGAGACTAAATCAAAAGAAGGATACTGTTTATCACAACAACTCAACTCCTGGGATTTGCATTTTTCATTTCAATGATTAAATTCTTAATAATTTAGTGTTTTGACTCATTCTCTTTTTCTTTTTACTTACTATTTTTTTCCTATGTGTTGTATAATTCCAATTGATTTGAAAATTCTCCTACACATACCTAACTTGATCTCCTACATGGAAAAAATAAAGTTCAACTTTGGGTAGAGGGTAGAAGTACACTAGAGGTGTACTAGTTTTGGCAAGATTTAAATGTACAAATTCAGAAAAAAAAATACAAAACTGTATACCATTGTACTTTTATAGTAATGCTTTGGAATCCGATGCTTAGGATTTTGATATGATGGTTGCTGATATTGGACGTGAATCCACCAATGATTTGCAAGCGCACCATCGGAAATCTCAACACGTGTATGTTGCTTATCTGGCTTATACTGTATTTGGTAAGGACAAAGTGCATTGCCAGGGTGTTCCACCTTTTTGTAGGCTTTTCATAATTCAACTTTGAAATAAAGAATTGGATCCAATGTGACATTCCCACCCATTCCTGTTTTGTTGGTCTCTATGGAAATCATCCACACTAAAAATTCAATTGTTAGTTATGTGGACAACAACTATGGAAGTTTTAGTGTTTGAATGCAATTTTGGATGAAATTGGGATGAAATTTTGTATGTTCACAAATTTAGAATGAAAAATCCAATAGGTGGTTACAATTATTACAGCCTTGTTTACAATTCATTAGTGTTTTACATTAATACTCCCTTTGTTTCTGAAAGAAACTCGGATACATGCTTTTTTTTCTGTTTCAAAAAAAAACTTGTGTTTGTCTCTTAAGTTGATTTATTATTATTTTAAATCCTACGCTTATCCTTAAAATGAAATTAACTACTTAGCATGTTTGGTGATATTTTTTGGGCTTTTTATGCTCATTGATTGCTAATGTTAGCATTTCAAACTTGATTTAGTGATTTTTGTTTGCAAATTCTACCTATCATTAAGCTAGAATCATCAATTTATCAATAAAAAGATTTGATTTTTTTATAGATAGGACTACTTGGGCAACTAGGCTAACTTGTTCTTTACTCACAATTGCATTGACACACTTCATATCAATCATTTTTCTAACCATTTGTGACAATAACAAAACACTTGAAATTTCAAAACTTTGGTACTAATTTTCTCTCCTTTTTAAAAAACCTTGATTCTAGAAAAAACTAAAATTATGTTTGGAATGGTTTAAGCTTAATATCCAATAACTTCAAATTACAATTTGTTGTTCATATTCCTTAATTCCTGAAAATTTCTCAAATACAAGTTTTTTTCAAAAACAAAGGGTGTATATGCATAAGTTGTGTTGGATCTATCATAAGAAATACGTATATATTATTTAGTTTTTGTATTAAAAATGTAATTCCTATTTACATACAAGTTCAAGGTGAGATCCAAAGATGATATAGCTATATTCACGCAAATAGTCTTAGGAAGAAAGTACAATTTTGAATATATTTTATGTATAGCTAGGATCCATTAGTAAGTTTAATTTGCATAGTTCTAGTCTTTGAATGTCCCGTTGCAATTGGGATCTTAACTACAAACAATATAAGAAAAAAATTGTGGCATGAGATGGCAATGGAAGAATTAGTAGGAAATGAACATCACATTTCCATGTGATTGTGGTAAACATTTCCCTATCTTCATTGTGTTTTTGACTTCATAGGTCTGCTCAAAATATTACAAATTCAATTTAATGATTATTTTGTGGGCACCTTCAATACACTAGCATATATTGGTTAGTACTCATATTCTTAAAAAATCTAAGAGTCAAGGTTTAGGGATACATTAAACAACCTATTTTGTAAATGAAGAAATAACCAAGTGTTTTGGATTAGTTCATTCATGAATTATTTACTGCCCGGTATTGTTAATATCTTATGAATTCCTATAGGGCATTTGAATGTTTAATAATATCCTATAATTTATGTCAGATCATTAAGATTAGAATTTCCAAAATCCTTCATGATTTTTTTATACATTTTGAAATGAAGAAATACATTTCAAGATGCACACTTATTTAAATTAAGAACTTCTAACGTCAAAACCAAAACATAACCGTGTACATATATATAAAGTTTTATTAATTTAAAACCTTGTTGTTCACTTTACAAACTACTTTCTAATAATTACAAATTCAAACTAGGATTGTGGAACCCATATGCATGTAGATAATTATTAATTATTTAAATATTTATAAATGTTATGTGTTGACAATCCATTGAGGGACTTAGAGCACACTAAGAAAATGCATTCTACACTTGAGGATTTTTATTCTACTTAAATATTTTAATCAAAATGGAATATTAAAATTTTTCTTGGATGGGAAATAGTCATTTCAAAATGTGAACAAATCCATGAACTCTTAAATCTTTATTTGTACACCTAAAATTTTGTTAATAGTTTTGTGCTTCAAACCATGAACTTATTTCTTTGCAATTACCTCTGTTTTTAAAACTAGAATATGAAATGATTTTGAGTACTCTTGAAAGTTTTTGTACATTCATTTTAACTAAGTGGAAAACTTAATATACCATGAGCTACAAGATATGTAATACTTATGGGCAATGATCATGATTTATTTAATGTGAAAATTTATCCAAAGCTGTAAACCCTTGTTGAAAACCTAACATATTTATATTCCTACTGGATTGGTTTTAGGGTTAGGAATAGTTAAATGGCCATATGTACTACATAATGGGTTTTAATAGCATCACACAAGCAATGTGATAAAAAAAAAAGATGGTGAATAATTTTTAGGGTTTAGGATTTAGAGTTTAGGATTTAGGATCTATTATTACTTTCAAACATTTTTTATTTATGTAAATCATGTAAGACATTTGTGAATATAATATCAATGTTTCCCCAATTTATGGGTTCCTAAAAGGGTTTCATTACGGGTTTATAATTTACATTTCCTACAATTCAATTCATGAACCTTCAAGCAATGATGGAAATTATTATAAAAAATGGGGTAATACTTTTAGAGAATTCCATGTGCAAGCTTTGTCCAATGATACAATGTGGAGGACATGTAATATTATATTGTAATGGTTGAATCAATTTTTTTTGTTGGGGTCAACTAAACTTGCTTTTACAATTCTATTTAAAGGATTCTATTGAAATAATCATTTGATACTCTAAAAAAACCCTAATTCAATAAAATTTATTTTATTTAGTGACAACAGTTATAACATTTTATTAAAAACTTAGAGAGAGTTTTTGAAAGGATTAGATTATTCATTTAATGCTCAAGTGTGTTACTCATTTTCATTAAAAGCTCAATCACCTAAACTACATGATTATTGGGTTCATTATGATTTTACACACGTAACAAAAGTCTTCTCAACCATTCCATAACATGAACATTTAACTTTTAATTTTTAATTATTTGTAATTCATGTAAACCATTTGTACATATATATTCTAATCATTGCAAATATCAATTCTATATTCAAGAATATCATCAATTCTTAGACTGTTGCCTTATGTTCCAAGTTACATTTATTTAAAGTTGTATGAAGTGAAGCAGTCCTTGTAGTAACACGATTCACATGATTTACAAATAACATGTATAGGTGAATAATTTCTGCTTTGTTCTTATGTGTTCAAATCATTTCATATTGATCTCTACAACCACATGTTGCAATTCATAGTTTTTATATATTATTGAGGTATAATCAATAAAGTTTGGATCTAAAATCAACAAATAACAAATTCAATATAATAACAATTATCTTGGAGATAGGTTCACTATTTCAGTTTAATGTGAGTGTGTATCAGTTAATATAACAATTTCTTTGACATACAACCAAATTAAAACAAAAATGAAATTTCAATATAGCCCTTATCTAAAATTAATTAAACATTCAAAATACTTTCGGGTTTATAAGTCTTCATTCATTTCAAATACTCAATTAATTATAAAAGACATAAACGTCCATTGTGAGAAAACAAGAGAATTGACATTGATTATAATCAGCACTGCAGAAAATTTGTATAAGTAGTTAATGGAGCATTAATAAAAATCTCCAAGATAACATGCATACATGATGTAAATGATTCCAATAGAAATTTGTTGTACACCAACAATGACTAGTCTTAAATAAAAAATGTCATTTACATGAGCACCTTGTCTTCTCCCACCATTATTGCTATGAACAAAACTGGTCAGCGTAGGTAGCTTTTTTTAACTCAGTGGACTAGTGACTAGTGACCGTAGGTCGCCTCTGTATTCACCTTATGTATAACTGGTGACCGGCGGTCATAAAATTTCCCGCACTATCTACACTCGGTGGTTGTCTTGCACCTTTGAGGCGCGACCATTTTTTAAAACTAACTACTTGTTTTTGCTTTTCCAGAGGTAGACGCTGTTGAACGTTTTTTGTATGTTATGCTTCCATTGCATTTGCTTTTACACTATTTTTTGCAGATCAAGATTACTTTGTTGATTTTGTTATGAACTAAGCAAGTTTGATTGCGGAGAGGGTCTGCTTTCTTATTCAACACAATTAACTTGCTCTTGGAGTCGGTTTAGCAATGCAAGAATTCAAGTAAATGGATTTCTAGTGATGGTCTAGATGACGTTCAGAGTTTTTTGTACTACTATGGATTGTTTTCCCCGCTCAAAGTTCCTCAAGGATTGCTGCAGTGGTGGCAGTTTGGTTCGATCAAGTTAAAGTATTCCGCGTTGAGCTCTCTTTACTCTCATGTAAGTTGGTGCCAAATCCGTCTTAGTTTTTTAGTATTTTCTTGGTTGTTAGCAGTGACAAATCTGAATGTTGCTACACTTTCTAAAGATCTATATCACTGAATTTTTTTCATTCTCTTGATTTCGTTGACACAAATTTCTAGATCCTTGAATCTTTTGCATCTCGGTGCTGTCTAGTGTACACCTTATGGTGCTACCGTGCTAGACAATTGTAAAGTCAAGTAAATTCAACAAAAGCATTATTTTTTGTGGATTCTTTGCTTTTTGTAGGGAAAACTATGAATGTTGTTACAGATTTTATTGTTTTACACAATGAGATAGTGTTCATATTTGTGACTACATTTGTCTAGATCTAATGTGTTGTATTTGTGAATGATTGGCAGGTCGGTGCAGTCAAAGTTAAGCCTTATTATTCCGGCCCGCCTCAATCTCATGTAAGTTTGCAAAATCCTTCAAAATTTGTTATTCAAGATATTTAGGAAAAGCAACATTTTTGGACTTATGGATTTTGTACTCTATGAATAGTACTAATCAAATACTCTTTATAGAACATACAATCTAGAAGTACCAAAATGGAGCTCTGTACCAATTTCATGAATAAAGCAATCATTTGGTTTTTATTTGGTTTTTTGTACTCTAAAATTATCATCTCAAACGTTGGTATACTTCTTCCTACTCTATATAATAGAATAAGGTTCATTCTTTGATTGTGTCTGCTTTTTTTCCATTAAGTTTATTCTTCTAAACTATTATGGGGTTCCTAACTATTTCAATGATCACAATTATAGGTAATGGAGCATTCTGGTCGTACACACAAGGGCAAGGGCATTTTGGGCAAGGGGAGGCTAGTATCTTTGAAAAACAAAGAGACTGGACGGAAAGACAGGGATGAAGCAATAAATCCCTCAATCATAGCAAGGAAGGGGTATCCACCAATATACATCAGAAGGGGAGGGCCCCTTGAGGGAACCCCAAAGAAAAACAGATGCAAAAGGACAAGGGGGCTTGAAGAAATGAAGAGGAAGATCACAACAAAGAGGAGTTCGATCACTGCGAGGAGGAACTATTGAACGGGCAGAAGAGGCCGGCGTTAAAAGGAAGGAAATCCAAGACCTACAAAACTACTGAGGACGTGGACATGGAAATTCAGGATTTGAAGAAACCACCTCGGAATCTTAGTCGTGACGATTTTGCCAAAGAGTATGGCCTCCTAGATTGTGGGGTAGATAACCCTCACCACTACCGTAAGGGTTCCATATCAACAAAGGTGGTAAGGAAATAATTTGGGGAGCCATCAGGAGAAGGAGGTAGAAATGGGTTTTTTTGGCAACAGTGCAAGCAATCCAATTTAAGGGATTGAATAAAATACCTTCATCCCATCATTTACTAGCATGGCCCCTTTGAGGTGCCTACATTGCTCAAGAAGCACTTTGTTGAGGGAGTGGCGATGGAATTTGAGAATAGAGAGAAGGAAGTGAATTGGTGCTTATTTGGTGAGGAAACGAACAAGCGTCAACAAAATCGGTATGAGCAAGACTTTACAAAGCTTCAAAAGTTGAAAAATTCTTTGCAAACTTCTGCTAAGCCTTTTGAGTTGCAAGGGATGGACTGGAGGTCCATCAAGTTGGAACAAAGCATGAAGTTGGAAGGAGGAGGTGGTAGCAGTCTATGATTTATAGAGGAGAAGGTGCCGGTGCTTTCTTGTTCGAGGCATGGGGAGACCGGTAGGGAGTCAGGTATATCTGCTAGTATTGGAGACCTGAAGGTAGGAGGTGGAGCATTATCCAAGGCCAATTTAGCGGAGGTGCAGATGGAGGTGGAAGCCCTCATGAGTGTGGTGCACATGGAAGGGGAGGTTTTGAAGATTTAGTTGAAGGAGGCAGAATCAAACAAGGAGAAGTACCAATGGAGGAGAAAGGAAATTGAGTCTTTTGTTGGCACTTTCAAGGGACAGAAGGAGGCAAAAAAAAAGCTTATTGACAACATGGCAGCAAGTGGAGTGGATGTGGGGCGTGAGCTTATAAAGCTTGAGATGCTCCAAGAGCAACTTGAATCTGAGGAACAACACCTCATGGAAGTGAACCTCGAGTTTGAAGGGGCGGAGACTTCCATGGCTACTTTGGCTCAGAAGGTCCAAAGCCAGCAACTTGAATTTGATGCCTTGGTTGCGAAGTTATGGTCCATGAAGAAAGGAAGGCTAGGAGTGACATTGTCCCCTACACCCATGGTGTATGCTCCTATGGAAGATGAAGTCAAGGGATTTACAAGTTTTAGCAAGGATGTTGAGGTTATTGGGGTTAAAGTTTGTTCTCTTTGTCCTTTCCCATTCCCCCATAGTGATATTCTTATTTCTTCTTGTGAACATTTCCATCATCTGTTTTGTGCATCTATTGTATTTGGGAATACTAATAGGTGCACAACTTTGGGGGTGTAATGCTTTGCCACACCCCAAATGGTATAGGAGTTACAATTGGGGGGAGCCTAGTACAAAATTGGTGGAGAGGTTGCTCATGTTAGGATTACTTGATCAGCGGAAGAGGATTCTCCAAGATCAATTACATGTGGCAAAAGCAAAGTGCCCACCTATTGATAAGTTCCTAATGAATTTAGGCATTTTCATATGTTATTTTCTTGCATTACTCCATACTCCTTTGTTATGGGTTCTATACAATTCTAATAGTAGAGTCAACAATGAGGAAACTAGTTTGTATTTTTGTGGTCACTAAGAAATCTAACTTGTGATCTTAGAATGATTTTGTACGTACCCTAGAGAACATCCTAATTAGGTATTATGTAATGTACTTAAACATTATGTACATCTAAAGTGGTTGTAATAGAATGTCAAGTGTTAAGCTAGAAGTTTTATAAGTGTATGTACTTTTCTGGTTGTACAAAACTTTCTTGAATTTAGTACTTACTCTAGTTTATATAGTAGTAATACTTTAAAAAGTAGTGTTTGTACTTCACTGAGGCTTTAGGCTACTAATATGTATCATGTTAAGATTACATATTTCATTAGATGTGTACAAATTGTTTTACAATACAACACTTTATATACTTCTCTATCTTCATTTGTACCATTTGTGTATGTTTTCACTTATCGTACAAAAGTTCAGTAATCTTTAAGTACAATTTGCTATTGATCTGAAAGACAGTGTTATAATTGTATCCATTATACTTACAAATAATGGGTTAGTACAAAATGTACCACTTCTATATTTTTTCAAGTCACATTTTAATGTAAAAGTGGTTCAAGTAAGTATTTCTTATACATTTTCAAAAAATGTACTTATTTGTATTTTCATTTTCAAAAGTATTCGGAATGTAAGTATTGAAGTGTCGTCAAATATCAATTTTCATGATTATTTATATTAGTAGCATACCACATTGAGTTTATATTATAAGTACTATGTCCTCATGTTCCTATGAATATTTATGGTATTTGCAGGTTAGGATTATGAATGTTAGATAAATGCTATGGAGTGCAAGTGGTTATTTGGTTTCAAATATTTAGTTGAATGCGTTGTTTGTTTTGTAGTTGCTGACCAAAAGTTTGCCCATCCTGCAAACTCTCTTGCAAATTTCATGGAGGGAGCAACTAGCCAAGCCGTTTCTTTGCCCAAGGCTACTCATTGAAGAGGCATTGGTTTGTTCAAAGTTGCTAACAACAACATCAAATCAAAAGATGCTATTGATCAAGAACAATTAAAGAAAAGATCTTGGGCACAAGTGGACAGTCTTGCATCATAAGTGATGGCAAGAAGGACAAAAAAAAGGCTCAGAGGCGTGTCTCCAAGAAAGGCAAGGACGGAGAGGCAAAATTCACATCAGAATTGGAATCCAGTGAAGATGGGCTTGTCTTTAAGGTGCTGAACTTGCCCTCTAACTCCAATACAACTGTTTCTGAATCAAAAATAGAAAGTAAGAGCACTCATAGCAATGTAGGTGGAGTGCAATTGGGTGAAGAGGAAGGGAATGACAAGGTATGAAAATTATACTTTGAAATGACTTAGGATGCATTTGTTATTAATTTCAGTAAACTATAGTTGTGAAGGTCCATATTCTGATTGTGCCATGCTCAAGTTTGCGACGGAAAGGCCCAGTCGGCACATCCAACAAAATTTTATGGCGAGTTGGTATGGAAGTACAGCAAGGCTGACAAGGAATTGGAAAGAGAAGGGTTTCTAGTACATCCGATAAATGTTGCGGTGGAGGTGGATGTAGGCCATGAAGATTTGGAGAATGACCTACATGTTGGAGAGGGAGGAAGTAAACACGGAGTAGAATATGGAGCTGACTTGCTCGAGGTGGGAGAGCTTGCTAACGTTTGCAAACTGGGCGGAGGGGCTGACATCCACGACGTGGGAGAGGCAGTTGTTATACACAAAGTGGGAGAGGAGGCTCACCTCCGCAATGTTGGAGAAGAGGCTAACACTCTCAAAGCAGCGCCTGAGGAAGCCGGTTTATTGCCAGTCATTGACTTGAATGGCCGGCTAAAAGTGCAACTACATTTGGAGGTACGGAAAGACACTATACAAGGTGAGGGATATGTGAGTGTAGATGTGATTGCTGGGGAGGTGAAGGACAATGTCAAGAAGGGGAACACTACTGTTGAGGAAGGGGGATTCAAGGTAGTGTTTTGGGAATTGGAGCATCCATGTTTTGAGAGCAAAAACAATACTCTCAAAAAGGAGGCACCAAAGCTAGTGACGCCGAGGAAGACAAAGAGGAGGGAGGAGGGAAAGAAGTCCAAGAAGACGTTGCTGCAAGATGAAGGTGCTCCATCATTCTAGGAGGACCAGATTAGTCAGGAGCCCAATTCCATGATGGAATTGAGCAAGGTACCATTGTAGGTGGGAGATGGCAGTGGTGACGTAGAGATCTAGAAATGTGATCCTACCTGGATTTTTTCACTTCCAGGCAGGAGAACTACAAGGTCGCAGCAAGGGAATTTACCTGGGTCTACATAGGTAGATGCTTCTTCAAAGAAGCGTAGGAGGTCATAACAAGTTTAGGGTTTTTCTTTATGTATATTAGTATTGGTCACACAATGTATTTGTGTTATTTTGGTTAGAGATTTTGTATTGATTTCCAATGTTGGTTAATGTCTAGTAGCTTGGTATCATGTAGTTACGTAGTTATTGTATATTGCCTTCATATTGGAGGCTACTGAAACAAAAGACACAGTTTCACATTACATAGCTTTTTTGATTGAAGTTTATTATGTTCTGATGTGGTTTGCTCGAATGTGTTTCATATAGGCTACATTATATGAGGAAGACTTGTCTAGGGGCTTGGAAGGGATCCTTGTTTGAGTTTTTCCACATGATTCACCAATAAGTCCTTTCAAATACATAACTACTAGTTTGGTCCATAACAAGGCCTTTGTTCACACATCTATTGTTGGTTTAGGACTTGGTGAGTTTTGTTCATGTAGTGTAGAGGATTGTCTAACTGCAGGGGTGCGTTGTCATTATACAAAAGGAACTAATGGTCAATTTGCATACAACCCACTCGGGTTGTTGAAAACCATTTTCTAGTACATAGTGGTAATAGGCATCAGACTTTCATTAGGGAGTGTAATGTGAAGTGTGGCTGCCATAGTAAATCTAGCAATCATGTCGTTTAATAGGGGATGAGGTATTTAGTAGAAGTCTATCATACAATGCACATTGGATGGGGAATTTGAGCTAGTCAGCCTATCTCCAAAGGTGCGTTTGTATTTGAAATGACTGGAGAGATTTTAACAAATGTAGAGATGGAGATTAGAAACCTTATAGTTCAGGATGGTCTATCATTTAGTTTGCAGCTTGATGTTGATTGGACCACTAAGAGAAAATCAGATGACAACTCAGCTTTGTATTTGGATGCCACTCACCATGGCAATGTGGCAAGATTCCTAAATCACAAGTTTGGCATCTAACACTTCTTTTTAAGTGGGCATTTTTTGTATTAATGCGTGTCTAAACCCTAACTGGCGTTGCATTCATGTTGTGCAGGTGCGGAGATGCTAACCTAATTGACATGCCTGTAAAGATTGAGAACGCAGGGAAGAGCTTGTATTATATTGCTTTTTTTACTAGAAGGGCAATTCAACCTAAAGAGGGGCTCACTTGGGATTATGGTATTGATTTTAACCATAAAGACCCACATCTACCTTCCTTCACTTGTATATGCAGTAGTATATTGTGTAGAGACAGAAATTCAATTATTTTATGATACTCCATAAGAACTGAATGCTATGCTATATCATGTGCCCATCTTATTGCATATTGTTAAAAATCACATGTAAATAACTTTGTATCATAAGACAATGTCTTTAGATTTCCCTTATAAAATATGAATTGGATGTGTTGAAAACCTTAACATCCATTGAAAATTCCGTTAAGAGTAAAATCCAAGTTGATATACATAGTCTGACTCAAACTAAAGTAGTAATCAAGGAATGAATACAATGACAGCAATATTATACTCCCTATAACTTACTCCAACACTTTTATAAGTAACTATATAAAGTATATTTACTCATAGAATATGTAGAGAGGAATCAATCAAAATTAAATTTTGTCGTGTTCCTAGATTTATTTGATACTCATGCGTTTAAGGTGCTTCTTCCTTCTTGTTACAATTTCTTGTATTTTTGGTCAAATGATATTTTTAGTATATAGATATAGGGGATATATGAAGTGACATTGTAGTTTTGTTTTATAAATTATTGGCAATGATGGATTGAATTAATTGGTTATTTAAAAACAATAACCATTATTTTGAGAATAAATGAGGAGCTCGTAAGCGACAAGAAGTCCACTAGTGCTAGAGCTCTTGTGATTATATTAGGTAAATGTGTGTTAGGAGTATGAGTATCTATGAGGCTAAATTAGTAAATGAATCACAATAGTAGATTTGCATGTGATACATTGTATGGTGGTACGTATTGTAATTTTTTTCATATTGGTGAACTATTGTTTTATTATAGCGGTTGAATTGTGTAATTTGTACAATTCAATTTTGTATGGTTTACTGGTGAGCAATCAATATCCCATCTATGGGAGTAGTTATGTGAAATCATTGAGTGTAATATTTGAATTTGGAAGTTGAATGTGTAAGGTCACTGTCCAGTGGAATTTATATTGGTATTAGTGTTGATGATTTTTATAGTTGGAATTTAGTTGAGTTCAATTTGAGATGGGATGGACAGCAACTATGCAGATTCACTGAAGATGGTAGTAGGAGTACGTGTATGATTTGTGTTTAAGAGGGATGCTAAAGCTAATTAGTCTTGGCAAACATGATTTGGAAAAAAATGGGATGTTGATGGGTATGTGCACTTTTTTTGTGAAATGTGAGTGGTTTAATGAAAAATTCTACGCTAGTCATGAGATTCTTGGGATGTTGTAATGGCTATTGAATCATATTAGATTTCTCAAAATCTATTGTTTATTAATTATTGAGACCATTTTATGTAATGACTGTAAATTTTGTAATGACAAATGGAGAGAGTGCAATGATATTCAGAAGTTTATAAGCATTACATGATTTTGTAAGGGGAAAAAAATGGCATACTAACAGTATGCAATAAAGTATCAATATAATTGTGCACTTGATGTTTTACAGACCAAATTCAAACCAACCAAATCTAGTAGAAATGGATAAGATAGTGAGGTTTAAATTGAGCAAAGAACTAGCCAAAGCTATATATGACTACAACAATTGATGGATAATTTAATATCTAGCGTTTCTATTGTGTTGTGGACAATTTGTCTCTTTTTTGATTAAGCAAATTGGGTTTAAAATAACATTATCCTTGCATATGATTTAAAGGTTCAATTAAATTTCTTCAAGAATTGCAAAAATGCCACTGTACCCACATGTGAAGAGAATTTCCTACATAAATTTACCACTAACTTAGATAATGCACAGTTTAACCTACGTAAATATACATAATAATCTCTGCCAAACAAAAACTATAACTGAATAAAAGTTCAAATAGAAACGACCATGTCCATTGATCATTGAACAATAACAGAAGTTTGAGATAAAGAGTAAAGAGTGCATTACAGATAAATTAAAATGTTACCATGACACTCTGCTATTGAAAGCACGTACAACATGAGCATAATATTACTCAACTGATTTGCATCAATTGTACTTTAAGTACCTAAAAATACTATAAAGTATTACAAGTACAGCAATTAAAGTATCTACTAATACTAGCAAGTACAGAATAGGATTTGACTATGAAACACTAAATCCTATTCATTATTGAACACCCACCACTCCCTCAACGCCTCTTCACACATATGCTGGGATTCTGTAGAAAGATAATAAACTTGTGATTCCTTTACCCTATGCAAAGCAAGAGTCATGGGAAATTTGCACGCTTGAACTAGATGGGCATCTATGTGAGCATCTACGGCCTTGTCACAGAAAAGGTATGTCTTATCTAACCGTCCATATTTCTTGTAGTATTTGCCACGTATTATGGCATCTCCTACCATAAAATTCCCTCCCCATGGACATGATAGAGGCTTAGTCAAAATAAACTTAGATTTCTGGCATTGGAGAACATAGAATGAAACGCCCTCTTTGTTGTCTTCCTCTGCCAATACCATAAAATTGTCGCCCACGTCCACCATGTCTCCAATCTCCATTGACGTGCCATCATACAGCCATAAATCTGCTTCTTTCATCTCCTTTGCTAGATCTGCAACCACATTCGCATTGATCGGTACTAGCCTCTGAAGCTGCCACTCCTAGACATGGTTGCGCCTCTCACAATTGGCCCAATCACGATCTACACAAGAAATACAAAAACAACTTAAATCACGTGTTTTGAGAAGAGTAGTGTCCGTTAGCAAAAATCCCACAATCGAATACAAACTCTTGGATCTTGCAATTGTATTGCATCTCAAACTATTTTCCCTGTGGTTCACCTCCCCCTCTGCAATGTCCCAAAAAACTCTAGACAAAGAAGAAATGTTAGTATCAGAATATGAAGTAACAACTCCATTTTGATACTTCTCATCCAAAAAATCAACAACTTGTTGTGCATTCTGCAGTGGATGCAAGGGGTTTTGAACTTGTTTGGTAGCGAGCTCCCTCTTCACTATTGTGCTGACACCATTCCACTCTCTTTTGCCATGTGCTGACTCAAAAAAATTCCACCACATTAAACAACCCCTAGTCAACATGGGTATCTAGCCATGAAGTACATGGCAATGGCACACTTGAATTGTGCGCTACAGCCATCACTATACACCCAATGTTTCTCAGCATCAAATCCAGAATCCAATATCCAATCTCAATGCAACAGCAAACAGTGTTGAACAAAAGCAAAATCATGATCTTTATCATCTGAAATATAAAAGTGAGTTTGCTTTAACATTTCATTTCCTTCCCTACACATGGTGATATGAACTAATATAGTAACTGAAGTGGTAAAATAATACATACTCTGAACCTCATTTTGAATTGCAAAAGAGTAGTTCTAAGCATAATCTATGTGAGATACCAGAACCCCTTCAAGAATGTTATCCATCATGAGCTTACACTGCTCATCTTGCCACCTAGCTTTAAAATTGTGCTTAATGAATGTGGTAATTGTCTTCTCCATGTAAGACAAAAATACCTGTATAGAAGTCTCCTTAAAAGCTTCTTTCAAATGTTTTTTGGCCTTGCCCGTCTCAACGTCGACCCCTATTTGGTAATACTTGAAGCATTTCCATTTCAAATTAAACAAAGAAGAGCTACACACTTCCAAATCACAAAACATTAATAAATGGAAACTCCAATCCTTGCAATTACCCATGAGTCACTCCAGCCTATGCCAAGAATCATATTCCCCTTTTTGACACACGCATGATTCCCACAGCAACGTTATTCTTTTGAAAACACTCTGATGGGCTTGACATCCTTCTTCACCATTGCCCAAACATATGACACATTTGCACATGCAATCTATGGAAGCATGGAGACCCCTGACTTTGTCCCTTAAATTACTTAAAACATCCATCATAAAGTCCATTTCCACGTGGTAAATGCAGCAACAAGTATTTCTTTCTTTCAACTTTCTTATCCACCACGGCTTAAGCTGTTCAAATGCCCTTTGACAAATATTGCACTTTGGATGGGCCTCCTTGAAACGCAAAAAGAAGCTAGTTTGCCAAACAAAGCAACAAACATAATGAAACAGTGTTAAAAAATAATACTAATCTATAAGCAGTCTTGTACAATTTGTACAAATTTCTATTACAAGTACTAATTAAAGCATATGCTAACCAAACTATATCAAAACTTACTTTTTGTATTAAAAAACAGTATTCAACTATACAAAAAGCAATTTTTAAACCACCAAAGTATGAAAAGTAATAAATACATATATTTCTATCTGTTTATATTGACAAGAATGTACTTATTGTACTAAGTGATACTAATGAATTCATAAGCACTTTTTGTCTAGAAGCATAAAGGTACTGACTTGTACTAGTAATACCAAGAGGTCTTACATAGTACAATTAGTATTAAAACTATCCATTAAAGCTGAGGTTGTTATTGAGCTGTACATTTGGTACTATAGAAATGTATGTCAAGTAAAATTTGGTATACGGTTAGTGGTGAATTTTTTATATATATATTTTGTCTAGACTATCCCATAAAAGAAGGTTCATTGCGTATTGAACATAATGCTTTTTAATACTAAAAGAGCAATGCAAATGTTGACAAGTTACAAGCTAATAATTTTGTCTACTATGTACTATAATTGTAACTAGTAATATTGATTGAAAATCGGTCATTGTATTAAACTTCCACCTAAAAACACACAATGCCTGCTTTGTTTGAATACATACTCTTAAATGTAAATTTCCAATAGCACAAAGTTTCAACTATCATTGTAACATACATTGAAACTAAATAGAAGCAAGGTAGTATGGTTTTAGATAGTTATTGTTGCTCACTAATAGTTTTAGTTTTATTATAGATCCACACATAGTAGTTTTATTGAATCTGAAGGTTTGATTATTTCATGAACAAAATGTGGTTTACATTCAATACTCTTAAACAGGAACATGGAAGATATCAAAACAAGTAGAAGAGATGAAAAAGAAAACCTTACCTGAGTCTCACAGAGGTAGTGCGTAGGATGAGGCTTGTCCCATAGCAGACGCCCCACTCGGTGCTTCACAATATCCTTCTTGTTTGGTGAAACCTTTGTTTGTCCTTCCACCAAGCAAGGACACAAGTTTTTGCATAATTTGATAAACCTGCCCTCTTTTGCTGTTGGAGTCGCAACCTTGGCACAATATCTTCACTGTCGTGTGCGGACACCCTTTTTGTCAAAACAAAGTTTATATTTTGACGTGTTGTATCCAAAACACGTGACAATGCTCTCACGCCTTCAGTCCCTAAACTCACAGCAACATTTAGTAACGCACTCTTCCTTGCTAAATACTCATTAGAATTGACTTGCTTAACTAATTGCAACTCATGCTTATAGTTCTGAAAAAAATTATAAAGTACCTTTGCTTCTTGTAACCTTGGATAGTACACATGAAGCAGTGGTACAATAGAATCACGATTGAAAAACCTCTCCATAACTTCACATTCGCTGTAGGGACCAAGACAACTTCCTAGTTCTTCTACTACAAGCTTTGCCAAACATGCGAATCTGCAACCGACCTCCCTCACCAACAATTGGTCATTGTAGTCACGATCTTGAGGCCAAACATCCACTGATGGGGGGTTATCCAAAATCTCCCTATTATAAGCTCTTTGCTTAGCTTTCCTCACTCGAGCATTCTCCCTAACAGCAAGTATAGCTTCTTCTTGGGCAAGTCTAGCGGCAGGTCTTAAATGTGAAATCCCTTGCCTTGCACGTTTCTTATTAGCATGATTACCCATTAGACATACGTGACTCTATAAATCCAGGAACAACTACAATCAGTAGTGAATGCTCAAAAAATTAGAGGGAACTAAAAGAGAAGTATACGATCAACAGCAGTTCCAGAAGTACCAAACAAAACTCAGCTTATGACAACAAGTTCTTTTGATACTTCCGGATCATAACGGATTCACAAGTATCTGCAATAGAAGTCCCAACAGATCATCTATTCTGGTCGTTGAATAGTGCACGTCTAGGAGGAGGAGACTCTTCTAGTTTGTTACAACGCCCTCTGTAAAAATCATTGTTGCCTTGTTTAGACAGAGGAGTTTTGGACACATAACTTGAATTGCTACTACACACTGAGCACGTTGAACCTGACTCACCGGTTGACACAGAACTCAAACTAAAGACAACTGTCTCAGGTGGTGAGAAATATGTGGTGATTAGTCTTTGGACCAAACTAGAGGAAACCATGTCAGGTGGCGGAAAATACTTGGTGATTAGTTTCTGGACCAAAGTAGAGGAAACTGACAATGATGACATCCTTCAAATTAGATTGATCAGCTTACAAAAACTTCAACAGTAATAAACCTAGATCTTCACAAATTCCTCTACTTGGACGTTTCTGCAAAAAAAAACCTCCGAGACAACATACGGCAGAGAAGTTGGACAGGCAATTTGCTCACAGAAATTGAACCTTTGGCAAAGTATGGCAGAGAACTTGGAAAGGCAATTTCCTCACACAAATTGTGATGGAGAAGAGTAGAACCGTAAGGACATTTAGAGAGATGAAGCTTGCAAAAATCATGCAATCCAAATTGTTTATGTTGATAGAGAGAGTTAACGTTGCAAAAGTGTTTATGTTGCAAAAGCATTTACGTTGTAAAAGCGTGTACGCTGCAACAGAAAAAATGAGAAGAGAAAGTAAGCTTGCATCTCCAACAAAAAAAAATTCAAAACTTTGCGCTCAAACGCAAGGCGCATGCACGATGGATTCCTTGATGATGAAGATAGGCCTCTATTACGGGAGAGACAAATGCCACGTTGATGCCCAAGATTAGAGATTGGCTAGTATTAGAAAAAGTGAATCCTTAACATATGGCAGCGCGGCCATGCCATTAATGACCAAATCTTCCAAACGGTACTTGACTTGTACTATCTAGGGATTTCTATTGAAATGATGAGGCCTCTAATAAAAAAAAGTAGGGTAAAAATTTGATTTTAGATATTATAACTAGAAGCCATTTTAGGACTCGCAACATTAGTGTAGATTCTAAATACAAATCAAAGAAATAGTCTTTTTCTAAAAGTTATTCCAAGTCAAAAAATTCAGCATAAAATTGTACTTCCCTACTGAATAAAAGAGGGGTTTTTTAATTTTCATGCATACTTGAGTAGAATAGTCTTTAATAAATTTGCTGAACTAAGTAAAAGAAAATGGACTCTCTAAGGAGGAAAAAAAGTACTTTTCTCGGTTTTCAAGTACTATGACATTTCATCATTGTCCATAAAAAGTACAAATTAAACAGCCTATGATAATAGTTTTTGATCTTTCACTCATCATTCTCTAAACTAAAGACTAGAAGCCATTGAGAAACCATTAAGAATCCCTTAAAAAAATGTTTAAATTGTTAGTAAATTGAAGTACAAAAAATTGTTTAAGGTCATTTTTGGATTGTGACCACCAAATTGGTATACCTCTAGTGTACTTCTACCCTAAAGCAATTTTTTTGTTATAAGAGTGGTCAAAGGCTTTTGAAATTTTGGGCAACACAAAAAAAAAGTTATTTTTTCACTTTAGATGTAAATATCTCACTCCTCTCCATCTGGAATGAGCTATTTTTTCCCCACAAGTACCTCTTCTAGTCTAGGGCAAAATCCTATGGTTGGATTTTCCAAAAACAACATAAAATACCTTTTTACTAAACCTCCTAGAAGTGGCAATTTTTAATAATTTTCAAAAAAAAAAGGGCTTGGTCCTTTAGGGGTTAAAGGGCTTTACTGCTGCTCGTACTAATAGCTAGTTTTCACTAAGCTTAGAAGGACCTACCTGCTATGAATACAAAGATGTTCAGCCCGCATACACCTGTTTGAGCGTTGTCCTTAGATACAATACGATTTTTTGGAATGTGTACAATTATACTTATAATTTTTGTACTTCCAAATGATGCCTCTATCCGGATATGATTCCTGCAACTAAGGTATGAGGCTCATAAACCAACCATCTAAGGGCTGAAACTAAATTTTGAGGAGGTGGAATCGTGAAACTTCTTGGAATAGTTTTCAATAAGTTTACTTGGAAGACAAGAGGAATAGGCATCTAACCCAAGTTTTTTCATATTTTTTTGGAGCTCTATGGAATTAGTTATGAAATTTTGAAGTGGAAAGGTCATAGGGCTCTAAAACTGCCCACCTCCTCAAATGTACATTTACTGTACATTATTGAAAAGTTATAAATAAGAACATGTACTGCCAAAGTTCATTTGGGGAGATGAGCGATTTTAATGCCCTAATGAAGTTTGAGCCTCCTGCCTTACTGGTTTCTCATGGATGTTTTGTTGCTTGCATGAAATTCTGCCCTTTGGAATGATCAGATAAAATCTCTAAAAAAAAATATAATAAATATGCCGCATTGGTTTTTATACACTACAGCAAATAGAAATACAGAATGGGTTACGGAGGAAAAACACCAAATAGGTCACTATCACTGGCATTGCCATGACAATATAGGGAACCTTGACAAGAATCTTTTGAGCTTCTTAAAAAAAAAAGCTAAATGCATGGATAAGTTCGGGATGTACCAAAAAAAACTCATTTTTTTCAAAAAACATTTTTTTCATACAACTCTCTTGGATTCCGAGAGGGTTTTTGGTGTGCCTCGCTATAGGTTTTGCAAAGGGATGCCTCAACAAATTATTTAATTGTTTTTTACTCAATGTTTTTTCCTTTTTTTTTTTCTAGCTTTCTTATACAAGCACTTGACAATAGACTTAGTGCTTACATGAGCTAGAATACAAGAGTTACAAAATTAGCATTTGATCTATCTTATAAAAAAGCTTGTTATAGTCATGTTACATGCGTTAAAAAAATAGGTTTGCTATAATCTCTAGATTCAAAAACTTCCTATTCCAATTATATATACATATGGCCTTCTAAGCTTATATACATTAGTGCCTAGCTAAGATGAAGGTGTCTGGACAAGAAACAAGTTCATCTTAAGAAAGCATTCATAGTAGCCAAATATCCCTTGCAGCTCCCCTAATACTAAACTTGTTGGGCTACTTCCAGGTCAGGGACAGTGATCTTACCCAAGCATTATTCTTACATAGGTTCATCTTAGCCAAACACTACTATATAATGGAAAGTTTTATCTAAAAATTAGACATAATACTTGCTTTCATAAATTGATAATGGTTCTTATACCATATACTAAACTCGCCCTACAAAAATACCAATAAGTACTCCTATAGCATAAAGCTAAAAGAGATCTATTATTACAAAGAATAGGTACACTACAATAAAGTTAAACTTATGTGCCTAGAGCATGGAAGCTCAAACTAGGAGTTAAAAAGCCTTTCTCTAAACTTAACCCCTAAAGGACCAAGCCATTTTTTCTTTGAAAATCACTGAAAACTGCCACTTTTGGGGGAATGAGTAGAAAGGTAGGAAAAAAAGCTTTTTTTGAAAATTGAACTATAAAATCTTGCCCTAGACTATGGGAGGTATTTGTAGGAAAAATTTCAGCTCATTCTAGAAGTAGAGGAGTGAGAAATTGACATTTGAAGTGAAAAAAAAGTTTTTTTCCTTGCTCCCAAAAATTTCAAAAGCCTTTGACGGCTTGTAAATCAAAAAGATTGCTTTTAAGCAAAGTTGAGGTTTATTTTTTCCATATAGAAGATAAAGTTAGATAAATGTGGGAGAATTTTCAAATGAATTGGAGGTGTGAATCATACTTTGTAAAATCCTGCAATGCCGCAAGGCCATGAAATTTGCATATACACTAGGCAAAATTGGAGAATTTATGCAAAATTCAAAAACGTGAGTTACTTTGATCCAAATGGTGAAAACCAAGAACTCTTAGTCTACTACAACTTGCAAAAAAAAAGTCAAAAAAATACCCAAAGAGCTCAAAAAAGTAAAGCAACAAATCTTACAAGGGGCAAAAAGAATGGAGGTTTTGGGAGTCCCATACCTACCCGCAAACTAAAACTTCTCATAACTTTCATCTCATTAATAAAAATTGAATTATTAAAAAATTCCCAAATCTGTATAAATCTAAAGAACTAATTTCAGATTTTTATTTTAAAAAAAATGCAATTTTCAATTTTTTTTGGGTTGCCCGCCCTCCCCCTTTTTTAGAAATTCATGCATAATTTCTTCAATAAATGTCGGAATGAAGAAATAATTAGATGCCCACGTAGATCTTCAAATTCCCCACCTTCCATAAAAGGTTCAAAAAATCACAAAAAGTAGATTAGCTGTAGGTACATGCCCAAAATCCATTTGTCCCCTAAGGGGACAGTTGGTCCTTTAGGGGTTAAACATGACTTGCCCTGCAAGTTTATTATGAGTTTTCATTACTCAAAGTGGTTTTTATATATTGTATATAAAGAAAGTGACCTCTTAGGGCCAATATTGCTCTTACATTGGGTTTTACTGGTTTTGCTTTAATCGACTTAATCCATGAACGCCAGGAAGGCCCTTTGTGGCCGTACTATATTTCTCTATATACGACAGTTTCAAGGGGGTCTAAGATGGAATTAGGGGTCACAATGTAAATGGAAGTGATCTTTGCTGCAAAGGTGCTTTCAATGCAGCCTTTAGCGGCCCAAAATACGCAAAGGAATGCTTGGAAATGGGTAGAATACGGTGCCATATCCTAGGAGCCCGACATGCGTTCAAGGGTTAACCAATGAAAAGTACAAACACAAGGAACTTGGTGTAAAAGTTGTACTTGCATAGGATACCTAATTCTAATGCTTACCGCCCTCTAGTATTTCAAATGCTGCTTAGCAGGACTACCAGTGTAGTAGTCAAGTCTTAATTATGGAAATTCACATTTCGACCTTCTTCTTTGAACTACTCAGCCTTGTCCTAACACAGGGATTAGGAGAACCATGTTCATGCTTTAGAACTATGTTTAACCCTTAAACGACAAGAGGGCATTGTATATACACTGCAGTATAATGGGTATTTGCTACCAACAAAAGGTTGTAGTTTGGGATCTCAAGTAGCTCATTATGATCGCATGGATCTATTCTCCAACTTTTTTGTTGATCTCAAATGTAATAAAGGTGTGGATGCACTCCAAATACAAAAATAATACATCATATTGTATTGGTTGCAAAGGGCTACCTTGTCCTTTACGAGTTAAGCTTTACCTCTACCCACTGTATGAGTGTATGATTGCACAAAAATACTCTCTTGCATGGGCTCACCGTAACTCTGAGACTGTGCTCTAGCTACATTATTCACGAAGATAACGAGAGTTAGCAAGTTTTGAAGGGATTGGGGACCAAAGTCTACATAGAGATACAACTCATACAAGGAGTACTAAGCACAATATCTTCTTTTCAAATCAACACTTCACAAGTTTTGTTTGTCACAAGGTATTAGTAGTAGTAATTTTGATGCTTTGTTTTCTTCTCTTTCTCTCCATGTGAAAGCAATAACACATGTCCAAGGGCTATTGATTCCTGTTGCATCCCCTCTTATTTAACATTGGATTGTTTGGGTGCTTGGGACGGGCACAGGTGAGGCCCTTGACCTCTCGGCAAAATTGACAAATTCAAGCTTCACACTACTTACCTCTATACTCTTGAAATTTTGAAACTTTGTTTTAGGATATACTTATTTCTTTGTCTTAGAATATCTAGAGTTTTGCTAAAAGGGATGTTACTTAGCCGTTGCCCTTACTTATTTTACTTTGAGATTATTTGTGAACGCTGAGTTTTGATTGTGGTAACACTTACTACCTTTGGAGCTATTCTAGTATTAACCCCTAAAAGCCCACTTGTCCCTTTGAGGGACAAAATGGATGATAGGCAACTCATTATAAGTGGAATTTTTATCTTTATTTTTTGAAGTTTTCACACATGACGTGCCCAAGGAGTAGCTAGCTTTAAGGTCCAATAGATTTCATAACTTTTGACTACATTGTTCAAAAGTTGTTGTATGATATGTTTTTTTTTTATAGCATTGGGTAGCCTAGGCAGCTCAAAAAACTTCTTTAAAAATTACATTTTTTTTATTTTTTTTTGGAATTGGTTCTTTAGACTTATATGTACATGGGAAGTTTTGAATCATTTGATTTCAGTTAATGAGATGAAAGTTACAAGAAGTTTTATTTTGCACATAGGAATGGTTTTGAGAGACTCCATACCTACCCACAAACTAAAATTTCTTATAACTTTCATCTCATTAATCAAAATTGAATGATTCAAAGCTTCCCACATATATATAAGTCTAAAAAACCAATTTCAAAAAATAAATTCAAAAAAATGTAATTTTAAAAGAAGCTTTGTGGGCTGCCCAAGCTGCCCGGAGTTCAAAAAAAAGCGTATCATGCAATAACTTTTGAACCATGTAGTCAAAAGTTATGAAAATTGTTGGACCTTAACCCCTAAAATTAATTTGTATTTACTTTCTCAAATGGCTCAAAATTGACCTCTCTCAAGAAAATGATTGGTGGATTAAAATTTTCAATCTTTTTCAATAATTTAACCATAAGATCTAATTTGTTACTCACTTCTATACATCCTTCCAGAATTTCAGACTAAGCAAGCACATAGTTTATTAGATTATAACATTCAAATTGTAGCCAAAACTTTTTTTGAAGCTTGTTTGAGGTGCTAAATTATTTTCTAATCATTCAAAATGATATCCTCCACTTTATGAATGTTTTGTGCAATTTAAATTTCTTGTAGAGAATGAAGCTGGCTATATGCTTCAAAAACTTTTAGATCACCCAATATTTAAAACTAAACTTACAAAAATTAGAAGTGGAAATTGTTTCGTTGAAATAGTTGTTATACTAAAGAAACTTCATGAGAAAAATCATGATAAAAATCAACTTTAAATACAAAATCCTTGTGGTCTAAACTTAGAACATCATGTAGAGTACTTGCAAAAATTTTTTTTGAAGAAGGTAAAATAAAAGTTATCTCATAGTCAAGGGAAGTTGATTACAAAAACCTTGGGCAGGGAGATGAAAAGAGGTTTCTAAACTCACTCAGCCTCATTGTAGATACTCCCTCATAGCTAAATTTAATGATAGAGGAGAGGGGGTAAGCTTAGCATGTCAATACGGGATGGGAAAGGAAAAATGAGTGTTGAAAAATGAAGCAAGAATATTGGGGAACAAGGTCGGAACATGGTGGGAATGGGTTGGTAATAGGGTGGGAACGGTATGGGAACGGGGTCAAAACATATCTAGTTATGTACTATAGACAAGTTACTATGATCGGTGTCCAAGAAATTGCTAAGGTACTTCTTATGAACAAAGTCATGACTCATGACAAAGCACATAGTCCAAGTTATCAATCAACAAGGCTAGTGTTTAAAAATACCCACCTATCATTCCACCAACTGACCAAGCCATCTTGGGGCAAGATTTCAACAAATTCTGGACAGCCCCTTTTTTTGATTTTTTTTTTTTTTTTTTTTTTTTTTTTTGATGATGCCTAGTTTGACATCATAATCACATATGGTACCATATCTTTTTCAAAAATCATTCAATTCCATATTTTTTTTGGAATGAATGCAAGCTTTTCAATATGATCACTTACACTCTTTTTTTCACAATCTTGTATCAAGTGTTTACACGGGAAATGCTTGCCCAAATATCCAAAAAGCCCAAAATGGGTTTCTTGGTCCTTTAGGGGTTAAAGCTACTCCTTGGGCACATCATGTATGAAAATGTCAAAGAAAAAAAATGAAACATCCACTTGTAGTGAGCTGCTCAAATCACTATGTTGCCAAAAAACAATGCTTGGGCCTTTATGAGTTAATTGTTCAAAAGCAAAAATGTGGATGTTCAACAAAAACACCCAAAGTAACAAGTCAACTAACAAACTAATATATTACTTCAGGAGTTGCAAGTACATAAGCAAAAATGGCTTGTCAACTTGTAATAGTAATATTGCAAATGTTCATTCAAATATTGTAAGACATGTGTTAAAAAAGTGTAATATGGTGTATTGAAAAAAAATAAAAAAGACTTGACTTCAAGATTTCCATAAAAATATTCAATATGAATTTGGAATAAAGCACAAAAATTGGAGGGTTGAAAATTTGAAGCAAATAATTTGGAGTAATGAAATAAAGATCAACCAGCTAGGCTTTGTTGAATGTCTGTGAATCTAGAGAAGACAAAAGACAAATGGTTTCTAAATTAAAATTTGAAGGAATAATAAAATCTGGTAGATGGAACTTAATGATTTGGGGATATTTTACAGCCAAAGGTGGTATATGCATGACCAAAATTGATAATTATCTTAATGCCAAGTTATATGTGAAAATCTTCAATAGCAAATCGATTGCAATATTTGAGTATGATGGGTACAAAAAAAATTATTGTCCAATTAAACTAATTAAAATATATGGCAGAATTGATAAAAGAAATTGTTTAAAAAAAATGAAGTCAAGGTGCTAAAATGACCTCCACAATCCTTCAACTTTATCCCAATAGAACATAAGTAAGGAAATTAAAAAAAAATACCAAAGTTGTACAAAGAAAAATCAAAGAACATGTTTGACCTATAAAAGCGTATAAAAGAGATATAAAATATTATTTTGGCTAAAACATGCTTGACT
The DNA here is from genome assembly GCA_963920765.1 of Ulota crispa. Classification (NCBI taxonomy): domain Eukaryota; kingdom Viridiplantae; phylum Streptophyta; class Bryopsida; order Orthotrichales; family Orthotrichaceae; genus Ulota; species Ulota crispa. The sequence goes on from OY987246.1 coordinate 5,069,261, forward strand.
TTAATAAAGAGCATGCCTAAAAGAATAAATTCATTGTTGAAAGAAAAAATAGGATTTACTAAGTATTAATCAAATAATAAAAGTGATAGTAACTTAAAAGTCAAAAGCAAAAGGATAACAATGTAATGGTGTCACAAAAAAATTCAATTCTTTGTCAAAATGCATAATTTGTTAGCAAGATTACATGGTTAAATAGGCAAGATGATTATCTACACAATGGTTGTAGTTTCATATGTATTGGTAAAGTGACTAAAAAAGTATGGATCTTCAAAATATAAAATTCAAAACATTGTTATCATTTTGCTTCTCATTGTATTGGCTCCACTAAAAGGTTTTTAGCAATTCTAAAAAACATCAAGAAATTTGAGATATTGTCTTTGATGACATGTAGGCTTATAGGGACCATATTTTCACTCAAACAAGAAGATGATAGAGACTCTCTAGGTTTCAAATGTGCACATACTCTAGCAAATATATTGTAACGAGGTATGTGAACCAGAAGTGTAAATTTTGCATATAGCAATAGAAGAACACTATTAGAAAATGAGACCTCAATCAACACCTTTATGTTAATTTGGACATCTTGATTTGCACATTTTGAATAGAGTTGTTGTTGAGTAAGACGTGCCATGTTAATTAGGTCAGCTTGATTAGGATCTTGTTTTCTACTAATAATACCATTAGAGGAAAAATGAGCTCAAGAGAAGGCTCCTATATCTTGACAAACCACCCTATTTATTGAGGTAAGAGAAGTATATGTAAGGTACCTACACAAGTGTCTCTACCTTATGTGAAGTACTCAAATGTACCATGGTACATAACAAAAGGATTGATGATGAAAAACAATATTATAACATGATAATGACAAATGCAAGGACCTTAAGTGGGACACAAGAACAAACTAGGACTAGAGTCACTAGACTTCCCAATCAAACAAGGACACTCATCAAACAAAAAGCATATGATATTGTAAAAAGAAATTATTCCCATGAAGTACTTGTAAGAGGGTATAGGGGATTAGTCTCTTTTTATTTGAAAAAGGACATTACATTTAAATGCTTTTGACCCCTCCAACCACTTCCCATAGGGGCCTTCTCTTGGGCTCATTTTTCCTTTAAGGCTACTAGATGTTTGTTGATCAACTCCAGAGATTTTGCAGAGTTACGAGAGAGCTTGACACAAACTCACAAGTTTTTAGGAGCATGAAATCTTTCAAAGCTTTTCATGAACAAATTCAGAGTGCCTACAATTCCAAGTGCAATGAGCTTTTTGAAAAACTAGAGTTTTGCAAAAGCTTCATCAAGACACCGCTTACCATTAGCTCCACACACATGGAGCTTAAGAACCTCCTCGTTCAATGTCGTACGGGGCATGGCGGGCCCCCACCTCCGACCTGCTTTTGGGGGGGAGCCGCAGGTTTGAGTGGCCTTCCCTTGTGGGTAAAAGTGACCCCTCTCTCATTACAAAGTTCTCTCCACAGGTTTGGATGGCCTTCCGCCGTGGGTAAAAGTGACCCCCTCTCTCATTACAAAGTTCTCTCTCTACTATTGTAGAATTTGGAGCAGACATGGAGCAGGCCAGGAGGTATTTCCAGGGTTTTTATATTAAAGAAGTGAGAGGGTCCATTTCCACCATCATTTTTTAGATGTGTATGTGTTTTTTTATTGTTTTTTTTTTGGAATGCTAATACATGATGTAGATAGTGGTTTCTTTCAATTTGAGACTAATAGTTTATAGGCATTGAGAGCTTGTGAGGTTTTCCTTGTTTTCAAGTTTTAAGAAGCAATTTCAAGTGAAAATTTGAGTTGAAGTTGTTGATGGAGTGAACATGGAGCCCTCTTTTCAAGCTCAAGTTGTTCTCTTGTGGATGATGCTATCCAAGGCTTTAGATAATTCTTTGAGTTAAAAATCAAAGGCTTGGAAAGTTTTGAATTTTGGTAGTGGGGCTTCAATTAGGGTTCATTTTTTCTCTTTGTTGTGGTTGCTTGCAAAAGAAAAAACCTAATAATTCTAGAATCTTTTGGGTTGAACCTAGACAATCAACACATTAGAATTATGCAGAGAGAGTAGTGTAGAGATCTAGTGATGCAATGCATCACAATAAGTTTCAAATTTTTTATAGGATGAGTTTTGATGCTTTTGAAAATTTGTTGAGTTTGTTGACTTCTTTTTTGAAGAGTGAGTGTATGAATCAATTAAGGCTACAACTAGAAATTAAAAAAAATTCTAGCATGTGTGCTTTACAAATTTGCACATGGCCATAGTCCAAAACATATGGCCGATAGATTCAAAATTGGAACTTCAACCATTAAAGAGTATATAGACATAGTTTGTGACATACTTATAGATAAAAATAAATTATTTAGTCATTGTATTAGTATTTCAAGTAGAGACAACATTCAAAACATTATTTCTAGTTTTGAAGAGCTTACCCATTTGCCCAATGTATGTGGTGCAATTGATGGGACGCACATACCATTAACTACACAACCTAGCAAGTTGGTGACATTAGCGGCTAGTGATTTTTTCAACGTGAAAAAATTCCATTCTATCATATAGCAAGCAGTTTGTGATTCACGCAAGATTTTTTGGAACCTATGCGCCAGCCAACTAGAGGGAGTACACATAGAGACCAATTGAAAATTGCTGGTTTGAATAAGGAATTGAGGAATCTTGAGATTCTTCAAAAATCAATCATTGCGGTAGGAGGTATAGGGTGCACGCCATATTTGATTGGAGATGTTGCTTATCCTATTTGTACCTACTTGATGAAGAATTAGAATGCTCCAAATGACTTGCAAAAAAAGGGATTTGACAATTTTATGAACTCCGGAAGAATTGTCATCGAACAAGCTTTTGGGACATTAAAGAATAGATGTAGATTTTTGAAGAATTTTAATTCTATGGTTGATATGGCAACTAGAATTACAATAGCATGTTGTTGGTTGCACAACTATTGTAAGCTATAGAATCAATTGGAGCTTTATATGGCTACTGCAGGCTTGCATAGAGACCTTTTTGTTAGATTTGGAAATGCAAGGTTATGTATGGTCAGAGAAAGAGAACATGCAAAGCGTGAAGGAGAAAAACTTAGAGAAAATTTATTTTCTCAATGAATTTTGGAAAACCCTAATGTAGAGTGATCGCAATTACATTTGCATTACAAGTTATATTTCCAATGCTAATTCAAACACAAATGCATTTGAGTTTTTTTTTTTTGAAATTTTTATTTAATGTATTAGAATTATACGCAACTCAAATCAAACTCAAATAAAAAGCAATAAAATTCCATACAATATTGAAAAAGAGATTTTCAATGTAAAAGAAACCCTAATCTCAATCAAATCATAATCACTAATAACTACTTAGAACTTCCAGAAAAGTCTTTGGCCTTCAAAGCTTCAAAAAATAAAACTGTCAATTGAAGTTGGCCCTCTCTCTATTTTCTTTGTCATTCTTTATCAACTTTTTAGTAACTTGCAATTTCATCTTTTTCACCTCCAAAATTTCAGTAGAAAAAAAAGGTAATGGCCAAAGCAATAGACTCATCTCCTACAAGCATTTTCCCCTTCCTATTTTTTCCATGTTTATTCACTTGCCCATTACATCCAAGTTAATTAATTATTTGTGTGCGTGGTGACTATGAAAAAGTAGAATCCGTATGAAGAGGAGGAAGAATGTTAGGCAAATGCTTTCATCATCATCACTAAGAATGTGAACATCATGGTGTTCCAATCTAACCCCATGATCTACACCATGAAACAGATCATGAATTCTAGCAATACTACTAAAAATATTATCAAATATGTCATACTACGGAATCTAAGTAGAAGATGATGCGTTAATTTGTCTTTGCTTGGTTTTTTCCTCTTGGTACATGGACTTCATCTTTCCCCACTTGTCATGTGTCTGCTGCCTAGTCCTCTAAGCGTCTCCCGGAAATTGCTTGTTGAGCTTCAATGCAAAAAACTCTTGATTCAATTGTTTGAAAGGCTTTCGATCAAACTTCCTATATTTCTCCTCACACATGTCTACAAGGAACTTCAAGATCCCCTCCTTCCACTCTCTCTTTAAACTAGAAAAACACCTTTGTCCTTCTCTTGGATCACTTGAGAACCACCCTCTTTTTCATTGTCAAACATTAGTGACATTATTCCCCCTCTAAGAAGCTCCATAATATCACTACTATTTAGAACTCCAACTCACTCTCTCTATCAAGCTCTCCATGTTGCTCCTATTGAAAGAGGCGCTTTGTTGCTGCTGGAGAGAAAAAGAACCTCTGCTGCACTAAATTTGAGAAGCTGTTAAGAGAGTGCTTTCAAGATTTGCTTAGTACTAAGTTTAGCTCAGGGGATTTACTTAGTAGATGAAAGAAGGGAATAAACAAACTGTGAGAGCTCTAAGCTTACAGTCCGTAAGCCTTGAGCTGTGAAGGCTGGAGCGAGCAAACCTGCATCCTCGCACCCTCATATGCGACGCTGCACGGGCTCCGTAAGCCTCATGTACATGGGCCTATTGATATCACGGATTGTTGGCATGTCGGCTCTTGGCGAGCGAGCATGAGCTCCAATTTCAAAGTCCAATGGCATTGGAACTCATTTGTGAAGAGATTTTGCGTTTGTATCCTACATTGCCAGCAAAAAAAACATAAAGAATTACTACAAGGGAGCAATGTCAATTTAGATATTTTTGTCAATTAGGTCACCCTGATTTGGACATTTTTTGTCAATTTAGACATGTTTTTGTCAATTTGGACATTTTAGTCAATTTAGTCATGTCATTGTGGACAATTTCTCTTGACATTAATGTTAATGAAAAGGTGCATCCCGAAATCTTCAAAATTGTGAAATGGCCTTGCTTTATTAGAGAAGGTGTTTCTTACTTGGTCTTGTAGCTGCAGTAATTGTGGTTGATGACCTACCATATAATTACCTCGTTGAACTGCATCGTAACAGCGAGGGTGCACCACACTACAAAAGAACTTTGTCAATTTGGTCATTTTTTAAGATTCAAACGTGTCAATTCAAATGTTTATTTGCAATTCAAACTTTTTTCTTTTGTCAATTTAGATAGGTTTAGTCAATTTGGGTAGGTTTAGTCAATTTGGACATATAAATTCGGACATTGTTTTTGGTGCAGTAACTCACCAACACAAGAGTTGGAACCACCAAATTCCTCATAACCATAAGGTCTTGACGATCTTGAACCTGCTGACTACGATGAGCAAATAAAATATTCTTCAAAGCACAGAAGGAATTCAATTCAGTCTTTTGGAGGACGGGATTTGAGGGAGAGCTTGAAGGCCTTTAACCCCTAAAAGACAAACCAACGTTTTCACCAAAAACTCTCCAAAATTGCCATTTTTAGAGCATCAATCAAATTTGAAGAAAAGAAACATTTTTACGCATATGTGACTGTAGGATCTAGTTTTAGAAGATATGGAAAAAATTTCAGAATTTTCCACCATGTGGATTAGAAAATAAAATAGTTTGGGTATTCAAAAATGTTTTTTTAGGTCTTTTTAAAAAGTGGGCAGCTACCTTTTAGAAGGTGAGATTCCTAAGGAAAAAAGGCCTTATGGGTAGAGCTTCTCTAGATTCCTTATTCCACATCAGTAGGGTACATGTCAAAAAAGTTTCAAATCATTTGGAATTGTAAAATACATGGGAAAAAACAGTAAGTAGAAAGAAGTAGAGAATGTTTTAAAACACTAAAGTGTTAAGAATTTAATTATGAAATTGAAAAATGCCAATTCCAATTGTAGTATTGCAATAAACCCTTTACATCTTTAAGTTTTTTTTTTTCTCAAAATAATGAAAATTGAGTAAAATAAAGGACTTCAAAGTTTATTTTAGAGTAGAGAATTGATAATTGCCCACAAACAAAAATGTCTAATAACTTTCATCTCATTGATATAAATGGAATGATTCAAAGCTTTCTACATTCACATAAATCTACTAAACCAATTTCAAATTTTTATTTCTAAAAAAAGTGATTTTTATAAAGCTACCCAGAATGCCTACTTAGGCAAAAAAACAACATATGAGGTCATTTGTTCATACTTCCAAATGTCATGAAATTTAGTGCATATAAAAGATGAACCTTGTTCCCAGATTTTCTTTAAAATTCAGCCTAAAATATGAAAATCTCCAATCACAGGTATCTGCCCAAAATCACTATGTTGTTAAAAAAAGGGGGCTTGGTCTTTTAGGGGTTAAAGTTAAACCATGCATTAGGGTTTGTAGAGCATTTATACAACAAAGAAAGAGGGATGCAATAGGGGTAGTCACACCTTCTTTACCCTATTTTCTATGTTCAGAGAATGGAACATAGCAGTTTCTATTTAACGTGAGAATTTTTTCTTCACCTTTCGAGGAACGGAATGGGGTGAAGAGATCTTTGCATGCAAGGTGTTTATTGAACCTTGCCACTTTTCCACCTTAGCTCCTCTTGCTTTCATCAAAATAAACCATTCTCCATTTTGCATTCTCCAATGTCCACAAAAGGGGAGGCACACCTTCTTCATGGAGAAGTGCTCCTATTGGCTTTTATTTCCACTCCACAACTTCTCATTCTTCATAGAAATTTTAGTCTTTTAGAAGGTGTGACTACCTCTAATGTTACTTCTTCTCCTCCATGGTTGTTTCTTGGGAGGGTTTTGGTTGTCATTACTGCGTAGCTTTTTAGTTTTTAGTTTGCCAAATGTTGTTAACGCCATATTAGATAAATTGGGAAAAAGGGTACATTTTGGGACTTCTGAAGGTTGTAAGTGATCACCTACAACCAAGCTCAGCATTTTTTTTTGTACACGTGCTCTCACATGAGAGGAGGAATTTGCAAGAGAAAAAAATTTAGTGGCTCAGATTGAATTTGCTACCTTCAAATATGGTTTTGGGTGACTTCTCTGGATCCACGTGACGTATAAATTGGGACCCCCTATTTTCCCAATTTACCTAATTAGTATGGTGTTTGTTTGTTGTTTGTCTGTTTGGTTGGTAGATTATTTCCTTGTTTGTTTGTTTTCTTCTTCATTCCATGATAAAGGAACAATAGGATGTCTCAATTTGTAGACATAATGTTTACAAATATAACTCCTATATTTCCTGATTTTGCGGCAAGGGTTTTTGAGAAGTGTGAGACCATTTAGATTTGAGAGGTTTAACCATTTAAGGACCGTGGTTGATTTGGGAGGTGGGCAATCCTTTGTATGACCTTTTGGGGGAAATTTTCAAACTTTTGAATACAAATGTTTACAATAGATCTAATCGTAGAGATGGAAGTATCTTGCAAGGTTTAGTGTTATGCATCATGAATTATGCTCACTCTTTAGTTGTTATGGTCATCATTTTGCATTTATTGGTATATTTTCAGCAAGTGCTCTTTTAGTTTTTTCAACCATCTAGCCACATGCCACCTTAGATTGGCCTGATTATTGTCCTAAACTCTTCACTTTTCAATTCCCCAGACCCGTCCCCTTTGCCATGTCATCAAATTCCTTAACATGCTCTTTTTACAAATTGAAAAGAGTCAAAATTGACCACAAACAAGTCAACCGGTCCTTAAAGGGTTAACCCCTAAGTGTCTTACTAAGAAAATTTAGCATACCTCCAACATGAAACCTTCAACACATTCCCCAAGTTTTTGGAAAGTTGAACAAGTAATCACATAATCCAAACCGGTCATTCTATACCCAACTATAAATTAATCCCTAAAGGCCCAACCAATGTTTTTTGGCAACATAGCAATTTTGGGCAGCTCACTATAAATGGATTTTTCTTTTTTTTTCTTTGAAAAATTCACACATGATGTGTCCAAGGAGTAGCTTTAAGGTCCAACAAATTTCATAACTTTTGACTTCATGGTTCAAAAGTTTTTGCATGATATGTAGTTTTCTTTGTTTAGGGGGCAGTCCGGGTAGCTCAAAAAAATTCTTTAAAAATTACATTTTTTGAATTTTGTTTTTTGAAATTGGTTATTTAGATATATATATATATATATATATATATATATATATATATATATATATATATATATATCCTTGGGAAGCTTTGAATCATTCAATTTTCATCAATGAGATGAAAGTCATGAGGAGATTCTGTTTGCTGATAGTTATGGATTCCCTATCCTAAAAAATACTTTTAAGTCCCGTGTTTTATTCAATTTTTAATATTTAGGAAAAAAATTAAAGCCAAAGTATGTTGATTGTTTATTACAACGTTTTGACCATTGGGATTGGAATTTTTGTTTTTCATAATTATATTCTTAACAATTTAGTGTTTTGTATCATTCTCTACTTCTTTTTACTTATTGTTTTTTTCCTATGTGTTATACATTTCCAAATGATTTGAAAATTTTTAGGTGTGTACCTAACTTGCCTTGAAGAATGACTACAAAAAATTACAACTATTTTGAAACTTTTTTCATACAAATATGACCTTGTGAAGTGCAGCTGCCTAGATTTTTGCACGGACAAAAAACAACTTTTTGTCAATTCAAACTCAATCACCTAACAATCCACATGGCAGAAATTTCTGAATTTTTTTCCACATCTTTGGATACTAGTGTACTACAAGATCTTATGGTTAGATTTGTTCAAAAATAACTTTTATCTAAAATTTGATACTTGCACTACAAATGGCAATTTTGGGGCAATTTTGATGAAAACATAGTCAAAAGCCTTTAGGGGTTAAATGTTTTAAACCAATTTGATTTCAAATCCAAGTAAATCTGCAAAATCCCCATCGTTGAGAATCTCATGTTTTCCAATTTGGGCAACAATTCAAAATATGGATTTTGGACTTTCATGTAATATTTTCTCAAAAAAAACATTTACCGAATGGTTGATTCCATGAGATTGTGTCTTGCTATACTTGATGGAAAAAAAAACTCCACAAATGGATAAAAAATCCAAAGGATATGGTCACTCAAAGTAGCTAGATCCCACTAGCTCCTTACTTTAGAGCTATAAAAACCTTGCCCAAATCAAGAAAAAAAAAGTGACACATTACCAAACTTCTCCTTTGTACAATAGGAGACATGAGAGCACCCATCCCATCCGCTCTCTAAGCCGCTCCCTTTGTTTGCCCAAAGACATTCTTCACTTAATTGTTGAAAAATAGAATATTTTCCATATTCCATGTAGATTCTAGAACAAAGGAGGCACTTCAAGGAACAATAAACCGATCAAAAAAATTCTTGAACTAACAACTCCATTTGGATTTGAGTGGCAGACCAAAATTTGAGCTAAAAATGCCTCTTTTGTATACTTTCACACCTCCAAGCACCTCCTTTGGCCATATTGGGTTCTTTGGTCCTTTAGGAGTTAAGGTGGGAGGCTCATGTTCTGCTCAAGTTCTAAAACTGTCCACCTTCTCAAATGTATTTCATGTGTACATGTTGTTTTTCATAAGTTTCAACAATGTACAAGCAAAGTACATTTGAGGAGGTGAACTGTTTTAGAGCCCTATGCCCTTTTCATTTCAAAATTTTATAATTAATTACAGAAAGCTCCAAAAAATGTGAAACAACTTGAGTTAGATGTCAATTCTTCTTGTCTTTCAAGGAAAATTTACTAAAAAATATTTCAAGAAGCTTCACCTCTCCAAGATTCAATTTCAACCCTTAGATGCTCCATTCATGAGCCTCCTACCTTAGCACTAAATAGTACCAAGTATATGTTTCAATAGATGAAGGACCTAGCAAAGCCTAGAGTTTGAATTTGAGACATTTGGGTCTTAGCTTTTATTTTTTTGAACGCATGTGCTTAACCCTCAAACGACCACATGGAACCATAAATCTTGGCTGTATTGTAATTCTACAGTGTTACAAATCTGATTTTTGTTCTTTTTTTGACGTGGATTGTGAATCAGAGTAGCTAGACAAGAGCGCTTGCTCTTGGCGCTCTGGCAACGTGTTCATTTTGGGGATCCACCGCAGGGATCTGTAAGCCGCAGATATGCTCCAGCTACGTATTTGTAGCCCACCTCCAATACAAATGCTTTGCAAAGTCAGTAAAAGATCGCAAAAACATGCTGAATATTGCAAAAGGTGGAGACAAACATCAATACAGAACCCTCAAAAATCCAAGTGAAATTCAAAACAACAACACCTCTAAATACAGGAAAAATACCCTATTTTAACCGCAGTGGCATGCTGGGTCGTTTAGGGTTAAAATACAATCGAAGGAATAGCAAGGGGTATTTGGGGCCATCATTGTGCACCTCACAAGGGAACATAAACCACGTTTGTTTAGGTCAATTTAATTTGGATTAATCATAGGCTTAAACATGAATCCACATAAACAATTGGAGGATTGGTACTTTTCACAATGGATTCATCACGTATCTTAGTATATTGTGTAACAAGATGGCCTCAATATTTATTAAGAGGACCTCACAATTTTTCAAATTTTCATAATGTGAAACTCAAGGGTGTAGTTGGTGACAGCTTCTTCTACTTGTTTGGACCAAAATATTTAAATTTACTTAATTCCTTATTCTCCAAATTGTATAGGTCGGTAGAACTGATTTTGTTGTTCTTTATGGTTCTCAATCTGTTCTACGGTCCCACTTTTTTTTCAAACACCACTTTTACCATCCAAAGATCATAAGCAACTCTATCTCTTTAAGTTTCAAAAAGAAGTTCTATTCAAAATGCATTGTTCACAATTTGCTAATGATTATTTATCAAAAGTCAGTAAAAAATCAAACAAAATTAATCTTCTATGCCCACTTTCCACATGGCATAGGTGCACTTATGCACCCCTCACCTTAACAACATGACGTTAACCTTCATGTTCACATACTTTAAAAAGAGCACTATTTTTCACTAGTAGAAACATGGTCTACATAGTCCAAACTTTAAAACTCACACTTGGTGTAACTCATCGGTTTACAACAAGTTAAACAAGACGTGGGTCTTCAAACTTAGTCTACACATACCATGTTTATGTTAGGGAATTGATATGTGCACACCGGGGGTTGATCTTTGCACACTCCATGCGGGGTAATTTATTGATTTCTACTATCAAAAAGCTGCATTTGAGAATTTTGAATTCAGATTTGGACTTAGAGACCATGATTTAGTTTAGAACCATAAAAAAAGTTGTAATTGAACAACACTTAGTGAAAAAGCTTAGTTAGAGGGAAAAGTATTACTTTTGCTTTTGTTTATAAAAAAAATAAGTTTTTTTCATTGAATGTTGTTCAATCACAACTTTTTTTATGGTTCTAAACTAAATCATGGTCTCTAAGTTCAAATCCAAATTCAAAATCCTCAAATGCAGCTTTTTGATGGTAGAAATCAATAATTTATTCCGCAGGGGGGTGTGCAAATATCAACCCCTGGCTGTATACATATCAATTCTCTTATGTTAATGTTCAAATTGTACCCAAATGAGAACATATCAACTTGAAGCGATTAAAGAGTATTGCATCACTAGAACTAAAAATTGTGATTCAAAGAATGATGTCCACATACACATTAGAGTAACCATAGCTATAACAATCCTAGCTCCTAAAACCATGAACCTCCTAAACATGAGAACCTCCTTTCACTAGAAAAAAAACAAGGATAAACAATTGCCTCAAATCACAACAACTAGGTCACCAGAACTGCCTTGAACGCAATATTCATTAAAAGGGGAAAACATGTGTTTCATTTTGTATTTCACCTTAATCCCAAATAGCCACCTTAAACTAGATTCGAAGGTATTAGATTTAGTCTGAGCCATTAAGATTTTTTCCCTCACAAATTCCTCCTCTTAGGTGAGGCCACATGTACCAAAAAAAATGCTGGAGCTCATATTAGGGTGACCACCCTAATTTTGCAAAAGTCCAAAAATGTAAGCTTTTTCCCTTTTTAATGAATATTGCATTCTTGCAATTGCACAAACAACTGCGCGACTAGATTGTAGTTGTGCACATGTTGTGCAGTTGTTTGTGTAGTTGCAAGGTAGTTTTGGTGACCTAGTCGTTGTGATTTGTGGCAGTTGTTTATCCTTGTTCTTCTTCTAGTGTTTTGAGCACATCTATAATAACACTTTATAGACAAAGATCATAATATATTGACTTTGAACTGTAAAGGAGGAAGGAGGCTTTGCATCAAGAGAAGTTACCTTACAAATGTTTGAGAAAATTTGAGTTTGAAACCCCATACTCAATCAATATGGAGTTGCATGTTACATATGAAGTGTATCTAGATCAAAGCAATGTTCAAATACACTCCACATATAACATACAACTCCATATTGGTCAAATATAGGGTTTTGAGTAGGTATATTGCTCAAAAAGAAAGCCAAAATGCTACATGGATCAGGGACCAAGAAATATTTGAGACTTTTTGGTAGATTTCCTTCAATTCATGTATTGAACCAGCTTATCAAAGAGCTCTTTTGGTTATTTTTTGTATTCACACTAAAAATAAAAAATTTAAAGACTTTTGACCAGTTTTTAGCCAAAGTTTATAAATTGCAGACGGTTTTTTCTCATTTCACTTGGCTAGCGTTGAACTAGCGGTCGGTTCTTCCCGGACCTTGACATGGATAGATCCTCTTGTACCATAGCTGCTTGTTCATACAAAGTCCACAAAACAAAAGATCCTCTTTCAAGTGCCAACAAGGCTCAACAAAAACCAAGACAATTTAACAATAGAACCCATGCCCAGGTGCTCATTCATATGCAGTAAGGTATTGTAACATCACAACTAGAGGAGACTTAGCAATTCACAAGACCTTCCCCACGATTCACAAGACCTTCCCCACGTACTCTTTCAAACAACACTCAAAGATACATACATCTCAAATACGTGCAAACAAAACTTGCAAGAACAAATAGACTCCATAAATAATTGAAAATAAAATAAAACCAGAACACCAAGGGAACTCATCCTCCATCACACAAACAAGCCACAGCTCAATGCGAGCTTCATCAATATTACAATAACAACAACAAGCTCTCACCTACTTGCAAAAAACTGCAAACCTTCATCAGGAGCCATGTCAAATACTTACTGAAAGTCGTAACTACTTAGAATACAGAACTAAATGAGGAGATCTCTCATTGTCAACGGTATTTTTTCCAACTTCGGTACCTTCTCCATCTCCGAGGATTTATGCTTGATGGTACTAGATTCAACCTTCTCTTGCTCAGCAAAAACATCCTTTTCTTGCTTGGAAATAGCTTCTTTCTCTTGCTCAACAAAACCACCTTTCTCCTGTTTTGTAGAATCATTTTTCTGTTGGTTTGTAGAAACATCTACAGCACTCTCGGATTCCTTTTCACCCTTTTTTCTTCGAATAGGAAGAGGATGAGCTTCAGTGTTGAACACGAATTCTGTCAAAGGTAGGACCGTAGTGTCGCCAAACAGAAGGTACAAGTATTTGAGAGTCTCTCCGAGGAAGAAGGTTTCCATTTTGTTTCTCATGGGAGCTGGGACAGTCGTTACGTCGTCAAGAGATGAGTAACCCCCGGAGCTCACCTTCGTGTGAGCCTCAAAGGCCTGAAATATGTTCCAGCCCCAGTCTCGGTACCTGCAGAAAAAGAGCAAACGAAATACCAAGTTTTCACCATACATGAAAAAAGCAAAAGTCCCGCATCTACCAAAGTCCACGAATGTGGCTAACTTTTAGCAAAATATCTACCGAATTCTTATTAGGGAAAATTTCATGGATACCCCTGAAGTTTGCCATATTTTCATAGATACCCCTGCTTTTTCAGAAATTTCACAAATACCCTTGGACCAAAATTTTCAAGCGTTTGTTTTGTTGTGCATGCCACTTCCCTTCTTCCTTTATACACACGCATAACAAGAAAGAAGTAGTGTGCGCACAAAGGGAGAAGGAAGTGAATTGCACAACAAAACAAACGCCTGAAAATTTTGGTCCAAGGGTATTTGTGAAATTTCTGAAAAAGCAGGGGTATCTATGTACATACTGCAAACTTCAGGGGTATCCATGAAATTTTCCCATATTAAAATGTCCGTTTGAAATTACTGGTTCTACACAATCTGCATTTGAAGATAAAATGACAAGTACAAAGAAGTGCCAAGACGGTATGTTTCATGTAATCCTTACTTGGAATCTTCGGTGATTCGGTAAAGCAGGAATAGTGATTCCACTGTTTCTGGACGGAGGAGGTTGTGACGATCTGCAGGTTTGATGTGAATGTCATGCTTGTAAAGAGATTCTGGCCTCCCGCCTTCAACGTCCACATTTTCTTTCTGGGGAAACAAAAAATAGGGACCCACACAAGTTCAGATGCAAGGGAAACATGGAACCCTAAACGGTAGAAACACTGCATGACTTGAGTTTTTCAGGATGAACTTACATCAGTGTTGAAATAACTTATCTCCGGTGCAAGTCCTGTATCAGTCACGTTATATGTTTCATAGCAAGTTCTTCCTAATTCCTCTGCCAGCTTCAAGTCTTCCAGGTCACGAACACTCAAAAGATCTGAACAAAAAAACAACATCACACAAGAAACCAACGTCTCAACAAAGTTATAAAAGCTCAAAAACAACTTCTGCAAAGAGAGGTAAAGAATCACTTTAAAAACAACAAAGGAGTGGTTGGGCTAATATCCCTGAGCTTGGTGAGCCTATAAGTAAACCATTCTACTTCCTGTAAATGCAAATCTTACCATTTTCCATTGCTTCCTTTATAGTAAGACCTCTGGTTGCACCCAATGCGAGATTCCCTGCTAAGAAACAAACCTTGAAACACATTCACCACCAGCAGAAAGAATGAGTAATCCAAAAACTGTAAACTCTTTGCATTACTTAGAATCAAAAACCACCACAGCCCAGACGAGCAATTTTCTAAGAATAAAAGACATTTTGTAGGAGTGTATATAGGGTTCATTCTAGCAAGAAGTGTAGAATTATACCAAATGGTCCATTTTTGGGTGAAGAGCAGAGTTAGGCCCATGCGGCCGCTCTCCTACAAAAACCAAGCCATTTGGCTGGGACTGTGAGACAAGCCTGTGCTTCACGCCATTCATCGCCTCGTCATACATTTCCCTCAAATACGCCACACTGGATGCATTATACGCAGCACCTCCATGCTGTATCCACACTTTAAGCAAATACTCGTAATAACTGTCTCCTCGAGATCCCAGTCTTATGTTATTCCCTTCAAATTGTCCTGTATCTGCACTATAACATCATAACCTCAAAACGGGGTTATTCCACATGACCACCACTCCAAAAGCTCACATCCAAAGGTAAAAAACACAAAGATTTAAGGGAAAATTTCATGGTTACCCCTGAAGTTTGCCATATTTTCATAGATACCCCTGCTTTTTCAGAAATTTCACAAATACCCTTGGACCAAAATTTTCAGGCGTTTGTTTTGTTGTGCATGTCACTTCCTTCTCCCTTTGTGCGCACGCTACTCTCTTGTTATGCGTGTGTATAAAGGAAGAAGGGAAGTGGAATCTACAACAAAACAAACGCTTGAAAATTCTGGTCCAAGAGTGTTTGTGAAATTTCTGAAAAAGCAGGGGTATCTATGAAAATATGGCAAACTTCAGGGGTATCCATAAAAATTTCCCAAGATTTAATAAGAAACATAAACAAGTGCAAATGCTGTCAGAGAGAAGCAGGCTATGAGAAACTCACTTTATGAAAATGGGCACTAGACCTTCGGTTTTCGGAAGTCCCTTGAAGTGTTCATAAACAGCCATAGCCAACTTCTCATAGTTGAGATCTCCAGTGACAAAGCTCAGATACGAAAACTCCAACTGAACAGAGGTAGCTTCAGCAGTGCTGGCATCGCCACCAAAAGTGCCTGCAGCGTGAGCTGTTCTGTCTCTCAAAATAACATCAGAGTAAGGAACTGGAGACTTGCTGCTTGTGAAGGCAGAAAGCAAGCGATCACCCAAGTCTTTTGCACAGTGTAAGTAAACCTCAGGATCCGGCCCTGAAATTGTACTCCCACTTACTCCCTTGAGATGGTAAGCACTCAAAAGACCACCTAAAACACGAATCGTTGTCTCAAACAGATTCACCTGCAATGGAAAATCAAACCTGCTTTCAGAAGTAAAAAAAGCAAAAAAATAACAACATTGTAAGCTAAAGCTACACATGTGAAAAAGACACAGGGCTAAAGATTGATAAAAATCCTTCCACCTGTCCTTTAGCTGCGATTCTGTTGAGTAATTCTTTCTGTATCCAAGACCCAGCCTCTTGCACCACATCCTCCAGTCCCATAATCATAGCAGTGTCAAGCGCATCAATCACAGTTGCTCCAAGTCCACCTAATCCATCTGTCCCTGATTTGCTCACTGGCTGCAACTCATCATATCCCATTGCAAAACTCGTGTAACCTTTCCAAGCATGCTTGAAAGCAGCCGAGACTTCAGATTGGCGTTTCATCCACATGTCCTCTGTAGTCTGAAGCAACAATAGCATCCAAATATGAGCAGTTTGTTCCCATGCAAAAATCTGCTGTCAAAGTTTTAGATCTAAGGTAGGAGGCTCTAATTCGGTTCAGGCTCTAAAATGGTTCACCTCCTCAAATGTACTATTTTTGTACATGTTGTTTTTCATAGGCTTCAACAATGTACAGACAATGTACTGTACATTTGAGGAGGGTGAACCATTTTAGAGCCCTATGCCATTTCAACTTCAAAACTTCAGAACTAATTCCACAAAGCTCCAAAAAAAATGAAACAACTTGGGTCAGATGCCAACTCCTCTTGTCTTTGAAGGAAAATTAACTGAAAAATATTTCAAGAAGTTTGACCTCCCCAAAATTCAGTTTCAGCCCTTAGATGATCCATTCATGAGCCTCCTACCTTAGTGCTCAAAGTGTGATGCAAATACAAGAGAAATACGAAAAAAGGAATGTGAATGTAGGAAAAGTTGCTTACACTGACACTGCTATGGTTACTGATCTGTGCTCCTGGGCTCTTGACATTCGGTGGTAGCGGTTCATTCCACGTTTCTGTACCGATTTTGCCCTTGATGTGTTTTCTGATTTTCTTCACATGATTTGCAGCAGGATGGTTGGGATGAGTCCATGCAAGGATCATCAAGCCCGCTATCAAAAGCAGCAACAGTATCTGAGCTACGCCACAAGATCCGCATTGCCTCCTCACATTGCTGTTACGAACAGCTTGCGCCACTGTCTGCATTAGTATGAACAATGCCAAGGATTACAACTGATAACAAAAAAAACACTTGACGAATTGGCTATGGAAGTTGAGCTTTAGGGTTTTACCCTGAGAGTCGACCGCCTTCGGAACTTGGCATTGTCGTACTTGGTGTCTTTACTCGTGTATGGCAGCACGGGCGCCATGTCGCATCACGCTCATGCCCTTCGCAACGCAACGAGGAGCAATAAGACTACTACGATTCGAAAAAAAAAGTGTAGATCGAGTGAGCGAGAAAGCTCCGATGTTATACCGATGCGCCGATCGCCGGAAATCCGATAATCAATGCTCGTAAACCAGTCATCCTAGCTACGTTTTCTTTGAAATCGATGACGACGACGAGGACGAGGACGATTACTAACTTTACGAAAAAACTCGTCGACCTAAACCTGCTCCAACTCTGTATAAGTCAACTTTCGTTCAGTTCTCGGCTCTCTCACCGACAGAGCGTTGTTCTGAAAATAGTCTCCACCGCAAAACCCGTGATCTCTTGTACGACTACAATTTTCGTTTCAATCGATCAATTTCTGCTCAACAAAGCAAACTTCACGTACGGGAACGGATCCCGAGAATGCGAGCTTACAGCTTCAATCTCCGACAATAACGTTCACTGGATTTTGACCAAAGAAGCACAAAAAAAAAGTGACAATAATGTGAAGAGAGTGATGAGCAAAAAGCTGGTTAGGAGAGATTTAGGTTAACCCTATAACCGTGGTCCCACAGACCACGCATGCGAAGTGAAGATGTGGCATGGCTTTGTTCGTAGCTGCGGATTTGATGACCGCGAGACTCTTATCCTCGTCGTCGCCACATTTGAGATCATTGTGCTGACACGGATGTTTTGTGGCTTTCGGTGACTTTGTGACATTCAAATCGGTCGATGTAGTTGCGTTGGAGCAATCCTGTTTTGAGATAGCGGAAGAGATTCAGCATGTCAACTCATTTGAGCCAATGCCGTGTGTTACAATGTGGATTCAAAGCTGACCTAATTCTGTGGAGGAGTGCTGGTTCTCCGGTTTCTTGCTCGTCAGGGTTAGGCCTGTCAGTGTGCAGACGTGGTCAATCAGTTGGTTTGAAAGATCGGCGAGTGAAATGCAGAGCTCCTGGAAGAGTGTGCTGCTCGATTAGGTCAGACAGAGATGCGGAAAGAACAGAAAAGACGAGCTCTGAGCTTTCAAGTTCGCTTTCAAATTCGAGTGACGAGAATGTGAAGAAGAAATGGGTAGTCGCCGCTTTGGCAGCCGTGGTGATGGTTGGAGCTGGAGAGCCGGCTATGGCGTTCAACTGGTTCGGGCAATCGCAAATGGAGAAGGACCCCGTGCAGCCGTTCACTCTCTATGGCAGCATCTTGTAGGTGACCCTTCTTCGCCTCCGCTCCTGCTCATCCTTCCAAACCCTAAACCGCAAGTCCACACCATTTTGCAGCCTTCTCAACTTTTTGCTAACCATCTTATAGGTGACCACACTCCCCCCTTCTCTTCTCTCTACCTTCTGAAATCCTAAACTGCAAATCACACCATGCCTGGCTGCATTTTGCAATACAACCCTTTTGCATTATTTTCAACCATTTTGCTATGCCAGCTTGTAGGTGACCCTTCTTCGCCCCTCCTCTTCTTCTGCCTACCCTTCGAAACCCTAAACTGCAAATCACACCATTTTACAACATTCTCAACCTCTTACTATGCCATCTTGTAGGTGACCTTACTTTCCCCTTCTCTTCTCTCTACCTTCCTAAACCCTAAGCCGCAAATCACATCATTTTGCAACATTCTCAACTTTTTGCTAACCATCTTGTAGGTGGCTCACTTCCCCTCCTCTTCTTCTTTACACCTTCGGAAACCCTAAGCCGCAAATCACACCATTTTGCAACACTCTCAAGCTCTTGCTATGTCATCTTGTAGGTGACCCCACTTCCCCCTTCTCTTCTCTCTACCTTCTGAAACCCTAAACCGCAAATCAGACCATGTCTGGCTACATTTTGCAATATTTTCAACCTTATTGCTATTCCAGCTTGTAGGTGACCCCTCTTTGCCATTCCTCTTCCCTAAACCTTCGCAAACCCTAAACTGCAAATCACACCATTTTGCAACATTCTCAATCTTTTGCAATGCCATCTTGTAAGTGGCTCACTTCCCCCTCTTCTTCTCTCTACCTTCTGAAACCCTAAACTGCAAATCATACCATTCCTAGCTGCATTTTGCAATATTTTCAACCTTTTTGTTATGCCAGCTTGTTGGTGATCCCTCTTCGCCTTTCCTCTTCCCTAAACCTTCCGAAACCCTAAAATGCAAACCACACCATTTTGCAACATTCTCAACCTTTTGCTATGCCAGCTTGTAGGCGAGCTTACTTTCCCCTTCTCTTCTCTCTACCTTGCGAACCTTAAACCGCAAATCACACCATGCCTGGCTGTATTTTGCAGTATTTTCAACCTTTTTGCTATGCCAGCTTGTAGGTGACCCCTCTTCGCCTTTCCTCTTACCTAAACCTTCTGAAACCCTAAACTGCTTTTCACACCATTTTGCAACATTCTTAAACATTTTGCTATGCCTCACTTCTTCGAGATCAATTCGACCTATTTTCACGAAGGTTAAGTTAATGAGCCAGTGTTTTGTTGAAGATTTGCAGTACCTTGGCTTTGCGGTACTGTCTTAATCATAGAAATGCGTTTGGCTAGTGCCAGTGAGGAGTTTTTTGCTCTGCATTTCTAATTTGGATGCTGCTGCTATGAACGCAGGAAGAAGTACTTGATCGAGGATGTCGTTGAAAACAAGGTCGTAGGCAGGAAGAAGGGATTCACAGCATCAGCTTGGTACATGCACTTTCCAGCTTCTGTTTTCCATATAACAAGGGTTTACTTAAACCTCTGCTGATTTCTTAGCTTGAACATGGTTTACTCCGTCCCATTTTTGCAGAAAAGTATGATAATCTTGAGATTTTTCTCCCATCGGTTTTAATGTGAGGGTGATGGAATGAGCTGGAGAAGTCGTGTTTGTCGCTTCTCTATGTATGTTTTCTCATGCGAGGGAGCTCTGTTGTTAAAGTTTCAATATACCTCCTGCTGTGCAGAAAAGCTCTTGGTTTAGTTTCTCATGACAAAAAACGCTAATTTGCATAAGAGATACTTTGGTATCTCCTGAGAAAACTGTTAAATTTGCAAGAAAGAAGCTCATTGAAATGGTTTTGGGTTTCTCTCAACTTTTAAACCTCCTGCAACAGATTGGACTTGTTTTATTATCTAATGTATTCTTCATGCTATGATTCAACCTCTTAAGCACTGGGAAGTCCTGTTTGATGTACTTACTTTGTATTCTTTTACTTTGAACACTAAATTTTCACAATCAAACGATAAAATGTAGTTTTGGACATTTCAAGTCTTACATTGGGACTTCGTGGTGGTTTACTATTTTGTTTTACAGTGTAAATGCGTTGGATGCAAACAAAGAAACTCCTGAACTGCAAGGCGTACCACCTGGTCTTAAGGTAATTCTTCTTTCTTTTCCCACTCTATTTTTGTAAAAAAAATTGGATATTCTTTTAAGAGGAAGTTACAAATACGGGCAATAAATCATAAAAGGAGTGCAAATAGGGACACAACTGAAAGTAATTATAAATGTGGTGTTTTTGCAATCCTACGTGCTACCCTCAATTCACAATGTTGTTGTTGTCCTTTGCTCTCAATATGCTCTTTGTGTGTCACTTGTTGTGTCTGGTGGTCGCCACTCATTGCCCCCACCTTTTGATATTATGAAAGGCTTGTTACCGACTTTGCCACTCACATGTGCAAAAGTTATGTTCCTTCTTGTTGTACTTGATCTTCCATTGTGCATTTTCTTTGTAGTGGTAGTTGTGGAGGTAAACCTTCTTTGGTGAGTTGGCTTGCCAAACACTAGGTAGTGAGTGGCAATATCGTGGATATTGTAGTTGCGCCCCTGTTAGTAATGACGTGTAATCATTTTGTGATTTTGTGCCCTTGTTTTTCTAAACTTTCCTTGTTTTCAACCATTTTTGTGACAGACACTTTATCGTTTTTCAGTTTCTCTTTCTTTAAAGTATGTACTATTGATAGCCCCTTTTGAGATATACTTCATACCTAAGATTCTAACGCATTGATTTGATTCTTTAGGTGACCATCATTGGAGAGCCATCGTGTTCAAAAGGACAAGGCCAGACAAGGGAGGAGTCTTGCACTGCTCCATGTAGAAAGGCATGCCAGGGTGCTGTGACTCAGCATTTGACGGAAGTGAAGGAGGAAACGGGCTACGTTTTGGATCAATCGGATGTCAAGAAAGTTACCGACACTTGCTCCGGGCAATGCTTCAATGAATGTAAGCTTACATGCTCTTTTGTACTCTTGCACTACAAGATTTCAGAAAATACAAAATTTCTATTTGCCACGTGTCATTGTAGAGGAATCCTATTATAGATTTTTGTAAAACTTGTATATTAGAAGTGGATTGCAAAGCAAGTTAGCATGTTTTTCTTAGAGCATTTGTATGAAGGAACTATACATTTTTTAAATGTTGATTATAGGTGTTTAACCTTATGTTCTCATGTACATCTTAGACACGAATCTATAGTAGTTGTTTTTTGTACACGAGTTGTAATTAAGTCTACTTACCTCACAAACAACACTGATTTGACTCCCTAGTTTTGTGACAGCCGATTCTAAGGCAAGTAAACATGAATTTTTGGAAAATTTATAAATTTATAAAGTCTTGATTGTACTACTAGCTCTTGTTTTTAGATTGTTTACATTTTAGACAAGAATCTAAAGTGGTTGATTTAGGTGTATTTACCTTATAAATAATATTGTGCTGACATTTTAGACTTGTGTTGTGGTGTTATTTGGAAGGTACCAAGCCAGGGAAAAGCATTTCTTTTGTGTTTCCATTTCGGCCCCACTAACCAACTTTCAAGTATCATATGAATTTTTCTGTAAGTCCGCGTGTATCCAATTCTTTTATAAAGGCTTTCTGCAAAGAGTGGACACTTATATTACACTTGTCCTTGGGTCAGTTTAGATTGCACATGTAAAAGCAATAACAATTTTAAAATTTGAACAAATAATCCATTGCTTTATGTCACATTTAACGAAACAATTGTCTAGTTCTTTTTATCTCAAGTATTTATTGCATGTCACTTGGGAACCTCTCCTAATTTCTTCTTCCTTGGAATTCTTGTAGGATTAAAAATTTGAGGTTAGACAAGTAAAACCTGATTCTTTGTGGAGGCTTTTGTGTTCTATCAAACCTTTTGTTCTCGATGTTTAATACGAAGTGGTCCTTACTAATTATTTCCTAAATCGCTGTGCTAATTAGGACTTCGTTGTTGTTGTATGGTGCAGGCCTTCTAATCAGGACTTTGGTAAGTTGAATTAGCGTTTATCGGGGCTGACGTGAATGGTTCAGTAGGGTTTTCTTTGAATCTATTGCTTTGACGTATGCACCGGTGTGCATTTTGTACAATTTATTTAGTAGATCCTAATTAGTAGTATAAAATTAGGATGATATGGGGAATTTTTAGTTTTTAGATATAATTTTGTAATGTTTTATACAAAAAGTCTGGTTACCTTGATTGAAAACAAACAAAAGGTGTGGAAAGTTGGTTAAAAGAAACCATCCCTATTCATTGGAGGGTAAGGAAACCCTTAACCCTAAACCTCAAGGGACAAAAGCTCATTCTTCTTCAACCCTCACTTTGGCTAGCATTCTTATTTGTTGTGGTTTATTTGAAATTCAATGGTTCTTGTTTTATTTGTTTGAAATTTATGAAGTCACACTCTTCATTGAGAGCATTTCAATTAGCTTCAACAACTAATTTCTACTAATGAGAATTTTGTTGTTTGGCTGTTTTTTCCAATGAGGTGTGAAAAATGCTTCATCCACATTTTGAACGCTTGAAATTAAATTGAGTCAATAATTGGGCCCTAAAATAAAGTGGTCTTATTAACTTTAAAATCAAGCACACCTGATATGATGGTCGCCGATTCAAAATACCTGTGACTTGAATGCTACGATTGTCCAAAGGGAACTTTACTTTTGTCGTCATACTATAACCCTTACGTACTCATGATCTGACTACTTGAACCCTACGCTGTTTTAGTTTCTTAAATCGACACTAGAGTTTAAAGCACAAGTATCTTAAACCCTCACTAAAAGTCACTCCCAAGGCAAACTTGACACTGATTTATAGAAAACAATATCTTTACTCCATGGCAGTATGCATTCAGAAATTTGTGCTACTTCACAGACGAGTACTAAAGAAAGTCTTGAATATTTTATGCAGAAAAATTGGTGGGACACAGATTGAAAGTTGGCGTGGGCAAAAATAATGTTCAATCCGAATCTTGAGCAAAGTTTTATCTTCTTGACTTCAAAGCTTCCAAGGAATGATGCCATGTACGCAAATACAATGACCGATCAGGACGTGAGACTTGACACATAATGTGAATTGCCCTAACTTTTATCTCTACCAATCAGATTCTAAGAGAGAATTTTTTTCTTCGGTAACAGTAAATAGAAATTAGTTTTGCCCTATACAGGTAAATATTCCATTTTACTAACTAGTACTACAGTATATGCCTCATTACCACGGGAACTGGATACTTGAATTGGTACAGAGACTCAAACCAAGTAGTGTCCTGGACGCCTTCTTCATCTTCATGGTTTGATAGAATGTCCCTTTGAGATTGACCAGTAGTCAGCTTCAGTACTGAAACCCCTAACATCTTCAGATGGAAACGATGCTCTTGCAATGAAACCTTTCAAAAAATTAGCTTTCGGTGATTGGACCCTCTAGCATGTCAAGTTCCTCATGAGCTTTAACCCCTCAACGCCCAAGCAGCGATTTTTGAGCTATGTAGTGATTTTGGACAAGCCACTACAAATGGGTTTTGAATTTTATTTTTATTTTATTTTCATACATGAAGTATCCAAGGAGTAGCTTTAAGGCCCAACAATTTTCATGACTTTGGACTACATGGTTCAAAAGTTATTGCATGATTTGTTGTTTTCTTTGCTCATCAGGGCAGCTTAGGTAGCTCAAAAACTTGTTCAAAAACTACATTTCAAGTTTTTTGTAAATTTTAAATTGGTTCTTTAGATCTACATATAGGTGGGAAGCTTTGAATCATTCAATTTACATTAATGAGATGTAAGTTATGAGAAGTTTTAGTTTGCGGGTAGGTAGACTCCACACCAACCCGCAAACTAAAACTTCTCATAACTTTCATCTCATTAATGGAAATTGAATGATTCAAACCCTCCCACCTATATGTAGATCTAAAGAACCAATTTAAAATTTACAAAAAACTTGAAATGTAGTTTTTGAAGAAGTTTTTGAGCTACCTAAGCTGCCCTGATGAGCAAAGAAAACAACAAATCATGCAATAACTTTTGAACCATGTAGTCCAAAGTCATGAAAATTGTTGGGCCTTAAAGCTACTCCTTGGGTATTTCAAGTGTGAAAATAAAATTTAACAAAAAAATTCCAAACCCATTTGTAGTGGCCTGCCCAAAATCACTACACATCCCAAAAACGCTGCTTGGGCCTTGAGGGGTGAACTCACGTCCCATGGGATAGTAGATATGTTGTTGTATAATTGGCATTTGCTACTGACAGCAAGAAGTTTCAATATGGGATCTCAAATAGCTCACCAGAACCACATTGACCTATATTCCCATTTCTCTGTTGATCTTAGTTGTAATATAGATGTGGATCCATTTCTAATATAAGAGAAATACCTTATATTGTATTGGTTGCAAAGGCACTTTTGAACCTTTAAGGGTTACCTAGAGAACAACATTACTTTTTGTTTTGAATATACACAATTGGATTAGCCGATCAAGAATACAATGTACAGTGGTGCTTGGTTAATGTTGACCTTTGTGACAAAATCAATTGGATATGATCACAGTCTACTCCTCTATTGTCTGAAATGTGTATTATGAGCCCGATTAAGGTCAAATACTTGCGTACAATCAACAATTGCTTTTTTGTCAACGCCCATTTTGACTCATCAACTAGAAAGACGTTTGGTTGGTGAACCAAAAACACACATGGAAAAACACTCTAAAATTACAACCACCAAAATTAAAAATAATGCTAATAAAGTGCTTACTTATGACCAATTTTTGGATAAGATCAACATTCTTTTTCTCTAACCCAAAGTGTTGACCTTATCCAAGCATCACTGTAATCGGGACTGTAATACCTTGTCATCTTCAAAGGTCGTTAGCGGTACAATGAGCTTGTAATCGGTATACGCCGTTGGAAAGAAATAAACATGATTTGTTTCCAGCTTGGTTTTTTTCAAACCAGGATTTCACCGACGGACAAATCAAATCGTCTCTCAAGCTCGGGATGGTTCATGCCTGGCACGACATGAATAGTACTCCTTCACTATCTCCACCTCACATTATTTTCCATCCGTAAACTGAAGAGCTCTTCGTCGACATGATTGGTACGATTCGAAATCACTGAACTTGAAAACTGGTAAAAATGGAAATTCTATAAAAAATGGAGTCAACAAAATTTGGTTTAACCTCTGAACATCTGAGCGTGCCGCTACAACCAATACAACAATGCTTGGTATTTTTCTTGTATTTGGAACAAATTCACACCTTCACTACATTTGAGATCAACAAAGAAGTTGGAGAATAAATCAAAGCAATACTACTGAGCTACTTGAGATCCCAAATTAAAACTTCTTATTGGTAACAAATGTCAATTATACGGCAACGTATATATTCTGCCTTATGGTCATTTAAGAGTTAATAACATAAGTCCCTTTTCTTGTGTTTTCTCACTTCTCTAGAATTATATCTATGAAGAAATAGATTCCTTTTTTCATGGAATTGTCCATTTTTATTGATGTCACTAATTCCCCAAACAAAAATGCAACGTGTTGAAGAGGCAGTTGCCGTTGGCACAAAATGCACAAGTTCCTCTACCTTCTCCACTATGAGCAAATCTCTAGCTTAATCCCAAGAGGATGTTGCCTATCAAAAGTGTTGGTTGTATTCATACAAGAACCATTTAGTAGTTGAAAAAATGGTCTTATGACAAATGTCAAACATTCCCAAAAAATCGTAGTTGACCAATAGTATGTTTATGACTTGGCTTAAAATTTACAATTCCAATGAGATTCATGTGCTACCCAAATTTCCCATCCGTATACAACACATGAGAGCGTATACAATACAACAACCACTACTACAAAAGACATCCATTGCAACAGAAGAGAAACACTTTTGTAATGGTTTTGCAATGCATTGATGTGGAACAAAACTTGGTTTGGACCTCACTATCTTACTAATGCATTGTAAAAATGTTGTTAATCAAATGCAAAAGTATTGACTAGTGAATCCATACTAGTGTGTTTTAAAATTGTTGTAAATATGTAGATTTACTATTGCAAAGTAATTTCAAAATTATTATTGTTTTAGAGCAAATGCAATGCAATATTGTAACAAAACTATTGCAAATGCTAGTCTAGCTTTATAATTGTAGCACCAATGCAATCATAGTGCAAAACTATATCAAAACCATTGCAAAACCGTTGATATTTATTTTGTGGATATTGCAAAATTATTGCAAAAGCTGTTGCAAAGCGTTGCATTGTGTTGTAGTCCGTTAGGAACTCGATTAGGGCTACAATAGCCATATCGAAAGGTCACAATATCCGGACACACTTATGCCAGTCAGAACTGCAGCATATCATGAGAATTGTGCACACAATCAAAACTACTGGAAGTCTGGAACTTGAATGGATCTGCTTCTGGAGAGTCTAACGATAATGCATTTGGCTTCATTAGATACGGCAATCTCAACAAACTGCTCAGACCGAATCCAACAGACACTCATTGTGTGTAGAAAAGCCTAATTGAACCTCAGGTTGTACGAAGGCCATACTTGCTGCGAGTGCAACATTTCTGGTATGTTTTGTGGTCGTTTAGGTGGGAGCTATGGTAGAGTGTTTGAATGCATAAAATTTTGTAGAGAAGAAGGGTTGTTGGCGGTAGACAAACAATCATTACCGTTCTAGATGTCATTGAGTTATGTAAGTACTTTTTGATGTCAATGGTTTGTAGCTTCTAACACCATATTCAATAAATTGGGGAAAAGAGGTGTCCCAACTTGTACTCTCCCTCAAACCCAAAGAGTTAGATTTGAAGGTATTAGATTCAGTCTGAGCTAGTAAGATTTTTTTTCCCTTGCAAATCCCTCCTTTCAGGTGAGAACACGTGTACAAAAAAAAATGTTGGACTCAATTTGAGGAGATCACCTCAAACTTTTGAAAGCGAGTCTGAAAGTCCCAAATTATACCCTTTTTTCCAATTTACCTAATTTGCTGATTTCTATAGAAATGTAATATGTACAAGTGAAGGAATGGGTGGCTGTACAAAATAAGTGTATTGTTTGTAGGAAAATTTAATGGATACCCCTGAAGGTGGCAATCTTTACATAGGTACCCTTGTTTTTTCCGAAATTTTACAAATACTCTTGGACCAAAATTGTCAAGCTTTTGTTTTGTTGTGCATGCCACTTCCCTTCTTTCTTTTCTTTGTGCGCACATTGCTTCTTTTTATTTCATTACATTCCCCTCTTCAACATTAGTCATGAAGAAAGTACAAGCACAACAAATAAATACCTAAATTTTTTGGTCCTAGAATATTTGTGTAATTTCTGGAAAAGCAAGGGTTATCTATGTAAATATTGTAGACTTCAGGGGTATCCATGAGTTTTTCCCTTGTTAGTAATGTGTTTGTTGTATTTTTGGATTTTGGCTAACTAATTTTGTTGGCATTCTGAGCTCTTGGATGATTCTAGGGGACATGTAGCAAGAAAGTCTAAATTTTGATTAAAATGTAAAGTTGATAAAACTATCTTAAGTTGGGTAGGAATTGAAGGCTTCCATTTCCATATATGCACTCCTGGATGTGAAAAATGCTGCTAGTGGACCCTTAATGAAAACTATCAATATAGTGCATGTTCAAGAGATATTATACTCATTTTTTTGCAAGAAATGGAAACCCCCACATTTTTTGTTTCTACTTTATTACATGAAAATAGCTCCAATATTTAGAAATCATTCACAACTTGCAAAAATGTCAAAACATCTAAAAAAACCAAGAATCCCTATCCTCATCCATCCAAAAATTCAAATTAAAACAAGCTAACATTTCAAATATGCTTAGAAAATCAACCTACATCAACTCAGGAAGTCTAATAGTCAAAAAGGGTGTAAACGCATTAGAAAAGCATATGCTCTTTAAAAACTCAACCTCAGAAACTCATAGATATAACAAACACAATAGTAAACTCAAGAACAAAAATAAGACAACAAACTATTAAGATGCAATAATCCACAACACAAGATTGTTCAAAAACCTTGAAGAGAATACACACAAAGTAAAGAAACCTTTATATCAACTTGCACTACAAATGTTCAGCCAAGTTCCTCCAAACATTGAGCTCAATAAACGTCCAAACTAGAAACTAGTAACTTACAAGCGTTCTGTGCCGAGACGACTCCGAAACTCGGTGGCTATGTCGTTGCAGTAATCAGCTACCGTGATTAATACTAACATTCGTGTATTCTAATAGAAAAACATGATATCTGTGAATGTTTTTGACAAACCCTAACCTGTCTTATGCTCGGTCTTGAGCTCAGTCTTGTGCTCGATCTTGTACTCATCCACGTGATCGAGCATTTGCATAATCAATGCAGATATTCAATTGCTCCAGTTAAGGCTTACTTAAGGATGGCTGAATTAGTAGCGGCTTGTAAGGAAGCGAACTCTTCTGTTAAGGTTGCAATTGGCATAAAGAAACCCTAAAAGCTTTTTTAGATGAGCGAAAAACTAACCAAGAGTGATGACGATACAAGCAAGTTATCTGAGGAAATCTCGAGAGTCGGTCAAGGGATCTGCCTTCTAATCCTCGTCGGCGACGCGGTTGTCGTAGTAGAAGCTACGCTTGCGAGCATTTGCATAAGCAATGCAGATGTTCAATTGCTCCAGTTAAGGATGGCGGAATTAGTAGCGGCTTGTGAGGAAGCGAGCTCTTCTGTCAAGGTTGCAATTGGCATAAAGAAATCCTAAAAGCTTTTTTAAATGAGCAAAAAACTAACCAAGAGTGACGACGATAAGTTACAAGCGAGTTTATCTGAGGAAATCTCGAGAGTCAGTCAAGGGATCTGCCTTCCAATCCTCATCGGCGACACGGTTGTCGTAGTAGAAGCTAGTACGCTTGCGCTCGTTGAAGCTAGGCGCCTTCTGAAACTCCTCTCGGCGGAGGTCGAACTCGTCGCTGACGTCTTCCACGGAGGAGTGTACTTGCAGCGCGTACTGGAGGTTCCACAGCACGTCTTCCATGGACGGTCGCCGTGTCGGGTCGTCCACCATGCACTTGCCCGCAATCTCGAGCACGGTGGCCAAAGACTCGGCTCCGCAGGTGCCGACGATGTCTCTGTCGATCAGCTCCATTGACGGACCTTTCTCTTTCGTCAACCGCTCCTAGAGAATCACAAATTTAGAGCGAACCGTTTGATTCACAACGGAAATTCATGTTTAATATTGTCTTATGAGAGTTTGTCTCCCTCGAGCAATCAGAACTGACAACGGCAACATTCAATTGCAGCGAGGAATGGCTAGGTTAAAGTTTCGCGTACCAGCTCGGAGCGGTTTTGCGGAAACGGATTCCTGATGGTAGGTGGCCTTCCAAGCACAATCTCCAGTAGTATGGCTCCGTAGTCGTAAACGTCTTGCTTATCTCTGTGATCTCGCCTGCAAATACACGTATTTTTTCTCAACTGTGAATTTCAGTTTTGTTCCGCTTCTACGAAACCTCTTCGAGTGCATCCATTGTGACATATTTTCACTCGTTTGATGTAAAAGCGATTGAGATGCCATGCACCTTAATCTTCTCGGTAATATTTCCGTTTACATCTCCTAATAACGGTCGGATATCTCGGATTCAAGTTTTTTTAGAATTTTTCCGCTTACATCTCTTCTTGTTCAAACTTCTGCGTTCTAGACCTGTGGCGTCGAAAATCTAATTGGAAATCGTTAGAAACACGTTCAATTTGAGAAGCGAGAGCATTCTCAAACGCCGTTCTTAGCATATGTGGTGTCAAAGATTTGATTGACTTAAAATTAAGTTTGATTTGCGATATGAATTTTTGAAAATCGGCTATTACTGATGTTAAAAGTTGCTTTCTCGTTAGTTCTTTGTAACCTGCGGCTTAAATCATTTCTTAATAGAGAAATTCAACGTCGGTTTACACCTGCCATGATAATTACGATCTGCGACCTTGAGAAACACTAACATGCAGAGGTGTAAGTTGAGAGAAGAGAATTGAAATAAACCTGCGGAGTGATCCTTCGTGAAAAAGTCGAGGACCTGCAGACTTGGCCTCTGCTGCAACAACCTGCATCAAAAAACGGAAATTAAGGAGTGGATTACTACACATAGAGAGCATCGCGCTTTGCCTTCGTTTACTTTCTCAGTAAGCTTTTTTTAAAGCCATTCCTGATCACGTTCTACTATGAAACCTACACTACTACTCTCCGCATTTAGTATTTTTCATGGCTTGCTGCAATCTGGTTATTCTTAGGCCTGACATTTTGGAAAAGCAAGGATTTTAACTTCATCGTCCCGAGGTTTATTACAGTATTTTCAAAGACT
This sequence comes from Ulota crispa, assembly GCA_963920765.1. Classification (NCBI taxonomy): domain Eukaryota; kingdom Viridiplantae; phylum Streptophyta; class Bryopsida; order Orthotrichales; family Orthotrichaceae; genus Ulota; species Ulota crispa. The sequence goes on from OY987246.1 coordinate 5,100,103, forward strand.
TTCGTTGGTGACGTCAAAGAAAGCGAGAGAACTAGAAGTATCGGACTGTCACCTACATCCATGGAAAATGAAACCCGCCGGACAGGTAAACCGAAATCTGTCACTTGCGCCACCATGTTTGAATCTAGGAGAATGCTTGTGATTTTCAAGTTGTTGTAAAAGATCGGAGGCACCACGCCCGTGTGCAGGTAATGCACACCTCGCCCAGCAGCAATCACGGCCGCAAGTCTGTGCGACCAAACCATTGGCTCCTTTCCAACATTCTCTGCACATAATTACGACGTAAATAAGCACGATGTTGTTTTTTCCATTACACTTTGTTTTAATTCGGAAAGTGTAAAAATATGCTAGTTTCGAGTTCTTTTGACTGCCGAGGGGCACTTACTTGCCAGGTGACTGCGGAGGTCGCCGTTCGCCATGAACTCGGAGACGATGAACAAGCGAAACGACTTAAACTCTTCCTCTTCCACGCAGTTGATCACTTCCTCGGTGCAGTAGCCGAGCACGCTCACCAGATGCTGGTGTCTGAGCTTACTCAGCACCTCCAACTGCGTCCGGTACTCGTTCATGTCTTCTTTCGACTTGAAATTCAGCCACTTAATAGCCACGACTGTCTTGTCGTCCAGTAAACCTTTGAACACCTGCACGAGTGCCGGAAACAAGTAACGTTTCTCCATTCGTTTTTCAAATTTCGAAGTGATTCTAACTGTTGCATGCCAAATTTCAACTCTCTCTTTCCATTGCCACTATTTTAGATCTAACTGTGCACTTGAATTCTAGATTTCGTAAGCGTCGCGAGGGACAATACGTCACCGGAGGTCGTCTCGTCGTATTATCTCGATAAGAAATTTTCAAAAAATCTTTACGGGATTAAAGATGATTGTGTAGATGGCGTACATGTCTCTTGTTGATTGCAAGTAGGAATAATCGATTGTCGGCAAATATAAGACCTGTCAAAGAAGGAAGGAAACGGAGATCCATGAGGGAAGTTAGAGTTGCAGAGTCTCATACCTTGCCATGTCGACCTTCTCCGACAAGCGATCTAGGGCTGAAGTTGTTAGTTGCGCTCTTCAGCTCTTCAAGAGCGAACACTCTGTTTTGCGCTTGAGGCATTGTTCCTAATCTCATCGACTGCGACAGATATCCTGAAAGCGATGACAGGCATTTTAGAACGAAGATCTCCGAAGCTGCAGAAACTCAAACTCCTGCTATCTCCGGTCTAAGCAAAGCATAATACATCTCGTTGTAAAATCTGTGCAGATATGAGAGTCGTGAGAGCTTGCAACGAATTCGTACTCGCGTTAACGAAGAAGAGGAATTGAAGAAACTGGTGTGAGAGCGTACTGGCATTGGAGAGCAACTCGGACGGAATGCCGCGAAAGGAGCCAAAGTTGCCATCCTCAGGGGCAGCAACGCTGTCTTTCTCATTCCCACATCGTCGCACGAGAAGATACACCACAGCACAAATAGCGATGGACAAGCAGATCCCGCCCGCAGCAGCGATAACAATGATAAGCACCAGATGGCTATGGAGCTTCCGGATGCCAATCGCAGCAGCAGTTTCAGTACAATACTTCTCCGATTCCTGCTTCTGTTTCCGCGTGTCCATGCAGTTCCCCTGAAACCGGACCCCCGGTTTCAGAAACGCATCCGGCGGGGCTCCGGTGAAAAAGTTCCCGGAGACATCGAGAGACGACATCGATTTGCTCAGGGTGAGGTTTAACGGCAGCACACCACTGAAATGGTTCCTCGCAAGGTTCAAGGAGGCGAGTCTCGGAAGCGCGAATAGAAACAAGGGAGGAGTACCGGTCATGGCGTTCCCCGACACGTCCAGCATCTGTAGCGCCACGAACCTCTTTAAAAAATCAGGAATCACCCCGGATAATTTGTTCTGGCCGAGTTGTAAAGCAGCAATCTGTGGTCCCACAGAAGGAAAGCTCGGTCCGAAGCTGTTACCACCGAGGTTCAACAGCTTTAAGATTTTGAGAGCTTCCAAGTTGGGAATCACACCGGTGAAGCGATTGTGCGAGAGTGACAGCAGCTGCAGATTCGTCAACGACGCAATACTCCCGGGTATGGCTCCGGAGAGCAGGTTATTATCCAGTAACAACGATCTCAAAGTCTTGAAGTTGGAAATGGACTCGTTGAGCTCGCCGGTGAGGGAATTATGGGAAAGAGAGAGCGTTTCTAGCGTTGGAAGAAAATAAGGCACAGTACCGGAAATGGCGTTGTTGTCCATAGCCAGCTCGCGCAACCCGGTGAGTTTATGAAGCGTTTTCGGTAGGGAACCGGTGAAGAGGTTGTTCGTGAAATTGACGACTTGGAGGTTGCTCAGCTGCGCTAGACTTGCCGGCACCGCCCCCCACATGCCCAAGTTCGTCAGCTCCAACCCTCGAAGGTCCGGGAACGCGAGCAGAGTCTCCACGAGTGTTGTTGCGGAGAATGACCCCGCGAGCTTCTCCTGATCCTGATCCTGATCCGCGACATTCTTCTTGTCCCCCACGATGCGGAGGTACGTCACCGTCTCCGACCCGGAGCAGATGACGCACACGTGCGCCGTCGGCGGGACGTTACAGAAATCGGTGCTTTGGTTCCATGCTGCAGTCACAGCCGGCTTCTGCAATAGCTCCCGGAGTGTGAGCAACCCTTCCACTTGCGCATACGGCAATGCTTCCACGCCATAACCCCAGGCCCAAACAGCAACAACTATCACAAAAGTAACCAGTCTCTCCTTCGTCATCCCCCACGCCCCCATTTCGTCACCAGGTAAGCTTACTTCCTACCCCTCCTTCTCGTCAATATTTCATTCTCCCTGCTTCACCATCAACACTTTCCATCTCAACCAAAATTCTAAAACCCCCTCTGTTGGCATTCTAAAACCCCAACGCGAACGAGTCCACCTTCTCCGGCTCCGTCACTGTCAATAAGCTCAACATCGCGCAGCTTACAACAACAAGATACGCCAAAACGGCTACAAAGTTGAGCAAACCGAGGAGCCTGCTAACTTAGCTGCATCCCATTGGAACGGATCCTGCAGGTAAAAGCTAGTAAGAGATTATAAAAAATCCAAGACGCGCGCAGGTTGACAGAGCCCAGCTTTAACAGGCGGAGACGATGATGATGATGCACTCTACTAACTTACGTAATGCCAGAGCTCTCAAGTGCCGTAGCCTTGAATGCAGCAACGAGTTAGCTTTAATCTCTGCTTGTTTGTTTGTTTGTTGGTTACAGCGTCCTACTGTACACTACAGATTCAACTCACGGTATCACCGCTATAGCTACGGGTGTATCGTTCCCAGCACTTCGGTCAGCTGGCTTGCTGCTCTTGTTTGTACAGACGTGCAGTGACGCTAGACTCCGTAAGTACGAGCGCTGCGTCCAAACTACCGGAGAATTCTACACACCAGTCAACCCCGAGAGACGCAGCACTCTCACGCTGCCCACAGTCTTGCTCAGGTTCAGTGATTTGAGACTGAAGCATGCGGTTTATGGTGCGTACGATCTTTCAGAGTCAAGAGCACATGCTGTGAATGATTTCGTCATGAGTTTTGGCTTCCGTCTTAGAGTCCGGGGAGAACCGACATTTAGTGTATGGTCAGCCGGTTGAAATTGCTAAAAGGACCGGTTGAAACTTCAAACTACAGTAGTGCGTGGTTAACATGAAGGCATCCGGACAGAATTTTTTTTCATCTTATGGAAGCATTCACCGTAGCAGAACTCATCATGCGGAGAAGGAAAGCCATGCTTCTAGACTTCCTCCCTGCTAGCAGACAAATTTTTCTTACGTAGACAGGTTTTGTTCATAAAGCAGCCCCTGGACATTAATGCAAGAGGTGCTTTTCTCTTATGAAAACATTTTTTCTTACCCAGGCAAAGAACATGTGTTCTTGGCTTGACTGAGACAGGGACAATCATGTTAGGCAAGCATTTTTGTTACATGGGTTCATCCTATGGAGGCACCACTATATCGGATAAAACACCAACCCAAATTTTCTAAAGAAAACTTTTTGTACACTAAATATTGCATTCAAGTTGCCTTGAGTTACTTTACCATGGACAGTTACCTCATGGCTCATGGCTTGGCCATTTGAAGGGGCATGCAACTCTTTAGGTACGAGGCTTTTCATATGGTTTATAACTTGGACATTATTGTTTTGTTTTTCCATAACGTCATTGTTGTTGCCAGGCCTTTTGAAGATGGTTTCTTGTAGCAATTATTAATAAAATTTATTGTAGTATAATGGTGCTTGGTATGCCAATCTTTGTAACATAAGCATTTGGATAGGATCACAATCCCCTTCCCCTTTTGCCCAAAAGTGTATTAGGAGCCTTGTTAAGTTCAAGTGCTTGCATACAATCAGTGCTTGCTTTTTGTCAATGCCCATTACGACTCATCTACTAGAAAGGTGTTTGGTTAGTAAAACAAAAAAAACACGTGGAAAAGCGCCTCCAAAGTTGTAACCACCAATACTTGGTGAAGTAATGCAAATAGAGTGCTTGTTTGATTTAGAATGTACTTAAAAAGTTGTAAAATTTTCAATTTATTTATTATAATTATTATTAAATATAAAACTTGAAAGTTTTTTTATTTATCTAATCTATGATTAAAAATTAAATTTTTATAGTATTCTGCAAACATATTTAGATTTATAAATTAAAATGGAATTATATTTACATAAAAAAAAATTATTACATATTGTTATTTTTTAACATATATTGCTTTTTCTTATTTAATTCATTTTTTGTTTCTTTGGAAATAAAATTATTCAATCCACAAATATTAAATAAATCTGAAGACAATAAAATGTATTTTTTAGTTAAGTACAAATAAATAAGTCTGTTTTTAAAAATAATTTAAACAAATAAAAGACAATCCAAAACATTTATGTTTAAAACATGTTTGAATACAATTAACATTTTTTTCTAGCCTACAGTGTTGACCGTATCCAAGCACCACTATATATTGTAGTATCAACAAGTTATAGTTATATAGTATACAATGTCAAGAAATTAGTGTGGGGCAACCCAAATGCAATGTTTGGTGTAGTATATTACAATATAAGTATAAGTATAAGTATTAAGATTTTGTAGGGAGTCAAATAACATTCAGTAGCCCGAAGAGAGGGTGCCTTTCCCACTCTTTAGGTATCATTCACAAACTTTATCTTGACAAAAAAATCAATGAGTTAATTGATTACATTTTTTTTTCTTTTTTTCTTTTCTGACATGGTTGGGCCCCCACATTGACATATGTGCACTAAATTGAGCCTCTCTTCATAAATTGTCACAAATTCAGCCAAATGTCCCCATAACTAAAGAATGGTGTGTAATATTCCACACCATTCTCTTGGAGGGAGGGCAGCCTTTGCTAGTGCTAAGGTAGTCTGCTCATATTCCGCTCATGCTTTAATCTTGCTCACCTCCCCAAATATATCCTACTGGTACATGTCTTATTCATAGCCTTTTCAACAATGTAGATGAGACAAACATTTGAGAGGTGGGCGGTTTTAGAGCACCTATGACCTTTCCACTTCAATATTTTATAACTAATTTCACAAACCTCCATAAAATATGAAAACACTTGGGATAGATGCCAATTCCTCTTGTCTTTCAAGAAAAATTTACTGAAAATTATTTCAAAAAGTTTCACCTCCCCAAAATTCAGTTTCAGCCCTTAGATGAACGGTTTACGAGCACACTACCTTACTGAATGTTATGCACTGCTCTATGCCCATGAATAAGCGGTTGTAAAGGGAAATGCCAGATTTCAGCTGCTGGTGAAGCTAAAAATTTCTTCCGTCTCAACTCTCAACTCTCAACTCTCCAGTCAAGTTTATGGTTTTAATATGCTTTGAGAAAGATTTGGGACTGGGGTTTGATTGTCAGTGTGTCTGTAATCGAGCCCAGGCAGTCAGTGAATGCCAGTGAATGAGTCCACGGCGTTGCGGACGAGGCGCGGGTGCCTCTGCCTGAGAAAGTGATCTCAATTATGAAGTTCTGAGCGATTCAATTGATCTTTTGGCATGGCGGTGGTTTTCTTTTTTCTTTTTATGAGGGTTTGATCTTCTTTGGATTATGATGAAGTTGTGATGGAATTTATGGTTTGTGCAAAGGATAAGGCACCTTTTCAAGAGTCTTTCTAATAATTAAGGTGTCCAATGTCAAGGGCATAGTCCAACGATAGAATCATAGAAGGCACCTTGTTTTGAGAAAGGGCAAATAGGAAGTGCTTTACATGGCGTAAGCCGTAAGGCCTCCTCCCAAGGGTATTTCTGTAAGGTTTGAATCAAGCGGGCATTTTGCAAATAACACCATATTCGTTAATTTAGGAAAAATGATACATTTTGGGACTTTCAAATTTTGAGGTGAAAGTTTTAGGTGATCACCTAAAATTGAGCTTAACATTTTTTTTTGTACATGTGTCCTCTCCTAAGAGGAGGAATTTGCAAGGGAAAATTTCTTAGTGGCTCAAACTAAATCCGATACCTTCAAATCTAATTTAAGGTAACTTTTTGAGTTTAAGGTGGAGTACAAAGTAGGACACTTGTTTTTCCCAAATTAACAAATATGGTGTTAAATGACCTACCTGCACAAATTAGGGGTTTTGAGGTAAGGGTAAGGTCCACAAATTTGAGTTTTGAACTATGGGTTTAGGATGATGCAAGAAGGTGCCATTGCATATGGATTAGAATTAACAAGGGTGACTAATTTTATCAAAAATTGACCATTTTCTGGGAGGAATTTATAAATAAGGATAAGAGATTACAAAAGAAAGAAGGGTATACTACAATGGAATAGTGTCAATTTGGATATGTTTTGTAAATTTAGACTTGATGATTTGGACATTTTTTTGTCACTATGGATGTTTTTTTGTCATTTTGGACACATTTAATCAATTTGGACAATTTTGCTTGTAGTGGTATAGTTTTAAAGTAATCATAAGTAGGAGGCACAAGTATCAAGCTAAAAACTAGCCTTTTGCTTATGACTTGACAATATAATCAATTGTCAATTACTAACTATTAGTTGCTAACTATGTTGTAGCTTTTTGTTTTGACCTGTAATTCTCCCAAGAAAGCTCTCACCAATGGCTTGCACTAATGGCTTGGTATGCTATTGCACATATTTATTTGTAAGCTTTGAATGAAAATACTTAAAATAACTCATCTAATAGAAAACATTTGATTTTAGAAATTTGTTATCAAGATTATTGAATATTGAGATTTTAAATTTTAAATTAGTACTTGAAGAGTCTAATTCTATCATGTTATCTTATCATGTGCAACAAAACAAGATGAAATTGACCATACCTAAATAGAAGCAAGATTTTTCCTATTGTCCTTGTACGTAGATAGACTCTAAGTTTCTTTTGCCTTGGGCTAGCAAATACGCATGTGCGATACTAGCCAGTAAGCCTTCACTTGCAGTGTTGCTCATGTGTGAAGTTGTTGTGCTTTTTACAACATACTAATTCTTCCAAATCCATTTTTGAACAATTCTCAAAACTAACCTTCTTTCTTGGGCCTACTAAAAATTTAGGCAATGGTAGCATTGTGAATGTGCTCCTATTTATAAATACTTTGCATTTTGGTGTATTTTGTTTTTAAATCATCAAAAGGATATATGTATATCTCCAAAAAAATGTGAATAAAATAATGATAAATTTGGAGTTCTAGCACAATTTTAGTCACTTGAGCCAATATTGCAAATCACGTTTGGATTACTAACACGGAGTACTAATATGGAGTGCTAAGTTGAATTCTCAAATTTATGGTTTTTAATTCAGTTTTTACTTTTGCTTCAAGTGGACTATTGGCATTATTGTAATTGATGATGCTTGACTTCAAGTTCTAATGAGGATTTTTTTATGAAACATATGGAAGGAAGTTTTTATAAGAGTTTCGACTGGAAGCTTCCATTAACTGCAGGTTGATCATGTATTTCCATTGAAATTGATCCATTGATGAACTGATTAATAAGCACGGATTTATGAGCCTCAATCAATGCTCTGCAAGCTGATGGCGCAGGGTGTCTTTTCTGAATATCGTATCCGAGGTAAGCTTAGCCCAAGTAAGGTACAGTAGTCGGCTTGAAAACCGACCATCTAGCATTCACCTTTTTCATGGTTTTCAGTGGATGGGAGGATTTTTAGTTTATTTTTCAGTTAAAGAGAAATAGATGTGGAATGTAACACAAGTTGTTTTTTATTTTTTGAAACATTTTTTAATTACTTATGAATTTTCAAAGTGCATGTGTTATAGGTCTCTATTTATGATCCTAGATCTTCCAAGAATCATTCATTTGTAAGTTGTGAAGAGATTTGGGAAAGCAAGTAGAATGATTGGCTCTTGTAATTAAAAACAGCTTTTCTTTCATGTATCAATGACTGTAAGGGGACAATTTAAGAACCACCTCATGTCCATTTCTCCATTGTCTACATGAGCGGTTCAAAATGACCAAACAATTTTTAGAACCAACTACCTTAAGCCCTAAATCTACCACAATAAAAGATTTTTGTTGGAAAATGTTCAATTCTCTCTTGTGATATGTAACTTTGGGATATTGAATTTTGGATTTAGGAAATATGTTTGCAGAATTTTTTGAGAATGAAGGAGTCAATGGATGACTAAAAAAAATTAATTGCACCAATGCTCAATGCTAGTAGAAGTATGGTTAATATTGATTATGTTTTAAGACTCACATTTGGTCTAACTTGTCATTAAAATGCTTATGACAAATTGGATTCAAGGCAAGTCTTAAAACTTCCATGACACAAACCATGTTTCTACTAGTGTAAACTTTAGCAAAATTTTGAGCCCTCCAGAAGGCTCCTAACTCCACTTGAGAGATGTGCATGTAGAGAAAAATAGTTGCCATTTCTGACTGTCAAAACCTGCCATTTTTGACATCTACAGTGTGTCATATGACGTGCCACGGCGGTTTTGGTATTAAATATAAATATAAATAAATAAATAAATAATATTGTTTTTGTTCACCTCCGTTATGTAGAACATTAGAGTGTTTTAGGGGCCCTGTGGAGGGTTCAAAATTTTGCTAATAGAAGCCAAACTCAAAAAGGAGTAATACCACAAACAACAAAACGTTTAAAAAGAAACATGTATTGTAATTTTGGCTTTGCACATCAACTCCCAAATTTATTATGTCCCACTTTTTTTCAAATCTAGAGAGAACTTTTTCTACTAAAACTACAAAGATAAGTTTACTACATAGATTTTTGGGTTTAACATCTTTTTAAGTAGTGCTTCTAACATTGCAAACATATCCCTTTGCTTCTCAAAGATTATTGTTGGGGGGTATGCTTCACTATAAGCTTTGCTACCAATTTAGTAATGTCCCACCTGATTCATTTACAATATTTTTAGATCTCCTTGACAACATATGTTTCCTAAGCATCTACAAAGGTTCCTATTGCTACATCATTACAACCTTCACAAAATCATATTGTTTCATTTTTCACCAAAGGATTAGATTAAATTTTCTTCAGACTATTCTAATCCTATTGCAATCTATGTATTGCAAACCAAAAACCTTACACAATATTTCACATTTTTAAATGATGTATTATAGTATATTACATTGATATCACAAAATAATATACAATCTAAAGTACCTATATATATTTTATTTATTTATTTATATATGTATATATTCATATAAATATTTATACATGCATATGCAATACAATATAAAACAATATGAATCATTATGAGAAACTTCATTGCAAACTCACAAATCTTCTATTTTTAGTTATCTTGACAACAACTACAAAACAAGACCTTAACTTTGGGAAAAAAGTAAGATGAGAATAATATTGAGAATTTTGAAAAACAAATTTGGGTTCTTGTATGTTTCAATCCCAAACTTTTGGCATTGACATAGATTTTATTTACAAACCTTGTTTCATCTTCCTCAAATACCATTTAACAAGCCATTATAAACCCCAACCTCACCCTCAAATTGACATTATGGTGCATACAATGCAAATCTGTTGAAGCAAAATATTGTGCAATAGAACTTCAAACAAAACCAAGGAGCAAATGAACAAAAGAATCTCACAAATTGCAAGAGTTTGATTACATCCTTGCAAAGTAGCTCCCAAACTTCATACACATGATTCAAACTAAAGCCAAGTTCTTCAAGGAGAACATAATTTGGGAGATACACAAGTTAAATTTAGCTAATAAAGGTAGGAAATTAAACATTTGCATTGACTATGAAAATACTCCTTTAACTAATTGGATATGGTCACATTTGGAAATAATATAAATACATTGATTTCAAGGACATATATATGATCACACAAAACAAGAACAACTAAGAACAACTAGAACACTAATATTGATGAAGCTTGCTTCACAAAAAGAATATTTATGTCTACAATGATTAAAATTACTCATTTCAATCATTGTCCAATCATGTTCAATCATTGTAAATAAAATTATTTTTGCAGTGCATGCCTCTAGAAAGACACAACCATTAGATTTGTTTAACCCCTAAATGTCTAAGCCTGCCACACCAACCAATACAATACAGAATATTTTCCTTGTATTTGGAATGGATCCACATCTCAACTACATTTGAGATCAACAAAGAAGTTGAAAAATAGATCAATGCTGTTCTAGTGAGCTACTTGAGATCCCAAATTAAAATTTCTTATTGGTAGCAAATGACAATTACACGTTAGCGTATATATTATGCCCTGGGGACGTTTAAGGATTAAGCACGTTTTTAAGCTTTATAGGCTTGATACATGTCTCTCATAAGCAACACCATTTTCATTATGAACGCATATGATGTTTCAAAGTACTCATGAAGGTGAACAATGAATATAGGATTATAAGAGCCACCAGAACATCCTAAGGTTAATGCGGTTTTTAATGATAAATCTAAAAGAATATTGAAATTTTTATTGTTTTTAGTTTTAATTAAATCAATCCTAATTTTATCCAATTTCATCATTCATGGTACATTCTGTCCAAAATATTATGATTCCAAATAAAAAGAATAAGAGAATGATTACAAGCCCAATGTTAATCATTTTCATTCTTTTAGTATTTGATTGTTATTTATTCATTATTAGTAAGTAGGTCTACATGCATAAAAGTAATGAAACACAAAGGCTCAAAATATTATGTTTCTTATATCTACGATTTTGTGCAAAAAAACAACGGTTACTCCTTGAGTGCCTCATATACTCAAAATTTGCATGGTACAGAATTCTTGTTTAAATTTCGTTGTAATTGTTTTTTGCAACTGTCAACCCATTGTAGGTTCTAGAAACCTTGCAAAGATTAAGTGATCTTATAACTGATAATTGCTTTTGAAGTTGTGTACTTAACCTTACATTAAGGTGTTGTTGATTGCCATTGCCCCCCATAGTTTGATTTCTCATCTCACATGCACTTTTAACATAAATATTTGAGCTTTGTAATTGCACAAAATATGACTATATTCAAGTTACAAACATTGAGTACATATCGAGATGAATTTTACATAGCTTGGTGACTTCAAGAATACAAATATAACAATTATCTACTAGACACAACTACCGTTGTCATCAAATTGAACGTAAAATTTTCTACAGTAACTTATAATTGATGGAACACATAAAGTCTTAGAAAAGTGTTGCAACATTTCCATAACCACATCCAACAAAGCTTGGTAACATTTTTCCAAACTTGTTTGAAGTAGTTTTAGGATAAGTACTAGCGGTTCGCATTTGCTAACTCTAAATATTCACCACTTACTAGGATTTTCATAAGTTAAGTAGAATGCAAAGTAACAATTTCAGCAAGTTTTCAAATAGTATCTATGTGATAATATCACAAAGAGTGGAGATATTATATTATAGAGGAGAAGATGTGATATTACAAAGGTCTCTATGATTTTAGTAATATGATAGGAATTAGTTGCACACTATAAACAATCCAGAGGTGAATTTTTTAGGAAACACAAGGCCCACTTCCATTTTTTGCCCATACTCCCTCTTTCCCTTTATAAGGACCTAAGGTGGAAAAGCTCCAGCATTTTCACTAATAAGAAAACTAATGTAAATTTGCTCCTTTGTTTTAATCGTTTGTTCTTACCTAGTACGTTTAACCTTAGTGATTCGTTGGCAATCTTTGATTCCAAACGTGAAACCCAAATTTCCAAGTTTTAGCCTATTGCAATAAATTTCTAAATTATAGGATTTTCCCAAATGCAAAATTTGGTTTTTTTACCTAGAAGTCCACTTGAAGGAATAGGAAAAGTTCAGAAATTCACAAAAAATGAAGGCAAACACTACGTCTATAAAAAAAACGAAATTCCCAATTATTTAGAGAGAGCTAAAAGTGTGTCCATAATAGTGACCTTTTTCATTGACTGAAAAAGATTGTTGCTCAAGAAGTTAAGTTTGGGACTTAGTGAGAATTTCCATTTTGATTTGAATTGGAAAGCTGAAAAAAAAACAAAGAAGCTACGCAGCCATGCATGGAAGTGTGTTAAAAAACGATAGTCACAAACTAAAAATGGTGCTCTTGTAATTTTCTTGCAAGAAATGTAATTTCTTTGAGGATTTAACTTTTCTAATGTCACCATTTTGTGGCATTTGGGTGACTTTGGAGTACTACTCACTCATGAGAATTGAGCATTTTTCATCCAATCCTTGCTTTGAGATTTGCTTGAATGAGGTTGCTTGGACGGTGTTGAAAACTAGCTTGTTGATGTATTTATGGTTTTTCTACACAAAAAATCTTTACTAACAACAGTAACAAGTCACAAGAAATTGCCTTTTTAATGTAATTTTGCAACTTGGTACTCCTTGCTTTTGATCTAAATTCAACCTATAGAAATCATATTTTTTGAATTTCATACCAACTAACAAAATGAAGGCCATCTACTCTAGTTAGTATAGAAAATTTGTAAAATTCTCAAACTTGAGTATATTGTTGCCTAATGAAGTTTGTGTTTACAACCACAATCTTCAAAACTTCTTCAAAACTTCTTCAAAACTTCTAGTTAAAGAATGCTATTGAAATTTGGTTTATCCGTGATATGTATTTTACGTTACAATATAAACTAATACCAAAATTTCTAGGATGTTTTGGCTAATTTGTAAGAAATGAGTTTTTCACTTTTACTTCAAAAATTCATGATATTTTCAAGTTTTCACAAAAAAAACCTAAAAATAAAGAAGGAAGGTGATTGTTTCTCTAAACAATATAAAAACACATTCGAATGTAGTTGCTAAACAACATTATTTAGAGTGAAGAATTTTGATGAAAGGTACAACTAAATGGTTGTACGCCGGGTGTTTAGGGGTTAATTGTGGTGTGGGGTTGATTGTGGTATGGGGTTGATTGTGGTATGGGGTTAATTGTGGTATAGTGTTAATTATAGTGTAGGGTTAATTGTAGGGTTAATGGCTTAATTGTGGTGAGTGGAAAGAAGAGTATTGTAGAGAAGCTTATGCATTTTGTGTTTGAGGAAATGGACTGCGCAACACGTTCAAGGAACCGGTGCTTTAAATCATGCCAGGCATGTTGATTAAGGGCAACTTTACACTAAAAGCCGATGTTGGTTTTTAGCGTTTGGCACTCCCAATGTTCATTTTCAATGATTAATTATTTGAAAACACGCTCAAGGTTTTTACATTAAGAGTTAAAGGTTGAATTTTCAAAACAAATTTTGATATTTCTAAGATAAGTTTTGATACATCTTCAGTTTTAGAACCTGGGTTTAAAAATAAAAATGGGAAGCCAATTCTTAGGCTAGGCGTCATGTCAAATTTTATTGAAAGAAAACAATATTTGAATTTTTTTGTTGAGATAGTCACCACCAGAGGATGGAACCAAAATATTAACAATTATACTAGGTAGCATTTTTTATCCTTTTTCTCTTGAGATTTTCAAGGTTTGCACTAATTGCCTCAACTTTTTGGCCTCAAGGCCTTCACACACAAGAAATTGGCCCATGTTATACTCATATTATAATGGGGCTATTCTTAAGCCCGATTAGGTTGAAATTTTGATCCAAATGATTGTAAGTTTTTATGGCCTTGACTCTTAATGTAAAGTGGCCCAAAGAACTTATGCACTTTGGTTTTATTTTTATTTTTAAATCAATTCAATTGCTTTAGCTTTTAACCCCTCACCTACCAAGGGGCCCAAAATTGTCCCCGCTTGTTTGTAATTTGGGTTTTATAACTTTCCTTCAAGATTAATTATAATAATTTATTTATTTTTAAGTTTTTGTTGAGGTCTTGTTTTAGTATCAAAAGCCTGATTTTGAAAATGACTAATTATGATTTGTCTATTCAAGATTTTGTGAAAGGATGTCAACTGCAAATCTTCACTTTCTAGTGTTTAGGGCTCTTGGCCACATGACCCTCAATTACACTAGAACTTGGAGAAAATACTACATTAGAAATTGAATTAAAAAAATTGTGGAATAGGTTTTGAGAAGCTATAAATTGATTGGGGTTTTGCATATTATACTTACATACTCATATTTTTTAGGCACCCTCAATTTTAGATTTGAGATGTGAGAAGAGGATTGAAAGACTTCAAATCAATTTCACAATTTTAACACCCTCATGATCAAGTCTTATAATCTTTTAATCCATAAGTGATGTTGTGTTTTCTTTTCCTATGTAATCTGTAACATGTCTAGCTTGAATTTGTACGATTCCATTTCAAACAAAATTTAAAAAAATTATCAAAATATTGGCATTTTGTTCACTTAGGAGCAGATTCTGAGATGCTCAAGATTTGCCTTGGGCAGTGAGGGGTTAAACAACGGAGCAGATGGGAAACATTTGTTGGTTATCAAAAAACACTATGTAGGATGGAAAAAATTTGATTTTCATCTATTTAAAAAAAAGTGATCATGAAGATATAGTCTATACCTTAAATTAGGCTGTTTGTTTGGATGTTTGGATGTTTGTCACATTGAGATCTCCCAGACCATGGTCCCCCATCGCGTGCTTGGCATTGTGGAAAGCTCTTGACAAGGAGGGGTGCACGGGCTTGGTTTGGTGGCATTTGGACATACGGTGGGAAAGTTATTGAATTTTCAAGTTTTTTATGGATTAAAAATTTAGAAAATTATTGATTGGCCAAAGGCAAGTTCCGTGTAAAAATAGGGTAGAGTACAAGTTTAACTAAAGTATAATTTGAATGTCTACTTAAAAATAAAGTAGAATACAAGTTTAACTGAAGTAAAGTACAAGTTTAACCATGGGTGGCTAAGAAGATGGCATAGGGGGCATGGGGGGGTGAAAATTGGGTCAACAATACAAGCCACACTAGTTTATCATGAAAGGTAAAATACATCCTCACTGGATGTACTCATTTTTTAGGTAGCCTAAATTGTGAGAAGGTTCACAGACATGATGTTAGATCCCATGCTGCATGTTTTGCCATTTTCATGAGGTCAACATGCACTATTGACTTTTGCAGCTTTTGAAAATAGTAATATAATGAGTGGACACTTGCCACAACATTATAGAGCATTGTACAATCACAATGTAACTCAGAGTATAGGGGTAAAAAAAAAGCCTACAAGCAATTTTGTTGTCACTTTTATTTTTAAATGATTTAAAAAGATATTACAATTCTAGGTAGATGTAAGCACGTGTTTGAACCCCAAATGCATGAGGGTGCTTTCTTCAATTCAAGAAGGTGTTTTGGAAGTTTTTGAATTGCAATTGTGAGATCATTATTAAACATTGATAGAAAATTGTAAATGTAGGATCTTGAACTTCAAAGCTTTCAAATGGTGTTGCCAAAAAAAGTTCAAAAAAAGCCATGCAAATGTCAAGATATTTGTGATTGAATGTAGATGAGTACAAAAAAAAAAAATTTGGAGCAATTCAAAAAAAAAATCTGAAAATTGACAATTTTTGAGTACAAAATTGGGAAACCACCACTTAGGATGATTTAGTACTTATTGTTACTTCAAAACTAATAACTCCCTTTCCAAATCCATGATCACAATTTCACAAACAATCCAGCAATGCAACTGCAAAAGAGGAGAAGGCTTTCTATCAAAGAGTAATAGTCTGTTTGAGTAGGCACCTTACTTGAAAAGCACACCGCTTTTAAAAATAAATGTAATGCTCATGTCTTTTGTAGTGTAATTGGCTTGTTTAATATTTAGAACTGACCCTATGTATGTATATATGAATTTGAATTTACCAAAAGACACAGTTAGGATTTAGATATCTTTTTGAATGACAAATTTGACGAAATTTTGAATGCTACATTACCTTTTTCAAACATATCCATTGCTTACAAACCTACACTGAACATTGCGTACTGCTGCCACAGTAAATTTCATCAATAATTAGTGCAGTAAACAAATTTTTAACGGCCTAGCAATAACAATAATGTTGCTGAAAAACAAGTTAGAGATATTCACATCTTAAATCATGTGAAATCCTAGAATCTAGAGAGTTGCATGCGCCTCCAAGTGTCCAAACAATGAGCTATAAGGTGACTTTCCAAGGTAAGGAAACTTAATAGTCAAGGAAACCTAAATGCAATATCCAGTGTAGTTTCTATTCAAAAAGAATGTTGCTAGAAAAAATTAAAAAACCCCTCCTAAACCCTAATATACAGAGATTATGGAGCTCAAAAACGTTGCCACAGAATTAGAGCAGACAGCAAGTGTATAAAGAAAAGCAGTCAGAAACAAATAGATCTCCGAAGTTCACAGAAATATCAAAACCAAAATCTTCGTAATTCAATAGAGAGAAGCTCCGATCGACATCAGTTACAAAATAGAAGAACACGCAATCGAGAAAATCCAATTGAAAAAAACAGCAATTGTGACGGAGCAGCAGCAAATACGAGCAACAACCGACCACTTCACCGTCTCGTAAAGAACCAACCTCCACTATAAATCCAGACATTCACATCAATTGCGGTTCTATCAATATCCAACTCAAACCCTAACAGTACCGAACACGAATCACTCTTTGCCAAAAGATGAAACACATGACTCATATCAATCGACAATGGAACGATTGTCAGTACACAAGGGCCATTGAAATGGTCGACGAAATCAAAGCTTCGCCATGGAAGGGGTAGCAACACCCATAACCATCACTGTACCCATAGCCATCACCTCTAAAATCTTGGAAAATCTGTGGAAGTGAATAGATGTAATTATAAGGATGTACAACATGTGAACATAAAACTTTAGTGTTGGTTATAGGTACAATGGCAGTTGGCTCTTTAAAAATTCACAGCTTATTCTCATAGAATTCAAATAACATTCAAAAGTGCAAAATTCATCATTTTTCTCTTGTTAATAGGATCCTATAAGGTAGGCACACGCGCACCCATCCCGTCCTGTCCATGCCCATGGGCATTACTTGACATTGTCAGGAACTAAAAAATATAAATCAAATGGTTACGGGTAATTAAGTGATAGTTATGGATGACAAAGTAATGGTTGTGGGTGACTCGCATGACAGTTTTGAGTACCCATCTCACTATTTAAGAACCAACAAGCCTTGTTTTTAGCATCTCTTACACATGGTTCCTACAATTTCAATGATTTTGGACTTTGAAAAATCTTTGTGAACAAATGCTTGCACTTGGAACCTTGAAATTGATGCCAATATTTTTGGTTTCCACTTCCTAGCTTACAGTATTTCAAAGCTAGTCAATTGTTTGACCTACTCCAAAACCCTTATTTCCACGCTTATGGGTGCACCTACCTTAATTTGCTAGAAGTTTATTAATGATCATCATGTTCAAAACCCTTAGTTTGACGGTTATGGGTGCTGCTACCTGAAACGTAGTTTTCAAGTCACAAGAACACGCAATCGAGAGAATCCAATTGAAAAAAACAGCAATCGTGATGGAGCTACAGCAAATACGAGCAACAACCGACCACTTCATCGTCCCGAAAAGAACCTCCACTATAAATCCAGACATTCACATCAATTGCGGTTCTATCAACATCCAACTCAAACCCTAACAGTACCGAACATGAACCATTCTTTGCCAAAAGATGAAACACATGACTGATATCAGTCGACAATGGAACGATCGTCAGTACGCAAAGGCCATTGAAATGGTCGACGAAATCAAAGCTTCGCCATGGAAATGTAGTTTTCAAGTCACGAGGATTTTAAAAGCTGTCATTATCATGTTAAGTTTGTGGAAAGCTGATTGAGAAGGTGGGGCACAAACTTAACTGAATTCGGATTGGTCGGAGGTCGGTTGTGGATGCGAGTAGCGTTGAGAGACGGTGGCACGGCGGCGTTTTCAGATACGAGATGAAGCAATTGCGGTGCGGTGACGTGACGTGAGTTCTGTACAAGACCTGCAACAGTTCACGGATTAGGGCAAATGCTCCACCGGTGAACACGATGAGCGCGTTGGCTTTTCACGCAGGAATTAGGGTTTGGGGACAGCCGCGTCCATGGCTGGAGATTTTCATTGTTGGACAAAGCTTAAATTACTTGGTGTGCATCCTTCAGCAACTCTCCTAACCTTGGAAGCTCCCCCAAACGTAGTTTTTTCGAAAGAAAGTTGGAATGATATTGGCCCTTGGGAAGGTGCAAAAACAAAGTGCTAATTGTAAAACGGTGATAAGGTAGAGGGCTCTAAAATGGAGCGGGTTCTAAAACAGTGTACTTTTAGGAATGGTTAACATGTTTTTTTCAAATATTGAATGTCACTCATTCCTAATCGTGTACCATTTTAGAACTTACAAAAAAAAGTGTTAAGTGTAAAACAATATTAAGTGTAAAAAAGTGTTAAGTAGGAAAAAGTGCTAGGTACAAAAAAGTGCTAAGTGCAAAGCAATCCTAAGTGGAAAAAAGTGTTAAGTGAAAAAAATTGCAAAATATGTAAAAGGTGCTAAATGCAAAAAGATGCTAGGTGCAAAAAAAGCTAAGTGCAAAAAAGTGTCAAGCACAAAAGTAAGTGCTAAGTGTAAAAGAGCATTAAGTGCACAAAAAGTGTTACAGCTAGCTCTCCCTCTCTAACTTGAAGATTTAAGAAGAAACACAAGAATCTAAACTTGAAACCATTGTGAGAAAGAAGAATTTTTTTTTGTAAATAGTAGTTGAGAGAGGAATAGATTGTGTTGAGAGTTCTATCTAATTTTATAATCCCCTATTAGAAAAGTGAGAGAAGATCAAACTTCAATGCACCCTTTTCTTGATGGTTGTTTTGTTTCAAATTTGGAAATATTCAATTTTGAACACTTTTGCTCTTAGTTTATCTCAATATCTCTAATTAATAAACTCTAGGAAATTAAAGTGCACTTCAAGTAAATGAACTCAAGAGGGAATTAATAAAAAATTCAATGAGCAAAAGAATTATATCTCTTGATTTAACGAATGAACTTAATCTTCTATGAGCCATCAAATAAATCAATTTCAAAAATCAATTAAAGACATTGTTTAAGCCACTTCAAATACTTAGAAGGGAGACAAACTCTTAAGATACTCTTGAACCTAAGATTTGAGATGCAATAGACAAATTCAAAGTTCAAACTAAGCCCCCAACATCTTGCTAGATCCTTCACGTTATTCCATTTCATATGCACACATGCAACAAATATGCATATATACATATATAGTGCCATATGAATAATGACATGGTGTAACCCAATCACTTTTTGTTTTTGTTTTTTGTTATTCTTGCTTGAAAAAAAGAGAGGCATCTCTCTTGCATTCCTAATCGGTTCATGAAATCATTGACATGAAGTAGTTGATGTTGCTTGTCAACTCAACCTTGCATAGATCCAAAAACTATACCAAAAACAACAAAAATCAATTGAGTTTTGAGGGTAAAATAAAAAAGATCTTTGATATTTCTTCACTCCAAACACCAATATTGTACAATCCACTATTGATAGGCCTAAAAAAAATTGTGCACGATTCTATTTGTTTAGGATAAGATTTCATGATTTTTTTTTTTTTTTTATTGATCAAGAAACATAGAAGTTGCAATATTTTGGTTCAAAATTGGATCCGACTTGTTACAAAAAAAACAAGAAAAGGCTCTTTCATATGGTATACACACAAGGTTTTTCTTTCTTCCTTCAATTTAAACGATGCAAAAATCAGTCCTTGTCAGAGTGATAAAGAGATTTACTTCCATGGACTTGGATGCCATTTACAAAATATGGGTGAAAACTCATTTCTTATAAAGAATTGTCTAGATTTGTCCAAAGAGAGTAATATCTCAAGGTTGTGGAGCAACTCAACAATTCCATCCATTAAAAAGGGAAGAATATATTGCCTAATACTCTCTCACAAAAAGGTTGTATCACTTTTAACCAGAAAACAGCTCAATAAAAGAAACCTTTTGTACATAAGGTGCAACAATTTGGGGGTTTCAAAACTTAGTATAGCAAAAGCTAGTTTTCTCTTGCCCCTTTTGCAAGAAGCAAAACCTCATTTCTCGTGATAATTTGAAGGCTAATCTTCTGTCATATTTGTTAACAAGAGAGCCCATGGTTGCACTTTTGTACACCTTTCTTGATGCTCCTTTTTCTTTTTCTTTTTTGAGAAAACACAATATTGCATGAAAACTTACTGTTTTCTTTTCCAAAAGCACCTCTATTTATGTAGATGTTTATGTGATTGTTCATTCGTTTGCTTATTTATGTACTTGTTTGCTTCTTTATGTATCTGGTTGTTCATTCTTTTAATTTTCCAAGGTTTGAAACCCCTATTGTGTACAAATTATAGATGAGTACTTTATAATAAATCTGTGTAAATCCAGAGAGTCCCATTCAATTGCCTCAGGTAAGGATGCTGCTTTCAACCTTCACATGTACCAGCACCAATCTTGGGGGCACTTTGTCTTCATGCAAATTAAGCCTGGGTTACAGTAAAGTACATCCACGCATTTTTACTGAACTCTTTCATGTTTATTGCCTATTAATTTATTGCTTTGTCCCAACTACTCAGATGGGGAAAAAATGCCAAAATCATACCTCATTTTGACATTGGCTAGGGTGGAAGCACCTATACCCGATAACTTAAAGCAATTTTGCAACAAACTTCAAAGAATTTGAGGCAACAAATATTTTTATTTGTGTAGGAAGATAGGAAATGTTGGGATTACAAATTTGTCATAATTTTATTTGCATAATTGAAATTGCACTAAATTTTGAGAGTTAAAAAGTGTTTTGAATCCATTGTCAACCTCTAAATTCATGCAATTTAGATAATAGCCAAACTACTTTTTGCTCATAACTTCCTACTTCACTTTGGGACACATGACATGACTTAAGTGGTCCCAACCTTGAAAAGGACACAAGATGCATTCCAAAACACTTATCCTTGCTAAGATTGGAAATAGCCCATCCTATTGGTTGGATATGGGGAGTTGGTGACTATGGGCGCTTCCACGGTTCCACCTTACGCTAACACTAAAAGCCTTAACTCGACATTCAAAGCCTTGGGCAGAAAGAATAAGAACAGACTTGATACATTCTAGTGTTGCCAATATTTGGATGGAATTTAATAATAATACTCTAGGTTGAGAGCAAATTTGGCAAGTCTCTGCCAAATTAATTATTTTTTGAGAAGAAACTAATTGGGTATTAAATTTCATAATTAAATAAGATTATGCACTTTCAAAAAAACTTTTTATTATTTTGCATTCAACCAAAACAATTAGTAGAATTAAGCCTTTTTTTAAGCATCTTCCACATTCTAAAATTAGCCTTTGATATAAAATTGGTAGTAGATTGAGCCCTCTTGGAATCTACCTTGACCTTCCATTGTTATTTAAGCTTAATGACTTTTATAATATTCAACAATTCAATTATTTAATTTGTTTGACATTGGACATTTTTGAAGAATAATTTACAGAATAATTAGGCAAAATCCTGGAGAATTATGCCGAATCTGCTCTCAACATACAGTAGTTGATTATATGGATGAACGTGCAATACGGGTGGTTTTATCCTTCGTGCGTTTTAGGCCACCTCCGTCACCCAAAATAATAACAGAACTGAAAAGCCCCTAGTTGTGTAAAGATGGTTATAAGAACAAGTATGGAAGGAGAGTATGTAAGATTGGCATGAGTTGGGATGCAGGTGCTTGAGATGGTATTTTTTTCGCTTGTTATTGAATGCATTTGCAAGGATCTTATAAAAAAATACTAGGTGTATTTTTGGACTATAATTTTTTTGCTAATATTACTTACAAGTGTATATACATGTATCTAAGTGTCCAAGAGTGTAAATTGATTGCAATGTTTGAAAGATGGACTTTCTTGAAGTAGGTGTAAAGTATTGTCTCTGCAAGTGGTTGATTTGAGTTATGATTTTCGGACCATACTTAGGTAAATAACATGTTTTAAGCAAATTAATAAAGAACAACTTGAAAGATGTACTTCATGAACATAAGACACAACAAATGAGAGTCAAGTATCCCTGCAACTAAACTATAGACCCTTGTGCCTATAAAACAGATTGTAAAAAACTTCAACCTTACTTTTGAGCTTTATTAGGTTTCTTCAACTATTGGAGGACTTATCTGTAATCTTTGGTGTAAAATCTTTGAGATTTCAGAGTTCAATTATTCTCAAAATAACGTGACTTTGGTGTCTACAAATCATTTACAAATGAAGGGATAACAAATGAGGGAAAAAAATTCACGTTTTATGTTTGAGAATCTCACAAAAATGAAAATATCTATTTGCAAAACAATCTTTGTGCACAAACTCATAACTTTTTTTTTTTGTTTACATTAAGTACATGTTACGAATTTGAGATGTGCTGAAAAGATCTTCAGTCATCTCTCAATTGTTCAACGTATCCAATTGTAATTTAGGTTACTACCCAAAAATGGAACCCTAATCAACACTATTTTGTTAATTTGGATGTTTTAAACAAAATTGTGTTGATTAGGATGGGTTTGCCTTAGCTAGGACTTCTTGATTTGGGCCCTATTTTCTACTCAAGGGTGTTCAAAAATAGGAACCCATACTTGAGTGTTTACTTGCACGCTTTTGTAATTATGTTATTGTACATGTTACAAGCACCTTATTTATCCCATTTTTCTATAAATGGCAAGCATCCAACTTATTCATACAAAACCATACCTCTCTCTCACTATATATAATCTTATTTAACACCATCCCATTCTATTTCTTATAAACACATAGTTTGGAATAAAACAATGTCATGTTTTTACTGAGGAAACCATTAAAGTAACACCCATGTTGTTAACAAGAAAACCACAATGTCACATGATTGTTGGAAACATTGTCACCATAACATGTACATTGATGTTCACCTTTTTAACAAAAATAGCACAAAAGCTAAATAGATATTAGAAGATTGAAAACGTGTTATTAAAATTAAGGTTGAAAGAAACCCAATGTATAATATGATGTGACTTGTTTGGCACTAATTTTCAAAAGCAAAAATACATTCATTATGATTTGGGACACCTTTCCTAATAGTAAGACCTTGCCCTTGATCTTTATGCCACTTAAATGACATACATTGACAAACTTGAGGTGTCACATTAACAATATGAGAATGATGCTATAACAATTCTGTTTTATTTAATAGTTACAATAATTCCGATACAACCATATATAGAGGGAAAGAGGGAAAAAGATGGTGTCCTAAAAGTTGCAAAGGTTGGTCAAGGGGTTGGGTTTCGAAGTTTATGAAATCAGGAGTACACGGGCAAATGAAAACTATGGTGGGTCACTTGACAAGGACCCTTACCTAGTACAACAAAACTCTGAGTACATACTACATACCGTAAGCAAACCCCAAGTTCAGAGTTCAGACATCCCAAATAATATACATTTACAGTATTGAGTTTGCCGCGTTGTGTTCCTTTAATTCCCTTTGTAAATAACTTCTTTGAAATAATAGCTTAATAATCAAATATTCTTCACTTTTTTTATACTTTAGGGAGAAGCCTTTTGCTTTCCCTGGTGTACTAGTTTTCCTTATTTGGTGAACTTAGCTAGATCCTTGTGATTAGAAGTGCAAGTCCACTCCTCCCAGATTTGAGTGTCACATGCTAATCAGAACTGATCTCTGTGACTTCTGTGGTACACTCTCGAAAGCTGTACTAAGCTTAACCCCTTTGTCCTTTCACGACCCCTTAACCCTCGAGGACCCCTTCACTTTTGAACAAGATTACGACCCCTTAAGGTAAGCGCACGCATAAGCGTGGAAATAAGGGTTTTGGAGTACGTAAAAAAATTGACTAACTTTGAAAAAAATATTGTAAGTTGGGAAGTGGAAACCAAAAATATTGGCATCAATTTTAAGGTTTCAACTGCAAGCATTTGTTCACAAAGATTTTTCAAAGTGCTAGATCACTGAAATTGTAAGAACCATGTGTAAGAGATGCTAAAAACAAGGCTTGTTGGTTCTTAAATAGTGAGATGGGTACTCAAAACCTCTTGCTAGTCACCCACAACCACCATTTCATCACCCATAACCATCACTTAGTCACCCACAACCATTTGTTTTTTATTGGTTAGCCCTTGCCACTGTCAAGTGACGGCCATGGCATGGGGACAGAGCGCTTATGGATGCTGCGACCTTACCCTTTAACCCCTAAGCGCCCATGCCAATTCACAAAAATTAGGGTTTTTGGAGACCGACAACTTTGATGCATCATATCTCGATCAATTGGATGATCCACAAAAAGTGACCATTGAAAATAGTGGAAAACCTACTTAGAAAATGGCTTGCAAATTTTGGGAATAATTCACCGCGGGAGATGGGAGATTATAACATTTGATCAAACAACATGTGATGACAAAATCTCATTTTTGGGAAGGTAGTTGCTATTTGATGATTTTTACAAAATTCTATAAGTCCCTAATTCATCTCAAATTTTGTGAGCAGCAATATTAGATGTGAACGCACACACTTGTAAATTATTGAAAATTGCACTTCTTTTTATGTCAAGTTTTAGGGCTTCAAATCGCTATTGCACAAAAAACAATGACCGGCATAGTCGGTGACGGTTGCCATAATAAGGGTTTAGAACATGCTTGAACCCTTGCCAACAACTTTTCCGCTACCACAAAGCTTACACAAGGAAGCTTGCAAGGGATCTTGACCGATTGTAGCATGTCAAAACGCTGCTAGCCACCATGCCCCATATGGTGCCACCACTCCCCATATGATGTTTTCACCCAATCAAATCTCTTGTAGCACTTGCATTACATTTGGCTTCTTTGCCATTACTCCATTGGCATGGACAACTTGAATGCCTTCATAATTGTAGTTTATAGTAAGACCAAAAAGTTAGATCTAGTCCCTCAAAATTGGGCTTGATATCCTAGGAGGTGATATGTGGGGCGCTGGGGCGCTGAGGCGCTCAGGGGTTAAACAACATTTTAGGTATAGTAAGGCACCCTCAAGAATCACAAAAAGAAAAGAAGCAATCACAAAAGTTAGATATTCATGCACAACCAATCACAATATAAAAAAATAAGTGCACAAGGAATCAATTGGAGACTTGGCCAAGAATTGAAGGATCCTTCAAACCTCTTGCCTGTAGTAAGTGGAGGGATTTGAAAAACAACAAAAAATCAACCAAATGAAATGTCAATAAAATTAGTTGAAACCTAAGTCAACTGAATAAAAATTGACTATGTTTTTAAGGCAGAATATCAAAAATGCCCCTCGATTCTTTCAAAATATCCAATATACCCTTGTATTATTTGAAATATAAAAATTACCCTTGGTTTTGCATAAGAATATCAATTATATCCCTAGTTATCTTTGAAAACATATAATATCCTTAGTTTTATTGTGCCTCTTTACTGAAAAAATTGTAAGTCACATTTGCACCAAAGACATTGGCAAAGAAAAGCGTGTTGTTCAATCAATGCAATGGCTTTGGCCACAATAAACTTAAATGAAAAAACCGTATATATAACTTGAAGAGCTTGCCTCCAAGATTTGACTTACATTGAACTTGCATCTAATTTTTGCAATTTCCATTGAGAGTCATCCCCATATTTATAAAAATTTGCACTAAAAAGGTACAAGAAAGCTAAGGGTATTAGATATTTTCAAAGATAACTAGGGTATAATTGATATACTTACACAAAACCAAGACTATTTTTTGTATTTCAAATAATATAGGGGTATCTTTGATATTTTGAAAGAATTGAGGGGCATTTTTTAATTTTCCCTATTTTTAAATAACACCTAATTATAGTTTAAACATATAAGCAATATCCAATGCATACACTAAAAAAATTAGTTGAAAATGAGAAATATAGGACTCTTATTGAGAGAACTCAAAATCTCTTTAGATGCTAGTTGTGTGCACATTGTAGGCAATCATAAAAGAATTTCATGTTGCAAATAAGTACAATGAATGACCAACATTGAATTAAATTGATGAACCCCTGCCTAAGTCACCACAACTAAATGATGCTTTTGCACAAAGAAAGATTATGTGAACACTAGGACCTCAGGGCTGGGTATGTCAAGAAGTAGATGTGAATTGGACGTTCAGCCATGAATGAATACAAATAAATTTTGAACATTCAAAAATTCAAAAAAAATCTACAAATTAATATTTTATTGTATTCTTGTGTTGACTTTCTAATGTTTGCACGATATGGATCTTCCGAGTTATTCCTTTCAATAGTTTTCCAGCTCAAAAGAGACAAGAAAATGTTTACTTTAAAAATCGACTTACCTAGTTCAAAAAACACCTCTTTCAAAACTACTTCTAACAGTATGTGTGGTAATTTATACTTTTTGAAAATATACAACCCTGACACTATAAACTGATTTCAAAAAGTCTTGGGAGAATCATTTATTTTTGAAACACGAATGAAAGGATTCCTTGACTGTTCATTTCAAATTCTATCAATCATTCTTGATGAATGCAATGGACCGTTCAATCATAAGTTACACATATGATGATATGAAGCCTACAAAGCCTATGTAGAGAAGCGTCATTTAACAATTCTTCTAAAATACATCACGTAACATACCTTCAAACTTTTGAAACTCTAGCCCTTAACCCCTAAAGGACCACGCCCTTTTTTCTGCCAAAATCGCTAAAAATTGTCACTTTTAGGAAGTTTAGTAAAAAGATTTTATGTTTTGTTTTTGGGAAATCTAACCGTACGATCTTGCCCCAAATTAGAAGAGGTCCATATAGGAAAAATTTCAGCTCATTCCAGATGGAGAGGAGTGAGATATTTACATCTAAAGTGAAAAAAAAAGTTTTTTCCCATGCTGCCCAAAAATTTCAGAAGCCTTTGACCACTCTTATAACAAATAAGTTGCTCTACTCAAAGTTGCGCTTTTTTTTTCCATGTAGGAGATCAAGTTAGGTATGTGTGGGAGAATTTTCAAATCAATTGGAACTATACAACACATGGGAAAAATCAGTAAGTAGAAAGAAGTAGAGAATGATTCAAATCACTAAATTGTTAAAAATTTAATTATCGAAATGAAAAAATGCAAATCCCAATGGCTATAATGTTGTGATAAACAATCTTCTTCCTTTGGTTTAATTATTTTTCCAAAATATTGAAAATTGAGTGAAATAAAGGATTTCAAAGTTTATGTTAGAGTAGAGATACCATAACTGCCCGCAAACAAAAACTCCTCATAACTTTGATGTCATTGATTGAAATTGAATGATTCAAAGCTTCTCACCTATAAAAAAATCTAAAGAACCAATTTCAATTTAATTTTTTTTTAAATGTAATTTTTAAAGAATTTTTTGGGCTGCCCGGGCGGGCAGTCTTCCCCAAATTTTCATAAATTCATGCATAACTTCTTCAATAAATGTTGGATTGAAGAAAAAATTAGATACCCACGTAGATCTTTGAATTCCCCACCTTCAATAAAAGTTTCAAAAAATCACACAAAGAGGTTAGTCATAGGTACATGCCCAAAGTCTAGCTTGTCCCTTGAAGGGACAACGGTCCTTTAGGGGCTGAACATTTGCTGGGTGGCCGTGGCCTGCCCATATTGTAGCTTCAACAGTGTTTTGATTGATGGGCACCAATAGTATTGCTTTTAAAAGTTTCAAAAGTCAAGAGTGCATGCCGACCTCATGAAAATTGCAATAAGGGCAACTTGGGACCTAACACCGTGATTTTGAATTTTCTCACAATTTGGGTTTTTATAAAAATATGAGCATATTTGATAAGATTGTTATTTGCCTTCAATGATGGATCATGTGTGTTTATGGTCACTTTAGAAAAAAAACAGATGAATTTTTTGTTTGTTTTGTTGTACTTAATGTTTTTTCAGGGTCATTGGACAATAATCGCCCTCATGGGCGTTTAGGGGCTAGAGGAATCGTAAGGTAGGTACACCCAATGGCATGGGTGTACCCAATGCCACTAACATGTCTGTTGGCATTTCATTTCAAACTTCAGATGTAAGCCATCCGTAGTTGATTTACCTTCTAAAACTCAGAAGGTAAGCCATTTACGGATGGCCTACATTTGAAGTCTGAAATGAAATGCTAACAGACATGTCACTGGCATTGGGTACACTCACGCCTTTGGGTGTACCTACCTTAGTTGTCAAGGTGTTAAGCTCAACAAGAGATGCTTTAGTATTTCAAAACAGAAAAGATGTGTTATTAACAAAATTAAAAAGAACAATCAAATGACTACTTTTGAACAAAAGTTTTAGAATATGTCTCATACCTCATATTTATTCAATTCAATCAACCTCATATTTGTTCAATTCAATCAACCTCATATTTGTTCAATTCAATAAACCTCATATTTGATCAATTCAATCAACCATTGTACTCATCTCAATCATCAATCAATTTTGAAATAGAAAAGTAAAAAACCTTCTTTAATAAAAAAAATAGTGATTTTCACTAGATTCATCTTCTTTTATGCTTAAAGTGTTAAAATTCTATTCTTATGGTTTGCTTTATTGTGTACTACTTTTGAAATTGTTTGAAATATGTAGGTTGGTTTTAGAGGTGAAAGCTAATGTAAATTTCTAAGCACATACCAATTTTGGAGACGTTTATTTTGGAGATCTTTACTTTAATGATGTTTGAAATTTTGAATATTACTACAACAATCTACTAACATAAATATGGAGAAAAAAGATATCAAGTTTTTATATGCAAGGAAACTTATTAACATCTGTTGTTCCATTTTCTAAACATATGGTGTTTTAAGGGGTTAACCCATGAGCTCCCTAGTGACGGGATCATGTTGCACAGGATTTCACAAGGTGCCTTGGGGGGCTGGATCTAATTTTTTGACTTTCCAATTAACTGCAAGTATCGAGGTATTCAAGTGGTTCATGCAAGTGGAGTAATGGCAAGTTAAGCCAAATGTTGTACAAGTACCTAGTGAGTCCTAATTGCATGGAACACCTTTACACGGCAAGATGGCAAGAAGCATCTTACAGGTTGCAACCGGTCAATATCCCTTGCAAGCTTCCTTGCATTGTGTTTTATGGTAGCAAGGAATTCATTGGCAAGGGTGCAAACATGTTCTAGACCCTTGTCAAGGTAAAATCCTCACCAACTTTGCCAGTCATTATTTTCCGTGTCATTGCAATTTGAAGCCCTTGAACTTAGCATTCAAAGAAGCACAATCTTTAGTATTTGCATATGTGTGCATTCACATCTAATCTTGCTACCCACAAATTTTGAGGTGAATCAAGGGCTTACAAAATTTTATAAAAATCAATAAATAATTAGCAATTGCTTGCCAAAAATTGAGATTTTGCCATCACTTATTGTTTGATCAAATGTTATAATCTCCCACTTCCCACGATCAGTTGTTCACAAAATTTGCAAGCCATTTTCCAAGTAGGTGTTCCACTATTTGCAATGGTCGCTCTTTGTGGATCATCCAATTGATTGAGATATGATGCATCAAAGTTGTCCGTCTCCAAAAACCCTCATTTTGGTGAGAATGGCTTGGGTGCTCAAGGGTTAAGGTCAAACTCACTTTTGACCTCATGTATAGTGGCATATATTCTAAATTCTAGAACACAAATGTATATTACTAGTACGTGAGGACAACATTGTTAAGTGGGTGTTAATGGATATATGAACTCTAATATAACCTTGATGTATTTGTGTCTCCCACTATTCAAAATTATGCACTATTTGAAACAATTTGTGTACTAAATTCTATATAAATATTGATAATCCTTACGTTTTTGTTGAAAGGATTTGGTGAATTCATCGATATTTTTACCCAATTTTTGTTAGTGGTAAATGTAGCCAATGTCAAAGTGAGGTATAATTTGGTCAAAAACCGCACTCCAAATTTGAGTTTCACTTTTCTCTAAATCATATACATTTGACTCCGTTCTTCATGAAACAATCCATGTTTTGTGAATTTGCCCTTATTTGCATTGAGTGGAAGAGGCATCATCCTTGCAATTTCTCATACCAATATATTTCAAACGTAATTTTTATAAATATCTCAAGTGGCCCAATAAGGAAAGAAAAGTGTACTAAGCTTTCAAGTTTAACGTTGTGATATTCATTTTTGGTAGCAATAAATGAAAATTGGGTGGAAGCCATGCTAAATTTATCCATATTGGTGAAATCATGCTCAAATTCAAGGATTTTATTTGTTAATTGTTTTTCTATTGGTCAAGCAATACACAGTTTAGAATGCAGACAAGAAAAGATAAAAATAGACTAAATCATCCACATGTACATGTCCATTCATTAGATCACCTAGATTCATCCAAAATTTAAATTTTTTGAATGTTTGACAATCCCATCCATTATGTAGTTCAATTTTTTGTTTTTTTTACCTTTAACACTTAGTAGAAATAGTAGAAACAAGGACCTAGGGCACCAAGTTAAAGATTAGAACTTGGTGCTTGAGGTCCTTATAACTATTAGTGTAAAATGCACAAGAAGCCACAAAGTGGCACTTGAATGATTTTAGATGTAAACATTTAAATGAAGAATTGCAACTTCTCATTCAGATATTTTCTAGATTCTAGAGAGTTTTTTGAATGTGTTTGTAATGATGTAGGTAGCAATCACCCAATTAACGTTTTATTGGCTTTTCTACAGCAAAAGATGTTAAATAAACAAATCCTAAAAGGTAATTTTTGTAGTGTAATTTGATACCGTGTACGTCTTTGCTCTAAATTTGCTTTCAAGCCATGAAAGTGATGTTTTTTTTAAATTTGAGGTAAATCTAGGGAATAAAGCTAACCAAGTCCAATTTGAAAATTGTAAGATTTTCAAATTTTGAATATTATATTGCAATCTGAAGTTTGGGCCTATAACCAAGGATTGCTAATTTCCAAATAACATCAGTACACACAATTTTGATTATAATATTCTACACTCTATCTTGCACATATTTTCAAATTTTCAAATTACTTTAACGTACTTTGTGTTTGATAAGAGTTTTTTTCACTTGTTTGTAAGATGCTTATAGTAATTTCAGATTTTTACAATTTTTTTTGAAAACTTATGGGCATGTATCATCTCTAAAAAATCAAACCCCATCAGCATGTAGAGGAAAGTCTGAGGTACAATTTTTTTTTTGTTGAAATTGATTACCTGGTTTTAGGGTGAATCTTTCAAGCATTAAAGTAGCTATGAAGGTTTAGGGAGAACCGGCATTTAGAGTAGATAGCAAAAATGCTGGTTGAAAATTGAAACTACCAAATCAAAAATTGGCCAAATTTTTTAAAGAAAAAGAAAAAGGAAATAATGCATCATACTACTAAAATCACAAAAATCAAGGGCCTTTGTAAAATTACATCCCAACTTTGTAATATCATATATCCAAATTTTGTGTTATTATCACATATACAATTTGAAGGCTTACTCACATTTTTACTTTACATTCCATAAAATATAGGAAAATCTTAATTAAATTCTAATGATGAATACAAAGCGTAGCAAGCACTAACCACTACACCAAATAGTGTTTTTAGGTTGCTCCATACTAATTTCTTAACATTTCACACTATTTAAATACTTATTGCTGCTATAGTAATTTTCAGCAATAATTACTGCTATAAGCAACTTTTCTAGGCCTTGGCAACAACAACATAGTTGCATGATGACAAATTAGCTAAGTCCACAAAGTAAACCATGTGAAATCTTAGTATTTAAACTATTTCATGCACCTCCAAGGGGCCAAGCCATGAGTCATGAGGTAACTTTCCATGGTGAGGCAACCTAATTGTTAACCCTTAAACATCCCAAGGGCATAGTAGATACGTTGCTATATATTTGGCATTTGCTACCGACAAGAAATTTTACTTGGGATCTCAAATAGCTCACTAGAAATGCGTTTATCAATATTCCGACTTCTTTGTTGATCTAAAACATTGTGGAGGTGTGGATCCATTCCAAATACAAGAAAGATACCTTTCTTGTATTGGTCGCAAAGGGCCTTTTTGACGTAAGGCAACCTAAATGCACTATTTGGTGTAGTTCATATAGAAAAATCACAAAAAATAATCATTGCATGCAAAACCGGTTGATAATGAAAAATGCCAGACATTAGCTGGTGAACCTCAAAATTCTCCCCCAAAGGCTGGTAGCCATAGTCAAATGAGTTAAGATTCTACAAATAATTTTGCCCACACTATTTTGTGAACCACTCTAAAACCCCTACAATAGAGGGGTTTTGAATGATCTTAGGTAAATGGAGCTTTTACCAAAAACAATTAACCCTTAAACGACCGAGGAGCCCTTTGCGGCTAATATAGTATTTCATATTTTCTTATATTTGGAATGCATCCACACCTTTACTACATTTGAGATCAACAAAGAAGTTAGAATATAGATCAATATGGTTCTAGTGAGCTAGTCAAGATCTCAAATCAAAACATTTTATTGGTAACAAATGCCAGTTATATGACAACATATTTACTATGCAATACGTAGAGCGGTCCTTTAAGGGTTAAAGGAGCCTCACGTCAACCGAATGCTGTAGGAAGGGCACCCTTCACATGAGCCTTGTCAGGATTAATTGCCCATGTACATACGTAGTACATTTCTTGCTTGCCCTACACAAAGCTTGTTTCATGCTGTCTATTTCCAAAGCCACGTAAGGAAGTACCTCCCATGTCCCTTTAATTTCTTGCTGTCTGACAGGCATGGGTGCACTGCTCGAGTAGGTTTCTTTTCCATTCCCCCTGACATTCACTTTGTTTCACACTGTGACCCACTTTCCAACTCTCCAAGGTTTAGTTCAACTCTTTATATCTCAATGTTGATTGGATTGCAATAAGAAAAGGAAACAAGGAAGAGAAAATAATAATAAAAGATGTAGGAAATATGAATTCTTGAAAGTGCGCGTAAAAAATACTAATTAAAAGCGCAAGGTAGGAGACAAGATGTAGATTTGGAACTTTTGAGAGAGTGCAAAAGAAAGTTTGGCTTGTAAAATACAAAGTACCATGTCATGATCAAATAGTTACACCCAGTTTTTTTGGTTACCTAAAAAATATAATGGCATGGTAGAGCAGAGACACTCAAAATGATTTTAAAAATTGTCAAATAATTTGAGACATGCTATTCAATAAAAGTTGCTCCACATAAATAGGATTTTTTTTTGAATGATTAAATACAAAGAAGTGCACAAAATAAATAAATTTGAGGACAAGAAAAAATGCTAAATTAGATGTGTCAATAATTGATGTTCCTCCTATAGCAAGGCCATTTTATAATAGACATATTCATTACCATCCTTTCAACAAGTTCAACCTTATGTGCTAACAAAAGACATAGATATTTCAAAATAAGAGACACCTATAGACAATGACCAAATTGAGTGTATGGTGGTGATTAAATATTTGTCTACCTTATGGCTATTGATTTCTAATACAAAATTCCATAATAATCTCAAGTTGCTAATAACAAGATTAACTATAATGCCTAATCAAGTTTACACAAGGGTGTTTGTATGATTTGAATGATTTGTAGGTACCAAACCCTTAAGGCAAAGTCAATACATCTTTCTTAACATTTCATTTAACCCCTAAATGTCCTAGCCTGCAGCTGCAACCAGTACAATGCAAGGTATTTTTCTTGTATTTGGAATGGATCCACACCTTTATTAAATTTGAGATCAACAAAGAAGTTGGAGAATAGATCAATATGGTTCTAGTGAGCTACTTGAGATCTCAAATTAATATTTCTTATTGGTAGCAAATGACAATTATATGTTAGCGTATATACTATGCCCTATGGACGTTTAAGGGTTAAAAAGCATACAACAAATAAAAAATCCTCAAATATTTAAATTTCCTAAGAAGTACCCCTATTGTCACATCTTGTGGTTTGTAGTTTATATTTCACAAATAGAGGAAATGATAACCCAAAATGTAGAATAGGTAATGATAACCAAAATGTAGAGCATGTAGTCTAGTTCAAATTTTAAAATGGCTCTAGACTTAAACTACCATTAATCAAGGCGATAAAATCAATTTGGAACAAAACATGCTAGAGTTGTCACAAATTGGCACCTAGCTACAATGTTTAGCATCAAGCTATGGTGGCCAAAGCAAATCACACTACAAGAAAAACAATGTTCAAACTGATAAAATGGTAATCATACAACAAATAAAATGAGTCATTTTAGTTACCATATGGTCATTGTAAATAGAAGTTTTGTACAAGTGGATAACCATATATTTGAACTTATTGCAAGGCACAAGAAGGTAATAAATGGTTCTTCATATTACAAATTGCATTTGAACCTAGCCACATATGGTTTTCACAGTTAAAAACCATAATTATGTGGTAATTTGAGGCTCATTTTTTGTAAGAATAGGAGTAGAGCTAAACATTGTAATTAGTGCAATAGTTTGGAAAGACAATCCCCTCCTTCAACATGATGACTTGACTAAACACTTCAAGTTGATGTAGACTAGGCATATAGTACAAACTCATATTTATCCTTTCACGTGTAATTAATTTGGGAACATAATTGTCATATTTTTTTAAGAACTATTCGACCATTGGGTTAGGGAGCTTTTGCACTAAAAACTACTAACAAGCCTTCCAATAGCTGAAGGGGACTTATTGAAGTCTAAAACTTAAAATGAAATGTCCCAATTTTTATTATATAAACACGGATGTTTGTACGATAAAACAAATAAAGTGATACCATATCCATTCTTCTTGTACAAAACATCACATTTTTAAATATGGTAAACGTTACTTGAACATAATTATTTGCATTTTGGTTACTCTTGTACTTGCAAACATAATGATGGAAATGGTTAACTACCGTCATGCTAAGTAACATCTCTCATGTTAGCAAAAAAGACACATGGCAATATTTTGTTCAAGCAATGTTTATGCAAGGTAAGGGCCTCATGCAAGGGCAATCTCATGTTTGCATCATTGGTTACCTTGCATTGACTCTGCCCTTGTTCCCAATAGCTTAACCCTTAAATTACCATAGGGCGTAGTATATTTGTTGTTGTATAATTGGCATTTGCTACCAATAAGAAAATTTTAATTTGGGATCTCAAGTGGCTCACTAGAATTGCTTTGATATATTCTCCAATCTCTTTGTTGATCTCAAAAGTGGCAAAGGTGTGAATCTATTCCAAATACAAGAAGAACAGCTCGTATTATAATGGTAGCAGTGGCATGCTCAGATGTTTAGGGGTTAACCCTTAAATGACCATAGGGCATAGTATATATGCTGCCATTTATTGGCATTTGCTACCAACAAGAAGTTGTGATTTGAGATCTCAAATAGCTCACTAGAATCACATTGATCTATTCTCCAACTTCTTTGTTGATTTTAAATGTAGTAAAGGTGTGAATCCATTCCAAATACAAGAAAATTATCTCATATTGTACTAGTCTCAATGGCACGCCCCTGAGCACCCCATCACCAGTATATTGTTGCTGGAAATTGGGAAAAGGCTGGCCATGTCAAGAATGTACTACATGGCAATAGTTGTACAAGGGTTTGTAAGGAGTGATCCCACATGCACATGAGGGGCAGTATGGTCCAATCCCATGGATCATACTTTTGAGTGCTTATGGACACTTTCATTGGCAAGCAAAGTTGCTTGGTCAAGCTTTACCCCTTTCATGGCATGGGCGCTCAAGGGTTGAGGGTTAAATGTGAGAATGTCCTTGTGTGAGGCCCTTAGAGCATCATCAATGTGTACACTCAGAAAGAGACGGGCCTGCATTTTGCTCGGTGGGGGCCATTTTAGCAAGAGGTTTAGGGACTTCTAGGGCTCCAACGTCGGCACTAGAACGGAAAAGCGGGACCTGGCCTTGTTAGAACCACCTCCTCGAGCGGCATATTTTCTCATTTCCTTGTGCCCCTCCTTGTTTCCCAATGCACAATGCGTTTGCTGATGGAGTGACACATTGCTTGTGATAACTTGCAATTTCCTGGAAACAACTTGCACGTACTTACATTCTTCTACTACTGTGCTTAAATCTACAACGGGAGTTGTGTTAGCATTGGGAGGATCCGACCTACAAAAGAAACAACATACTTTAGAGACGGGGAGCGACACATGACCAGCTACCTCCGAGTCCCATTTGCAGTGTACACATTGACACTTATACCACTACCACATTCTGTTATATATACCAAGTATTTGCAAATATTTTTTTGGTAAAGTATAGCAGCATTTGAGAACACGGGGTTGAACGCCCTGCAGGTCGCTTTGATTGCTTGCTGCCTGACAGACAAGGATGATGACCTGCACCAACAGGCACCACTGCACCACCAGGCACCACCACCAGGGGCAGCAAACCAAGTACACACTACACTACACTAACTTACACAGGCCCCTCTCCACTCCCATCACCATCATTTCGCCACAAGCTTACTAAAACCCCCTTTCCTCCAAAGGGTTTAAGCCTAAGCCTAAGCTTTATCTCAGCCCAAACGCTCACCGTCCTTACTTAAAACCTTCCGGAGCGAGGGTTACGTTACGACACTGGCGATGTCCCGCGGCTTGTCGACGTGCTTCCGTAGAGGCTATGAAGCTTGACGATCATGGCCGGGCAGGCTTCAATTCCAGAATCGAGAGATCAAGCGGGGTAGGTATGATCCGGCTCTTCGCCTGCGATCGCATTTATGAGAGAGAGAGCGAGAGAGAGACGGTGCAAAGGCGCCATCAATCAGTGCGTGTCTCCGTGATCAGCGCTTGAGCCGCGCGCATTCATGGCGCGCATTTTATTTTCCATACGTCAGGTTGCTGGTTTGTTCCGAGAAGCATTGGTTACACGCTGGTAACTTGTCGAGCCAGTGTGGAGGAACCTGTCTTTGTGAAGCTTTTGATCGATGGAATGATGAAGCAGATTGACTCTCGCTCGCTTACACCGTTTTCCCCGACGTCCGGGACTCTTGCGATATGATGAGAGAGGTTGTTGATCATTGATGGCCGCAGGTGGCAATGGCATTATGAGTTGGAGTATCTTCATTGCTATGATTCTTTCTCAGCCTTTCCACCAAGCCTTCTCTAAGCCTATCCTTGCCTTGTCCGGCTTTTACCGGTCAAGATTGAGGCGGTCTGTAGGTTATTTGTGGAGTTGAATGTGAGGAAGAGAGAGTGCGCTCGTCTTTCTTCAATTCGGTTTTGTGTCGATGTGTGCAGTCTAAGCTGTTGCTGCTGGTAGTCGTTTTGTCAAGTTCTTGCTCACTCACGGGAGATTTCGTTTATCTCTTTCTCTTTTTGTTTATTTGTTTGATTAGGAGTTATGCTGTGTATTGGAGAAACCTAAAGAAAGATCCTCGAGCGAAGTTGTGGACGCTGTAGTTATCGTGTCATGGTTTGGGATGCAGGATTTTGATGAGCTTATCTTTGCCGCAGCAGGTTTGAGGAAACCGTCTTGATTTCGAGCCACGAAGGATTACGTGCGTGAGCATGAGCGCGCGGAAAGACAGAAAGGTTCGGAAGAGAGTCGTGTATAGTACACAGTGTTAGTATGCTTGGTTTTCACTTGAGTCGCGGCGGCTGCAGCCGGCCATTGGTGACGGTGTTTTCGAAGCAGCTGGATACGACGCTGGTTGCTACGGGATTCATTAGGTTTGAGATGCAAAGCCGGAGCCGGAAGAAAGCACAAGCTTAGAAACCAGAAGGACATCCATACGATTTTGCACCAGTTCAACGTGCTTCCAAGAATCAGGACCATTGCTTAGAAACGGCGAATGTAATTCGAAATTGAGGGAGTGTAGGGAACGAGAGAGCGATAAGACTCTTGTTTCGAAAGTCGACATGGGACGCAATCAGAGCATCGTGGTGGTGTTGCTGCTGATCACGTTATCAGTAGTGTCAATCAATGGCGCGAGACCGAAGAGCTACATCATATCCATGGCGACCGACGCAAAGCCCGTCGTCTTCACAAGCAGCCACGGGTGGTTTTCCTCCGTGCTACACGCGGCGAAGACAGAAGCGCTCGGGGGCCTCTCGTACGCGCAAACTGAGAGCGAGGCGTCGCAAGGGCCACTTCACCTCTACTCCAACGTCTTCCACGGATTCTCCGCGACGCTAACCGAGGAGCAAGTGCGAGTCATGGAGTCCATGCCGGGCGTCAATGGCGTCATTCCGGATGGGAAGAAGGAGCTTCACACTACTCATACCCCGGACTTTCTGGGCTTAAACGCCACCAAAGGCTTGTGGCCTGTGAGCAAATTCGGGGAGGATGTCATCATTGCCGTGCTGGACACCGGCATCTGGCCTGAGAGCTCGAGCTTCATGGATCACAATGTCGGCTCCGTGCCTAAGAAGTGGAAAGGCGCTTGCGAAATCAGCACCGGGTTCAATGTATCCGTCTGCAACCGCAAGCTCATCGGCGCCAGGTAGCCAGCCATCTTTCGCCATTACCCTAACCCTCTCACATCTTCATACATGAAAGTTCCACAAAAAAGATTGTTATGATGTGAACACAATGAATATCTTTTTCATTGTTCGAGATTTGGAATTCGTATTGCAGGTCGTTCTCGAAAGGCTACGAAGCCATGACGGGTCCGATCAACGAAACGCTGGAGCCGCGCTCGCCGCGTGACACAGACGGCCACGGCACGCACACAGCGTCCACTGCCGCGGGGCATTACGTGTACAAGGCGAGCTTGCTAGG
Organism: Ulota crispa; assembly: GCA_963920765.1. Classification (NCBI taxonomy): domain Eukaryota; kingdom Viridiplantae; phylum Streptophyta; class Bryopsida; order Orthotrichales; family Orthotrichaceae; genus Ulota; species Ulota crispa. Next base: position 5,139,161 of record OY987246.1, read on the forward strand.
GTACGCTGAAGGCACAGCGCGAGGAATGGCGCCGAGGGCGCGCGTTGCGACCTACAAGGTGAACTTTCACTAGTACCGTGACTGGTTTCGTACTCCCTCTGTCCCTCGAAAAAACTCCAAATTAGGCACATTTCTTGTACCACTAAAAAGCTGATTTCAAATGCTGAGATGAGAAAGCGTTTGCCATGTTCAATGATCTCATGGGGGCAAGTTAAGCGATTCGAGAGCATTCCTCTCCTAGCAAGCTTGGCTTGGCCCATATGAGGTACCATTGTTGCTACTAATCTTTAAATCATCAATAATGAGGAGCTGGCAGCATGCAGACATGTATGATACTTTCTGCATTGAATTTGGGTGCCGAAACGCGACATCAAAGATGGAGATTTTGCATTAGATGGTATATTTGATTCTAGAATGCATGTGTCACTAGCACAAAGACTAAAAACATAGTTAATCCTTCACAAGGACATTTTTTGAGGGACAGAGGGAGTATCAAATTTCACCTGTTCTTTGAGATCATGCAAATTATGCCGCAGTGATGTAAATTGGACCTAGGTGAGGGGTTTTGACGTGTGATGCGGGATTTTTTTTGTGTGTGTGTGTGATTTTAGGTGTGCTGGACACAAGGATGCTTTGACTCCGACATACTGGCGGCGTTCGACCAAGCAGTGGCGGATGGCGTGGACGTGATATCGTTGTCAGTCGGTGGGGGTGTCGTGCCTTACTATCTCGACAGCATTGCCATCGGCGCCTTTGGAGCCATGAAGAAGAACATCTTCGTTGCGAGTTCGGCTGGAAACTCGGGGCCTGGGCCGGTCACGGTGGCGAACGTTGCGCCTTGGATCACCACTGTGGGTGCGTCCACTCTGGACCGAGACTTTCCTGCTAACGTCGTGCTGGATAACGGCGTTTCGATCAAGGGCGTGTCGCTTTACAGCGGCAAAGGCCTGGGCAACACCGCGTACCCTCTCATCTACGCTCAAGACGCAGGTACAAGCGCTCTTGCCATCAATCCCCAGCAATATTCCTAGTGCCTCCAACCCCATTTCTCTTAAAACCTATCACTAAATCATCCAAACCGTTGTTCTGTCTTTGGTACTCATTGATTATGAAACTCTTACACTTCAGGCAAATTGTTCCTTCACAAGCTCCTCTTCCAATGCTACACATTAGACGCCCTTATTGTAACGCTATTACACTTCTCTCATGCCTCAAGTACAGTGAATGATCAATTGTAAAGAGATAAGTGAATCGCATAGAGTTGTATTCAACTGAAATCTACATTTTACGACACTTTGGATTGGGTGACTATACTTTACTGAATTTTGATTTTTTTAGTTTGGCAATCTGGCTAAAAACTTGATATGAAAAACATTGCAGGTCCGAAAGGAAATGCGACGGACACGTACAGCTCCAGCTTGTGCTTACCAGGGTCACTAGACGCGGCACTAGTGAAGGGCAAGATCGTCCTATGCGACCGCGGCAACAACCCGCGAGTGGCGAAGGGAGGAGTGATCCAAGCGGCGGGGGGAGTGGGCATGATACTCGCCAACACAGCAACAGACGGCGAGGGCTTGATCGCGGACAGTCACGTCCTGCCCGCGACAGCCGTGGGCGCGAAGGAGGGCGACCAGATCAAAGCGCACATCCGAGCGTCCAAAGCGCCCACGGCGTCCGTCACGTTCCAAGGCACCAAGTTCAACACGCGCGAGACGCCCGTGGTGGCGTCCTTCTCCTCCCGCGGCCCGAACTCCGAAACGCCAGAGATCCTGAAACCGGATCTGCTCGGGCCCGGGGTGAACATCCTGGCAGCGTGGACGGGCGACATGGGACCAACAGGATTACCACTCGACACGCGACGCGTGCGCTTCAACATCATCTCCGGCACGTCCATGTCGTGCCCGCACGTGAGCGGGCTGGGCGCGCTGGTGAAAGCCGCGCATCCGACGTGGAGCCCCGCGGCGATCAAGTCTGCGCTCATGACGACCGCGTCGATTTTCGACAGCACTGGTAACGTCATGCTCGACGAGGCCACGGGCAACGTCTCGTCGCCTTTCGACTTCGGCGCTGGCCATGTGCGTCCTGACCGCGCTCTGGACCCTGGACTTGTCTACGACCTTACCGCGCAGGATTATGTTAACTTCCTCTGCGGGCTTAACTATACTGATAAGATCATCCAGCTGATTAGTCATGACGCTGGCAGCGCGTGCCCCGCGTCACCTCCCAAGCCGCAGGACTTGAACTACCCCACGCTCTCTGTCGTTTTTGATAATGCTCAAGCGTCGAAGGCGCTCACCACCACGCTCACGCGCACCGTCACCAACGTCGGCCCTGCGAAGTCCACGTACACCGCCACCGTGGTGACGCCGCGAGGCGTGACGCTCACTGTGAAGCCGGCGTTGCTTCGGTTCAACGCTGTGAATGAGAAGCAGACGTTCACCGTGCATGTGGCTACTGGTCCTGCTGCCTTGGTTCCTGGTGAGTCGGAGACCGTGTTTGGGTTCTTGACGTGGTCTGATAAGACTCGGTTGGTGCAGAGTGCTATTGCTGTTTCTCGAGTTCAGGGTTTTTGATCGGAACCCTTTTTGGAATTTTTGGAATTTTGTTGTAATTTGTTGCTCTTTGAGTTTTTCATAATCTGGTGGTTTGCTGTGGCGGCCCACTGTTGGTTCGGTTACTTATTGGTATCGTTTTTCCTGTTGGTTGGGACTTGAGTGTTAAAATTCGGTTGGTGCAGAGTCCTGTTGCTGTTAAATACGCGTGCCCCAGGGTTTTTGATCGGAACTCTTTTGAAATTTCTGGAATTTTGTTGAGATTTGTTTCTTTTTTACTCTTTTTCATGATCTGGTGGTTTGCTGTTGTGACCCAGTACTGTTGGTCTGTGTTACTTATTGATATCTTTTTTTCCTGTTGGTTGGGACTTGAGTATTTTTGGATGTTTGGTGTGGAGGTTTTGAGAAGAGTTTTGTTGACTGTTTTTGTGGAGTTGGTTTTTGAGTTGCGGGTGTTTGGGAGGATGGGTTCTGGTTTTGGTTGTTGGTAAATTCTAATGCTCGTTTTGTATGGGCTTTTGTTTGTTGTGTATTCTACTTTTAGAACGCGGTCTTGTTTCAGCAAGTTAGGTGTACTGTCAAGGCTTGATGAGAGTGGTTTTATGATAGTTGTTTGGTTTGGAGCTTTGGGTGGTAGTGAAGTTGTGAACTTTGCAGCTTGGTTGGAGAGGTTTTTTTTTTCTCCAATTGCCTTGGTTTATCTAGCTGCGTTTTGGGAGGAGGCTGGTGTTTGTATATTTATCCCTGAGAGGTATGTGAGTTGTTATGAAGATGTGACGATTTGACTGTTCCCAGATAAGGGTAAAATGTAGCAAAAGATTCTGGCATCCAAAATCAAATTTTAGGTACAAAAATTGTAAATGTTAAGTGTTAAGTTTTGAAGTTTTAGCACATTCAGAAGTGGTTTTAGCCATTTGAGCTAGTTTTGTTTGAAGACTGCATTTGGGATCCATTGTTGCAGTGTCTGTTTCAATAACTTTCTTGTCATTCATGAGTTTGAATTCTTTCACAAAATAATGAACTTGAGAGGTAAGCTTTTGATCACCATTCTCGTAAAAGGCATTCAGGGAGTTGTTATTAGGGGCTTCAAACATCAAAATTTTCAGATGACTCACATCGTGATTCACCTCGGTGAATTGAGTACTGTACAACTACATGAGTCACCTTTGGTATTCACTCCAAATGTGATTCATGTTACAAGTGAACTTCAGAAACTCACTTTTGTGGGGATCATCCTCTTGGGTGTCTGAGACGCTCAGACCCCCAACTTGTGCACAAAACCATCATTGCAAACTCACGGGTGTGTCATACTTTGGGCTTGTGAGTGGATGAAAATAATTCACTAGTGAGATGAGACCTTGTGAGGTGAGAAACTTGTAGATGGGAGGATGTCCACTTTGGGTATCACTTTTTGGACACACTAATTAGGTTATTTTTGTTTAAAACCTCCAAAGTTTATCTAATTTGTTCATTTTGATTAAGTAAAAAGACCCTAAAATGGGAAAAATAAATCCTGCGCCTCAATGGAATCATGATGTACATGTCTAAAGAATTTTGTTAATTTTATTAAATTTTTGGATCCATTCATAGGTGTTAAAAAAATCTTGATTTTGGGATTTGCAAGCATTAGAGTGCATAATTTACTAATTTTTTTATTGACAAAATAATTTATTTTGTACTCTACACAATTAAATGTAGGTCATATTCAAAAACGATATTAAAATAAAATTGTTTGATATTCCAAATGCTTGATATTGGGGATTCTAGGTAAGTAAGACAGAACTTACTTTTTCAACTAAAGAATTAAATAAAATTGCTCAAAAATCTTTGATTGTAATCTAACTTTTTTTCTTGCCATACACTATAAGTATAGAAAACTAAAACTACATTTGGTGAAATCTTACTTTATTCTAATTAAAAACTAGATGTGTTTGATACACCAACACAGAGTAAAATTGTAGGTAAAACAGCTTTTTTGGGTACCCCAACCGGACCCTCACCCAAACTATATTTTATGTTTGAAGCCCCCTATTAATGTGCAACATAAGAAGTCTTTCCCTCTCCTAGAGATCCATAACGTGAATTTTAGATCAATTCAAAGTTATTTCAACCTCTTCCTTAAGGGGGTAGTTTAGGGTTTAATTATAGGGAAAATTTTATGGATACCCTGAAGTTTGCCATATTTGTATAGATACCCTTGGATATTCAAAAATTGCACAAATACCCCTGGACTATAATTTTCAGTTGTTTGTTCTATTGTGCATGTCACTTTTTCCTCCTTTGTGCGCAAGAGGCTTCTTTTCTGTTTTATTGCACTCCTTGCTTTAACATTGGTCATGAAGGAAGTAACGTACATAACAAAACAAAACAAACTTCTGCAATTTCTGAAAAACTAGGGGTATTTGTACAAATACGGCAAACTTTAGGGCTATCCATAGAATTTTCCCTTAATTATATTCCGGGCAACTTCATTGGATCAGGGCAAGACTCTGTTTTTCAAAGAATACTCTAATAGTAAGACCTGATCAAATATTCACGTCCCACGCTTTATTCATCTCTAGTAAATGAAATTTAACCCTGTACAGCTTCAATAATAGACTCGACAATAGAGATTGGGGCCTTAAGGTAGGAGGCTCAAATTCCGCTCAGGTTTTAACTGTGCTTGCAGTTTAGGAATGCTTAACATGTTCTTTGAATATCTATGACTGTCATTGATGAGTTAGGTAGGTTTAGATGGTTGATTTATGGACCTCCTACCCTAAGTGCGCAATCGACCATTTTCTGGTCGCTGCCCATTTTTTTTGGGCTGCTTGAGACAAAAACAACTTTTTTCAATTTTTGTTTTTGATTTTTGTAATAGAATATCAATTCTACTTCCCAACTTAACTTGAATCATGTCAACCCAAGTTGGACTCCACCAAGGAGAATTTTTCAAAGACAAACACTTCAATATTTGCTAATGTTGTAAAATTTACTATTTTGGGAAACTAATGATTTTATCTCCTTTAAAAAGATTGTATTTTTGAGGTTTACAATAGAATGTCTATTTTTAACCAATCATACCAAAGTTTGAAATCTATGAATAAAATTTGTAATTTTGGTGAATATTAGATGATACATGCTTCTAAATGCATTAAATAAAAATCCAAATTTTTTTTGAATGTTTGACTATATGGATAGTTACTAATCATCATGATTCTTGTTTTCTTTTTTGAAGCAAGCTTCATTAAAATTAAATGAGTATCATTTTATAATGCATCTATGTTTTGCCCTTACCCCTTGGACGTTTAGGGGTTAATATAAATAATCATTGACATTCAAGTGTTAAGCGTCAATATTGTAACCTTCTCACTTTGACTTTCTCATTCCCCATTGCTCCCTACTTACGTATGGTACGACTTGAAGTTGGAGGATCTTGGATATTCTATTAAGCTCCACAATTGCATATTCCAAACTTTGAATTTCCCAAGGATAGGAGAAATAATATAGAGAGCTAGAAATTGCTGCATTTATTTGGAGAGAATATACCACGTACAAAGTGTCATGTAAGATTTGCAAAACTTGTTGGAGTGTCAATTTTAAAAAATGAAAGAGCAAAGTTGCAAACTTTTCTATGAAAGTAGTTGCATTGAGTCATGTGTTATTCATGGCTGACGGCCCTACTCTAGCAATTTTGATGTTTCTAAGAAACACTTTTGGCAATGCAAAAAAAAGTCTATGTGTCATATTCTTCATGTTGGATGGAATTTCATTAGCTTCAATAACTTTGGTGTTAGAACTGCAAGAGAGATTAGTTTTCACTCCATCTATACAATTCAAAGTATTATCCTTCAAACCAACCTCAAGTCTCTTCACACTTAAAATGCCATAACTTGGAATTTACATATTATGACAACTTACTAATTGTATGAGTATAAGGGAATTGATATGTGTACCACACCCTTTGAACTATTGTACTACACCCAGGGTAAGTTTTAGATTTCTATCATCAAAAAGTTGACTTTGAGAATTTGGAATTCAGATTTAGACTTAGAGACCATGATTTAGTCTAGAACCATAAAAAGTTTGCAATTCAACAACACCCAATGAAAAAGTTTATATTTTTTTACAAACAAAAGTAAAAGTAACGTTTTTCTCCCTAGCTAAACTTTTTTATTGGGTGTTGTTGAATTGCAACTTTTTTCATGGTTCTAAACTAAATCATGGTCTCTAAGTCCAAATCTAAATTCCAAATTCTCAAATTCAGCTTTTTGATGGTAGAAATCTAAAATTTATCCCGGGGTGTGAAATAGTAGTTCAAAAGGTGTGGTACACATATCAATTCCCATTGTATAATTGGCATCATAACTTACTAAAACTACTTTCATGTAGTCATCTTCAAGTGAACTTGGACTAGAGACGTGAGGCCCTGAGGGCAATTCACAATGTCCCATGTTCCAACACATGCAAGTCCCCCTATGCGCTCAGGCCATTTTCATCAAAATCAGGGTTTTGGAAAACTTATAACTTTGATGTGTTGTATCTCAGTCAATTGGATGATTCACAAAAAGTGACCATTAAAAATAGTGGAATACTTGGTTCAGATGAGGTAGGGTCAATTCTAAACTCAAATTTGAAATTGCCCTATTATCACTCTTCAAACATTTAAGGCCATTATACTTGATCATTTATTAGTATTTTTTATCTCTTGGCCTTCATCTTCTTGTTTCTAGCCTTTATCCATAAAACTAAGAGCTAAGCTAACAAAGTTTAATTGTTTCTTGTGTTTGCACATGATGCTGCTACAACTAAGATGCAAGAACTATACATTGTGTGTTTGATATGAGGTCTTCATAGATAGTATGCCTTATCTCAAACAACTTTTTACCAAAGGAAAACAAAGTGTTGATTCAAGCAAAGAATTTTAAGACCTCAATTGTGATATCCCTAAACCTAAATTTGAAACAAATCTCCAAAAGAAATGGATATTTGAAGATGGTGAAGTGATTACAAAATAGGAGTGATTATAGGGCAAGCTTCATGGATATTTGAAGATGGTGAACTGATTACAAAATAGGAGTGATTATAGGGCAAGCTTCATGTATTGTAAAATATTAAAATTAGTCTCTTTTTTTTTTGAAAAATCAAAGCTTGTGTATTGTCAGGTGGTTTCAAATTGCTATTGGAGTTTTTTACAATTTCAACCAGTTGACAATACACTAACTTAACCCTTAAAGGACCATAGGGCACAGTATATATGCTGCCGTATAATTGACATTTGTTACCAAAAATAAGTTTTAATTTGGGATCTCCAGTAGCTCACTAGAACGGCTTTGATCTATTCTCCAACTTCTTTGTTGATCTATTCTCCAACTTCTTTGTTGATTTCACTTGTAGTAGAGGTGTGAATTTAGTCCAAATACAAGAAAAACACCTCGTATTCTATTGGTTGCACCGGCACGCTACAACCTTTACGGGTTAAATGCCTATCCTTCTTGGACCCTCACATGCACTTCATAATATTAATTCTTCTCAACCTTTTCTTTTTATCCTTTCTATAAATTTGGAAACCAGTTTCAAGTATGTGCCCGTAAGTTAGTGGCACACTGATTGAAATTCCTATGCTTATTGCACGCATACTTTTCCATTTCAAAATGTCTGATTCTGTCCATGCGTTTTCGGGCTTTTATTAAATAGACCACAACTAGTCATGTACGTATGAATATTTGAGAGAAAAATAAAAAGTTGTGATTTCTGTCTATGACAAGGTTTTCCAGAACTCAGTAAGCTAAGCTTAGTGACTCTTTTTGTTGAAATTTGACTAATATAGGTCAAAAATATGAATAATAAAATTACATGGTTTTATGACAATTGTGAAGAATCAAAATCAGCCTAGACCTGTAAATTGGTTTAACTGTTCATTTGGACCAAACCCCTCACAATCACCTCCTTTATTCAAGACGAATGATCTGGCTTATCATTGCAACAAGAGTCCTGGACAGTAAGTTGTAGCCCTTTTTTATAACAATTTTCAAGCAATCAATATTTTACCCAATCTAAAACTAATTACATATTTGAAAAGCTTAGAAAAAGGAGTAAATTTTGTTAAAGTTTGACATAAATCTAATGAAAAGAAGTATTAGAAAAAAAAACAATAGAAAAAAATTCCAATTATGATTTAAATGTTTTTAAAATCACTACAGGTTTGTCAACAATTTATCACCAATACATTCTCAATTTATTTTTAACCCCTAAAGGACCAAGTGGCTATTCAACAACCACTTGAGAACTCGGGTAGGGTTATATGGAGTTAATTTTTATTGGATGTTCTCAAAATTGTTACACAAGGTGCAAATATGTATCTCCCAAGTGGAAATCTAAATTTTTCCCCAATCAAATGCTTGGTTCAGAAGTTATGTTGCCCAAAAGAAATTGGGCAATTTGGGCAGTTTGAGCATCTTTGGAGAATCTTATGCTAAAACTCTCATTAACTTTTGAAATTTGGCAAGTACATAACTAAAAAAACATGGTGTACAATTGTCAAAACAATAAACAAATTGAGGACTCACATCACATTCTAAAGGGAGTCAAACTTTGTTAACTATGTTTGGGCAGCTTCAAGAAAAAAAAAACTCCTCTAACTTCAAGCCCTATTATCTTTCAATCTATAAATCAAAAGCTCTTGAAACTTTTTTTCACATATTCCAAATGTTTGTCTCCAACTTTCACCTTTTAGATTTCAAATAAAAGATTTCCACATTGCACAAGAAATCATGAAAGAATGACTAATGTATTGCCAATTCACTAAACCTCCTTGGATTGGAGGGTGATTTAGAATAAGCTAGACTCTATATTTGCATCTAAAAAATTTCATGAGTGAACCTAACATCATATACTTGTGAATGGTCAAAGAACTCAAAATTGTGTAGAGTAAAAATTTTACTCTAGGAAGGGTCAAAGTCTGCTGACCTTGTTTTGCAGGAATGAAAAAAGTTATTTTTCTCACTTCAAATGTTATAATCTTACAATCCGCATGGTCAAATGGGCTGAAATTTTTTGCGCACATTAACTTATCTATTTGACACACTTCTGTACGGTTGGAATTGAGAAAAAAAGTTTTTAATTTAAATTTTGGGCAATGCACTAAAAGTTGACAGTTTCTGAGATTTTTTCTCAAAAAACACGTTTGGTCCTTTAGGGGTTAATGTACAATAAGCTTGCTTGAGTTGAGGCAATTTCAAGTTCTAAAAGGTGGTTAAAAGTCACAAAGATGTTGATAATGTTGATAAAAGTGGTTAAATATGGTACTTATTTGTGCAAAATTGTATTTGACATGGATTAAAAGCATGAAATAAGAATAATCTACTTTTCAAATTCTAATACATTTTTTCCTCTTGAGCTAGCTTTTTAAAGATGTAATCACTTTTAAATTTGATGAAAAATTGAATGTGTGGGAGGGGTTTAAAAAAGGAATACATTTTAACCCCTAAAGGACCAAGCCTTTTTTTCTGTGAAAATCACTAAAAACTGCCACTTTTGAGGGAATGAATAGAACTGTAGGAAATGAAGTTTTTTTGGAAATCCAATTGTAGGATCTTGCCCTAAACTATGGGAGGTACTTGTGGGGAAAAAATCAGCTCATTCTAGTTGTAAAGGAGTGAGATATTCACATATGAAGTGAAAAAAAAAGTTTTTTTCATTGCTGCCCAAAAATTTTAGAAGCCCATGACCTCTTCTATATCAAAAAAATTGCTCTATGCAAAGTTGAGCTTTATTTTTTTCATGTAGAAGACCAAGTTAGGTATGTGTAGGAGAATTTTCAAATGAATCGGAGGTGTGGATCATACTTTGTAAAATCTTGCAATGCCGTAAGATCATAAAATTTGCATATACACTAGGCAAAATTGGAGGATTTATGTAAAATTTAGAAACTTGAATTACTTTTATCCAAATGGTGAAAACCATGTAATCTTAGTCTACTACAACTTACAGTAGAAAAAGTAAAGAAACAAATATGCAAAGAGCTCAAAAAAGTAAAGCAACAAGTTTTACATAGAGGAAAATGAATGGAGGTTTGGGAGTCCCATACCTACCTGCAAACTAAAACTTCTCATAACTTTCATCTCATTTATCAAAATTGAATGATTCAAAGCTTTCCAAGTAAATAAAAATCAAAAGAACCAATTTCAAATTTTTATTCAAAAAAATTGCAACTTTTTTTTTTCCTGCCTGATTCTCCCTTGTTTTTCAGTTATTCATGCATAGCTTCTTTAATAAATGTTGGAATGAAGAAAAATTTAGATTCCCACACAGATCTTATAATTCCCCATCTTCAATGAAAATTTCAGAAAATCATGCAAAGTAGTTTAGCCATAGATACATGCTTGAAATCCCAAATGTCCCCCAAAGGGACAATGGTCCTTTAGGGGTTAATGTATAGAACTCTAAATCAGTTCTAACTTAGATACACAAAAGCTGCTTTGAAACATCTGACTCAAATAATCAAGGGCATTGATATGTGTACCACACCCTTTGAACTATTGTACCACACCCTCGGAATAAATTTTAGATTTCTACCATCAAAAAGTTGAATTTGAGAATTTGGAATTCAGATTTGGACTTAAAGACTTTGATTTTGTTTAGAACCATAAAAAAAGGTTGCAATTGAACGACACCCAATGAAAAAGCTTAGCTCAGGGGAAAATTATAACTTTTACTTTTGTTTATAAAAAACAATAAGCTTTTTCATTGGGTGTTGTTCAATTAAAACTTTTTATGATTCTAGACTAAATCATTGTCTCTGAGTCCAATTCTGAATTCCAAATTCTCAAATTCAACTTTTTGATGGTAGAAATCTGAAATTTACCCTGCGGGTATGGTACAATAGTTCAAAGGGTGTGGTACACATACTGTATCAATCCCCTTAATTATCTTCAAAATATTCGAGCCTCTTCTGCAACACTCTTTGGGACACTGACTTCCTAGCCGCACTACTAAAGCTTATTCTGCGGCAGCGATGGTCTCGCCAGCGCTCCGTCGGTGGTTCCCGCCCGCCTGCTGTCCGCGCTGCCACCGCTTCCAACGCCTTTACGGCGCTTTCGATTCGGATACCCATTTCGTCGCCCGCCTTGCCGATTTGAGTGAGTTCTCCCTTCGCCAGAAATAATCAAGTGAGTTTGGAAAAGCTTCGGTTGCTCAGCAGTCTCGTTTCTTGTGAGCTTGAGTTGCCGGGCCGCGTTGAGCGCATGTGGTTCGGATAGTCGGGGAGCGATCGAGAAAGGGCGAGGGGACGAGCGGTGGTACGTCAGGGACCGCCTAAACCCTAAACCTTAAACCCTAATTCGTCATCTCACCCCCGATTGTTCTCTTCTTAAACCCTAACCAAACCCTAACCAAACCCTAACCCCTAGAATCATATTAGCCGACGGCATTGGACAGCCGTGTCGTCATGTCGATTCTGCAGCAGAGCAAGAATCTGGTGCTGGTGTTGGATTTCGGTTCGCAGTACACGCACCTGATTGCCCGGCGCATTCGCGCGCTGCATGTTGCGTCCGTTTGCTTGCCGGCCGGGACGTCGATCGCAGACATTCAAGTGCTCTCGCCGGCTGTGATTATCCTCTCGGGCGGCCCGCACTCAGTGCATCTACAGGACTCTCCCACTTTACCTGAGGGATTTTTTGATTACGTGAAGAAGCAGCGGATTCCCGTGCTCGGAATTTGCTACGGCTTGCATTTGATTGTGAAGCTGCTTGGAGGAGAGGTGAAGCCGGCTGACCACCAGGAGTATGGCCGCATGGAGATCACAGCTCAGGAAGGGAGCCGCCTCTACGGCAACATCGCAGGGTCTGTTACTAACCAGACGGTGTGGATGAGCCATGGCGATGAGGCTGTGCGTCTCCCTCCTGGCTTCAAAGTCGTGGCCCGTAGTCGGCAGGGCAACATTGCTGCAATTGAGCACGCGGAGGACAGTATTTTTGCTCTTCAGTACCATCCCGAGGTCTGCATTGCATTCCTTCTCTCTCTCTCTCCCTCGACCTATTTTCGTCTCGTTCTGTCTCCAGAATTGCTTGCATGAAGTGTTAGACTTCGCTTTTTCTTTGTCAGTTTGATGGTAAATTCAATAGCTAGGGTTACTTGGCAGGTTACGCACTCCGAGAAAGGGACGGAGACTATAGAGCACTTTTTGTTGAAGGTGTGCGGCATCACTGCTGACTGGGAGCTTCAGAACGTGTTGGATGAAGAAATCGAGAAAGTCACAAAAATGGTTGGCCCTGATGATCATGTGATTTGTGCACTTTCCGGTGGTGTGGATTCAGCTGTAGCTGCCACTCTGGTGCACCGAGCTATTGGAGACCGCCTTCATTGTGTGTTCGTGGATAACGGCCTTTGCAGGTACCAGAGATATTTCTATCAACCTCCCCTGTTTCTTTTCAAACCCTAATATTCGTTCTGATGTCATTTTCATTAGAAATCTATAAACAACTCTACCAACTCTATCAGATGATTTTGTTCATAAGCTCTGTAGTTATCAATCACGAATTTCGAGTAAATGGAATTGTAGATAGACAGTATCTGAATTTACTAGTTTTTTGTTGGTATCATCGCTATGAGGGATACTGTCGTTTGTCCAAGCTCAAAATAGACAGATTTCAGAAGCTAACTATCTATGACAAGAAATTTTAAAACGTACTTTAGAGGGCGTCAAGAATGAAACTACTGTCGGAAGATTGAAAAACCAGCTTTCGGAAAGTAGTCCTGAAATTTTAGAAAATCAACCAGGTCATCAAAGATTCATTCTTTTAGTTATTCTGAAAAACTGGGTGGAGGAGGGACTGGTTTCTGAGAATCTTTTGGATTTTGAAAATCTTTCTGAAATCTCATGTGTTGAGTCTCTCCCCTTGTCATTAACAAAGAGGAACCTGCATGTAGCTATAGAGCTATAGCAGGGCGAACTTGTATGTAGCTAAAACAAAGGGCGTCCAAGTTCTTTTTTTGGTTTGCAATACCTATCTGCTAGCAGAAGTTATAATCCTGACGCCCGCTATTATTCAAAAATGTATGTTATGATCTTCTTTCTATCGGTATATTTTGTTTACCTTTCTTCATGATTTATTTCAACGTCTGCCGACATGGAAACGGCCACTTTTGAGCAATTATGGGTGAGTGGTCTATTGGTTGTTCGTGTCTTTTGCAAAAACAACGTGTGCTTCTGCCTTTCTCACGGGTGTTGTAATTTACGGTTTCAGATACAAAGAGAGAGAAAGAATCATGGCCACGTTTGAGCAAGACCTCCACTTGTCTGTCACTTGTGTGGACGCCAGCGAGCAGTTCTTGAGCAAGTTGAAAGGCGTGGTAGACCCGGAGAAGAAGCGGAAGATCATTGGAGCTGAGTTTATTGCCGTTTTCGATGAGTTTTCTCACAAATTAGAGAGAGAGATCGGAAAGAAGCCTACTTTTCTTGTGCAGGGAACTCTGTATCCTGATGTTATTGAGTCATGCCCTCCTCCGGGAAGTGGGAAATCGCACTCTCATACAATCAAAAGTCACCACAATGTCGGTGGCTTGCCGAAGGACATGCAGCTGAAGCTGGTTGAGCCTTTGAAGTGGCTCTTCAAAGATGAGGTACACTACTTGTCTTGACTACTGCTCTCCATGTTTTCTCCCCTAATCCACCCTTTTGATTTTGCATCTTTATAAAGCTCTTGTCAAAAAAGTTGGAGTGTTTGATTCATGCAGGTACGCAAGATGGGTACGTTGATGGGTGTACCTGTTTCTTTTGTGAATCGGCATCCTTTTCCTGGACCTGGGCTTGCTGTGCGAATCATGGGTGATGTTACTCAGGACAACGCACTTGAGACTCTTCGCTTGGTATGGATTGAAAAAAATTACTTACTAGTATGGTGCTTTCGATTTTCTGTTGTATATGGTGGGGGTAGTGAGTTTGACATTCAATATTACATTTTTAGAGATTATTATGCAAGTATGTGGCTTCTTTCTATGAACGCAATCCATTAATCTGTAGCATTTCCTGCGCAGGCTGATGAGATTTTTATTAACAGCATCCGGGAAGCGGGTCTCTATGATGAAATCTGGCAAGCATTTGCAGTTTATCTTCCAGTGAAGACTGTCGGTGTCCAAGGGGATAAACGGACGCATTCACATGCTGTTGCTCTTCGTGCAATTCGCAGTGAAGACGGGATGACAGCGGATTGGTTAGTAGTTCACCCATGCCTCTGAATTCTGCCCTTCTTATATGCCTCATCATTCTGTTGCTAGAATTGTTCTGTTTAAGGTGGATTTTTTGTTTTCAATCCCCCTTTTCATGCTTCTCAAGAACGATACCATCTAACTCTATCAGACGTTTATCTATTTTGTAAGTTTTGAGTAAACTTGGGAAGTGTTTCGTCTTGCAGGTATCATTTCGATGGAAAGTTTCTTGCTCAAGTGTCATCTAAAATTTGCAACAGCGTCAGAGGGATTAACAGGGTGGTTTATGACATAACGTCAAAACCTCCGTCGACCATTGAGTGGGAGTAGTTGCCGCCAGAGGAGCGGAACCAATTTTTTGAACTGAGGAATTTTAGCGCGGTTGGAAAACCAATTCATTTGGAGAGTAAGTGTCTAATAGTACTGTATTTTCATTCAGTGGAATAAATGCCTAATTTAAGTCACGAAAATATAAAAACATAAAATATTGTAGGTGTAAATGTGTATATTTATCAGATGCGGTTATAATGACACTCAGTGTTTGTCCTTCCCACTTTTGACTACTGTAGTAATAGAAAAAAATGACGAAACAAAGGTGGCAATTACAGCGGCGGGTGGTGGGAAGTGGTAACGAAGTAAGTTAAGTCACATTCAAAACTATATTTACATTTATTAACACCCTTTGTAAAATCAAGTAAGAACATAACTCAAGGCAAGTTATCAATTATTGGAAAATGCCTAGAATTGGAAAAGAGGGAGAATGCAAATTTCTTTATAAGCTGAAGAGGGAGATATGTGTTATAAAAGTTCATTTGCCTAAAGCATCAAAAAGCGGTAGTAAGATCACTCATAAATTGAGCATATCAAGTGTGAGAAGGAACAATTTGAGGAGGCACAAATGGCGACTTCATATAGTGACACTTGTTCAACGATTTTTCTAGTTGTGACATGATAGTTTAACCTTATAAGGCTCGATTTACGGCAATGTGGTTGATTTCTGCAAATTTTCATTCACATAAACCAAACCATACTTGGGATGCATCATATTGTCGAAAGTGAATGGTGTACCCAATGGTCACATGAATATATTCAAAGTGGTATAAAATCATTTGGATTTAAGATGAAAATGTTGTAATAGTAGAAAGTGTACAGGACAATTATTTTTAGTTTTCCGAATTTGAAAAAACGTGCATCCATGTGCAAAAGTAATGGTCAATTTTTGTCTTTTGGTGAGAATGTTTGCAAAAGCCGCCTTTGAAAAATGAAAAAAATGTCATCTTATCACGCTTGAGCGTATAACTACGTATTTAGAGATTGATTAGCATCTGTTTAGACAAACACTTGTGTGATTATGCAACAACTTTGTAGAATCCAAATAATAGAAGCAACTCCTTTCTGACTAGAGCATGGTTACTCTTTGACGAATTGAAGTATACAATTTAATATTCCCAACAAATAGTCAATCATATTCTAAACAATACAAAACATAGAAATCCTCCTTCCTTTAATTTGATTAAAGAGCCTTAACCCTGAACGGCCCAAAAGCTCTTTCCGGCCGTATGTACAGATGTATTTGAGTTGCTATGAGGATTTTTCTAGATATTTTTATGCACCCAACATCATACAACTCTTCAATATGTACGGTTGTAACACTTAATTTCTAGCAGATTCAAACTTTTGAATATTGGTTGCGACCATATTTGGTACCATATCTCTAGAGCCCAAGGGCCTTTCAAGAGTTAAGGGATTAGAGCGCCCTTCTTTACCATATATGCTCATATTTCCATATATCAATAAGGGAATTGATATGTGTACCACACCTTGACTATCCCACCACACCTCGAGGTAAATTTTAGATTTCTACCATCAAAAACCTGAATTTAAGAATTTGGAATTCAGGTTTGGACTTAGGTACCTGGATTTTGTCTAGAACCAAAAAAAAATGTTGTAATTGAATAGCACTCAATGAAAAAGCTTAGCTTGGGAGAAAAGTATTACTTTTACTTTTGTTTATAAAAAAGATAAGCTTTTTCATTGGGTTTTGTTCAATTAGAATTTTTTTGTGATTCTAGACAAAATCACGATCTCCAAGTCCAAATTTGAATTCCAAATTCTCAAATTCAAGTGTTTGACAATAGAAATCTAAAATTTACCCCGGGGTGTAGTGGGATAGTCAAGAAGGTGTGGTACGCATATCAATTTCCTATTAGTAACCATGATGCAATTATATTTAGGGTTCTCCGCTTCTCCATGCTTGTCTCCTTGCCATGTGCAATCAATGTGAAAGTGATTAGAAAGAGTTTCCTAATGTAATTGTAAATGTCATATTTAATCAAATATGGACTATGCACATAAATATGGGCTATTCATGTAATTATGGAACATGTGTATAATAGATTATGCAAAACACTAGGGACCTTCCAATGTTTGGGGTCCTTCCAATGTTTATATAAGCCAAATGTGTTGAGTTCAAGCTTTCTTAATCCCAACTTTTTGTATTTTAAGTTTTTATAACATTACTTGATAGGGAATTACTATAGTGATACCCTAATTTTTTTTTAACGGGACACTCCCTTTGAGCATGAAATTTGATAATTTAGTGCTATTTTTGATTTATTAAGTGGTCCGTCATTCATTCAATCACAACATTATCACCTCCCTGAAAGAAAACATGAAAAATTCAAAAAAAATTGAAATATTATTGCACCAATACAATTTTTTGATGTATTTCTGCTTTTAAGTAACTCAAAAGTCTTATATTTTTAATTTGAAATTTAAGCACACCTATTTTTTTAGTATAGCCTTGGAATGATAAAGGTGAAAAAAATCTTTTGATTCAAATAAAAAAATCAGCAAAATTAGCATTAAAAATCACATTTTCATGCTTAGAGGGGGTGTCCCATTAGCAATTTAGGGTGTTGTTGTAGTAATTCCCTACTTAATATTCTATATTTTCATAATTTGAAATTTTATGGATTAAAAAACAAAAATACAAAGATATTTTATTTTTTCATTATGTTGTAATTAATTTTAATTAATTTTGGATAGAATATCAACTTGCTTTTACAAAGCTTAATGTTTTTATTTTTTGAAATTAACAATGTTTGGTTAATATTTAACTATTCTATCAATATCGTATTATTACAATTATTGAATGAGATTTGCAAGTTTCTGTACTCTCAAGTATTCACGTATCTACATGTGATTATCCAAAGTGCAAAAAGTCAATATCCATAGTAACTTTCAGTTGAGTACATAATTTTTGGTTGTTGAGCAATAAGAGAAGATGTGTTCTTTACAAAGCGTGATTATAAGGAATTCCGTGTACGTTTTAAGACTCAACATTGTTGCAATTAAAAGTTAACTTCTCAGACCATGCAGTAATTAATTCAAGTTATTAAAATTGTGAAATTACATAATACAGAACACCGCAGCATAATAATATACGTTTATATTCCAAACTAGTATAAGCACCGGTCACTCCAACTGGATGCAAAATAAATTCAAGCCCAATTACGCAAAATGATTTTCTTCCAAGCCCAATTACGCAAAATGATTTTCTTTCAAGATTTTTTTTTTAAACTCTTTATTTGCATAATCCAATTTCAAACTTTATCCATGCCAATAAACTATTTTTTTTGTTTACAAAACATTTCCTTGTAGTGAAGGAGTTTTTGTTTTATACCCATAAAGTAGTTTACCCACGTATTAAAAGGATTGATATTGTTTTCTCAAGAAATATATATATATATATACCCACAATATTTTTTTACCCACACAATAATTATTTACATCATTTTTTTACATTTATTGTTTTTTATCTACACATTTTTTTTACTCATGTAGGTTTTTGTCTATGCAAATTTTTACCCATGGAGGTTCTTATCCACGGAGATTTTTATGCATGCAAGTTTTTACCACACTGTAAAAAGATTGAAGATTGGTACATCATGTTCTTTTATTTATATATATATATTAAGTGGGATAAGTATCGTAACTATAGCTTGATGTTGAATACAGGTCTATTTAACTCCTAAAAGTCCCATGGGGTTAGTAGATGCTTTGTTGTATAATTGATATTTGCTACCAAATAACCAAAAGTCCTCATTTAGGATCTGAAATATCCCCTAATATTTGCACTTATTTATATTCCAACTTTTGTGTTGATCTCAAATATAGTGAATGTGTGGATACATTCCAAATTCAAGAAAAATACCATATATTGTATTGGCACCAAAGGCACTTTCATACGCTTAGGGGTTAAACTTCTAAATATGTAAGATGTCTTATTCCTTCATCCAAAGGCAATAAACAAGTAATGAGGCTATCGAGTTTCAAAACAAAAGTTGTAAAACGTATCGTGTGATCCTAAGCAATTAATTTGAAAACCTTGATCACCATGCTCACTTCCTAGTTCATCTTTTTTCTTTGAAGAGTTGTTATTAATACGCAAAAAAAAAAAAAAAAAAAAAAAAGCAACTTGTGTTTGTTATGATTTTTTTAATCAACGGGTCTTTAATTTAAGAATTCAAGCTCGTTTACTCACCTTCACAAAAAAAGGAAAAGTAAATTTGGATACGCATACATTCAATTCAAAATCCACGTCAGGGAAGGACAAAAGGAAAGAAGAAAAAAAGAAGAGGCAATGCAAAATTTACAAACAATAGACAGTTTCATTCAAAATCAGTGGAGTCAAAAATTTATTTTTTGAGAAAAAAATGGATTTCCTTTTCTTGCAAGTTCTGTAATTTTTCTCCCTTCAGATTGTCATCCATAATTAAAGTACAAGAAATAGCAAGTTCTTGCCAAACCTATTTGCCAAAGAAAATTTTCTAGGAAGTTAGATGGGCAAATTTTCAAAGCAAACTGAACTTTAACTCAACAAAAGATAAAAAGTGGCTCTAAAGACCATCTCACCTCAAAGACTTAAATAGTCAGATATGTTTTAGCTCTTCGAACCTAGTTGACATTCTATATACTCGTTTTTATAAAATTACTTTGAAGTGTGATTTTATCATTCTTTTACATTACATCCTATTTAAACTACCTTGTTGCTAAAAAAATCCTCAGTCCTATCAAGAAGATTTCTTCCTTTTATACTCTACAGTTCCTTCCCTAAAAATAATCAGAACATAATCTTGCGTTGCCGGCCAATTTCAAAGAGTGCCTCCACAAGCACAAAAACACTTCATATCATGCCATGGCCCCCATCCCCACGCACATTAGGATTACAACAACTAAAATAACGGCAAATCCCTAAAGAAGATCTAAAATCACTCAATTATACAATCACTTGAAAACTTGAAACTGATTTGTGTCGCACTCACACACTCAATTGTGGCTCAAACTCAAGAGCAACAATCATTCACCAAATGCAAATGCATGAACAAAAATGAGGCCCTCCAGTATCATATGGCCTCCTATAGATCATATACTGACCTCAACAAGGGCCAAAAAAAAAACCTGTGACCCAATTTTCACATACGATTGAGATTCAAAAAACTTGTCAGAATTAAGTCTCTGTTGGCATGGAGTCAGCTAAGTTTACCTGCCTATTACAGTGGCTCAATGTGGTGCCGTGATGTAAGAATTTCAAACTCACAATGCAATACAAAATCAAAGAAGAAATGTCTCACTATATTACCGATTACTTATGTCTTTGATACAGTCGGCATTCAGGATAAGATGAAAAGCACAAAGCAGAAAGGACTCACAATGCAATGCAAAATCAAAGAAGAAAATGTCTCACTATATTACCGATTATTTATGTCTTTGATACAGTCAGCATTCAGGATAGATAAAAAGCACAAAGCAAAAAGGCAGGTAGGCAGGCAGGGATGAGGGATAGTGAGAAAGCCCCAATTACAGGAAGCCTGCCGTATGCGTAGCTTTCATGGTCCAGAGAATTGCAAAGATCGTCAGCAACCCGGCGATCTCCCCGAGTTTTAACGTGTTATCCTACAGTACCTCCTGTTGCTGATTAAGAAGAGGTCCACGTTTCCAGACCTAGTCGTGTCGTGTGAACCTTGAACACTCCATTCGAACGTGGAGGTGCCATTGTAGGTGCACTCAAAAATATTCACAGATTTCCATCTCCCATCATCGTCTAAGTTGCCGCTTCCACTGGCCGCCTGCTAGGTCTACCTATCGGTCCGGCTGGAGAAGCGCCCCTGAATCCCATCGTGATAGTGTCGTTCACACACCAGTGAAAAGGGGGCTCCGCGATGTTCCGTTCCTGCCAGAAGCAGCATAGTTTACATATTTTCTGAGTCTCTGCTCTATTTTCCCTTCCCACCAAACCCCGAAAGACACCAGTTAGTTTCGAAAACTCCAGCGGCGACATTGCTACAGACTGTTGACGTTGGTGCTGTTGCTGCATTTGAGACATGTGTGCTTGTTGAGCCTGCTGCAGCATCAGTTGGTTGCTCTGCCCTGTCACCATTCGGGGTAGAAAATTGCCAATCGCTCCTCTTGTGGGGGAAGGAGAGCCTCTTGACATGGGCGTGGATGAAAACGTTGTGGAGCGGGAGGTCAGAGGAGTGTTGGTCTGCATGATGCTGTTCCTTGCGATTCCACTCGAACCAGGTCTCATACTCGGACTCTGAGGCATGGAATCGTTGAATCTTTCTTGTAAGCACAAGTCTACAAGAGGGCCTTGAAGAGTGTGCTGAGGCTGTTGTGCAGCAGCAGCTCCATGACCATTCATTCTCTCTGACTGTCGTCCGGGATCGGCAGACGTATCTTCCTGCAGTCCCCAAGCCTTGTTCTCCAGCTTGCGCTGTTCCTCTATGTTTTGAACATGTGTAGACCGAGGACTCTCTCCTTTCCCAGCTGGTGGAAGACTGAAACCTTCGACTCTTTGACTCATCCCTCCATTCTGCCATCCTGCACGAGGACTAGCGAAACCGTTTTGTCCCATCCCTTCCCGTCTGAGCAGCGTCCGCTCCACTTTCCCTTCGGATGCAGTCATGGTCGCTTTTCCGTTGAGTGAGCTGTTGCTTACCCTTTGTCCATTTGCGTTTGGCGATGGCGTGGTAGGAGGGGAGGAGGACCTCTGAAGATACACAGGCGGGGACGTCGAATGAGGAGAAAAGGGCTCATCCGTTCCACTCCCAGGTTTAGGGCGCTCATCTGACGGCGATACATCTCCTCTGGAGGAATTCGAATCTTCATCATCTGCATTTTCTGCTTCTGCATTGCGCTTCCTCGTGCCTTTCCTTTCCTTCTTCGACTTCTTGATTGACACAAGAAAGTGGCAGTCCTTCTCCCTGCTTGGATTATGCTGGTTTAAAATGATATTGAAATTCGTGTTCTCGTTAATTGGAAGTTTCTGGCGCTTGTCTGTATCCTTCAATGTTCTGCGACAAACAAATACTGCTGAAAGCTGATTGGCAGGAATCCCTGTTTTCTGACTCATCAACGCCTGAAATCGTTTGAAAGACAGCACAGAGTGCACTCCCACGACGCCTTTGTCATGCTCTTGCTCTCCATCGTAAAAAACAACTGGATAAGGTGTTGCAAAGCTCTCCATCGAGTAGAAAATTCGTGCACCAAGATATCTAACAAGTAGAAGCAGCACTTCCTCCTAGAGGCCCAAACAGATTGAACAGGAGGGCTCCCCGTAATCCTTGAATTAACTGAAACAGGAATTCAGGTCAACATGTCAGGTCCATCACAAAGATCAGCTTGAAAAAGCACCTCCACATTCATAGGGTCAAGTCTCATAAGAACCAGGTCTCTCAACAGCAAACAAGGAACCTTATATCTGAGATCACACTGGACGAGGCAAAAAGCAGTTACAAACTACCAATTAACACATGCTAATTAAGCAACCTAACTGTCATTTAAACCTCGCCTAATTAGGTACGATATAACCTATTAACCCCTTCAACAAGCAAAAACAAACTTCAGACATTCAGTGTAATTCAAAAATCGGTTCAGCAATCGAAACACCATCGCCACAGATCAGTGTCACTTATTACTCCAAGTCTCCTTGGACCGGACGAACCAAACAAGCAAAAGTCTACTGATCAGGATTAACGAGCCAAAAGGAGAAAAAAAAACAGAGCCTAAATGGCCGGTAATTATAATCATAGGGCAGTACGATCCAGAAGGTTCCAGAAGAGACTAGAAGAAAGTACACGAACCAATCGGCAAGAATGGGAAGAGCTGAATAACGCACCTCGGTATGGAAGCAACAGGTCACGACTTCCACACGTCCTCATAAGCAGTCTTCTTGCATCGCAATTTGCCTGCAGGACGAAAATTAATTAATTTCCAATTTCAAGAATATAAAAACCTAAGCAACTTCTGAAATTACACCCCGTGGATGCATTCATTAAAATATTACATAGATCCTCTGTACGCAGTTGTTTAAGAACGTTTCCAACACACAAAAAAACTCGTGTGATCATCGAAACAGTCTTTCCAACGAAGGGAAAGACTCATCACGACATAACGTCCAGCCGCACAAATTGTACTACAAATAGTAGCGCTTACGAACCGGAAGGGCGTTAAAGGCACATGCATCTCTGCTTTCAAGATTCTACACCTTAAATGTAGACATTTGTATCCCTTCCGACCTACGTGACGCCCGTTCTTTAAGCGAAATAACGCTTTCCCTCAGCAGATATTCATAACGCTTCCTCTTCAATCAATCAGCCACATTGGACTTACCTTACCTTACCTTACCTCAAAGGTCGACCACGCAATCAAATCACATCAATTGCGCACTCCGATCGTAGCAAAATAAAGCTAAGAAGAAGAAGAACAAAAACAAACAAACAAACACGTCCAGAGAAGCAATGCCAAATACCAAACCTGATCGCGCGCTTTACCAACACGCAATACTCTGTCCTAATCTCGAACAGCACACTCAGACTAATTACGCAAAAACAAAGCCGTTCGTTCCACTTACAGGCCCTAACTTAACTTAACACCGGCCTCGATTACTCCGTGATCAACACTCAACAGCACTCCCTAATTAACAATACGAAACAAACCCTTCACATTACAAATAAACGATCAGCAGCAACAGGTCACCTCTCCCGACTTTCCACTAAGTAATCAACCACGAAGTCTCACCACCTAACTTAACCTCAAGCTTCTTCGCCATCTGAGAAACACAATACTGTTTTACCGATCGCGCTTAAAAGAAGAAAAGATAAGAAAAAACAAATGTTGTACAATAGCATGCGATCAATCGATCAATGCAAATGGCCGGACTCACCAAGATGCTGGATCGGGAGGTTGTAAGAAGCAGGAGCTTGACATGGAACGCAGTAAGCTTTAGTGTCCAAAGGTTTCAAGCTGAAGATTAAGCTTACATCGGCTCAGTCTTTAAGGTACTAAGCTTTGTTTCTGTCTGTCTCTCTCTTCCTTGGGGATCACGAGAGGAAGAAAGCTGGCTGGCTATGGCGATCCGAGGACTGCAATGCCACACCAACTGCTCAGAAACACCCCCGGAGACACAAAAAGTATTATTATTAACTGCCCTTGGGATTCGGGGCGTTTGCATCGTGCTTGTGTTGCGGATGGGTTGGACCACTGCGAGGGTGCCACCTCAGCTGCCACCTTGGTTATGACGTACTTCGGAGTTTATGTGCCAGGTCAGTTCGACGACCCATGCAGGCACTCTGATTTGGATAGTGCTTGGAAAAGGTCTGCGGGAAAGGTCTTTCGTGGAAAAGTAAAAGGTTCGGTAAAAGTTTATTGGGGAGCGCGCAATTGAATCCATCCCTCTGAAGCAGGGTTTTCTTTTTTCTCTTTTCTTTTTCAAGATTTCTATTGAAGATTTCTATTTAAGTACATATCACATGTTAAGAGTCACATGAAAACCTAACCTTTAGAACTCAATTGTAGTTTGCTCTAAGGCCTTGTCCTTTCTAGCAATTCTTGCACCATGATTAATGGATATAGTGCCTTGTCACCTTTTCCAAAAAGCCTTATAAAACTTAACTTGCAACTCTTTTATATAGAGGTTCTTATAACCCTAGTATTTAGAGCAAATAAATTTGAGAAACTTTTAATGGCTTGATATAGCCTTATAAGCCTTCATGGATTGTGGGATATCATGATCTTTGAACAGAGCAGAACATATACTCTTTCAGAAGTAATGACAAATTTAGCTTTTAGGCTAATTTGAACGTTCTACTGCTTGCATTCAATATGAGTTTGTCAAAAAAACCATATTACAATACTTGCATTGTATAGTTTGATGAACAACTGCTTTTAACCTAGCTTTCATATACAACTTACAAAGGGTGGGTTACTTTATTGTAACTAAATAGCACTTTGCTGTTCTAGTAAGTGTTGTAAAAATGGATCACCTATAAAATTGACCCATATATTAATAAGCACCTAATCAACAATTAGGTGAACAAAGCAAAATTAACCCTGCACTACAACTTACTGACATGCAATGTCTTTCAAACTTACCTTTTTTGAGTGGTAAAACGCACTAATCAAGATTTTCATATCTTGTCTTAGAGCTGCACATTACTTACTCTCCACTCTCAATTTGTTTTGCCAAAACCCTCTCTTAGTTGCAGTTGGAGATTTTTTCTTTCTCTACTTGCACTTTGCTTATCCTGCATGATTAACTAAGCTTTTTTGCTCTTTCTTGCCTCGGGATTTCCAACTTACTACCGGTACAACTCTTTTTATAGATCAGACTATGTGTCTTTTCTTTTCTTGCCTTTTGGCTTTGGGATGTTTGGAACACCCAGTGCTTATTTGTGGCTTGTCTTTAAGAGCATACCTCCAACCTCAGGTTCTCCCTCCAACTCCCTTGCTTGCTTGTGTTTCCTACACATATGGCAGAGAGAATTAGCTTACGGGATTAGTTTAGCTTTCTCTGTTTAAGCTGCTCATATTTATGGGCTGGATCATACAGAATTTTCTATGACTCAATGCTCTAATTCTCGTGATTACTATTTTTGAGAGCTTTGAGAGCTCACAGCTAAGATCAAGGTCATTGACCTGGTTTATATTTTCCACATGCTTGAGAGGACAGAGAGGATAGTCAAGAGGTGAAGAGTTTCACGCGGTCTTGCTCATACTACAGGCTTGTGCTACTTGATTGAGTGTAGGCTTGGAGGCCTAGGCTAAACATCATGGCTGCTTTGCAACAAAACACTAGACAGATTCTTTTGATTTAGGATAACATTCTTGTTTTTTAAGGGAGCTCACAGCTGTGATCAGGGTCATTGACTTGGTTTATATTTTCCACATGCTTGAGAGGACAGAGAGGATAGTCAAGAGGTGAAGAGTTTCACGCGGTCTTGCTCATACTACAGGCTTGTGCTACTTGATTGAGCATAGGCTTGGAGGCCTAGGCTAAACATCATGGCTGCTTTGCAACAAAACACTAGACAAATTCTTTTGATTTTGGATAACATTCTTGTTTTTTAAGGGTGATGGGTGTATTGATTGATTTGTTTGCATGTATTTCTTGTGAAGGCAATAACACGCGTTATGGACTGTGGACACCTGGTGCAACCTCACTAACATAACATTGGATTGTTGGTGTTCTTGGGATGGACACAAGTGAGGTCCATAACCTCTTGGTGAATATGCCAAACTCAAGATTTTTTACTCCATCCATCATGAGTACTCTTTACTCTCTAAAATTTGTTTTAGAGCTACATGTGTGATTTTTGTAGCGTTATAAGTTTAGGCTTCAAATACTTGAATGTATTCTTCTCCTTAATGCTACTATGTTCTTCCTATTGCTTTTATTCTCCTTGTCTTGATTGGACTCCATGCACAAAAACTTTTTTTGAAATCAGTTTTTTAAAGATTGTTAAGATTATTGTATATGCGGTTTGAAGTATAATGAAATAGCTTCATTCCTTGTTATTTAAATGCATGCCAAATCAACCAATTTTTGACTATTGATCCGGATGTATTTAGAAATAATTATACTCTTTCTTGATAAGATCTTTTTCAAGATGCTTATCTTAGTTCTTGTAATAATCTTTTTCTAGAACTCATAAAAGTTTGGATAGATGCCCAGATTCCTAGGATGTTCCAAAAAACTTATTTTTGTATTTTTGCTGGTAGAGCAACATGCACCCCACAATGCAAGCAGGTAAGGAAAAATTGGATAGATTTAGATAGAATTTAACGATGCGTACATGTTCATCCATAAAATTTACTAGCATTAGTAGCTTTTATCCCAAAATTTGGCAAACTTGGTGCTTACTTGGGAAGGGATTTGGCTACTTCATTCATTTTTTCACCAATTTTTTTTAATGTAACGGTTGCCAGTCAACATTTGAGGTATGATTTAGGCAAGTTTTTGTCAAAAACAATTTTCCAACTCAAAAGGGTTAGGGGGTTTAACCCTAAAATGCCTAAAAGACTTTTTGCGGCCATTGCAATATGAGGTGTTTTTCTTGTATTTGGAATGGATCCATATCTTTACTACATTTGAGATTAACAAAGAAGTTGAAATATAGATCATTGCAATTCTAATGAGACATTGGAGATCCCAAATTAAAATTTAATGTTGGTAGAAAATGCCAGTTATATGGCATTGTCTAGTAAGGTGGCCACACCCATGGGCGTGACGTCCCCATGGGCGTCATTGACAAAGTCAGAATGGTTAAGGGTACTTTCGTGATATTTATGAGTGACAAAGTGATGGTTGTGGGTGACTCCATGACGGTTTTGAGTGCCCATCTCACTATTTAAGAACCAACAAAGGCTTGTTTCTAGCATCTCTTACACATGGTTCTTACAATTTCACTGATTTTGAACTTTGAAAAAAATTTGTGAACAAATGCTTGCACTTGGAACCTTGAAATTGATGCCAATATTTTTAATTTCCATTTCCTAGCTTACAATGTTTTTTTCAAAGTTAATCAATTGTTTTACCTATTCCAAAACCCTTATTTCCACGCTTATGGGTGCTCCTACCTTATATCACGGTGACGTTTAGGAGTTAAAGCAATAAATGAGAATAGATGTGTAATATTACTTGGGTGGAGTGACTTAAGTAGGGGCGCCCCACAGTAAAATAAGTACACTTATTCTGGGCCTTTAAGCTCTTCACATTTGAGATACACGGTTCAAAGTGATGTCATATATAAATAACTTATATTTTCATTCAAAATGATGGTATGAAGTGACAAATGGTACGATGTAGGCATTAGTATGCAAAAATCATAACAAGAGTCAGTACACTTATTATGGACGCTTAGGCTCTAAGCGCTTCACATTTTGGATGTATGGTTCGAAATAATGTCATATACAAATAATTTGTTATTCATTCAGGGTAAAATTTCATGGATACCCCTGAAATTTGCAATAATTTCATAGATACCACTGCTTTTTCAGAAATTTCACAAATATTCTTGGATCAAAATAATTCAAGAGTTTTTTTTGTTGTGCATGTCATTTCCCTTCTCCCTTTGTGCGCACAATTCTTTTGTTATGCGTGCGCACAAAGGAAGAAGGCAAGTGGCTTGCACAACAAAAACAAAAATGCTTGAAATTTTTTGGTCCAAGATTATTTGTGAAATTTTCTGAAAAAGTAGGGATATCTATGAAATTATTACAAACTTTAGGGGTATCCATGAAATCTTCCCTTCATTCAACATGATGAAATTGAAAAAAATAATGGTTGTGTACAAAGATATACGCAAAAATTTGCAAAAATCTGCAAAAATGAAAAAAGATTACTTAGTTTTGGATGCTTAAAGTTTGTTGGTTGAATTCTTTATATGATAAAATCAATATTTTACATGCTCTTTTTTCACAAGAAATGTGAGTCTTAACCCCTAAACGTCGGGGTGGTCACCGTGCCTGCCCAATTACAATGCTTTGCAATGAAAAGTGAGATCTACAATGGTGCCTACTGATTAAAATATTACCTTTATAAGTTGCAAAAGTCAATAGTGCATGGTGCCCTCACAAAAAATTTAGTAAGACCAGCTTGGGACCTAACACCATGACTTTGAGTTTTCACACAATTTGAGCTACTAAAAAATATGAGTGCATTTAACAAGATACTTTTAAATCTTCTATGATGGACCATGTGTTTACGATCACTCTGAAAAATAAATCAAACAATAAACTACTTTTTTTTGGCTCCACAAAGTGTTTTTTAATGCCCAACGGACAATAATCATCCGCTTTGACATTTAAGGGTTAAAATGATTTGTAGAGAACTCAAGATTTTGATTGAAGGCCACAATATCTCATAAAATGATAAAATGGACCTACTTGTTTACATTGGATGTTATGGTGGGCATAGTTTTGAAAATATGAAATTATGAGAATAGTTTTCAATATTCTTCAAGTTTATTGATATGTAAACTTTAAATATTTTTTAATGACATTTTAATTATTATCTTCCTCATGGAAATAATTATTGTGAGGGAAAGTGGAATTGGTGCGCAATGTCCAATTACATAAGTGAAGATGCTTTAAACTTGCGTGGCTGTGAATGGAAATTATTGAGTTTATTTGGATTAAGCTTAGAAATATATTGTGCTCTTTCTCTATGACTTAATTTTTAATTTTCTAGTTATGAAAATTAATTTTATTCCGGATTTTGACCTTCAAGTGTGCAATTCTAAAAGCATTTTCTTTTTAATATAAATATCATGTGAAAAAGAGTAATCATGTAATATAGAACACAGACGCGTTGCACTAAATGTGACACAATTAGTTTAGTTTGATAATTGAACAATCTGATACTTGTTGAAAGTGTTGAACGTTACATAAATAATTTATG
The DNA here is from genome assembly GCA_963920765.1 of Ulota crispa. Classification (NCBI taxonomy): domain Eukaryota; kingdom Viridiplantae; phylum Streptophyta; class Bryopsida; order Orthotrichales; family Orthotrichaceae; genus Ulota; species Ulota crispa. The sequence goes on from OY987246.1 coordinate 5,168,642, forward strand.
TATTTTGTTTTTTCTTTTGTTTTACAATATAGTTAAAATGTATTTTAAAATTCTAACTAAAATTTATTTAAAAAAATTAGCTTGACATGATTTTTAAACTGCAAATCTATGTATGTTATATAACTTCATGCACATTGTGCAATATAATTATTGTCAAATAGTATAATATAATGGCAAATAGAGAATGCAATTATTTTTGTTGCTACAAAGGCAAACATTGCAATTATTTCTTTGACTATACGTTTGACACTCATGGACTATTCTTAAGCAATTATGGACTTCCTTTTTCCTTAAACACTAGAAATTTTACATATTGCATGTATTTTTTCCAAAATTTTGTATGTTTTTTCACTTGAACATATCTTCTAATATATTGCGCATACTTTCCAATGTTTTGTAAGCAAAGTAATTTTAAAATTATCACTTATGGACTTTGGATAATTCCCATTTAGTTAAATGTGACATGATGGTAGAGCCTTGGACATAAAGTTGTAGTCCTTTTTTAAACCCCTCCCACACATTAAATTCTTCATCAAATTTAAAGCTGATTACATATTTGAAAAGCTTGCTAAAAGGTATAAAATGTCTTAGAATTTGAAAAGTAGATTATTCTTATTTCATGCTTTTAATTAATGCCAAACAAGATTTTGCACAAACAAGTATGTCATATTTATCAACTTTTACCAACACCATCAACATCTTTATAGCTTTTAACTACTTTTTAAAACTTGAAATTGTCTCAACTCAAGCAAGCTTATTGTACATTGAGAATAGATTGAGAACATACTAGTGATAAATTGTTGACAAACTTGTAGTGATTTTAAAAGCACTTAAATAATAACTGAGTTTTTTTCTTAAATGTTTTTTTTGTAACACTTCTCCTAATTAGATTACGTCAAACTTTAACAAAATTTGCTCCTTTTCTAAGCTTTCCAAATATATAATTAGTTTTGGATTTGGTAAAGTGATGATTGCTTGATTTATTTTATTTTAAAAGGACTATAACTTTCTATCTAGGACTCTAAGATTCTAGATAAACAATTTTAAAAAGTGAGCTACTATAAACGACAAAAGCTTTCATTTCAAATAATGCACAGTGTCCACTAGCAAATAAGGTTGCTACACTTTATAAAGTGCAATTTTCTTTTTTTGTGTATTACTATTACTATTATCTCTAACCAATTCTTGAGAAAAACCTTCGTACTTCTTACTTTTTACTTACTTCCTAGTGCTAAGTAAATGACATTTAAATTTTAACGTGGGTCAATTTCTGATTGAAGAAGATTTCATATGTTTCTTATTTTGGAAAGCGTTGATTGAAGAAGATTTCATATATTTCTTGTTTTGGAAAGCATGGGCTCATAAAAGTTGAATGTCCACCGCAAATACAAACGTAAGGTAGGCTAGCAGTATCCTTCAAAGAGTCTCTCTTATAGACTTTGTGGCAAGTCACACCAAAAACCATTGTCAACATGTCACTTTCTAATTGCAAAAAAAATGGGATAGTAGATGGATAGGTGACTAAGACTTGTCACTTTCATGTCATTTGGTATCATCTTGTCATCACAAAAAAAGGTAGATAATCCAATAAATACATACTCACGAACAGTTCGCACTCCGTCTAATTGAAGTCTGAAAACTTGATTGGCACTGGGCTAAAACTGGGTACAAATGAATTAGTTATTAAACAAAATTGGTTGCATATAAATTAATCCCCAACCATGGAATTGCACAGGATTCTACGATCCAAGGACGCCTTGTGATATTCCCCAAAGGACATTCTCCTCAACCTCATGTTTAACTCAATCGTGTCAATTCAAAATGACACTCAACACAACCAATCACAAACTCTTGAAATTGAAAATTGAAAATGGGAGGTACAATAAAAATATCCCCACCTTGCAATGTTCACTGTTAGTACTGCACTGTAAACTCAAATATGTATCTCTGTAATATACCAGTGTTAGAGGAAAATGTTAAAGTAAGAGCAATTCGACGACACCCCCACCCTCCCGTTCCTCCACATCACCACACACATACACAGTACTTTCCATAACCATCTGCAAAGTTACGAAGTGAATGTCTATATTGAAACAAACAAAAAATCCGGTGTCTACAGAGTCAACAATTTCGTAAAACAATGCACCGTGTCTGGACTACTCTAGGAAATAATAATTCGTGGTTTCTAGATTGTTTACTTGAAAATCGCAATTGGTGGGGGCTCACAAGCTGGGCAGCAGCTCCAGTCCAAGTCGTTCACAAATAAGAATGAGGTCACTAACGATCACTTCGGTGTTCGCTGCCTGTATCGTCGTCACTTTCTACTGCCGCTGCCTGAAAAAAAAGATGTAAAATGTGTCACAACAACACAGGAAAGTAGACTTGAAAAATACACTAGTAGGGAAGGAATCTCAGAATGAAGCTCTTCATTTCTTGCTTCGAGCATATTTCATTTCGGGTATTAAAGTTATAACTTTGAATCCAATCTGTGATTGGCTGAATAGGTATACAAAACACTCTTAATGTATGTATACCTCCTCTTAGCTAATGCCAAGTGCTTGTATTAATGCCAAGTGCTTGTATTGATTACTCTAATTCTATCCTTCATAGAACACGGACAGGAAAGAATAATGTAAGGCGCAAGAAGAAGATAATCAATGGCACAAGCCAATTTTAAACATCGTATTTGTATCATGAATTCGTTGGGTAGGACTACCTAATTATGACACTGACCGATGTGCATTTGCATGTCAACATCCTTGCAAAGATCAATTATAAAATGGCCTTTCAAATAATTGAAAATCATTTGAAGTTGACATGCAAAACAAAATCTGTGAACTCTACCATCAATGTAATCATTATTCTTAAATGCAGATTGACACGTCGGGTTTAATACTGCTTCAAAATTTGTTGGAATAAGTTTGAACTGAACAGTCTTAAGATGATGATTATTTAAAATCTATAGAATTGCTCAACTCTATGTACTCGTTCTTGGAAGACAACTTTCTTTTTTCATTATTGGTGAGACAAAGTTTCAATACAACAATTATAGAAAAATCCAGTTAAAGCTAGCTTCGGAAAATCCTAACCGTCCAAATGTTTATCAACCTTAAAAACGCCTAGAAAATGCATGAACGGATGGAAAAACTCAACTCTTCGCGCCGAAGTCAAGTTGAATCTGTCCATCGTCCCGAATCCAGACGACAGAATAAGTTAAAAGGTAGTCTAATAAAACAATACCACTAAAATCGGAAAGCCGTGACTTTCAGCTCCATTGCCATGGTTTCTCTTACTAAATCTGGTTTTTATACGTAAGTTTTGTCCTCGATTTTAGGAGAATTCCAAAGCACAACGAAATATCATGTTTGAACAATGGTTGAATAAATTATAAAATTTCTAAGCTTTGGCTCATAGATTCAGAGTAGGGTTTTGACTCTTAAGTTGTTTTCCACATTCACCAGATTGCAAACATGTCATATCAAATAGGTTTTATTACGTATTTTCCATTAGACTGTCATATTCACTAGTTTCTTGATGTATGTGTCCATAATGCGGTTTTTCTGAAATCAAAATCAAAGGACTGCAAACCAGTGTTAACTCATTTATCGCATTACCATTCTAGAATTCCAGGCTGAATCTCAAGTGTAAAAGAAAGCAGACTCGTAAAACAAAATGTCATTCAAAAACACTAACATGGAGCATTGAGATGAGGCATTTAAAGAGGCGCTCACCTGTCGAATTGCATGCAAAGTTGCTGCAACATTGGATTCTGACCGATCAACCCACGTCCTTGGTCTCGCCACTAGGTTGGGAAGATTAGAAGTCTGATCCTGGCATAACCCAAAAACTTCCGTGAATGAGAAAATTGCATTTCTAGAGCCAAGCCACTTCTTTTCCAAATATCATAATCTAAAAAAAGAAAACGTCGATTGACTATGCTGTGAAATAAAAAAATATAACCAGAAATGTTAGATTTTTTAAAACATCATAATTACTGAAGAACAGTATACGCGTTGGTCAAAATTTCATAAATTTTTTGAAGAAAAATTAAGTTATTACAACTGCTAGGAAGACAAGAGGCCCAAAAAAGGCCAAGTGTTAGAAGGATCGTGCAAAAATCAACACCTGGCTTCTACTCGGTTCTAAACCTCCATTCTCACGTGTCCTTCTTGGTTCTGTCACTAGAATTTCCTTGATCTGCTTGACAAAAAGTCGGTAAACATCAGAATCGTGAAGCAAGTCTGAGTATGTGTTAGGGTTAACTCTGTAAATGAAGATCTCATATACAGTAAGGGTGCACAAGTTCAAATCACAGTGATATAGAAACAATGTAGGAGGTACTACAACCTTTCTCGTCTCCTATTAATTGACTCACTCCATCTCTTTCAAAACATTTGGTTGGCTTTCAATTTGCAACACGGGTGTAAGCACAATTTGGTTAATTGTCTATGGCCACTAATCTTTGAACTGAAACAAGAGCACACTACTGTTGCAGGTCAATAATGGTCGACAGCCTATCATTTGACATGATTGCAGAGGAAATTGATCTCAACTCCTTTGGTTATTGTAAACGAAGTAGCACAAACAACAGGCACACTCTACCTGATAGGAAAACAGCAAAGGAGCAGTACCTTCTCTGAGCTCTCTGCTGAATTTGCAACAGCAAAATTACTGGTTTGAGGAAACAAAGAGCTTCGGCGGGGTACAAGCGGCGAGGGCCTTGCTTGATCTAAGTGATTCTGGGGCGGTTTCTCAGCTGAAGAAGAATCATTCTTTTTCGACGAAGACCTGGACACCGACGGTGACGCCGAGAGGAACGGAGTGATGGGAGGAGGAGCCCTAGGACTGCTCCTCCCAGAATGAGCATTAGCTGAACCTACCAAGCGTCGAGGTGGTGACTCCGGTGGCGACAGTAGAGTACAAAAATTGGGCCCCCGCTTTGGAGACGAGCTTGCTGACTCCGACGTGAACCCGTCTTCTTCCGAAGATGAGATGTTTGTGTAAGGGCTGGAAGCATTTGACGAAGAGCGGTGCAATAATTCAAAACCACCTCCACGCTGTTCCTCTCCAACTAATCCTAAAGCTCCCGTGTTGTCGACCGAGCGAGCTCTGAAATCTAAATCCTCGTTGCCGTCCACGTCCACCATTGACAACATGATACTACTGGATGAGCCATTGTCTCTAGCCCACTGACGGCGGCCTCGGGGTGTAGTTACAGGTTGCTCGACGTTGGCTGCGGTCATTGTTTCCTCTGGTGTTGCTTGTGGAGTGGCATCCTTTGATAGGTCTCTCGCCGCAACAGGAACTCCCGGGTCTTCACCTCTTGAGCTGAAGACATCGACAACAGATACGGAATCGTAGACAGGTTCCGGCAGCTTCGGACTTTTCGCATGGCCATTTAGGAGCACTTCGTCGTTTGTAATGTTTTTATGAGACTCAGGCTGACGCTCCAATTCAATAGCTGTCGGTGATGAAATTTCGGGATCGAATCTTCTTCGAGCAAACTCGTCATGCTGATCTTGTTCAAGAGATGGTGATTGATGTTGCACTTCGTTAGATGCCTTCAACGGAGAGTGCTTCGGAGACACAGATTTTCGGTTTTGGGTTTCGGCAGATTTCTGTGCACTCCAGCGATTGTGTTCAGAGTTCACGTCAGAGGGCATGGTAGTTACGGCATCCACATACTCACTTGCTTCCTCTTCATCCGATGTCGTCGGTGGCGGCATCCTGCGCCCCCGCTTCGCATTCTCAATGTCTTCGGCGCTAACCTTCAAAGGGGCCAGAGCAGGTCCTTGGTCCACAACAGGCCGTTGTTGCCGCCGCTTCGACTGAGTGCCTTCAGGAGACTGAGGCTCGTCGGGGGTGAGGTTACCGCCCTCAAGCACCTGGCCTAGTCGCATGGAGCGAAGCTCGGGAGTGAAATCGCCTGTAAACCCTTCGAGATTCTCGAAGTGGGCTGATGATAACCGTTCTCTGTTATTTTGGATTATTTCAAAAACTCTCAGTGTCGAATAGACAGTGCTGGTCTTTTCTTTATTTCTAAAGTACACTATTCTCGGTTCTTCTGAACCTGTTTCAACAGAAAAATTCATGAAACGTAATGCATGTAGAAAAAGTACCTGGGATACACGTATTTCGAGGTTTTTCTCATACTGCTCTTCTTCTGGGAAAATGTTGAGATATCAGAGGTTAGTATGTAGTTTTTTTCTTTTTGATACTGTTTGATTTTACTGAAAACCCTGTTACTAAGGAGTGAATGTAAAGTTGAAATGGACAACAATGCTGAGAACAGTGATCTCACTTCTTGTTCGGCTTGTAAATCAAGCTGCTCTTTACGTTCACGTTCAAGTTGCTCTGCCTTCTCGAGCTGCGAGGTAACCCAAGTAAGCCTGAAAAATGTCGGGTCTGTGTAGCGCTTCTCGCATGCGCCTCGTCCATCTCCATCGAACCTGTTTTATAGGCCCAGTGAAGCTTCAAATAAGCACATGATACAGTTATAGGCAAAACAGAATTTGAGGATACAATTGCTTCTAATATTGATGCTCCTAACCAAACAGAAAGTGCCTTACCTTGGAGAGCGGTTAGAAGTACTCCTTTATGTCACAGGAATAAACCTAGACTTGTATCTAACTGTATAAAGCTTTCAATTTTGAGTAAGAACAAACAAAACTATTACGGTAAACCTTGAATGGAACTTCAAAGGGAAAAATAGCTTGTGATATACTGTGAAGGTGAGCCTCGTACTTGTCTAGGAGGAACAAACGAGGAGGCCCTCGACAGTCGTCATAGAAGTTTCGAACGAAGCGAGGAAGCTCCCCATGCGTGCAAAGGTTTTGGTCCATCGGCAACGGTGCACGCCATTTGGATCCTGCCATGTCAAGTCAACAACAGCATCAGGTCACTACCACAATATGTGCTGGTTTTTCTGAAACAAGCTATAAAATCAATAAAAATGAAAATATTGCAAATCTTGCATAAAGCTTACGTGTTGTGTAAGCAAATCGAAACTGGCTGGCTTTCGCAAGCAATGCCTTCTCCACCACAGGCAGATCTGCCTCCAAACGAGTTACCCGGGACTGCGCGTTCTGACTTCGTGAAACTATTTTCACGATGTCATCGTGCAGGTCGTGAAAAATTTCAGCTGCGAACCTGCAACTTGCAAAAGTCAATTTATGCAACTATATCTCACGAACTTGTAGCAGGATTCACAACAATCAGAGGAAGCAGATAATCAAGTACAGCAATATGACATATAATGATCTCGGGAAAGAGAAACCTTGTCGAGCGCGTGCATGTCAGCGAGCACCCTAATCCTAAGAAACAAGCAGATCTGATTCTTTGTACTTAAGGATTGCAAGAGAGAGAGAGAATTCAAAGACATACTCAGCAAGGTCACCGAGCTGGCGGACAAGGCCCACGAGACCAGCCATGGCCACGCCTTCCAGCAGCCCTTCGGAGTCATCTTGAATTGCAGTGCGGTAGAGCTCCGGGTTGGCCAAGCTATGCTCGCACCGCACTTCGTACCGCACCAAAGGCATTGCGTCCGTCAATCTCACTCTTCAATCACACGGTTTTCCAGGCCGCAAGAGAAAAAAGACCTCATCCTCGGCTGCCTGGACACCTTTGCAAAGAGACCAGCTTCAACATGTCCTGAGCAGGATTACAACGGCAGACACACATCGTAACTAGATTCCCGTTCTGTAAGCTAGCGCCTCCGTTTCTCCTTCATCTCAAACCCGGTGATACATTTATTACCATTTCCTTCCCTGCACAACGCAGGTTCGTTGTCAAAACAAACCGGTGATCGAAGAGAAATTCAGGATCCTTGCTCAGCATCTCACGAAAAGAATTGGTTTAGTTAAAAATTAGAAAGTCAAACGAGTGCACTCGTGTTGTCCGTTTAGAAACAGTTTACACTCAACCCTCTCTCATTGCACTGCCCCCGGGAGGTTACTAAATGCACTCACTTTTGATCAGCAAATGTCCAATCAGCTGTGTACACGAAAATTGAAGGTTTTCGTAATATTCAATTACAGAGTGCGCACTCAGATAGGTTTAAAGTCAATCAATCAAGTCGTATTCAACCTAAACTAAAATGCAACGACATTGAAGTTAAAAAAAAATCCGACACGAAATTCAACAAGAATTCACTCAACACTCAGAAATAGAATGATTCGTGGCAGACTACAGCGTCTATCTTCGGAACAAAATACATTTGAGGTGACTGCAGAACCAAACTCAACACGCAACTCAACCTAACGAAGCAGCAAATCATCCTCCTCGATTACCGACGTGCTCCGTTTTCGCGAGCAATAAAACTAGGGCTGCGGTACACGAAACTACGTACCAACAGCAATTGCAGCACATCAACCGTTCCCATCGTCGCATCCACATACCAGCACTCCCACTGATTACATCCTCCACATCCGCACTCTCAAACCATCTACCAAACACTCCGCCAAAACTTCCGATTCAAATCAGCAATCCTCTAAACCCTAACCGTCCTCTCACAGAACCTGCTTAACCAATCCACAACCATGACAAGAAATCATCACCACTACGCAACAAAAAAAAATCCAACTCCAGCTCTACATAAGCTCCCGAGCATTCATGCATAAGCTCCCGAGATAAGAAACACCACAAACAAAGCTCCCTAGCAACAACAACAACAATAACAACAACAACACCAAAATGAACAAACCCTAACTACTCTCCAACCTTCTCCAAAACACTACAATTTTACCGCATCCGAACAACAAGATAAGCGATTGCATTACAAAAAATTATCTCCTTACTCACCAGATCTTGAAGAGCTATCCTCGACTAAGTTAAGTGAGCCTTCTCCACGTCCCCCTTGCTTCCACGAAAACCTTGCAAATGCGAGTACATTTGTTTTTTCACTCACTCAAAATACATTTGCTGATACTGGAGTTGTTTGAGCTCAATGCAACGCGGGAACAACAACAACAACAACAACAACAACACCAAAATGAACAAACCCTAACTCCTCTCCAGCCTTCTCCAAAACGCTACAAATTTACCGCATCCGAACAACAAGATAAGTGATTGCATTAAAAAAAAATAATCTCCTTACTCACCAGCTCTTGAAGAGCTATCCTCGACTAAGTGAGCCTTCTCCACGTCACCCTTGCTTCTACGAAACCTTGCAAACGCGAATATTTTGATATTTTCTCTCTCGTTTCAAATATATTTGCTGATACTGGAATTGTTTGAGCTCAATGCGGCGCGGGAAGCGAGCCACCGAGGGAGAGTTTGAAGGCGGGGGAGTGTGGCGTGTCGGCACGAAAGACGGGGTTGCTTTTGGATTTCTACGGAGGAGCGGGTAAGTTTAGAGGACTGGAGGGACTGTTGAAGGGAGGCTGGACTGCTGGAGTAAGTTAAGTCAGTTCAGTTCAGTAGAACGCGTGAGGTGCTGGTGCTGGTCAGGGTAGAGTGGTAGACTGCCTGCCTTGTCTTTATGATTGTGGCTTGTAATTGCTCTTCAGTCTTCACATGTGTGGGGTTCTTTGGTTCTGCTGCATTTGTGTGAGTTTGTTACATCAGTTATTTATTTTTGAGGCCGTGAGCAGTAATTACCAAGTGCGATTCTCATAATTACCTCTACTGGATAAAAATAAATAAATAAACACTGCTAAACATGCTAAGAGCATCTCTACAGGTCCTGTGAAAATGAAACACAGGGGAGGCTTTTGGGCGGGGATATTTGGAGGGGAATGGAGCAACATTGCCTAGCATGTCCACTAGTTCATTGCAGAATTGGCTCACCAGCGTGCAAGGTGGGTTGGGGTTGTTTACTACGGTGCCACGTGTTGCTCGTGGGGCCAATGGTTCCTCACTGCCATGGTGGGTCAGGTTTAATGTCCATATTCACTCTCAAAATAGAGTCACTGAGCTGAAATCTAGCTCACTGAAAAAGAATGAAACCTTGGGAGGTGAACATCTCTGAGCTTGTATTTGGCAAGGCCGCCCACCCAAATGGCCTAAGCATGTTGTTGGTGGAGATCCAGTCAGCCTAAGCGTTTCAAGCCTTGTTCACTGGGCGTTTATGGGCAACCAGTGGAGATGCTTTAAGAAATTTTAATCTAACGTTGTGGTCATTGTTTAAATTCATAGCAATCATTTTAACCTCTAAAGGACCATTGTTCCTTTGGGGGACAAATGAGATTTTGAGCATGTACCTATGGCTAAACTACTTTGCGTGATTTTTTGAAACTTTTATAGAAGGTGGGGAATTCAAAGGTCTATGTGGGCACTTAATTTTTTCTTCATTCCAACATTTGATGAAGAAGTTATGCACAAAATTCTGAAAAATGCTGCTCCATGGATAGCCAAAAACTTTTTTTTAAATTTCATTTTTTTCAAATAAAAATCTGAAATAGGTTCTTTAGACTTATATAGATGTGGAGAGATTTGAATCATTCAATTCTGATAGATGAGATGAAATTTATGAGGAGTTTTAGTTTGCAGGTAGTTCTAGATTCTCTACTCTAAAACAAACTTTGAAGTCCTTTATTTACTCAATTTTCATTATTTTGGAAGAAAAACAAAACCAAAGGATGTAGATTTTTTATCACAACATTATAACCGTTGAAATTTGCACTTTTCATTTCCATAATTAAATTCTTAACAGTTTAGAGTTTTTACTCATTCTCTACTTCTATTTACTTACTATTTTTTCCCATGTGTTGAATAGTTCCAATTGATTTGAAAGTTCTCCCACACATACCTAACTTGGTCTTTTACATGGAAAAAAAAACCTCAACTTTGAGTAGAGCAAATTTTTTGATATAGAAGTGGTCAACGACTTTTGAAATATTTGGGCAGTACACAAAAAAAAAATTTCTTCACTTCACATGTAAATATCTCACTCCTTTTCATTTGGGATAAGCTCATTTTTTTCCCAAGTACCTCATATTGTCTAAAGCAAGATCTTACGGTTATATTTCAAGGATATATATATATATATATACCATTCCTTTCATCCCCAAAAGTGACAGTTTTCAGTGTTTTTCACAGAGAAAAGGGCCTAGTCCTTTAGGGGTTAAAGTAAAGGAAAATTTTCATGAATACCCCCTAAAGTTTGCAATATTCACATAGATACGCTTGTTTTTTTCAGAAATTACACAAATACCCTTGAACTATTATTTTTAGGCATTTATTTCTTGTGCTTGTATTTCCTCCATGACCAATGTTGAAGGGGAATATAATGAAACAAAAAAGAAACAATGTGCGCACAAAGGAAGTAGGGAAGTGGCTTGCACAAAAATAATAATTTGATCCAAGGGTATTTGTGTAATTTTTGAAAAAGCAGGGCGGGATATCTATGTAAGTATTACAAACTTCAGGGATATCCGTGATGTTTTCCCTTTAAAGTATATAAAGTTCTGCTAATTTTAGACATGATTGGTGCATATTGATTTCAAATGCATCTAAATGCAATTTTCATGATTAGTTCAAGTGGCTATAAAACAATACTAATGCTAGATGTGCCAAAAGTTTAACTTGATGTTGTGGTATTATTTATACTTTTTTTGTAGTTATTGAAATAAAATTGGTGAAAGTTTTTGTTAGCCACATTTGAGAATAATGGTTAGCATTTATTCCATGTATTACTTAGTCCTCAAAATTAACTCAAGTGGCTAAAAGCATTGCTATTTATGCTATGATTTTAAGTGTAAAAAAAGTAGTTTTATGTAAATTTTACATTAGCATCTCCAAGCTACTCCGTTAGCATGCCTAGTACTCTTGTTTGTCACGTAAATCATCAATTGTACTACATTGGAAGTTTTGCACTTGGACTTATAACCATGCGTTTGGGCTTATGATCATGCACTTAGCCTCAACACTATTGAAATGACAAAAAAAATCAAATATCAAATATCAAATATTTTCAAAGTGGGAATTATGGATCACAAAGGACGATTGGTCATATATGTGAAATTCATAAAACAACTATTTGACTTATTTTTCAAAATTCATTTTTTTGATTGCAAAATAGTTTAACGCAGAGTGTAATTGATAAAAATGCAAAATCTGAAAATTCCATGACACCCAACTTGACAAACATATGTAGTTTTAGTTTATTATTATTTTTAAATGTTGTTTTCATCATTTATAAGATTACCACCAAATTCCTCAAATGAATTAATGCATTGCATCTGTTTATTACCTACAAGTAGTTTCTTAGACCTACCTCCAAGAAGGCAAAATTTGCAAAAACAAAATTGATTGTTTCTGTAAAAGTGTTAAGAAATTTGAGATTCTTTTTGCAAAAATAACATGTTTCCCTCTCTAACAACTATATTTGATTAACATGTAATGCAATAATCACAAAACATGAATTCCGTTTTCCAAAGAACAAATTTCATGACCACACACTTTTGCAAATTTTGTGTTTAATTAGTCAAAACTAACTCAAATCATCACATACATACTTACCTCCTACCCTTACATTCCCATTCAAAAATTCTGCTTATCACTTACATTCACATTTTCCAATTGAAAAACTTACGACAAGCTCAGGTTTTCTAGGAAAAAAAGAAAAAAAAAGAAAAAACTCTTCTCATCACCTACATTTAGTAACTATAAAACCCAAACTTGGTCAGATTGTGTTAAAGTTTAAGAACATATACAAAATACGTGGAAAAAAAAAGAAAAATCTTCTCATCACCCATGATGCTAATAAGAGGTTTCAAATCTTACTTGAGGCATTTTTGATGGAGAAAACATAGTCTTCATCACACAATACCATGTATTGATATGAAGAATCTAGATTTTTTTTTGCTCCCGGCAAGGGGTAAAAAAAATGCAAGCATGAGTTTTCTTGCTTGAGAAGACTAGGAAAACAACAAACACGAAAAATAATAATTATAATCAGAAACTAGCGTTGGAATCATCTTCAGAAACCAAAATTTATTTAGAAGAAGAGCTTTAGCTGAAACACCTAGTAATTCCCTTATGTAAATTCTCCAACCGAAAAGAAAAATTAAAAATTAAAGGGGAAATTGTTCAATAGCCAGTTGAAAGTTTGGATAGGTTTCTATGAAGTCAATTTTTGGCAAATGTTTCTGAAATTTGGAGACAAGGTGCACACAATGAACACCTTTGTATGAAAAAAAAATACTCCAATCGGATGCTCAAGTAAGAAGTTCTGTTGCCCAAAAGAACTTGGGCACCTTGGGCAATTTGGGCATCTTTGGAGAATCTTATGCTAAAACTTTCATTAACTTTTGAAACTTGGCAAGTATATAACTAAAAAAATATGGTACACAATCATCATAAAAAAAATTGAGCTCTCGCATCACATTTGAAAAGGAGTAAAACTTTGTTGATTATGTTTGGGCGGTTTCAAGAACAGATATTTTCTTCTAACTTTAGGCCCTAATATCTTTTGATTTATAAATCCAAAGCTACTGAATTTTTTTCCGCATATTCCTAATGTTTGTCTCTAACCTTTCATCTTTCAAATTTCAAATAAAAAACTTCCTTATTGCACAAAAAATAATGAAAAAATGACTAATGTATTGCCAATTTAGTGAACCTCCTTGCATTACAGGGTGATTTAGAATGAGCTAGATTCTATATTCGCTTTTGAAACTTTTCATGAGTGAACCTAACATCATATACTTGTGATTGGGAAGATACTTTATTTTTGTGTAGAGCAAAAATTTTACTTTAGGAGGGCTCAAAGTTTGCTGACCTTGTTTTGCAAGAATGAAAAAAAGTTGTTTTTCTCACTTCAAACATTATAGCCTTATCATCTACTCGGTCAAATGGGCTAAATTTTTTTCACACATTTCCTTACTTGTACATTACACTTTTTTACGGCTGAAACTCAAAAAAGAAATTTTTATTTTGAAATTGAAACAAATCATCCAAAAATGGCAATTTTGGTCTTATTTTTCTCTGTAACACCCTTTCGGCTTTAAGGGTCAAACTCTATATGGAGGTTTTGGCAATATTCAAGTAAGTTAGGCAGGGTGAAGGTCCTGCAAGGTTCCCACTCAGAATTCTTTGACTCCTTAATTTAGGTGTTAGTTTCTACACCAAATAGTGCATTTAGGTTGCCCCAGACTAATTTCTCCACATTTCACATTATTTGAATACTTATCAAGATTATAGTAAAATTTGTCAATTATTACTATGATAACCAACAGAGGAAGCAAGTTGAGGTTGGGGGCAGCAACAAGCGCCAAAGACAAGGAGCAGAAAAGTTGGAATTTTACATAGAACCAAGATGTACATTAGCAATTAGCATAAAGAGAGTTGCATGTCCCTCCATATGACCAAGGATGAATCATGAGGTAAATTTGCCAAGATAAGGCAACCTAATTGATAAGGCAACCTAAATGCACTATTTGGTGTAGGTGAATCAAAAGAATTAATTTTTCCAATAACAATAACTGACTAATTAACTACAAAACAAGGGCAGTTTCTTCCTTTCCAACCATTGGCTGTAGCAAATGCTGAGCTGGACCTTCCTGGCCCCACATACACGTGTCGGCCTTGTGCAGCCCGCCAAATCACTTGACCCGCTCCTCAAATGCCCTTTGCGCCTGAATCCTCCCCCAAAACCCCGGAATTAAGCTGTCGTCCCGAAATTCGACGCCATGATTCCTGGGCATCTGGTTGACAATTCGCAAGCGCATGCGACTTACAATTTGCAAGCGCCTTCTAATAAGATAATGTCGGCAAGCACTGTACCTGTGGAGTGGGGCGCAATGGCGCTCCTTATGGAGCCGGAAGGGAGCACTCGGAAGACTCCAGCAGATCTCCAGCTTCTCGGCTTAGGGTTTCGGCACTCGGAGGATGCCCTCTTGTTCTGTTCTGCAGAGAGTACTCATGCGGGATGCGATGGACCAGCTCTCCTGTTTGGTGAGTAATTATCCTTTTGCAGGTTCTGCTCGTGCGTTGCTGTTATCGGAGCTCGTCTCCTTGTGTTCTGTGGGCGCTATTCTAGGGTTTCAAAGGATCACTTCCTGAGTTCGCTTGCTGCTTTGAATGTGGATTTCCTCTTACGCTCATGTGCACCGCTGCTCTGGTTTGCATTGACAGGCTTGGCATCATCTAGAACGGGACCTGTTCTCCACGCACGTCCTCGGTTGCTGTTAGAGCACAAGTTTCTGGACCGGGTGTACTTGATTCGCAGTCGTCCACCCTAGTGGAAGTGTCACGAAGCGTGTGAGGTGCAATAGTGCCTGGATGTGATTCCGGATCACCGTGGGAGGACCTAGCACTGCGTCCATTTTGCAAGGTATGTATCTTGAGTGTGATTTGCAGCTTCAACTGTCGTAGGGTTTTAAGAGGTTAGGTGCTGTGTCTTCGAGAGTGGGCCGTTCCAGCGCAACATTTTGAACTAGGTCTGTTGATGTGAAACCGTACATTCTGGGGTTGAAACCAGCTTTGTTGTGTTGGGGCAATTCAAGGCATGAATCCGTGGCTTTTGAGGACTAGGATTGGCATCGATTAGCATTTTCAGGGCGTCCACCTTGAGAATGTGCGAACGTTGAGAATTTGTGCCATCGCAATGAAAACTGAGGGTTTGCAGAGTTCTTTATTTAACTTGTCGGTGTAAGATGCGCGATGCTGAAGCACGTGAACATTGAATGGAGACTTACAGCAAGCACTTTTGGTGCTGTAAATGAAGACTGTAATGTTGATCATGTTCCCTAAACTTGTTGGAGTAGGGTATTATAGTCGTAATAAATTGTACGAAAACCCCTGATTCAAAAGTTTAATGACAAGCATTGGTCATCTCTCTTAAACATATTCAAGCACCACTTGCTACGTGGAGGTACTCAGTCAGTACTGTTCTATGTTTTTATTGGCGCTACCACAATGGCGGTAAGCGATTTTTTTGACAAAGCGTTCTGCAGATGGACACGTTGTGGCACGAGTGACATGTGGATGTAGACAATTAGCTGGGAATCTGAATTTGGTGCCGTCATGTATCTGTGAGTCTGGAAGAAGGGCATGAGCTTCCTTGACTTCATAGAATGGGTAGTAACAAATAGTCTGGCAGTGGTCAAAGACTTTGCTTTGGATGGAACGTAGTTTTGGATGCTTTTCTGTCGTGGAGTGGTGGTTGCAGATTTTGAGGTTGACGAGCATGACGTGCTGTTGACCTAGATTGTTTTCTTTTACAGCACGGAAGTAGTTAGATGTGCGAGAGTGTTTTCCAAGTACGCAGTCTTTTGTCCCTTTGGCAAGTCGTGACAACGAACACGAGGATTGTAGATCTGGTGCGTGACGAAACTGGTAACTGTTGCAAACCACAGTACTGCCACGAATAGAGATTTTGTAGTTGTTGGAAAAGTATGTGGGTGTGCATCAATTGCTTCGTTGATTTGGTGGAACCTTGATGTTGAGGGAGCTGACACGTGGAATTCAACGGCATCATGGTTTTCCTTGTTGTATGGCATGAGGATGAGGTGGCAATCATGCTGTAGCAAGCTTAGGCGGTGATATCTTAGCTGTGGATTGGTAGAAGTAAATTTTGAGAGGTGGAGGTGGTTTCTGTTTCCGAAATATGACTAATCAATAATTGTTTGTGATGTAGCCACGGTGCATCTTTTGGTACAACGTAGGACCATGGAACAAGTAGCGCGAAGATTGGTTGGGCCGGTTTGTGGAGTATGTGGTTTCTGGTTTTTGTGCCATGGTTTGTCTCACTTGTGGTAAGCTTTCTAATCATGATGTGTATTCTGAACAGGTTTGGAATGTTACTAGAGTAAGGAAGGCCAAATCATGCACAATGAGTTGTGATTGCTAAGTTTAAACCTTAAGCCTGAGTGGAATTGGAATGGTTGTGTCGTACAGGAGGAGAGCTGGCTGCAGCGACGGGTCCGCTTGTACTGAAAACGTGGAAAGGTCGGAAGAGGGTTTGGATTGTGGTTGATCTCATTTGCTCACTGATGTGCATGTTGATAGAATGTGGCCATCATAGGTTTGGATTGAATGTTAGAATGGGGAACATGATGATGTGAGTTGTTGAAATGGTTGGATGGTGTGCGGTAATGGTGGGGTAGGAGGTTTGTCGTGCTGAGGGAGTATGCCTGGTGTGACTTTGTGCATATTTTCAGGGTTGATGGTGGTGCGGATTGCAAGCACAAGGTGTTCCTCTGCCACAGTGGTGAACAGAAAGACTTTGTGGAGGCGATGCATGACGAAATCGAAAGGCACGACTGTTCTGCATTCTTCGACAAGAATCGTGATTTCTTACGATTGGGTTGTGACTTTCCGAGAGAGATCTTCAAAGCAATTGAGGAATGTGAGGCTGGGGTGGTGGTTATATCGAAGGCTTTCTTCACGAAGACATGGTGGCCAATGCAAGAATTTGCAAAGCTGGTAAAGCGGAAAGAGGAGAACAAGGAGTTTGTGTTGATATTGGTGCTTTACGATATCGAGCTGGTGGAGTGCAAGGATAAGAAGAAACAGACAGAGTGGGAAAAGCTATGGAGAAAGTGGGCACGGTCAAGCAAACGAATAGTGCTGGAAGATTGGACGTCAGTTTTCAAGTTGTTCGGCCCAACCATGTTGATTACACGCAACGGAGAAGGGGATGGAAAACGAGTGATAGGAGAGGTGGTTGCAGAGGTTTGCAAGTGTGTGACACCAGAGACGAGAGGAGACGACCTTGATATGCAAGGAAGGCAACGCATTTGTGATGTAAGTGATGGAGACTAAAACCCTGGAAGTGCAGCATTTGAATGGCTTGTAGGATTGAAGTGCCGAGTTTGGAAGCACTTATGACATGCTGTGGTTCGTGAGGTTTATAGCGATTGAGTCATGGGATATTCATTGTCTCTTGTTTTGCAGTTGGTATGGGGAAAAATGCAAGCGTGTGAAGCGTTTCGCGTGGATGGAGCTCGTATGGTGGGGTTGTACGGAATGGGTGGCATTGGTAAGAGCACGGTGTGCAAAGCTCTGTGCGAGAACTTGCGGTCAGAGTTTGGCAGGAGAGTGTGCCATGCGGAGTTGGCCAGCAATAACGATGATGGGAAGGAGAAAGAGTTGCTGGGAGAGATGGTGAAGAGGTTGATCGGTACTGCGCATGAGGTTGTAGTTGGATATGACAAAACGAAGGTATGGTGGGACTCCTGGATCTGCATTGCTGGCTTTCTATTGCGTATGATGGATACACAAGTACGCAAAATGCATGTGATGGACGTAAGTCATGGTTTGTGATGCATCATGTTTGGAGTAGAGCAGTTTGGCAATTTTGGATGGTTGAACATGTGAGCTGGAAGTGATGGCTATCGTTGAGTGCAGCGTTTAAATTTGTTGATGAAGAGACTCCGGGAGCAAAGAGTGTTTCTGGTCATAGACAATGTGGAAGATGGTGCAAGGTCAAAGAAGCTAGCAAGAGATTTGTTGAATGCAACGTATGCAAAAGATAGCTTTGTGGTGGTGACGGCCCGGACGATTGAGATTCTCCAGGACGTGGGCATTAGTGGAGGGGAGTGTCAGGAGATGCCAGAGTTGGATGACGAGGAAGCGAAGAGTCTGTTTTTGAAGAACGCACCAAAATGGGTTCGTGGGGAAGATTCCTTGATAAGGAGGTGCGTAGGGATGTGCTATTTTTTGAAAGGGGAGGGCAGAAGCCATCACCATCCTTTGGCTCTAAAAGTACTGAGTGGGCAGCTGGGGCACAATGTAGAGGAATGCATGCTGCGGTTGGAAGGGATGGATCCATTCAATGCAGATAGAGAGAGGGAGCATCCGATCTATGGTATTTTGAGAAGCAGTTTCGATTTGTTGGAGTCAGAGGATCAACTTTTGTTCATGGATGTGGCCCTTTTCTTTCCTGAAAGAAAATGGAGAGGAGATTTACATATGCGTTATAAGGATGTCAACATCATGACATGGCTGCGTATGGTATATGGAATCAATAAAGCTGATCTAACATCACGGGTAAGTTTCGTTCAGTGTTGATGTTGGTGTTGTATGAATCCATGCTTGTCATGGCAGTTGTTAATGCTGAGAATAACGTGAAACAGAGATTAGCTTTGATATTTGAAATGGTCTTGTTGTCTGTTAGTACTTCCCTTTTTTGGTTATAAGTGGCAGATTGTAACCTCGTCTTCTTTCATGCCAATTTCATTGATGATGTTATGAAGTATCTTATTTACAAGGGTCTTCATTTGATGTCACCACAAGCAATGATGAACATTGTATGTGTCATTGCAACCTATTGAATAATTGGGCAAAGTAAGTCTCCATAGAACAGACTGAAAATTACCAAAAGAAAACCGTAGTTTCCAATGGGTCACCTGTAGCAAGACAGAGGGAGTATTCATCATTGCTTTGGAAGTTTTTGGGGAGTGGGCATGGAGGGCATGAGGATGGAAATAACGTACTTTCATTGTTGTAATGGTGCAGCTTACTGCGTTGAAGCGGAAATCATTGATAGAGCACATTGGAGATGGCACGGGTGTTGTGGGCATGCATGATTTGTGGCGAGAATTTTGTGTGACTGAGACAATGAAGAATGATTTTGGAAGCTTGCGTTGGTTTTATGGGGTGGACAAACTACATGAAAGTTACAAGGAGTGCAACTTTTATAGCGGTGGCTGGGAGAGTCTACAGAGAGTTTGCTTGACTGTCTCAGACTTCCGGCTGACTAGCATAAACGCGAAGAGAGTGAAATTGCAACGTTGTTCAAACCTGACAGTGTTGAAGTTGGTGAACGTGCTTGTAGAGAATGGAGTGGTGGACGTGAGACCCCTTTTGCAATTGAAGAGCCTGGAAGTCTATGCGGATGTCTATTTGGGTCGACTCTATTCGACACGTCTGGACGTGGGAGCTATAGTTGATATTTTGGGATTGGAATTGCTAGAGAGCCTTTGTGTTTTGATATTGGATGGCATACGAGACAATTCATCATGCATTGGAGAAATAGCAAGACTCGTCTACCTTGAAGTCTTGGTGTTAAGTACACAGGATGCTATTGTGCCGAGCATGGACGAGCTTGGATTGACGAGATTACCAGATTTGGGAAACCTTCGTCGTTTGCAGTTTGTGAGGTTGAAATTGGGTAGATTACCTTGGCAACCAGTGTGCTCCAATATGAAGAACTTGCAGTATTTAGACCTCCGATACAATAGAAGGATGCTTAGTTGCGATGGACTAGAGAACCTGGCTGCCTTGGTGGAGCTTGAATTGGATTGGTGTAGTGACCTTGAAGTGTTGCCATGTTTGGGAAAGCTCATGAAATTGGAAAAGTTGAACATTTCTTGCTCTGGGGTTTCAGAAGTGCAAGGCTTGGATTGCTTGGTGGCTTTACAGGAATTGAGAGCTGAAAGATGCAGAAGGTTGAAGAGGTTACCAGATTTGCAGCAGCTTTCAGACCTGGAAGTACTTGATTTGAGTGGTTGTGAGTTGGTGGAGCCAATCCGT
Organism: Ulota crispa; assembly: GCA_963920765.1. Classification (NCBI taxonomy): domain Eukaryota; kingdom Viridiplantae; phylum Streptophyta; class Bryopsida; order Orthotrichales; family Orthotrichaceae; genus Ulota; species Ulota crispa. The sequence continues at coordinate 5,189,060 of OY987246.1, forward strand.
GGGTTGGAGAAGCTGACATCCTTGCGACAACTTTGTGTCCGCTTTGATACGGTGAAAGACTCTCCCAAGCAATGTCCGCTGATGAAGCTGGAGTATGTGGACATTGAGTCTTGGGGAGAGGAAGGATTACCATGTATGGTCGGTTGGACAGGTTTGAAAAGGCTGCAAATTACTAAATGTTGGGGAGTTTGTAAATTGGAAGGCTTGGAGAGTTTGTCAAGTTTGCAGGTTCTCTATATTGAATACTGCGACTTTCGGGATGTGTCAATCGTGAGTTGCTTGGCTTCGTTACAAGAATTGAAGATTTGGGGTTGCGAGAAGCTGGAGCAGGTGCCTAGTTTGGTCCAGCTTTTGAAGTTGGAGTCACTTGAGTTGTATGGATTAGGTGTAGCAACATGGGAAGTGCGTGGGACTATTCCGCAGTTACGCCGTTTGAGTATAGACACATGGGTTGTCATTTCTCTTATTGAGCTTGGCCACTTTCCGGAATTGAGATCATTGGACCTTGCATGGTGTGACTCTTTAACTCATTTGACTAGTGAGGGACCCCTGGCAATGTTGGAGGATCTTACGATTAGGCGATGTTGGAATCTGGAGTCTATGCCAAATTTTAGTGCGTGCACTCGGTTGAGGAATGTTTGGATTGAGCGTTGTAAGAGTTTGATACCAATGACTAATTTTAGTGGCTTAGAACGCCGTGATGACATGCATGATGGAGATATTTTAGTGTTGAAAAAGGTTCATACAAATTCGGTGTTTAGCAACAACTAGACAAAATTGAACATGCTATGGACTTTTCCTTTATTTTGAATTGGGATTGCAAGCACCTGCCTTGATTCATGGAGGTTGCAATGATACCATGAGAGACTATTATGGAGTCTGCAAAGGTACCCTACTTGTTTGTCTTGTAGTGTATTGGAGTTGTGCTCTAGGTTGTGGCATTTGAAATAGAGCAAGATTGGAGGAGTTTGGCTCTATTGTAAGAATTGCAAATCCTAGATTGATTTTTTCATAGTTTTGATTGTGTATATTTGCAAATATGTTAAATCCTTCTATATTGTTAAATTGTTCACACAAAGGTTGGCTTTTTAAGATCTAAGTGGAATTGGTGTTGACAAGAGATCATTTCAATCATCCATTATGTAGATTTACCCCTAAATGATTGAGGCCTTGTTTGAGCTTCTAGGAACTTGCTCTAAATTGAACAAAAAGCCAACATTTCAATAAGATTCATTAGTTTTTCATTTATTGTAATTGTACAAATTTGAAGTACCATTAGAGATCACATGGAATTAGAAAACACAACATTGCTACTTATGGATAGAATGAATATAATCTTTGATTATGAGGGTGTTAATACTACAAAAATGACTAGAAGTCATTAATCCCTAAATGCTTGTGACACCAAATTTGGTGATTGCAATACTTTGAAGTTCAATAAACCTCATTAAATTACTATTTTTAGTAGTTTACATTTTGGATTTGTTCTTAGAGAAGTCTAATTTTAGGATCAACAATCTGATTTTGAAAATGATCAATTATGAATTTTTTTTTCAATCTTTTTGTGCAAGGGTCTTGACTTTCTCTAGTGTTGAGAGCTCTTGGAATTATGAGCCTCAAATACACTAGATATTGGAGAAATATTTACATAAAGAATTCATTCAAAAACATTGTAGAAAAGATTTTGAAAAGCTATAAAGTGATTGGGGTTATGTATGTTATTTCCTTTGACCTTGTATTTTTTGATGGTCATTGTTTTAGATCCATCATGTGAAAAGAGGATTCAAAGGTTTCAAGTCATTTTTGTAGTTTTAACACCTTCATGATCAAATATTATAAACTTTCAATCCATTAGTGATATTGTTGTGTTTTCTTTTCTTGTGTGACTTCTAACATATCTAGTTTCAATGTGTATGGTTACAATTCAAAAGCACTTGATACAACTTATTAAAATTTTGCCTTTTCATTCAATTTGAAGCAAATTCTTGAAAGCCAAAAAAAGGCCTCAGGCATTTAGGGGTTAAGTCCTTTTACAAATTGAATCTAAAAAATTGGCCACCAAAAAAATATAACATTAAAGGACATAACATAAATAACTCCAATCACTTACAACTTTTCAAAATCCCTTCTCCAAGTTTTGAAATGAATTTGTAGTATGAATTTGTCTCCAAGATCTAGTGTATTTGAGGCTTGTTTCCATGAGCTCTCAACACTACAAAAAGTCAAGACTCTTGTACAAAATCTTGAATTTTAAAATTTATAACTAGTCAATTTCAAAATTGGTTTTTTGATGCTAAAACTCAACTTCAAAAAGTAACTCAAAAAGATTGACTACTAAAATTAAAAACTTAGTTAGGTTTATTGAATTTCAAATTATGTCAACACCAAAATTTGGGTGACTCAAGCATTTAGAGGTTAAGGACTTTGGAGCAATTTGGGGATGTTTTCAATGTCTTATAAATTGTAAGATTGGATGCTAGTGTCAAGTCAATTTGTGTAGCATCTCCAATTTCTAGGATGGACTTTTAAGATCCTTGAGGTAGGCAAATATGTTTGTTGTGAGTTGCTATGACATATTGTACATTTGGAAGTTTGTGTTTGGCTTTAAATTCTTGAACGTAAAGGTTAAACATACATAGAAGACACACATGCTTATGCCTATGTATGATGAATTTGTCATACTTATGAATATAGCAAAACTTTAAGAATTGGTGATTCTTATGCCTCAATTAATTGGGGCTTTGAAGAATTGCTTCAAAACATTGCTTCAAAATTGGCTCAATGTAGTTGGGCATAAGCTTGAAGATCCTTTGTGGATATTTCAAATTGTATTTAGGTGTTTAGCCCTTGGCAAGAATCTCCTTAGATTTGTGATGAGGGTTTAATCATGAAAATTACCACGCTTTGTTTCTAAAATTCTTTAGTTGTTCCATGAGCGCATCTAATTCATTCCTTATCTCATCAACTACAAGAACAAAACACTAGTGTTTTTGGATTCAATTGATACGCCTAAAATGGTATACAAGACTAGAAGTTCTATTTCACACGTACCAACTTGGAAAGGGGGTCATTGGAGTGACCCAAGTCAAGGACTTCTCTCTTCAAAATTCTTAATCTCAACATGTAGTAATTTGCAACACATAAGACAAGGTCAAAAGATTTGAACATCTTAGGTACTCTCTTCAATTACCAAATGCTCCCAAAGTAATTACACCCTCTACAAGAAGAAAACAACCACTATATGGCCATTCATTCTATTTATGTGAACGTTACTATACTTAAAGATTATGCTAAAATGTTTTGAAAGTGCTCTTTCTATTCTTTCTCCATGTTCCAAACACAAAATGACAACAAAACATTTGATGAAATGGTAGTCTCTTCACCAAGTTTTGTAGTTACTAATCCCAAAACACACTCGAGGCCTATTCTTGTTATAATGTCCTTTCAAGAATGTTCCATTTGTTGCATACAATGCCAATGACATGCTCCAAAATTAAAAAAGCAAAGTTCCCACAACGACAAGTAGGCCATGTCAATGTTATCTCACTACAGTTTCAAAAAAGCAAAGTTCCCACAACAGCAAGTAGGCCTTGACAACGTTTTCTCACTTGAGCAAGCACAAATTTGACCATCTTAAATCATGTCAACCTTAGATACAAAAAACAAAGACAAAAAAAAAAAAATGCTTGAAAAATGAACCAATTTAAAGAAGCAAAACACCTTCAAGAGAAATACTCCAACATACCAAAAATATATAAAAATAAACAAACAACCAAAAACAAAACTAGGCTACATGTATTGATGACCAAGAATTTGAGACTCTAATTCCTTAGCAGGGTCTTCTTCTCAGCCCAAGACTATAGACATGTGATCGGCTCTTACAATTCTAGACAAGGTCACGTTAGCAAACTTCCTACCAAGGGCAACGCCACATTCAACAGAGCACGTCACATTGTCTTCGCCATGAGGCATGCACATGCCGGCCAGCCTTGGCAAGCTCCGCCATGGAATGCTCCATCACAAACGGCCTAGCGCAAATGGTGTTGTGGAACATCTTGAAAGCCAAACAATGACTATGTTGCATGTAATCATGAATAAAGGAAGGTGGCATTCTGCACACACCAAGCTCCTAGACTCTCAACACCAAGCAAGATAAGAACAACAATGTTCAAGGACATGTCTCTCTCATTAATCACTTCACTTGCACCTACTTGTGATGGAACTTAACATACATGCCTAGAGTATTTCTTTGCAACATTCACTAGAAGAAAACGGTGTTTTCTATAACGGGTTTTTTTGAACGCCCACTTGTATTTACGTTATAATTGATGTTGAAACTAACATCTTAATGTTATGTTTGATGTCATTGTTAACATGAAAACAAGTGAACGTCCAAAAAAATCCGTTATAAAAAACACGGGTTTCTTCTAGTGATTCAAGAGGCTGAGCACAAGAAGAATGAAGTTGAAAAATTTGGCAACGGATATGAGAAATACAAGTTTCAACTGTGGTACTTCACATGGTTCTTGGTACAATTGATAAAGTTGCTGTAGAAAGTCCAAGTATTGTATACAGTTGATAATAGGTAGGCAAGAGAAGCTTATTAAGATTTAAGGACATAGCTGTGTGAACATCTACCTCCATGTAAGGTGCTTATTGAATTTGGATCATGATTTTCTTTCAAATTATCCTTCCAACGTTCACGTTCTCAAATGCACATCTGGCAGCATTTCTTGCTCTCGTGGATTTCTAGCTTTTATGCATGGGCAACTTCAAGACACTGCTAGGCAAACTATTCCTAGAGCAAAGTTTACAAATCGAACTGCACAGCTGGATAAATGTATTGGATGGGCTGTTTTTTAACACCACATCAAACTTTGAGACTCATCTCCTCTTTTAAACTTCTCTTTGATTTTCCAAACAACTTTGTGTAAATAAGCTGTGCTTGAATGTACATCCACCCAACGGTGGCGTATAAGGCGTTAAACATTTGAAAAGATGGAGGTAAAATAGAATAACCTGCTGCTCAAAAGTTTGGAGATGAATGTCATGAGCAGGATCCAAAACCGGTGATGCTTGTAGAACACCAGGCACACCACTCTTCCTAGATGCTCGTACCATGACATGAGTGCGTGCACAAATGCGAAGAAGGGCCAGATCTTCTGTGGAGCCACGGTGCTCAACACGTACGACGCAGGCGCCAGTGCGCCACACCTGGTCTGGTTGGGAAGTACAGCTGCACGCCACAAACAGTTCAGTCATTTCCCAGGCATTCCATCAGTGTGAAGTCTAGCCATCAGAACAAATGTTATTGCATGCAACATCATGACAGGGCTCACTCTTGTTCATCTGACGTGGAGAATATTAAGACTCGATCCCGTCTCCTGCGTTCGCACCAATGCCAGCAGAAGTTTATCCTTTCATACGTTTGGTTGAGTTTACTAATAAGTTATAGACACATGACTTGGAAAAATCTTTACAGTTCATGCTCTTCAAATGACAACGGAACTGTCTAATCTGAAGCTGCATAAGAAACTATCACAGAGAGAAAACGTATTTAGTCTTAGTAGATTAAGTTCCTGTACTCAAAAAGCACACTGCTAAATACGGTAAACTGCTTCCAGCAATGCAGGTGGTACTCTCAACACTCACCTTCAAAGAGGCTATGAACACCTTGGGGTCCATTACTAATTCAGCCAAGCAATGGACCATCCAAGCTGCTTTGATTTTTAAGCATCTTCTTGCTTTGGACACAGGTCCCCTCACAGCTGGAGTTTGACAATCACAGCATTAGCCAAGTGTTTTAGGCAACATCAGTTACTGCCAATCACTGTGACAAGGGTAGGAGGTCATCACTACTCTAAAATTCTAAGACCAGTTCATGGTAGAAACCCAAAGACAGGGCAAGCCACGGCAGAAACGTCTTACCGGTGCGACGATTGTGATGGATTTCACAGCAGCTGGGTCCTGGCCAGCCAAGGCCAATGCAATCGTGCAACCCATGGAGTGCGCCACTAGATGAAACCTCCGAATTCCGTATTTTTCCAGCACAGATCTGAACTAACAGTCACATCCTTCCAGTTAATGTAGGGTGGTTCACAATTCACCCGACTTCCATACAAACATAACCTTCACCGCACAAAACTCTTCACAAACAGTGCCAACTAAAGAGTTGTGTACGGCAAAGCCATCTCAAGTAAGAGCCAAACTAAAGCTCCTACATACTCTCATGTTCAAAGATAATGGCTTGCGGAGTTTTCAACGGACAACAAAATGCCAGGGACTGTTTCAGTGCACATGCCCAAGATCACCGCTCATGTAAATTATAAACCTTAGACTCTTTGAAGTTCCGAATTCCGTACTTTTCCAACACAGTTCTGAACCATCAGTCACATTCCTCCAGTTAATGCAAGGTGGCTTACAATTCACCGAACTTGCACACAAAGATAACATTTATGGCACAACCCTCTCTACAAACAGTGACAACTAAAGAGTTGTGTACAGCAAGGTCGTCTCAAACTAGAGCAAAAACTAAAGCTCCGACATACTCTCCTGTTGGAAGATACTGGCTTGCGGACTTTTCATTGCAAAACAAGATGCCAGGACTGTTTCAGAGCAGATGCCTGAGACGATATCAACACGAGGGTTTAGGATTTTTACGAACAGTGCCAATTAAAGAGTTGTGTACAAGAAGGCCATCTCAAATTAGAGCAACACTAAAGCTCCGACATCCTCTCATGTTGGAAGATAAATGGCTTGCGGAGTTTCATTGCAAAACAAGATGCCAGGACTGTTTCATAGCACAGTCATGCCTGGACGATATCAACACAGAGGGTTTAGGGTTTTAGGGTGCCACGTACATTCGGATCATGTCCACGTGCTCAGCGTTCGTGTACAAGCAGTCCTCTCCTCTGGTCGCGGGCTTCGGCTGAACCCGAGCACATCCACGGTGAACAGGCGATGGGACGATCGCACTTCTTTGGACAAGCAGGGCAGAACCGTGTCCACCCAGAACGACGGCGACGACAGAAATCCGTGCAGGAATATCACGTTGTGTACCGCGGTTGCCTCCTCCACGTCCTCACCATTGCCCACCTCGAAATCTGCACACCAGGCCGGCTGCCCAGATATTCATGGCTCTACAAAGGCGACCGAGTTGATCTAATCATATTCCAAAAAACCAGTCTGATTAGCCAACTCTTATTCCTTTACAGCCGGTGCAGTATGCTGTGGTCCCAAAAATTGAACAGAAGAGAAACCTCGTAAGACATTTCCAAAAATGCTGAAAGCAACATGGAAAGTAAAACCGTAAAACCCTAAACCCTAAACTGAGAACTTCACAGTGGCGTCGACTAGGACATTATGACTTGATAACCAGCAAAAACGTCAGGCACATTCTCTCCACTGAGCAATTCAGATGGGGCATAAGTGTATATCAAATACAATCGGTGAAGAGCAATGTATCTGTTAACCGAGAAATCGATCAAACAAGAATACACAGAAAAATCCTTAAATGGCCAGCTCGAAACCCCTCAGAAAAGCAAAAGTTCTGTTGACTATTGGGAAAATTTCATAAATACCCCTGAAGTTTGCAATATTTACATAGATACCCCTGCTTTATTTTTTCAGAAATTACACAAATATCCTTGGACCAAACTTTTCAGGCGTTTGTTTTGTTGTGCATGCCCACTTCCCTTCTTCCTTTGTGCGCACGCACGTTGCTTCTTTTTTGTTTCGTGTACATTCCTTTCTTCAACATTGGTCACGAAGGAAGTACAAGCACAAAAAAACAAACGCCTAAACATTCTGGTCCAAGGGTTAGTTGTGAAATTTATGACAAAGCAGGTGTATCTACGCAAATATTGCAAACTTCAGGAATATTCAAAAAAAATTCCCTTGATTGTTAAGAAGTTCAAATCCGGAGCTGGAACCTGGAAAGTAGAAATCTTACAACCATTCAATTTTCGGGTGATGTCACACACACCTTGGTAGTCGGCACGGACGTAGAGCAGATTCTCTCGGGTGAGCCAAGCTGTGCACGTCGCGCACCCGCAGTCCGATCAGCTCGTCGCATTCCGTGCACGCCTCTTCTCCGGCGATCTCGTCGTCGTCGTCGTCTTCTTCCACCGCCGCACGACCTTCGCAGCGACAGCATCATCATCACCCGATTGAAGCCTCGCCTTCCGTCCGCCCCACTTCTTCTGCCGCTGGTGGAGCGTGGGACTGGGCCCCGTCCAGAACTCCAGCGCGTCGTAGCTCCCGGTCGCGTGAGGAGACGTGCAATGGCAGGGCGGCGAGGCGTTCTTGTCCAGATGCCGATCCAGATACCGAAACACGGGACACAGCAGCGTGTCCGCCACATCACAGAATCCGAACACGAGGGCGCTGATCGCTGTGACCAAGCATCGGTTCGGAGCTTGAAATGTCGCCATTGTATACGATTTCATTCCACCTTGCCGCCTATGGGATTGTCCCAAGCAGTTGGACAAGTCTTCAAGTCTTCGAGCATCATGAAGTGGCGAGTGATCTGACAGTTCTGACAACTCCGGGAGGGTTGTTGCATTTGCAGAGCAGGGAATTGAAGGTCGTGTCGAGTTGGGTTGATGGGAAATTGATTTGTACACAAAGCTTGTAGTGAGCATCCCATCGTGAAGACGATCTTCAGGGAAAAGCAGAGCTTGCTTGAGGTGTTTTTGCAACAAGAAACCACGGTTGTCTAACGCAAAAGCCAAGTCTTCTTTCATGAGAAAAACAAAGAGTTTTGAAAAGTTTTGTGCAATTAGAAAGGTGCCAATAAGTGGGCTGTGAGAAGAATAGTGAAAATAAAAAAACAATCAGCTTCCCGTAGTATACAAGCTTATTCATATTTAGGGTCATTCTAGGATTTATTATTTATTATTTATTATTTATTATTATTATTATTATTATTATTATTATTATTATTATTATTTTGAGTATATGGGGGTGACTTATCCTCCATTTTTGACCATGGAAATTAGCATGGTGGAGCTAGAATCTATTATTCCGTTTGTTATTCCGTCTTAAATTGCAAGATATGGGACATTTGACTTGTTGTTGATCAAGCAATTACGAGAATATGGCATAGGGTTTAGGGTTTAAAGAGTAGGGTTTTAAAGTTTTAGGATTTAGGGTGGTATCCCATTGAAATTAAATATTGGCGATTTAGGATTTTAGGGTTTAGGGTTACATGGGCATTTCATAGAAACTTGATTCTTAGAAATGAATTTTGAAGTGATTGGCCCTTTGTCTTTGGAAAGCTACTAAATGCTCATAGCTTTGAAACTCCTTTTTTTTTTTACGTCTCACGGTAATTGGCTAGAGGTAGAATAATTTGCAATTTTTCATTAGGAACCTCAATAATAAATGGTACTAGAAATCTTATTCAATGATGATTAGTAAGTTGTAATTGTCTTAGCTACTTTGTTTACCAAATGTATTTGATGTGCCATTTTATAATTTTTGAGTTGTACTTACTAAGTTTAGACAAAGTTTTTTATTTAACAACAAAAATGTAGAAAACTTCAAGGAGATATGCAAATTTTTAGCCAAATTCAACAAAAATTATTGTTTTGAATTGATGGAATTGTGTTGTACGACCAAAATAATAACAAAAATATCATGCAAGGTTTGTCAAAGCTAACAACTTTAACCAAAATTTTGAAGTTACTCCATGAAAAAACAAAAAATGAAATAAAACAAGGTTGCACTCCATCTCCTAATGAGCACATCATGTTGGCATGATGAAAGTGAAAAAATCCATATTGGTGTACAACTTTGCAATTTTGAAATGGTTGACATTTCTTGGTTAGATTTTTGATTGCTGCCTTAGATTATAGAATGAATTTTTTTGATAATCATCTTAGTGATACAAGGAAATAATTTAGCTAAAATAGGATAGGAGGATGCAAGAATAATGTCTCTCTATCATCTCAAACAAATACTATCCATTATTGCTATTAGGTTTTGGTGTAAGTTTCCTAAAACATACTTGTTAATTGCAAAATTGAGTGTCCCAAAATAATCTCTAAATTTCTTTTGATTGGTTGTTTTGTTGAAAAGACACATGAACCAAAATATGTGCAGTTGTCTTGCTTTCAAATATGGTCCTATTCTAAAAAACACTCGTTTTACCTTTCAAAACTCAAAATTGCCCAAAATTTTGATTCCAAATACATTGTCAAATATTCTTCTTCTAAATCAATAAAATGTTTGAACAAATGTCATTGTGTATGGGAAATCATTATGCCCTTTACACGTCTTTTATTTCACATCTAAGAACATTCAAATATGCATATGACTATATAAGCTTATTAAATAATTTAACCACATTTGAGATGATGGTAAGGCCTTTGATTTCCATTGAACCAAGTCTTGATCACATCCAAAAAAATTATGCAAATTTTCTGTAATAGAGCCGAGCAAATCAAACATAGTACAATTTTTTGCTCTATTCTTTTGTTGTAAAGTCATTACTTGATTATTTGCAATTCTTGGAATGCTACATATTCATTAAATCTTAAGTACAACTATAGTGTCTTTTGGAATCTAAAATTAATTTTGAAAATTTTCCAATCTGAAGAAGTATCTCTTGAACTTTGTAGTAGTTATTTGGACAACCTAAAACAAGGTAATCCTAGTCTATAGTTGAGTTTGTTCAAGGAGGTAGATTCATAGGTTTTGCTAATTTACTCTAATAGCTCAACAACCCAAAGGTAGGTAGATTCCTTCATAATCAAATTTTTGGCGTTCTTAGACTCACTAATTGCTTTAGGATGCTCTTTGCTTAATTAACCCAGGTAGGAAAGAATAATCCAAATTTGATTTTCTTCTTTAATCTTCAACTTGGTCTTTAGCTTTTCCTTTCCTTATCTTTTCTAGCTCCAACCCTTATCTTTTCCAAGTTGGCCGCAATCATCGCAAGTTGGCTCCATAGCTTCATTTTTTTTCTTTACTCCAAATTGTAATTAATTACTCTTACAACCTCTTTGGCATAGACTCTCCTAATTGATTTCTGATTCTTTTTATCACTTATCAACTCGGAATATTCTATTCCTTATTCTCTTTGGCTTTAACTTCTCAATTCTGCTATGGTATTTCCTCTCAATACTCTGGTTATCCAACTTGGTTGATAGAGTTTTCTCTCAATGCTTTCTCTTTCCAACTAGGCTGGAATCATTCTCTTATTCTTTTTGGCTTTATTCACCAACTTGGAATTATATTCATCCCTTTTTTCTCACTCCAATTAGCCTCACGTTACTCTCAGGCTATTGGTATTCACCACTCTTTACTTGGTATGGTATCTTCCATCTTCTCGCTCTAACATTCTATTAGCAATCTCACTCCCATTCCAATTTGATTCCAATCGCACTACAACAACACCCAATAGAAAGCTAGACAAAAATCCTTTAGATTCAAATTTGACTTTGTATTCCCAACCCAAACAGCAATCAATCATACATGCATACAATTTCATACACAATCAAGCAAATTGGATAAGCTTCTTGCAATCATACAAGCTTCCAATTGCAATACATTAATCCATTTCCAACGTCTGACTTGAGCTCTCACTCTTTCAATGGGAATTTCTAGACTTTTCCACTTAACTTCCAATTTGGACTCTTCTCTCAAGACAACCAGTATGATCCAACTCTCAATTCAAATTCAACCATGCACACAATTCTTCTCACAATTCAACTCAACTGAATTGAACATACATCATCACACACAAAGCACAAACCAAACAAATCATATTACACACACAAATTGAACACAACAGCACAAGTAGTAATACGTATACTATATTATTCACAAGCAAAACAAGTTGAAAACACTTACACGGCCAACTAGGGTCGAGGCTCTCACATACTCCAAGGCTATGGGTCCTTTCCTACTAGATTTTCTTTGTTTTATAGTCACAGCTATCCCTATTAGGATCTCCCTTCTAGTCTTTTCACAAAACCTGTTGCCTCTTGGCCTACTTGGTAGTTATTTCAATCTCTTTAGCCTAGTTGAGTCTTCTTGACTTCCAATTTGCACATAAACTACTCAAAATTAGGGATAAGACACCTCTTTGTTGAAATTTAGCTTTTAAGTCCAATTAGGTATCCTACAAACTCCAAGGCTAATACTAATAACAAATCCTTCTTGAAGCATGGTTGCAGTTTTATTTGGACCAAAGCCAAAACTATCTAGTAATTGTTACTAGATATCTTAAATAGTAAAATTTTGTTAACCAAATTGCTTAGCACCAAGCAAGCTCATGATGTTCACATTTTTTTGTCATTTTGGTCCATGACATTCCTATATGTACTCAATTTTAATTTGTTATAATTGCCAATATCATGCTCTTAACTCTATGATAAGTTGTGCCAAATGCAATGTGGTAGTTCATTCTCCTTCTAATGTTGTAACCTCAAACTAGACATTCAAAGAAATTTGAGAAATTTTCATAATTTTATTCACAATGCAAGTTCTCTTAATACTCCAAAAAAATTGCTTGCATGAATACAAGGCAAATTAGCACTTTTTGCGCTGCAATATTTGCTACACATTTCTCATTTCCACATCTCAATTTGATTTTTTTTATAAATCACAAGAGTTATTTATTTTGAATGTAACATTTATTGCATATAAGAAACTATTCATTGAAAGGGTCATTCCCAACCTACATTACTTCTGCTAACATTTCTCACTCTTATAAATTGAATAAGCTATATGAAATATTTGATGGCTGAATCTGAACAACTATTCTCCACCAAAAAAATTTATTTGTTTTGCCAATATTTATGCAATGGATCTCTTATGATGGTAGAATCAACCATGATGATTTGGTGTTATTAATAAAACCTCCTACAAGAACATCCACATTACGAGAAAGTAATTATTCTTAATAGGGATAAAATAACTTCATCATGATAGAGGATACATGTTAATCCTATAATTACTCTACATCTCAACCTTCCATCATAAGTGGGTTATTTTACCCCTCTCAAAGAAATACTTATCATTAATGTAAATGCATGCTTTAAAGATTCTTTAATGGAATCGTAACCACCACAGTAAATCCCATGAAACATAGAGTAGATACGTAGATTTGTGGTTTTACAAGATTATATTAAGACGTGTTAGATGGGATGTTTAATTTCAAATATTGTCATACTTACAAACTATAGCTTTTGATCAAAATCGAGATTTGGTTGTAAAATTGGGCCATAGTAGTTGCAACAACGATACAAGCCATATTAGCATCCAACGCGTTATTCATTAAATTGAGAAAAAATGACATTTTGGAACTTTTGGGTTTTATGTTTTTTTGAAGAATATTCAATGAATAATCTTTAAAAAAACATAAATCCAAAAATCCCAATATGTCACTTTTTCCCAATTTAATGAATAATGAATTTCAATTTTATTTAAGGATCACAGATGTTGCTCATGTTGAAATCCTTTAGTTTGCACGTTGAAAAATGCAAAACATCATGAAAACACGTGCCAAAAGTTGCTCACGTGAAAAAACTTTAGCTTGCATGTTGAGAAATACAAGACATCATGAGAGTTTTCATAAGCAGACGTACCAAAAGTTACACTTTCAGGGCCTGTCATACAAATTTGCTGTAACTTAGTCCGTCTGCATCAATGTAGGTTGGTTGCCCTCGTCCACCTGGTGGTGCAGCTCAGTGTCCGGGGCAGAACTTGAGTTTTTTCAGTAATAATCAAGCATTTCCCATTCCCAACCGGTTTGTTAGTACGTGCATTGGATATTGACTATACTTATATTGTAATTAGACATTAAACATTTCCTAGAAATCTTAATTTTTTTTATCTAATTCATTCAAACTGGTTATTTTGACATTTCATTTGGTTGAATTTTTATTGTACTTTAGATCTCTCCTCTCTCAGCTACACTGTGTGCATTGCAACTGAACAAGAAAATCTCACACTTGTCAGAAGGACCAAACACAGTATTCATTAATTTGACAAAAGCTTGATATTGAGACTTTTGAGTTTTTACATCTTCGTGAACAAGAATATTTATCAAAGACTCTTTCAAGAATATAAAATCCCAAAAATCCCAAAATAGAGTTTTTTCCCAATTTAACATATATCATGTTCAGTATCTTTCGTTCCTTTCGGCATTCAAAGAAAAACACTGTCTAACTAATAAAAAGAATGGAGTAAGACCGCGAGAAAGAACACCAACTGCTTTAGAGCTATGAATCAATTTGTGTTCCAAGAAGTTTTGTAGTAATGTTGTGATGGTCATTAGCATACTCATTCGTGACTGCGATGTGAAAATTTCTTCCTCAAGCTCCAATGCCATGTGTTGCTCTCTATCCACTAAGATGTTGACATAATTGGCTCCAGACCACTACTGAGAGAGATATGGTTGAGTAGGTTTTCTTCAAGTTTAATCCTTAAAATGTAGAAATGTTTCTGTATAATTGGCATATACTACCATCAAGAAGTATTAATTGAGGATCTAAAATAGCTCACGAGGATAGTATTGATCTAAATTCTAACATTTTTGTCAATCCCAAATGTAGTAACTAGTAAAAGTGTGAATCCATTTCAAATTCAAGGAAAATACCTTATATTACTGACCACAGCTGCACACTCAGACGTTTAAGGGTCACTAGAGAGGACAAACATTGTCCTTGTTGCCATGGATAACACTGACAGGTTTCCTGCCTTCTGTAGGGCCTCCATACTCCACTCTGTCGTACATTTCTCAACAAAAGTATTACTGTCTGGCACAAATTCACTTGAAGCAAATAAAAATTGCTCCCTGCACCCAAATATACTTAAATCCCTTTACTTTAAACCTAAGTCATGTCACGATCTCCTGACACTATGCGAATCCAGAGTTTCTACAAAATTGAGTGCACAACTTAGTCAAGAAAAGTTGGAAGAAATCAAGACGTAGCTATCTCCATTTCACGCTCATCTTCATACTCAATCTGCCCCAGAAACACACCCAAATGTCCATGAGGAATAACTAAGTACAGTAGTACAGAAAATTAATCAACTACAAAGTGGTTCCAGAATAAATATTTTACACAATCAGCTTACAAAGAATAGCATTAGATTTTCATTTACCTCAACATGGGGTCGTTGTTTCTTTCTGATAGCCTGTGTAGGATCAACTTGGCTTCTCTTGGAAGGAAGCTTAAGTGACTGTAAAGTGTAAAGCTTTGTTAGGCTTCAAACCAACGTCCCTGTCCTCCTCCTAAGATGCTTCTAAACCACCATCAGCAATTTTGTTACCAAGATTAACAAATTAAACAGCGCATAGAAACAAAATGAAAGACCACAGCTGACTTTACCATCTACCGATTCTAACACCCAGTTTGAACTCTTTCCGAAGTCTTCCATATTTTCCAGCCTTTTCCGCACTCCAGGTAATAATTCTGATAATTTCCACCCCGGCATTCACTTGAAGGAAAAGAAAGAAGGGAAAATTTTATGGATACCCCTGAAATTTGCTATATTTGTACAAATGTTCCTGGTTTTTCAGAAAGTGCACAAATACCCTTGGACCAGCAAGTATTTGTTTTGTTATGCACTTCACTTCCTTCTTCCTTTATACTCACGCAAATACAAGGAAAAAACCACATGCATACAAAGAGAGAAGGAATCGGTGTGCATATCAAAACAAACACTTGAAAATTATGTATTTGCGCAATTTCTGAAAACCAGGGGCATTCGTACAAATATCCCAAATTTCAAGGGTGTATATCAAATTTTCCAAAGAAAGAATATGCGAAAGATGAAGGCGGGCCCTTGCGTACGCACCTCCTGCTTTGCTTCTAGGCCGCGTTCTACAGTACATTACAGTAGTATGCGGCGCTGGCTTTTGGGGTTTCGTACTCTGTCGGCAAACAGTGTCCTTCTTCCACACATCGTTGCTCTCGAAGCGCGTCACCATCGCTACTACTTAGCTCATCCTTTTGCTTCAGGATTGTGTCGCTCTTATACTGGGAGGTCTTGTCCTTGCGAATAGGGTTTAATTTTTGATTTTGTCAGGGTAGAGCAACACGCACCCCAGCTTGCTGGCAGGGAAGGAAAATTTGGCTAAAATAGGAACAAATGAATGATACACAAAAGTTCATCCAAAAAATTGTTATTACAAGCTACTTTCATCCAAAATTTGGCAAATGGGGATTCTACTCCAGGAAGGATTTGGCGTTTTCATCCATTTTTTCACACCAATTTCTTTGTGTAAAGGTAGCTACTGCAATTTTGAGGTAAGATTTAAGCAAAGTTTCACCAAGAAATTAATCCTTGCTTGCAAAAACGTACTAAGGTAGTCAGCTCAAAGACCAATCATCTAAGGGCTCATTCCCTTTTTTCAGGGTTTTCCATGGATGGGAGGGTTTTCAGTTCATTTCTCAAAGAGAGAGAAATAGATGCAGAATGTAACACAAGTTGTTTCATATTTTTTGAAGCATTTTTGAATTACTTATGAATTTTCAAAGTGCATGTGTCATAGGTCTCTATTTATGACCCCCTAGACCTTCCAAGAATTGTTCGTTTGTAAGTTGTGAAGAGATTTGGGAAAGCGAGGAGAATGATTGGCTCTTGCTATAAAAAACAACTTTTTTTCATGCTTTCAATGACTGTGAGAGGACGCTTTAAGAACCATCTCATGTCCGGTTTCAGCAGAGTCTACATGGGCAGCTGACCAAATGGTTTTAGAACTGGCTACCTTAGGCTTCACAAAGTGCTTGGACAAGTATTGTGAGCGGAGAAGGTTGATTGTCTTAGGAACTTAAGAGAGTGACATGAGCCACTCTTGTGTGCTTGTTGGTCATAATTGTGTTCAGATTTGTCTTTCAGTAAAATATAGATACATGTCATACTAAAAGAAAGGAAACATGTTCTCAATCATGATTTGAATCGTGAATGCTACTAGCTATGATCAAGAATAGCTACCTATGCACCTTTTGCTTTGATAAATTGTAGTTAATTCATACTAATGCAAAAAAAATCAAATTAAATGGCCACAAAATTGTCTCTTCTTTGGCTTTCTATCAAAAGTATTTCTATTTTATTTTGTTGCCCAGATTTTTCCACAAAAGCACACTTTCCCCTAGCTAATCCATTTTCAAGCCTCCTACCTTACACAAGAGGAGTTTACTTTGCTTCTTCACAAGAAATAGGTAGAACATGAGATCAAAATGGCTCTAAAATTTCATATTCCAATATCGTTGTGTAAAAGCATCTCCACTAGTGGCTTGAACACACTCAAAGTGGATGAGAAGTGTTGAGGGCCCTCTCAAAACCCTCTCAAGACACTTTGTCCTATTATTTCTAGCAAGTGTCTAGCAAAGGTCCTTCAAAACACTATTCATCTTAAGTTTATTGAACTTTATCCTTTGCTTTCTTTGATAAGTGGTCAAATGATTATTCATGGGGTGTGTTGAAGTGCAAGGCCACCTTCATGAAGTGCATAGGTGGAGATCATAGAGCTTGAAACACGTTATTTGTTAATTTGGGAAAAAGCGTACAAAGTGGAACTTTTGGCTTTTTTTCTTTTTCCAAAGAATACCATATCCATTGAATTGGGAATCCGTTGACTGTTTTCCAATGAAATGAGATATATATGTCTTTTAGAAAGACGCTCTTTTTGGACAGAAAGTTCATTAACTTCTAAAATTTGAACAAAAGTTCATTAACTAGGTTTAAGTTGACCACCTTAATTTAATGAATATGGTTTCATGTAGTTTGTTGACAAAAATTAAGGTCGCTATTTTGGATTAAGGTGAGGTACAAAATGGTACCCATTGTTTTCCCAAATTAATAAATATGACGTTCTGAGGGCCTTCAAAAGTAGATGAAAACCTCTAACATGTTAGGACTTGTGGAGATGCTCTAATTAAGCACAATAGATGCCAAAGTAAAAAGATTGTGAATATACATATGAAGATTGGAGAGAGGGAGACAAAACCCACACGTTTTGTCCCCAATTAAAGGCCTCCTTCCATGTGAGGGGCTGGCTGGTTACCCCTTAACCCCTAAAGAACCACTTGTCCCATCGGGGGACAAATGGGATTTTGGACATGTACTTATGGCTAAACTACTTTGTGTAAATTTTTGAAACTTTTATGGAAGATGGGGAATTCAAAGATCTACGTGGGCATTTAATTTTTACCTCATTTTGACATTTATGGAAGAAGTTTAAAATGAATTTATGAGAATTTTAGTTTGGTGGGCAGCCCAATTTTTTTTTTAAAATTGCAATATTTCAAAATAAAAATTTGAGGTTAGTTCTTTAGACTTACGTATATGTGGGAAGCTTTGAATCATTCAATTCTAATTGATGAGATGAAAGTTATGAGAAGTTTTAGTTTTTCAATGTTAGAGGAGCCAATATCAGTATGGGGCAAGATCCCGCCAACAATTTCCCTAGAAAAAAATTCCACTGAAATACACACAGATACGTTTGTACCAATACTTCCGTGCCAAATTGTTATTTTCAGCTGTATTCTAATAGAATGCTACAAAGCCACTTAATACAAAGCTCAAAATTTTAATTCTTGCACTATATGAATAACTCAAGAAAGGGCTTTAGTTTTTTTAACCCTTAATGGGGCATGAAAACATAAGATATTATAGATAGGGGCACAATTTCAAAAAAATTGTGACCATTTGTAATTTTTTTTGGCTTGGACACTAGTTGATTTAAATACATCACATTAAATGTTAGCAAACTTCCAAAAAATCTAAAAAAAATTCAAGAACTGTCATCTCTTTTACTAAACTTTATTTTTCTATATTTAGACTTGATTTGGAGAGACCTTTAAGTTTTTTTAGACATTAGCTAACATTTAATGTATGTGATGCATCTAAATCAACCAATGTCTAAACCAAAAAAATTACAAAAAATTACAATTTTTTTTTGAGATAGTGCCTCAATTTTGTAATTATTCTAAAATTGTGCCCCTATTTGTAATATTTTACATTTTCAGGCCCCTATTTGTAGTTCGGAATTGATATGTGTACCACACCCTTTCAATTACTGTACCACACCCCAAGGTAAATTTTAGATTTCTACCATGAAAAAGTTGAATTTGTGAATTTGGAATTCAGATTTGGACTAAGAGACCATGAGTTAGTCTAGAACCATAAAAAAATTGCAGTTCAACAACACCCAATGAAAAAATTTAGCTAGAGAGAAAAGTGTTACTTTTACTTCTGTATGTAATAAAAGATAAGCTTTTTCATTGGGTATTGTTAAATTACAACTTTTTATGTGATTTTCAAAAGTCCAAATTTGAATTCCAAATTCTCAAAACCAACTTTTTGATGATAGAAATCTATGGTACAGTAATTGAAAGGGTGTGGTACACATATCAATTCCCTTTGTAATTTCCCCAAAATTAAAAGTTAGAAAACTCTACTTTCCTACAGAGAGGGCCTAGTTCCGACCTTAGAAGCCTACTACTAGGCCGCAATCGTCTTATCTGTACAGTAACTTCGCGAAGGAGAATTTGGCGGGGCTTCGCAGGAGGTTTGATTGGAATGCTCTGTTGTGAAGCGGCGATGGCGAGGGCCCTGGATCTGGCGGGCCTCAGCCTCAGCCTCGCATCTGCAACAACAACGGCGCGTCTCTTTGCCGCAGAGGCACCTGGAGGAATCGTGCAGGTGTTCCGCAGGAGAGGCAAGGGACGAGGAGGCCGTGTGGGAGCTGAATTTGGGAGGTTGTCGCGGGAGAGAAGAATCGTAGCGGTGCGAGGTGCGAAACAGGAGCAGTCACCGCTTGGTACTGTGTTGCTGGACGTGGAAAATGTGCTTTGCGACGATGAGCATTGCGTGCGAGAGGCGGCGGTGCAGTTGTTCGCAGAGATGGGATACGCTACTGATGATCTTCCTTTACTCATGGACACCGGTACGTTAATTGTAACATCGCATACTCTCTCTCTCTCTGAAGGATAATCCTCTTGCATAATCAATGCGCTAATACCTTTCAATAAAGTTTTCACAGCAAGGAGCACCGCCTCGCAATTTAGCCGTCACAATTACGGTGTATTAGATTTTCTATGACTCAAATGTTGCAGAGTTGTCCATAATCTAACCTCTTGTGCAGCATAATTTGAGTGATCGTTACATCGCGTACTCTTTCTCTCTTTCTCTGAAGAAACACAATTCTCTTGCATAATAAATGCGCTGAAATTTCACAATCAACTTTTCACAGCAAGGAACACAGCCTCGCAATTTGGCCGTCACAGTTCCAGAGTAGTAGATTTTCCATGGCTCAAACTTTGCAGAGTTGTCCTTAGTCTAACCTCTTGTGCAGCACAATTGAGTGAATGAGATACTTGCTTCTGTCTGTCTACTTCGTGTGATTTTAAGAATAAGGTAGGCTCACACATTTAGATTATATTTCTGTAGTGCGATCATTGGATTTGGTTCCTTTGGAAGCACGAAATTCATGATTTGGTAGAGGTTAATGATAGCTTGGAGGTGATATGCAGAGGTGGCTGCCTTTCTCGGTGGAGTGGCAAGGAAGTATGGAGTCAGGAATTTTGATACGGCTCTGGCAAGGGAGCGCTTCTTTCAAATTTACACGGAAAAGGTGCTGTTCTAATGAGTATCTTGTCATCGTAGGATAGAATGAACACGATGGCAATCAATCATTCAATTTGCAGGCTTATTTGAGTATTTTTCTGTTAGCAAATGAAAGCAGCAAAAAAATGCATTTTGTGGATACTGTTATGGAGATTCGAGGATTTATTGGTAGATGACATATAACAGACTTCTAGTGTTGAATTTGGATTAGTACTGGATTATAGATGCCTATGTTCTAACGGAGTCAATTTTACTAAATGTGTGATATCTTCATTGCAAGCGTCTCAGACACGCCAGGAGGATACGGGCTTGGAGGAACTCAGTGACCAGATTGGAGGATTTCCTGGTTTAGGCTTCTCGAAAGTACCTGTTTGCATTTGTCAGACTCGGACTCTAGACCCGGTTCTTTCTCTCAGTGATGCTCTGCCTGTTCTCCAGAGCGCTGTAAATAATCTAGAGAAATCTCCACCGTCTTCTACAAGTGGAATCGTTCGTATTCAGGTATGGTTCTTGTTTAGATTCTGTTGATGAATCGCACATTAGCGGAAGACGAGAGATTTTCTTCAACTGCCCAATCTAGAAATAGAAATTTCTCTTGGTTGAAATTCGCAAGAATCTCTCAGGTTTTGGATATGCTATGCAATGTTGGTTAGGGTTTTAGAATGGCTGATTAGGGCCAGTGTGCATGTATGGTGATTGCTTCTCTTTTTGGTTTTTGTAAAGATTAATAGTATCATCAATTTCTGTTCGTAAACTTTTGAAATTTTGAACCGTATTCGTACCCGTGACTTCCGCTCTTGAGTTTCTCATCATCGCGCAATTCACGGCCTCCGTTGCCTTTGTAATACTCATCACTTCACTTGAATTGCACTCAATCTCGCTGTTTGAGTTGTCTGTTTTGCCAATACTTTCAGGCGACGCCGATTTTTTTTTGGTTCTTAAGTTTAGCTATCGAAGTTTCAATCCTTTGTGTTGGATGCAGTTGTTCGGATCTATGCTTTTGCGATTCTCTGTTTGAAAACTTGGTGATATAGGCCGGTGTCTGAGTGCACCGGGAATTTATTTTTTGTAATTTTCAAAACATGTTTTAAGTTCAAAGTTCTAGGACATGTATTCTTCTCTCTATTTGTTTTTTCATAAACCTCATGTACATGATTTCTTTCAACACTTAATTGATGTTAATATGTCCACTTCACTGTATGTGGGATCTGATGTTTCATCGTGTTGATGTCACTTTCTTAGGTGCCTTTACCTCCTGGCATCAAAGCGTTGCAATGGCTCCAAGGCCAGTCTAAAAGCTTACCGAGAACATACTTCTCGTCCCGAGCTCCACGTGGGGATAAAGACCAAAGTCCTTCATCGCCTGAGGTTCAGGATGTGGACGACTGTGATTTCCGTGCCATCGCCGGGATTGGTGCAGCAGTTCGCTTCCAGGACCAAAGACAATTCTCGAAGAGTCATTGGTCAGCCATCCAAAGGTACTTTGGAATTCTATGCAAATGTGCATCTAGAGACTTATGCTTTACAGGTGTACTAATTTCTGATCAAATTGTGTTCAGAAGTGGTAGCTAAGTCTAGGTTTTTAAAGAGATTCTTGTAGGGAAGGAGTGTAATTTTTGTTGCGTCTTTTTATTGCTGTAATCCCCCCTCTTTTGTGTGCAATAGTAACTCCGACTCAAGTGGCAAGGGACTGTGGCAAGAGAATGTTTCAAATTTATATGTGTTTTAGGCATCTGAAATGAAAAGGAGCAAACTTCTTCCAGAAATTGTTTCATTTGCTTAGCAATTTGTTGGTCTTTGCCTCTTAGAACTAAATGCGTTACACCCGCCCTTACTAAGCACAAATCTAGTTCATTACCTCACAGACCTGGATTCACATTCTTATTCAAGTTGAGTGGGGGCCGTTATATGATTTAGTTAAATAAAAGCACGGGCTTTTTTATTTCGGGCCTTGGCACATGCCGGATTAGAAATAATTTCTAATTTTTTATGGATACTGCATTCCACACCTGATTTTGTCTTTTTGTAGGTTTTTGGGAAAGGGAGCCCCGGAAATTAAAGTGTTTGGAGCAATGCGATTCAATCCGCAAGAGGAACCGGCAGAAGAGTGGAAACCTTTTGGGTCTTTCTATTTTCTGATTCCCCTGGTAGGGATTCCACAAAATCTGAAATACCTGCCTTTTATTAAATCATCTCTGATTTTCATCTGAGCACAAACGTTCTGATCCATTTTGGAATATGCTTTTTATTGGATTTTTCAAATGTCAACTAATTTTTAGAGTACTGTGCTAAATTGAACTGTATTTGTTGAGAAGCCCTTCATTAGATCTATGGATTTGATTTGTGATCATGCTGTAGCTTTGGATCAATTAAGTTCGAGATATTGAATTTACGGTTTTGAATTGCATATTTGCGACAATGACACAGGCCATATGACTAAGATTTAATATGATTTAGGTAATATATGTGAATATAATTTTGGAGCTGTCCAATAACCAGCACTAACAATAATTTATGGTGCATCGCTTTTTGCAGGTTGAGTTTTGTGAGAACGAGGGATGCTCCATGCTTGCAGTATCAGTAGCTTGGGATTCTGCATTACATCGGTCCTTTGATGCAGCTGTCAAGGTGGCGTCTGAGACGCTAAATCAGGTGATGAGCGCCAGCAGATTGGTTTACCTTGTCATCAACTTGGAGTGGTAACTGTATGTATTAATTCCGTAACCCCTGATTGCCAAACGCTTCTCAAGAGCTTATTGAAGGGCGTTTTTGTTGAAACAGAAGCCAAGGAAACGATATTGAATTGTTAATGTAGAGTTTTAAGCTAAACGTGTATTTGTGAAAATCAATTTTTCTTGTTGTAGTAGCCTGAAGCCTGTGCAATCCACCATGCACATGCCAAGCCTGAAACTGAAGTTTTGAAATAAATATTAGATTGCAGAGAAAATGATAATAACAATTTTAGTGATAGTCTACCCCAGCTCAAAGTGTAATCCATAATTATTTTGGTTGAACATGCAATTGAATGCTTTCACTAAAACCTAGTGTAGTTGAGGCTCGTCTTCAAGAGCTTTTAAGACTGAAATTCAAATATTGTTGAGAGATCTGTAAGACTTTGCTCCTCACCTTGAAAATACCACTTTATAATGCCTGGCATTTAGGTTAATCAGCAGTGTACTGTCTTCTTGTTTACCCGAAGCCTAAGGTCACTAATTTGATACTTCGATGCACAGATATCCAGTCACTTTGGAAGCGAAGGTGGGCAACGGATATTGTCTGTGGAGAGGAAGGAGCATGTTCCCTCTGAAAGATTGTGGCTGCAGGCTGTGAGTAAAACGTTGCAAAAAATTGCAGAAGGCGAAAAGTTCAACAAATCTGAAGACAGACTATCGAAGGTTTTTCCATTTCTTGCATTTCCCCTCTGATTCAGTTGACCAATGTCTCTTTTGGTACCAAGTTGGGAATACATTTGTTGGTGAAGACGTAGGTGTGCAGTTTCTGGTTTTAAATTATTCAGCTAAATTTGTGTGCAGGTTGTAATGGCTAGGAGAACAAAACTGCAGTTAAGCAATGATGTAGACGCCCTTACACTGCTCGCATCTCTTCAGGTGCCTATCTCAACTCATTGTTAATGAAAACTCGCTCTTCATTTTCTTCTGTCATGTTTTGATGCCGACGGTTTGAATGTGTGTTACTGCTCAATCCAAGTTTGAAGTTTTAGTTCTCAATCACGGTCATTGCAGGCAAAAGATCCTAGTGCATATCAATTTTGTATACAGCTCCCAAATGGCACCTCCTTCATAGGTAGCACCGTAAGTCCCAACTCTGCTTTTATCCTAGATTTGTCAACTTTCTGTCTGATGATTATTATGTTTACACCCCCGATTTCTACATGGCTGAGTAAATTGATTTTATCTGTGTTTAGCAAACCATTTATTGCTGTGCAAATGCTGCTGGTGATGCATAGCGTACGTGGCCTGCTCTTGACAATAGATTAATAGTCATAGAGTGACCAATTTGATTGATCATATCAGATATAGTATAATATAGATAGGGTCAAATTTTACATGAGCAGAATTAGTGCAGAAAATTGCAAGTGACGGTCAAAATATAGGTAAAGCTGGATAGAAGAGAGTCTACATATGTCCTTAAAACGTTAAATAAACCATAAATTCCATTTTAAGACTCTCGGTTCTCAGAGGTTAATTGCATTCAGCTCTTCTAATGTATTGTAGCGTGGAGAAACCTCGTTTGTGCACTAAGGATATAACAACCGGCATGTTTGGAAACATATGGCAGCCGGAACGGTTGTTTGTTCGCAAAGGTCTGCATGTAGCGAGCGAAGCAGTGGCAGCAACAAGGTCACGAGGTCACACCTGCTCGAGAGACCTGAACTCTGGCATCGACCTAATTCTGAGGTTTCTTCACATGATCCTATGATAATGACTTTGTGTTGTTCACAGAAATCTTGCTACCAAGGCGATGATGCATCTCAAAAGATTCCTTAATTAGACTCCCCAATTTATAAATATCAATGTCAATCAAATAGAACATGTGATAATTATGTAGATTGTGCTAAATTAAGCTAAGTTAATCTTACCAGTGTTAATAGTTGCGAGTGTAATAAAATTTCATGCCAGTCACACTTGCATTATAGCAATATTATCTTATCACCATTTTCGTCACTCTGACATTTACTGAACAGGATGAGTATAGCTATGTGATGTCTGTTCACTGAACATTAAGAAATTCGTGAGTGTTATAGAGGAGTCTTTTTATGTGATGTAATGTTCCTAAAGTTTAATATTGTTGTATGTTTGTGGCAGTTCAAAGGATCATGAGGAGTTTGAGATTGTGCGTGAGAATATCAGACAGAACCTCGAGGTATTTATCTTTTGGGATTGAAAATTGGTTTTTGTTTCTACGAACTTTTTTTTAGTCGAGATATTGAGCAGAAGTTGCTAGTCTTTGCTTGCTTGTTACCATAAAGCTCAATTCAATGTGTAATTACCCTAGGTTGTTATGCCTTGTTGCAGGTTCGTTTTTGATCCGTTGACCATGATGCATTTTATTAGTGTGCTGCTGATACGCAGTGGTTGTGATTTGAACGAGTTCGTGTTTTTGATAGATTTTTTCTTGCAGAGGGTGTGTAAAGACGTTCAAATTGAATCTCATAAAAGCATTATTAAACAAGCTAGGGTTCAACATCTCTACGGTCGGTTTTTGGGAAAATTGCACAACGAGGCTGATGAGGTACGCCTTCCTTCGTTTTCCTGTTGTGTATTCAATCTGTTCAGATGTGTACAGCGGCTGTGAATTTTCTAATATCTATTAGCATTGCAATAACACTAATGCTATTCTTTTGAATTGTTTTATCTTCCACATATTATTCAAAATGGAAATTACATACATAACAAACTATGCTGAGAACAAACCTTGATCAAATTAGAGTTCATATATACTAAATCAGGACCCAACACTTGGATAAAACATAAAATCTAACTTGATTTCTTAATAAAAATTCAGAACCTATATATTCCTCTCTGGCAGTTTCTACCAAAACCTCAGATGTCTCTTTAGGGTTTTTTTAAAATTATTATCTGACATCTATGAGAAGATTTACATAGTGTATTGTATTTGTGAACATGCAGTTTGATTTGCTAGAACTTTTGCATCCAACGCCGGCTGTTTGTGGATATCCACAGGCGCCTGCTAGAGAGGCCATCACTGATAGCGGTATCCGTTTTCACTCCTTAACTAGGCCCTTGAGGTTGTGCTCATTGTGAAGAGTTCTTTCAATAAATTTCATGATTTTGGTCTTATTTGAATGATATCGTGATATTTGTGTTATTATCTGACATTTTTTGTTCTGCAGAATCATTTGACAGGGGTATGTATGCCGGACCAGTGGGATGGTTTGGAGGCACTGGTTCCGAATTTGCTGTTGGAATACGGTCTGCACTCGTAGGATCCACATCAAATTATGCAAGCAATGAACCGCGTGCAATTCGGAAGGTGATCTATCATAAATTTCTGCCTAGTAGTTCATTTCCTTTGTAATGAATTTCATTCCGATTTCTGTTTGAACCTGCATAGTTTTCCCATCAATGTTAATTTTTCTTCTTCTTCACTCACCTAGTTATTTGGATTGTGTAGGGTGCAAACATCTTCTTGTATGCTGGAGTTGGGGTTGTAAAGGATTCAGACCCATCTTCAGAGTGGCAAGAGTTGGAATTGAAAGTGAGCCAGGTACGTCTATTGCAGCATATCCTGATACAAAAGTATCATCTGAGGTACAGTGGATTCGTTTCTATGTTTTGCTTTATCTGATTGACTTTTTAGTCTTAGATCGACATGTTTTTTAATGTTTATTTGATAGGCATTAGATTCAAGTGAGTGTCATGTTGTGTTAATATTTAGTTGACGTTAATGTAACACGAATTGTATCATATCAATGATGGTGTGGTGTTGGTGACATTGGCGCGTTATCAATGTTGCATTGGTAAATATAATTATAACAAAATTTATATAAATTCGTTGTATGTTATTCTGTTTTCTGACCTAACTTTACTTTAAATTTGTCAATTTATTTGAGGGATCTCTTGAAAAGCCGATGTTTATATGCCAGAGTTTTATGGTGAAAGGTAGTAGCTTGTATGCTGTGTCTCTCTGAAATGAGGCACTTTTTTTATGTCTGCAGTTCGAGGCACTCTTACAGCCAAGTCGTGAGCTTAAGGATGTTATCAATATTAACGCACTTTGGGCAAAGCTAATTGTTGAAGAATGCTGCCGTCTGGGCATCTCGGTACGTGAAAATTTGTAGGAGTCCAAAAAATGTTGGAAATGGTTCAGTACTATTTTCGGTGAGATTTACGTCAGCTAGTGAAGCAAGCCAGCATTTTTATGTGGTTTGATGCTTTTCTCTCGGATTCTCTAAAGAATGTGAGAGACCATGTTGGAGATTGTAGTTATCAATTCACTTTGCTTGTAAGCCTGTTGTACGCTCTTGGATTATTTCAGACGGATGGGATTAGACTCTTTGTCATTGGACTAGGGCTTCTACATATAGATATGGATTTGACTCATTAAACCTTTGAATTGGTGATTTAGCTCTCTCTATCTCTCTTTTGATAACAAATGCTTTTGCAGCATTTCTGTATTGCGCCTGGGTCACGATCATCGCCTCTTGCTGCTGCGGCTGCCGCTAACCCTCGAGTTACGTGTACCTCTTGCATCGACGAGCGGTCTCTTGCATTCTTTGCACTTGGATATGGTCGAGGTTCTAATAATCCAGCAGCCTTGATTACGTCTTCTGGAACCGCTGTGTCCAACCTCATGCCTGCGGTATGTGAAACTTCTTTGGCACTCTTTGTAGAAATTACATAATTTGAGATGCCGCATTTTAGCCTACCTAGAAACTAGTGAATCTTACTTCTCATAACTATATTTATTAACATAAACTCTTAAAAGCTCAACCGAGCTGTACTGTGTTGACAGATGATTTCAAACTTTTGTTATTTTCAATGAAAAGCATTTTTCAACGTAATTAGTCCATTTAGAGGTATCTTGAGCAGGTAGCTTTACTATGAAACAGCCAGATCTAATATCATTACAATGTCCACCGTTGTAAAGATACTGAAACAGAAGTATGTAATTTTTAGTAAGTTAACTCTAGTTCAAGGGTGTCATTGCAAAATGGAGCTTATAGATTAAAGTAACAAAAAAAACTTATAGCAAGATTGTAACTTTTCAAGTCCATTTTAACAAAATTTCTTTCCTAAGTTATTAACAATTTGTATATACTCAAATTCGAGAAAGAGTTTTAAATTTTATGTTTCAAATTTTTTTTAAAAAATCTGTGATACTATTGGTAGATATAACGATATGGATAGAATGTAAACTTCGAATCTACAATTCGAATTCATACATCAACTCCGAAAGGTTTCTCCATGTTTAACTTAAAAAATGGATCTTTGTAAATATTCAGAAATAGAGAATCCTTGTGGGGATTAATCTTTAGCAAAATGAGGCTCGTAGAGGCCTCATGTTCTCTTAGCGTCTCTGATTGGGTCATTTATGACTCTTTTCGATTCAATTCTTGGTCGTTTTTACCAATGTATGTACTATTTTTCACCAACGTAAAATTTGGCCTTGTCCTGATTCTATTATTTTCACAATATCACATTGGTTATTTGAAAACCATGATGTTGTGTCCGTAAGTGGTGAATAGTCGCCTGCACTATCTGCATTTTCAAGCCTATTTATTGTGTGTCAAACAGATAGTAGAGGCTAGCCAAGACTGTGTTCCTTTGCTGGTGTTAACCGCAGACCGTCCTCACGAGCTACGCGATACAAGTGCCAACCAAACAATTGACCAGGTATACTGGGCTGATTTCTCAAATAGAAAACTTTCAATTATTTAGTACCGTTGTCTTGTATCCCGTTCTTCTACCAATATAAACTTGTTTCAAATCTCTAATGCCTCATGAGAGAAGAAGACACTCCCTTCTTCTCTCTGTAGTCAACAAAACGAACAAAACACAACGTTTCTGTGTAGAACTTGTGATGTTAAACAATAGTGCGTCTTACAGCAATTGAATCAAACGATTTAGATGGGAAACTCAACGTTGATGTCCATCAGAGCTGGAAATTCTTACCTTCATATGTATTAGTCCCAATTTTTATAGCATCAGCGTTTTAACTTTGGTTTTTTTTTTATTGAGTATCCCAGGTGAAGCATTTTGGAGGTTATGTAAGATACTTTTTTGACCTACCTCCAGCTGACGACAAAATTCCTGCACGAACGGTCCTCACCACCCTAGACTCTGCAGTCTATCGAGCCAAATCCGTGCCTTCTGGTCCAGTTCATATCAATTGTCCGTATCGTGAGCCTCTGGCTGGTCTTCCAGAGAGCTGGAGCTCTGACTGCTTGCAAGGCTTGGAGCGATGGATATCCAGTTCATCTCCCTTCACAACTTACATGAATGATGGACATCATACTGGGGTTGGAAATGTTATGGAAGTAGTTCATGAACTGAAGCGAGCTGAGAAAGGATTACTGGTTGTTGGCGGGCTTCACACTGCTGAGGAGACGTGGGCTGTCGTGATGCTGGCTTCGCACTTGGGTTGGCCAGTGTTTCCTGATGTGTTGTCAGGTCTCCGAATTGGTCATGTCTTCAATTCCAAGGACCTGCCTTCTAACATAATTCAGCATATTGATCAGATTCTCTTGAGCAAATCGATTGCAGATGCAATCCAGCCTGATGTAATATTACAGGTACATGTTTACTAAGCAATAACTCATTCTCTCTTGGCCGTTATTGCCTAATTATGACTTTGATGTGGTGATGCTAGTCGTAGTTGACAGGAGTACTTATTTACGAAGAACCCCCATTAGGTTGGCATTTGTTAGGTCAATTGGCGTTGAATTCATGTAGTCTTTGTGTTGAGGTATCGTTACTGTAATGCAAATGGACTTTACTTGATGTTAGTGTGATACTAGTGTCGTTGATAGGTATCACATCGGGAACTGTTAACATTGATTTTACGTTACTTAAACATTGATCTTATCATTAAATACGCCATGGGTCTTAAAGGGGATCTTCTGAGATTTCACACGGGGGTTTTTTTTTTCCTTAGGTTAATTTCAACGAAACTTTTCAAATGCTTTTTGAGAATTACAACTGGCGTCTCATAAATATCCATTTGAAAACTGCTTCTTGCATACGCGTGTGCTTCTTCATGACCGACATTGATTACCGTGAAAAATGTCCTAATTTGAAGATGGTGTGTAGATTGGTGGCCGGTTAACAAGCAAACGCGTCGGAAGCTTTTTAGAGGCTGCTACTCCAAGGGCATATATATTGGTGGAGGAACACCCGTTCCGGGCTGACCAATCCCACATCTTGACTCACCGTGTTCAAGCAGGGACGATTGGTTTTGCTGCTGCTCTTCTTAAAGCACTGCCGAATGCTATCCAGAAGCATGCTTTTCTTCAAACATTACAGTCACTTTCTGAAGCGGTGAGTGGAACTCCAAAACTGACTGGTCTTATTTCTTTATATTTTCTTTTAATAAGTTGGGTTGGTCAAACGAGAGACTCTCTTTGGCCCAATTTTGTGTCTTTTTTTTACCGACGCGTGCTATGTCCACCAACTCTGATGGTATCCAACTCAATTTAGTATTTTGTGTTATACTTTTCACTAAGTGATCATTTTCAAATCATGAACCATTGGCCTTCATGGGTGAATATAACTTTGGTTTCTCATCTCTCGGGTAGACTTATCATTATGTTATCTCAAGTGTAATAAATACTTTTCTTGTAGCATATTGGCATCCTAACCACCCATACGATTGTAATGCCAGGTAGGACATGAGATTGAGTCTAAGCTAAGCACGGGAACATCAATCACTGAGCCATACGTTGCTCACACGGTTGCCTTATCGACACCTCCTGGCTCAACGCTATTTCTTGGAAACAGTATGCCTATCCGGGATGTTGAGATGTATGCTGTTAACCGGTTGGATCAGAACGCATCTTTATCATTTGTGGGGCTGTCAAAACTGACAGCATCAAACCGAGGTGCGAGCGGAATTGATGGCGTTTTGAGCACCGCCATTGGATTTGCAGTTGGAAGTAGTCGCCGGGTTCGTATAACTGATGATCACCCCCCATTTCCATGGATTGATTGAGTAATTGTGGTCAGCTTGAGCCAAAGTCTTTTGTTTTCCAACCGGCTTTGAGTAGGTCGTATGGGAGTTTACTTTGGTTGAATTTCATTTGACTTTCGACCGACAGATATAGTTTTCTTTTCTGATTATGGTAATATAGAGTTTTCCCTCATCAAAGTTATGCTTTCCAACATTTGAATTAGTCAGTTTCAACCTATGAAACCTTGATCCTGTAGGGGTCTCACTACCTGACATTGTGACCAGTTGCTTGAAAGAGAAGGTTGTTTGAGCCACAAGGAATACCTTTGATAGTAGGTGGTATGATAATACTGCAGGTGACATTGCTAGTGGGTGATGTATCATTCTTACACGATACCAACGGACTTACATTGCTAAAAGAAAGGTGCCATCCTATTTCGATTACTGTGTCAGTTTTAGTGAGCATTGAAGGCGATGCTGATTTTGCTGCACTTGCTGTTTGTTATTCTAATCTTGAATGTGTAACCGCCACCTGTTTGTTGAGTCCATTAGATTTGAGATATCTTTACAAATCAGGCATATTTTCTCATGCAGTTTATCTAGTGTGGGCCGTGGTTATTGAGTGGTTTGGTTGAGTTGTTTAGCGGTGTTTCCAAACAATGTTGTATCCTAGTATCAATATTAACTAAGAGATATGCTTTGTAGTCTACGGGTAGGCTCTGTTTCTGACAAACTTTCATGCGATACTTTATACTTGTTATTCTCTGGATGTAACAAGTAGCTTGAATTGACTTGCAGAGTAGGACAGCCACCAGTAACAGTTGTGGTGGTCAACAATGAAGGAGGTGGGATTTTCAGCTTGCTCCCAATTGCGAAGACTGTACCATCAGCATCTTTTGCGACCCTCTGGTCCACTGAACATAACATTAATATTTTGCATCTCTGCCGAGCACATAGGTACCAATGCCACCAATCGCACGTTTCTTAATTAATTTCTGTTGCGGCGTGATTTTAAATGTCCAGTTGGAAAACTTCCGTTAATCAAGAGAGTTTCTTTTTAGTCTTATGTACTTAGCATGTGCTTTAGTTCTTGGAAGCTTTTAGGAAATGAAAATAAATCCTTTATTAACCCTTAAGTGTCCATTTAATATGGAGGGTTTATGAAATTTTGACGACTGCGCAGGCGTTGATGAGAAGTCTGTGAAGGCTGTTTAATTTGTGCGTGTTTTTTTTTCTGCAGAGTGAATCATAGACTAGTGCGGACAAAGAAAGAGCTCGAGGACACACTTGAATGGGTTGGAAGAAGCCCTTTAAATTGGGTTGTGGAAGTCGAAAGCGACATTGAACGCAACACAGAGTTCCACCGTTTCCTGCAGAACTCAGTAATGCAGGCTGCTGATCGGGCCTTTCAAGTAGTTTCTAAGTTTTCAAGTAGACAAGGGAGTAACAACGGCCTTGAAATATGTGGCTTTGAGCTCTTTCGTTACAAGTGAGTCTTTCCGTTATGCATATATTTACTTACTAGTTTGCAAACCTTATGAATGTCTTAGTTATTCCAGTATATTTGCTAGGTACATTATCGGCTAAATAAGCTACATTTCTCGTTCACCCACTAAAGTTCAGTCATCATATAGAACAATCACGAGTAAAATGTTTTGCTTTGTCTTTTCTTCTGTATGCCCAGATCTCATTGTAAAGTCTTAGCGCGGAAGGTATATTAAACAAGGTAGAGATACCCAATTTCGTCGCTTTACGCTGATTTACGTTTACACAGGTGCATATACGGGATTAATTTTTCCCCTATGGATTATAAATCTTTCAACAAACAAATTTTTATTGTACTCATTAATCTGTTATGTAGTAGCATGTAGGTTTCATCTGCACCCTTGAGTAGTCATAAAAAACACTCGAAAATGTCTACTAAAGCCCCTCCAACCTCAAAACCATGTTGCGCGAAGGCATGGCTGTAGGTCATAATGGTATCACTTCAATGTCCGTTTTTGCCATAATGGTTGGACAATGGAACCAGTTATCATTCTGTTGGTGAAGTTGTTTGTAATTTTGCCTAAAATCTGGATTGATGGAGCACTGGCCTGTAACGATTTTCTTTTATTCTTACTGAAATGATGTCGTTGCAGAATTCCGTTATCTGCACCGCTAACTACCAACATACGAAGAGGCTCATCAGAAAGGTCTTTGAGGCATGGATTCTTGATGCGCATTACGCTATACAATGGTACATCAGGTGTTGGAGAGGTAATTCATACCTTTAAATATCAGTTCAAGTAATCTCTAGCTTACGTGCACTGTAGACAATGTCATTTTTGATAGAATCCAGAACTTATACTCTATCCCTGAGGTACACTTAAGCATGCACCGGTTAAAGCAACAAGCTTGCAATAATAAGGTTTCAAGCTACTTCTTTGAGGTGGTTGGAAAACTCGTTACCTCAAATATGCCATAAGGTGTTTAAATGCTGGGGTTTTCTTTAAGCTTGTTAACTCACCCGTAGTATGTTGGTTCAAAGTTGTAGTTTGTTGCTTAAACCTCTGCGATCTAAAGGAGCCCTTAATCTTCTCAAGGATGATTGCTGTGAGGTTTGTTTATCACTTTAGTAGTAGAATGTTCGGATGATATCCGTTCGAACCTTGATATTAGGTGAAGGAAGGCACTATTATAAGTCTAGTGCGATCTTGTAGGTGGCACCTCTGGCCGGGCTCCATAAGGAGAGCCTAGAAGACGTGGAAGCTCAGCTTCAACTGCTCCTGCCAATGCTGAAGGGTTTCGCACTACCACGGACTTTACCACTTCTGGACGGCAGCTTCAATTCTTGGCTAGAGCGTACCATCGGAATACATGTGAGAACAAATCTTCTTTGAGATGACCAACGTTTCTCTAAGTAGTGCTTGGCCTTACAGACCCATCAGTTCGACAAAGTTGCTAATGCTACGTGTATAGTCATTAGATTTATAGAGTGCTCATATTAAGTTAATGTATAAATAGACACTTAATGTTGGTGTATTGTAATTGGTGTTATTGGATATTACAACCGCAACTATTAAGTTAATGTTGCCTTGATGTTGACTTAACCCGATCTTAATATCGAACGCGTTATTCATTAAATTGGGAAAAAGTGACATTTTGGGACTTTTGGATTTTATGTTTTTTGAAGAGTATTCAATGAATACTCTTCAAAAAACTTAAAATCCAAAAGTCCCAAAATGTCACTTTTTCCCAATTTAATGAATAACGCGTTCTGACCAGATATCGTACTAGGTTAACATAAACTTGTCACTAGTCATTTTGTGAAT
Organism: Ulota crispa; assembly: GCA_963920765.1. Lineage (NCBI taxonomy): Eukaryota > Viridiplantae > Streptophyta > Bryopsida > Orthotrichales > Orthotrichaceae > Ulota > Ulota crispa. Next base: position 5,223,610 of record OY987246.1, read on the forward strand.
CTAATTTTAGATTTTTTAAGAATCTTCACGGACCTTTGAACCAACGCTTCATTTTGCATGTAACATTTTGCTTATTTTGAATTATATCACTTTCGGTTCAGTACACTTGAAGTGCTTTGAATCATGCAGGTGAAATCGATATATCCAAGTGTACGCTGTGGCTTGGAAATGGCGATTCTTGAGACTCTAGCAGCTTCAGCTGACTGCTCATTATGGGAGCTGCTTGATGGCCGTGTACCAAGCAAAGGAATTGCAAAGCCCTCCAATGGGACTCTGGATACTGTTGTGACGACCCAAATCTGTGGATTACTGGATTCCTTGGACTCGCCCAATGAGGTCGCAGACGCAGCTGCTGCTATTGTTGCACAGGGATTTTCCACATTGAAACTGAAGGTAGGTCGACCATGCTTCATAAGCCATTGGCATCTCAAGAGATCCCCCTATTAGATATCAAAGTTACAAATCCTAAATAATTGTTAATGTGGCGTCAATATTTGTATAGTTTTATTTGTTGGTATAATTTTAGCTTAATAGTTCTAGTTTAATTTAACGTTTAAGCTAAGGACACCATCATCAAATTCACACCATTTATATTTCTTATATGAATTTAATACGTATTAGCTTAACATTTAAAAATATCAATCTAATGGAGATGAGGTTTTGTGTTGCGCACTTGATATAAGACTCGTGTGAAAGGTCTAAATCGGTGATCACAAACGGGGCTAAGTTTAGTAGTAATTCTACAAATTTTCTCAAGCTACCAAATGTAAATATCACAGTGGTCAATTTGAACATTTAACACATTATGTAGAGTGCCTTTAGCCACTTATGCTACTTGTGAAAATCATATTTGGGATTACTGGAACTTGTCAGAAGTATGGCTGTTAGTAATCGACTACTTGAATGAGACTGACAGCAGGATATTGTGTTCAATTTTGTTGTATTTTTTCTTAACTCTTGACATTTTGTCGCACAGGTCGGTCGACGTGTCACACCAGAAGAGGATGCAGCGGTTGTACAGGCCATAAGAAGGCATATAGGACCTGATGTACAGATCCGGGCAGATGCAAATCGGAAGTGGTCTTTCCAACAGGCTCTTAAGTTTGCAATTCTTGTGCGTGATTGTGATCTCCAGTATTTGGAGGTATTTGACCAAACTCTTCTTGAGAATGTATTAATGGCAGTTCACTACAGTTCCTTCCTTATTTCTTTACTTTTACATTGTTTTCTTGGCAGGTAGGATTCTAACTCGTGCCTTAGTATGTTGTGCGTTAAAGTATTTTCTTACCGACTGCATGAAAATCCTGCAATTCTATGTACCCTAGTCTTAGATCTAACAACCTATGAATTTACAAATAAAGAAGCAGATTTATCTCCAAGTCCGCGGTTGTGTTGTTAATCACCAAGTGCCCCGGTGCCTTAATCGCTAAAAGTAGCTGCTCCCATATTCATATGAGCTGAAACATGTTCTTTAGGAAGATCCAAGGTTGTAAACGAAAAGCAAAATTCATAAGCTACATTTTTCTTATAAAGTTTTGGAAGTTACTGTAATTAAATAGTAGCTTTCAAATTGGACTTTCTATTTCCAATTGAGCACTTTGGGATATAATCAATGAAGTTCAAGACCTGTTCACTCAATACCTGACAAAATTTACAAGTCTTCTTTATGCTTTAGTCACTCTACTCGATCTTTGTGTACTTTTTCTTTTCTTTTCTTTTCTTTTTAGTTACACTTGGTACTTATCTTGTACGTTTTCAATTGGACTTTTCTAAAGCAACTGGCGTTTATCTCAATTAGTGACGGTATCACACTTAGGGCAGGGCTCATATGAAAACGAAATAAGCATGTGGTTGGTGCTGAATGCAGGAACCTGTTGAGAACCCAAAGGACATACCAAGGTTTTGTCAGGAGAGTGGAGTCCCAGTGGCGTTAGATGAAAGCGTGGACGAAGATGTGTCATCCTCGTATGAAATGCTGGAGAGAATTGCATCAGAGGGAGTGATGGCAGTCGTGATTAAACCGGGCCGGGTCGGAGGATTTGAACGAGCAGCATCCATCGCTGCGTGGGCTCATAGCCGAGGTATGGACGCGGTGATCAGCTCAGCATTTGAAACAAGCATTGGCCTTACTGCTTATGCCCATTTGGCAGCTTATGTCGATGCACAGAGCCTTGCTGTTGCTCATGGGCTGGGCACGTATACGTGGCTAGCCGGAGACATCGTAAACTCTAGAAAGTTTGAGGTGTTTCGAGACAATGGAACGATGGTGACGCCATTAGTGCAAACGTCACTCGATTTTAACTTCAATGAGGAGTTTGTTACCCCAAGAAGCATTCAAGGTGTAATCGAGAGCACAACAGTGAAGGTTTCCAGTGGCAACAAGATTTTCGCGTTTCACGTTTGGGATACCAAAACCGCTGTAAGCTCTCCAACCACTGAAATTGTCAAGGAATTTTTTAGATTTGTACATACTGTAGCTGTTCCTATATTCAAACAACCTAGAGTTTGAGATGGAGTAACTAACCAACCAACTAGCGCCAGTTAGATTACTAGAGTTAATTACTAAATACCCGCATTACCCAATTTTGTGCCAACTTCTGCTAACAATGATTTCCACTGTTGATTCAACTTCCAGATTCTGAGCATGTAGACTAAATGCGCTTAACTTCAGTTGTTTGAAATGGTAAATCCACCCCTGGCACCAACTAAGTAGCAAAAGCACCAAAGCTTTAAAATCCTACTTCCCCAGGGTCACAGTAGGTTAGTGAAATTCGAACTAGCATGGTTAGTGCTATCAGGGCCATAATGGAAAATGTATAGTCATATCTGTGGTTGCGGTTTTCTAGATACTCCAAAATTTCTTCGAAAAGCCAAAATTAATTCTATCTTGATCTTGTTTGATTTCAGGTGGAGGGATCCTCTCCATGCCTACTCTTTTTGCACGGCTTCCTTGGAACAGGGCGCGACTGGCTTCCAATTATGCAAGCTTTCTCGTCTTCCTTCCGGTGTATTGCTGTTGATCTTCCTGGTCACGGCCTGACCGATGTGCACAACCAACACCAGAGCATAGGAGACACTGTTGTCTCAATGGACGAGGTTTCAGATGCTCTGATGAATTTGCTTGACGAGCTCAGTGTCACCTCTGTGGTGCCCATTGGGTATTCTATGGGTGCACGGATTGCTCTTTATCTTTCTATGTGTCATAGTGATGAGGTACATCTCTTAATGCAGTGCTTTGATTGCTACTGTCCTCTCTGTTGCTTGGGCCTAAACAGAAGCTAAATCTTACCAAATTTGGAATTAGCAAGTTCTAAGTTCTCAAATGGCTAAATGTGGCTGCATCTACATCTCTAGGTGTGCGTCCTTTAAGCCTCTCCAAGGAATGTAACGAATGTACCAACAGAAAGAAATTAAATCTTACATATTTGGACAATGGAAATACGTTTTTGGAAAGTACCTAAATTAACTTCCATATTGGAGTGTTTTACTTTCAGCTTGGGCACTTATTGCCTAAATCCTGTAGTTCTAGGAAGCTGTACATCTTTTGCAAACAAGGACATAGATTGCAAAAGTGGTCTAGTGTGCTGCATTCGAGCAAATTGATTTTTGTCTTGCTTTGCCATTATTCGTTGATTATGTTTTTGTTGGTAATTGTGTGCAGGTGGCTGCTGTAGTTTCAATTTCAGGAAGCCCAGGTTTAGAAGACGAGGAGCTGAGGAAGACGAGAGCATCTCAGGATGCATTGCTGGCTCAAACTGTCAAAGAAAGGACGCTTGAATCGTTCCTCGACGTTTGGTATCAGCAGCCACTGTGGGAGAGGTAATTTTCATGTTATAGAGCTTGTCCGTATTGCTCTCATCTTTATCATGTAGGAATTCTGGCAAACGTGTACCGGTTCAACCTTAAAATTTGGTTACTTCGTTGTGCAGCTTAAGGCGACATCCGAACTTTGAAAAGATAAAGAAGGAGCGGATAAGCCACAATAACAAGGATGCTTTGGCCGGTGCGCTAGAATCCCTTAGTGCTGGTCTCCAACCGTGAGTTTCCCTTCTTCCTTAAACCCTAAACCCTTACTCGTGAACACTGCAGCTTGTCAATGATTAAATGAATATGTTCACATCTAAATTCCTGCCTTGTCTTTAATTATTTACATGTACTTATAATACACACATTCCACAATTTCTTTGGAGTTGATATCAAGAATGTTGAGTTCAATGAGATGAAAGATTCATCCAGATAATTGAACTGGAAAATCTTCTTAGATCTTCGTCAAATCAACTTAGAAAGAACCAACTCTGACAACTTGCCAAAAACATGTTCTTTTTTTTGAGTATGTGAAATCTGATATTAGAGGCTAAAATTTCAAGGCCGTCAACATGGTACAGTCAGTCTAATTTTCTCATCATTTAAATGTGTTCAAAGTATTCAAAGTTTCTATATACAATAGATGACTATTTTGCCAAAGAGAAAACACAGACATACATGTGGTTCAAAAAAATTCATAATAGAAAAGAGTATGCACCAATACTTCAAAATAACACCATTAAAAAGCCAACTCGTTCTTTTGTCCAACGACAGCCGGAATGTTTGTAAGAATCTTCACATATGAAAAAATGCAATGGTTGAAAGTGACAACTGAGACTGTTATTACTGTTCACTCACATAGCATTTTGTGCAAAGTCTTACAGATTCAAGGTCCTCAAAGCAAGTTCGAACATTTTATGCTTTAAGTGACGATAAACCAATTGCATAATGTAACACTATGTAACTCATAGTCACGAAAACATACATCTCATTTCTTCTATGCAAGCGTGTTTTTATAGAATTTAGAACGTGAAATTCTTCAAAATATTCGATATTGAGAAACTCAACTGCTGAACATTTACTTTTGGGGAAGTTACAAATAGGGGCACAAAATCAAAAAATATTACAGGTAGGGGCACAGTTTCGAAATAATTACAAACAGGAGCGTAGTTTTAAGTTTTTTTTGGTAAATTCCCGTAAAATTTTGGTTTGGACATTGGATGATTTAGACTCATCACACTAAATGCTAGCTAACTTCCAAGAAACTAAGAGGCCTCTCCAAATCAAGCCTAAATAAGGAAATTGAAACTGTGCTCCTATATGTAATATTTTTTTGTTTTTGTGCCCCTATATGTAATTTCCCCTTTACTTTTTAAACATCGAAGACATGTTCTGCAAGGCGTTGAGATGCTAAAAACTTGTCATGCTTGTCACAGGTCTCTTTGGAACAAACTCGACGGTTTCGCAATTCCAGCGTTGTTGATGACAGGCAGCTTGGATTCAAAGTTTGTGAACATTGCACGGCAGATGTGTTTAAGAGCAGGACAAGCTCCACAGAAGAAGAGACCTCGAGGGCGAGCACAGAAACGAGAGGACTGGGAGTCCGAAGAATACAGGCTTCCTTTTGATTTTGTGGAGGAGTTTCCGGAGGTGAACATGGTTGTTCCAAGCCTTGCTGGCTTACCTCAAGATGACGGATTTGCAGCTTTTTTGGCTCAAGAGATGAGGAATCTGCAGCGTGAGGATAAACTGGCGCTGGAAGCTGAAGATCGGCCACCAGTTGAATGGGGAGATGAGGAAACAAACAACGTTTTTCAAGTTGCTGAAGTGGAAGAATGTGGGCATGCGGTGCATTTGGAGAATCCTCTGGAAGTTGTTCACGTTTTGCGCAGGTTCTTATGTCAATTGAAACTTGAATCTTGAGGTTTTATTGTACCATGGTTGTACTGAAAATTACTATGGTTGATATCTCTCTCTATCTCTTCTTTTGATGTGTGTATTGGATTTCGTCTCCTAGTGTTTTGCTTAATGTCTAATGGGTTACGTGAAGATGGTCCTTGCGTTTGAAATAAGCATTTGCTTCTCGGTTTGTTTTGCTTATTGCTGTTTTTAGTTGTCTGCAATTTCATGTGATTAGTGTCACTAAGCCATGTTTAACTAAATATTGACTTTGCAAAGTCCGTAACTAAGAATCCAAATATTTTTTGGAGATGTGTGCAAAGCATTGGGAGATCTTTTAATGTCCTTATATTTTGTTTCAACTTTGAGCAATTATCACTTAATCTCAATAATTGTCACAACGTTAGGAGATCTCCCAATGTTTTGTTTTATTTTGTTTAAGCATTTTTAGATCTCCCAATCCTTTACAGTGTCCGTCATTGCATGAATAGTCCATACCTAGTTAAATATGGCATCACCATTCACTAGTTTAGTACTTTGTAGAAATTTGTAAAGGTTTAAAGTACAAAGAGGATGGTCAAACATTTATGCTAGAAGTGATGGTGAATTGAATTGCATAACATGACTCTATGAAACCCCATCCACACTAAGTTGGAGTTGGCTCCCTCTACGTGAAAGGATTGGTTTGAGATGCAAAAGTTTTACATCAATTCTTGAGTGATATCTTGTTTCTAAAAACACACCTTACAATATACCTTACAAGGGTTACCCTTTCTTCTCAACCCTTCATGTATGATTATTCCTTCAATGAGATGGTATCTACAAAAGACGTATGTAGCATTTTTCACAAATAATTTTGTATATTTTTCAAAACTCAAAGTCATTGACATTTATTTGCCTAAGTTTTATGTTCTTATCACAAGTTAATTATACAGATAGTTGTTCATCATGCTTCACGTCTTCTCTTTTAAACATCAACTTTCAAAAGTTATTAAGGTCGTGTAGTATATATAGAGTACCCAAATAATGTTCGAAATTGAAAAATGTGTTAAAGTTGATGTCAATGATGAAATATTTGTTGAATTTTACAAATTGAATAAAATGCATATGCAAATTTTTACTCATTTTTTATTAACCTTTTTCTTTGGAGCACAATTATTTGAATGAATTTTAAAATCAAAGTAATGTAGGGTGAAATGGATGTTGTATAATTTACATTTTACTCATTACTTGCTTGGAATGAGTCTTAATTGTTACGTGAAGAGGGTCTTAATGCAAATATTCCAAGTTAAGGATTTGAACAAATGTTTCACATGTTGTCATGTACTATTGAATGCTTTGAAATCTTCACATCATACTCTAATGTCATTTAAGTCAAACAAAAAAACTCACATTTTATATAGCAAATTAAGTGTCCAAATCCAACTCTTTGACATTGCTTACACAACTTTTGTTACTTGTATTTTCTAAATTGATGTTTTTCTAAAGCGTGCTTCTCTAAAAAAGAAGATAAGACTTTAGGCAAATAAGGATAGATATTTTTGTTTAAAACTTCTTTATCTAGGATATGTTTTCATGGTTCAGTCACAAAATTCCCCTTTGCTTATCAATACAAATATATTGGAAGTAAAACATGTGTGATCTTTTAATGTTTTTTGCTATTTAAACACAAAGTAATGTAAATGCTTTAGCAAAAATCTTATTGAATTTCTATACTTTATTTATTTGGTCTGTAATAGCCTTGACCTTATTGTTAAAATTTAGTTGATATCTCTATGGAACAAAATAAAATTCGAGACAGTGGTGTTTTATACTCATTCTACATGTAGGTCTTTTTCAAAAATAAACAACTTTTATTTTAGGAATTTTGTTTTCGACTGATTTTTGAACAATTGTCTTTTTAATCCCTAAACGTCCTAGGCACCATAATTTGGTGTTCAAGAAACTTCAAGGAACTTTGAAATCCTATTGAAGGCAAAGATTTGATTATTTTAAGTATTTCTTTTGGAGAAGTTGTGGGCTAAAGCTAGCTTTAGCACACCTTATCCCAATTTTTTTTGGTGAAAGTTAAATTGCAAGCATACCTCTTACGCACCAAATAGTATGATGAATAGTTCCACCACAAAGCCACAAGTTGCCACATTGAAAAGACAAGCATCAAGTTGAGAATAAAGTGAAGATTTCCCATGGGCAGTGCTGAAATTTTGTCATCTAACAAAATCTGAATGTGTTTTTGAGCTAATTTCACTTGACATGTCTCTCATAGGAATTAAATTTTATCCATTGTTGAATTTTCTTTATTCATAATGATTTTTGGTTAATAAATGGAGCTAAAAAAATTCTTTGTAGTATATGGTAGCCCTTGACTAGTATATTGCAAGCTCATTTGTGAAATTGTGGTCATAGATTTGGAAGTGGGGTCATTAATTTTGAAGTAACACAACAAACACCACATCATCATAAGTGGTTGTTTCCCTTTTTTGTACACAAAAGTTACTATTTTTGCATACATGTTTTGGAAGGCTAAATAAAAACCAACAAAAATTTGTACTCATCCACATTCATTCACAAATACATAGAAATTGGCATGATCTTTTTTGAGGTTTTTTCAATAGCACCATTTACAAGGCTTGAAGTTCAAAATCCTATGGTTACAATCTTGTTTTGAGGTTTAACCCCTAAATGCCTAAGGGTGTTTTTCTTGTTTTCAGAAGGCAGTTTTGGAATTTTGGAATTGTCCTTGTAAGATCATTATTAAATATCAAAAAAATTTGTAACTATTGAATCTTGAACTTCAAGGCTTCTTGATGGCGGTACCCAAAAAAATCAAAAATAGCCACACGGATTTTAAGATAATTGTGATTGAATGATGATGAGTATAGAATTTGTTGCTTTTTTTGGAGCTCCTTGAAATTTCTAATGCAAACTGGCAACTTTTGGAAACAAATTTGGAAAACATCCACTTAGGATGCTTTAGTGTTTATTGTTGTTACTTCAAAACTAATGGCCCCCCTTCCAAATCCATGAGCACAATTTCACAAACAAGTTTGCAATGCAATTGTCAAAGCGCAATCATCTAATACAAAGAAATTTTTTAGCTTCAATTATTGACCATAAATCAACATGAATGAAAGAAAATTCAATGGTGAATGAATTCTAATTTTTGTAACAAAGACATTCCAAGTGATATTAGTCAAAAAGCACTTTTAGATTTTGTGGAATGTCAAAATTTCAATAAAAGGACCCTTATTGCCCAAGAGAGTGCCCAAGAAAAATCTTCATCTTTTTCTCAACTTGATGCTTGTTTTTCCAATGTGGCAACTTGTGATAGGCTTTGTGAACTATTCACAACACCATTCATGACACTTTTCTTGATACGAAATGTATACTTGCAATTAACCTTCTACTAAAAACAATTGGGATAAGATATGGAGGAGATTAAATTTGAACAATGAAGCTAGCTTCAACACACAACTTTCAAAAAAAAAACCTGAAAACAATAAATTATGTACCTTCAACATGATTTCAAAATTTCCTAAAGTTTTTTGAACACCAAAATCTAGTGCCTTGGGCATTTAGGGGTTAACAATGATCTACAGTTCAAAAACTTCAAAGATGCCTTTCTTTACTAACCCTTGGGCATTTAGATTTTAGGGGTTGAAAAACATTGACCTGGTGGTCTGAAGACCCGCCGCAAGCTCTGAAGCAAGCAGGAGACAGTCCGCAGAATATCACCCGTCAGATCCTTCAAACCTAGATCCAGCGGTCAACGGCAGACAACAGTAACCATTTAGAGTTCATCATCTCTCCTCACATCGTCGTCCTCGCCATCGCTCTCCAGCTTCCCGTCAACCCCCTCCTGGACTTAGCTTAGTGCTTGCTCCCCATGGCTTTTGTGTAAACTTAATCCTGGCTTTTGTGTAAACTTAATCCTGGCTTTTGTGTAAACTTAATCCTGGCTTTTGTGTAAACTTAATCCTGGCTTTTGTGTAAACTTAATCCTGGCTTTCTGTGTTGTCCTGTCTTCTGATGATCTTTTGCAGCGACAATTACCTTTGCGGTACGCGATTTGGACTTCCTGTGATGTTGCTACGAACGGTACCTTGTTTGCAACGAATGAGGATGAGCTCAACGTTTGTCCGGCCCTTGGACCGATCACTACGATGTACGAACACGCTCCGTTCCTTTTGAGTTTCTATTTCTTTACTGTGCTTTTGGATCTGTTTTTTTTCGTCTTATGTTAGGGGAGATGATCGGGTGATGATATACAAACTCAAAATCTTAGGACACCTTCTTACATGGCATACGCTGTGGATGAGAGTGAATGTTCTCTGACGATCTATCTCCCTAACCCCTAACCCACTAGTTCTCCATGTTGTTTGATGAATCGCTAAGGTTAGGTAGGAGTTTAAGAATTTTAAACAATGAATAGCTAGCAAATTATAGGCAAGTTATAGGATCTTATTAGGAACAGTAAAATAATGAGTTTATACTTTTGAATGTATTGTTTGGATACTGTGAAATTAAGTTGTGAATTTTTAAGAGCAAACTGCCAGTACACCCATAACCAACACTAAGGTTTCATATGCACATGTTGTACATCCTTGTGATTACATCTATTCATTTCCACAGATTTTTCAAGATTTCAGAGGTGGGGACATTAACGCTTATGGGTGTTCCAACTTTAGGTCACCTCGTGCCCTAAGTTCCGTACCAGGAGGATGAGGGGCTGGAGACCAAATTGAGTTAAGTTTTCTTCGCTTTTTTCTAGTGGGACCGGTGCTTAGCGTATGTTGAATGTACGAGTTGTCTACTGTAGTTGATCTCCGTGACCTGATTTCAAATAACAACGTAGTATATTTGCTGGTGGCACTCGTGCATACGGAGTACTACTGATCCTTTCATCGGCAGGGGCTAATACTGCCATTTCCTAGATAAATATTTAAAACGAAATGCAGGATCTTTTGTGGCTCGATCTATAGAAAGAAATATAGAAAAATCTGCATCCTCTGTCTCTATGAATGTTCAAATATTTCGCCGTTCTCCTTCGACTGCAAGGAAATCCTATTTTCAATTTTCCGCAGCACCACCTGGCTGTGCAATAGAAACTATACGATTTGTGATATTCTCTATGTAACTATTGTTTGCAATCACCTGTCTGTTTGGAACGTATTTATGATATCTTTGACAAGTTTGCGTAGGATCTCGTGCAGCCAAGAACAAGATGTTGGAGAATTATATGTACATGCGTACGCATGGCTTTGCATCTTCGAAATGCGGACTTACTTCGGATGAGGTATGACCCAAACAACTGAACATCTTAAGAAATACCGGCTCTGGAAGATCGTGAACGTAACCTTTCAGGGCATCATCAATGCATACACCGGGATTGGGAGTTGGGACGGGGAAGTGGTCGGTCCTGCATTGCTCCTTATCCGCGTAAATTTGTGGCCTCTCTTACCAAACAAATCCTCCCAACCCTGAAGCAACTCTCATTAAAGATTCAAGCATTGGAGATGACACTTGCAAGTTGTTGTTTAGAAGTTGCAAGCAACGTGGCATTCCAGCAATAAACGGATGTCCCAGGGTTTTGGGAAACAAACAAATCTCTTATCCAAGAAGATAATCTTGATAGGACCATCAACTAATTATATGTTGCAAGCAATGTGGCATTCTAGCAACAAATGCTAGGGCACTCGGAAACAAACAAATTTGTTGTCCAAGAAGGTCACCTTGATAGGGCCATCAAGTGGTTATGTGTTGCTGTGGTTGCGTTGGAGCCCTAAAAATTTCACATTTTCCCACACAACTGCTCCCACCAAAAGAAATGCAGATACAGCCCCCATTCGATTGATGATGCTCTCAGAGAGTTGAGTTCTGGCAGCTCGAGTGCCTCCTTTCTTAGAAGTTCTTGTATTTCTGCACATTGGACCTGCAGCTCTGAAACTGTGTTTGGAGGTTGCATACTTTGCCTTTGCTACGGCTGCCCTGTCTCTCTCTCTCTTACGCCACTAGTACCGCTTTGTGAATTAATGCAGCTTGCACCGCAATGTCCTTCACCTGAACCGCAATCCTAAGGTATGTACACCCAAAAGTGACACTTACCTTAGATGTGGTAATTTGGAGGGTCTTTTGAGAATGTAATGGCATGGGTTTGTAAGGAATTGGGTATAGATTTAAGCAAAAGTGTTTTCATAATTTTCTGAGATTGTATGAATAAATTATGAATTGTTGAAGGGAACTCCCTAGATTGACTTATTGTGGGCACTAGATCCTTGAAAAAGCGACAACAAAAAGACCATGTCATGACAACAAAAAGATAATGTCACCGCCACCTACACAATTTTTGTTCCCTTATGTCAACTTAAATGTCCGATTTGGGTACATATGTGTCTTGTTTGGGTGCAGGAGTGCTTACTTTTGGGTTTAATTTTAGATGTCACTAAATGGTTGGTGTCACTAAACAGCTGATATCAATGATGGGCGTACACACCTTAGCAACCTTGCCTAGTAAGGAGTTCTCAGTGCCCCCGAATGTAGGTACTTCTAGTTAATCCTTCACAACTACCACCACTTGTACAAGACTATCATCCTTTGCGTTGCAGCACAAATTCTTGTAGCAACCATCTTCGAATCCTAGTTATTCAGTGGTGCTCCCCACGTTCTAAACTAATCCAATGGGAATCCCTCATCCAATCCCCCTTCCTCTTGTAAGGTATACACTAGAACCTCTATAAAGCAATATTGTCTAAAATGACACTTCTAACCAACAAACTCCCAATTCAAGGGGTTAGCCTAAGGTTTTGTCATGAAGAATTTATCAAAAATTCGAGTCCATCCAGATGAAGTTTAGGGTTTGTCATGCTAGGTGGTGGAATTACTTTTGAACTAATGAGTGTATGTGTTGTGTTTTAGTATTTCTTGTTTGGCCCATAGTTGTTGGTTATAAGTATCATGCACTACAGTATAAAAATACAAAATACAAAATAAATAATGTAGCCACATAAATAAATGTCAATCATGGACCAAAATATTCCATTCAACAACAATCATGTTCTTCAATGCTATCTTTTGCAAGCTTGCACTATCCTCAAGGTTACTCCAATTACACCTTCACATAATTAATTGATGACCTACTTAACTAATACAAACTTTGGAGTCCAACCATATTAGTTTACAGAGGTTCTACTATAAGATAAACCCTCCCCATATGTGACCCTTTAACAATGTTAATCCAATTCTGACCCTATGTACCTAGGGTGTTCACTTCATTTCTGCAATGGACATCTTGTGTACAAAGTGGTCGGGATTGGGAAAGGATTGGGTATGGGGAGGGTTACCTTATATGATAAAATAGGAGCACCTTATATGGACACACGAGGAGGTCACTTAATGAATTCTTTGGAGGTCAAGTGCGATCAAGTAAATTTTCCACCCTTATTTACTTTTTAATAAAATTTGATTTAGCTCCAAAATTTTGGGTGGTCTCACAAAATCATTACATCTTTTATATGAAAAAAAATTGGATTCAAATAAATTAGACAAGATATCCAAACACGCAATTGAAAATTGCACTAAAATGGTTGAATTTTCACTACAAATGTTTATCAAGATTGCGTTTGAATGACAAACGTATCCAAGTTTTAGTATACACAAACTTTAACCCTTCTTTTATTGGTAATTTAAAAATATTTTTAAAAATATTTTTTACCACATAAAGTAGGGGTCGATTTTTTTTTTCAACTATATAGTGTATTTATTTTCTTCCAAAATTTGTAAGTAATTATTTAGAATAAAGAAAATTTTCAATAATTCATAATGTAAACTTTCAATATAGAAGAATACAACATGATTTTTTCAAACTGTTTAATTTATTTCTTACGATATAAAGATAGGGGTCAAAGATTTTGATCACATATGTACCACAAGAAAATGGGGAGTGCACCCTGTGTATGGACACTTTTGTGAAATCAATTCAAGAGGAAGGAGCAGTAGATTCTGAATCAAATGTTGGTTAGCAAAATGGCATAGATGGGCAAAAAGTTGCACTCATATTATTTTGTATATTTTATAAATAAAAACATGAATTTTTGAAGATGGTGCCTTAGATGCACCTATTATAGCCCCTAGACTTGCAGTGAACCGATCATGAACCTTGGGAAAACAAACACAAAGAAGATCAAATGAGTGAACTCTAGAGTCTCATAAAAAATCATTTTAATACTTGGAAATGGTCATTGCAATTTGAATACAGAACAACACTTGTCACATTTGCATGCAATAAGGGTTTGATTTGGGTGCAACAAGGGCTTGCTTTGGGAGGACTTCTAGGTGTCCAAAAACAATTGGTATCCATACACAGTGATTCTACCGTACTGGAAATCAGAGTTGTGATGATGGCTTTTACAAACAAATGGTAAATCCCTCAATTTCTTAAATGTAAAAATTCTTCAAGGCCACGCAGTTTGTATTGGGCATGACTGTTGGCTCCATTTAACCTCCAAAGGACCGTTGTCTCTTTGGAGGACAAATGGGATTTTGGGCAGGTACCTACGGCTTCAATTTTTGCCTTGATTTTTTGAATTATTTTGAAGATAGAAAAACACATTAACTTTTAAGAAATACAATTTTCATTCCAATCTATGCACGGGAGAATTAGTTATGCTTAAATAAGCAAAAATTTGGGTAGACCTGGCAGCAAAAAAAGATTTTACAAAAGCTTGAAAAAAAAATTTAATTTTTTTTTCTCATAGATCAATGGTTATAATGCAACCCAGATTTTGTCACTAAAGGATATTACCATCTTCCGTTTGCAAACATACAAAATCAAATATTCTAGCACATGGGGAGACTAGGGTAGCTCACAATAAGTTAAGACCACTAGAGCCCAATATCATATACATTTTTTAGTATTTTCTGTAAACCGTATGCAAAAAAAAATTATACATCTTTATTTGAAAGCTTATTTTTTACTTCCTCATGATTATTAAAACGGGGTTTTTTGGTTTTGATATTGATTTTTATTCTTCCTTCTAAACCTCCTGGTTGACCTTTATCTTTACAAATAGGTAATGATGCGATGAAATTTCAAAATCCTAGTGATGTTTCTTAATTCATCTAACACAATTTCTATTTTATTTTATTATTTTATTTCATTATTTTATTTATTTTTCCCTTAGATTGTCATGTTTTAGATTGTCATTTTTGAATTGCCATCTTTTATCAACACGGGCAAAACGCATAGTTTTGAGGCCAAACTCAAAAACACCAAAAAAAAAATTTTAAAGGATTTCCTAACTTTTCTATAAATGACACTTGCCTTCTAAGGGAATGACCAATATCCCTCAACGACAAGGAGAGATTACAAAAAAACAATAAAAATCAACCAAATGAAATGGTGATAGAACCTGTTCAAACATGAATCTATCAAACAAAGCTTGACCAAAATTCCAAAATTTTCAATTATGGTATAATTATATAGGCAATGTGTACCATGCATAAACTTTATAAACTTGTTAAAAATGACGATTACTTGATTTTTGCAGTTGAAGGTCAAAATCTCCCTGGACTCTGCCCTTGAATGGCTCAAATTTAACTCTTTAGGACCAAGCTGCGTTTTTTTTTTTTTGGTAAAATAGCAATTTTAGGCATGTAAATGCGATTGGAGATTTCCATATTATAGGCTGAAATTGTAGTAGAAGACTGGGACAAGAAAAATCTTTCATATGCACAAAATTTTATGACATTTAGAATTACCAATAAAAACTAATGGCCTAAAATATTGCTCTTTTTATAGGGCAAGCAATCCGGGCAGCTTTAAAAAATCAATTTTTACAAAAATAAATAAATTGAAATTGGTTCATGAAATTTATGTGTGTGTGGAAAGCTTTGAGTCATTCCATTTTGATCAATGAGATGAAAGTTATAAGGAGTTTTTGTTTGCAGGAAACTATAGATTCTTTACTCTAAAATAAACTTTGAAGATCTTTATTTTACTCCATTTTTAATTTTTGGAAAAGAAATAAAAATTGAAAGATGTAAATTGTTTATTATGACATTACAACCATTGGTATTAGCCTTTTTTGTTTCCAAAATTCAATTCTTAACAATTTAGTGTTTTGAATCATTCTCTACTTTTTTTTACTTCCTATACTTTTTACGTATGTTTTGCAAATCCAAATGATTTGAATTTTTGTTGATATGCACCCTACTTAGGAATAAGGAATCTAAAAATGTATCACCCACATAGCCTTTTTTTTCTTTAAAAATTTTACATTTTGAAGGGTAGCTACCTAGTTTTTTAGAGGACCCAAGAAAGTAAGATTTTAAATACTCAAATTGTTCTATTTTCCAATCCACTTAGTGAAATATTCTGAATTTTTTTCCACATCTTCCAAAACAAATTTCCTACAAGATCGTATGGTTACATATGCATACCAATATTCTTGTTTTCTGATTTAGTTAATGGTCTAAAACTGGCAATTTTAGAGAGTTTTGGTGAAAACGCAGCTTGGTCCTTCGGGGATTAACCCATCATTTCCTGGATTTAATATGAGTAGAGAGCTGACGTGGATAGAATGGAAGATTTCATATTTTATTGTAATGGGTAACCAAGCACTCACTTTGAAGGGAGGTATGGCAAAAACAATGAAAACCATGATTATAGCACTTGAGTATGATAACAAGATGTTAGAGTAGGCTAGATTAAGTTAAATATTGATGTACTTAGGTCCTGAATTAAGATCATAATTAGGACAGGTTCTCATTATGGCACAAGTTTAACTGAATTTCAAAAACTGCGTTGAAAATCCGATCACTTTTGGCTTCATATAATAGCTATAGTCTAAACTCACTTAGAAATGTTTACATGGTAACACAATTTGGGAGTTTTGGCACCAAAAATAAACTGAAATTTTATTTCACAAACTGAGTTTGAAACAAATAAAATAAAAATGGTTTGGTAGCCATACAACAATCAATTTTTTTCTATAAATATCCAAGATATTTTATTGTAATTAAAATTTCCCTCTTTCTACAAAGTTCAAATACAAGATTGATTGAGAGTTATGCCGCAATTTATAAAAAATGAAATATCCAATATTCATACACGATAGTCCTAAAATTTATTTATTTTGCAATAAGTTGGGAAGTATTTTCAAAAGATCAAGACATACTTCTAAAACATTGGGGTGTATATCCAAATTAGAAAAAATACAAAACTTTGAAAGGAAAGTATGCAAAATGTGAGAAAGTTGTGTGGATGTAGAAAGTCTATAATTTCATGATTAGTCCAGAATTAGTTAAATGTGCCATGTTTGTAGATTTGGGAGACAATACATAGTTAGAACCACCCCTTAAAAGTTGGCTTCTTTTTCTTTTATGTCTTTCTTTAGTCAATAAATCGTAAAGTGAACATTATTAAAATGCTGAAATAAAGAGTGCTTGGCAATTAACATTCAATTTCAACACTTGCTAGGATAATTTTTTGAAGCCGATGGCTATTTCATAGGTTTGAAAGTTGTAGTTAAGTGTTGCCGTACAAGCATTTTTCAGTGAATGGGGACATGGTGTGAACAGCCCCCTTGTTCTTAGAACACATCAATTGTAGTATCACATTGATATGCGGCCCTTCAATTATAATATGAGCTATGTGACCAAAAACTCATCAATGTACTTTGTTCAACAACAAACTCAAACTTCTTTGTCAAGCTTTAGCATTATCCTTATAACCACTACTGTTTTTGGATAATTTTTGGCCAAATGCTGTACACTTTTTTTTTGAAAAAAAAATTGGCCATGTCTTCTTGAAATTTTAGTGGATAAGTATGCTGAATAACTCCACGATCTTGAGATGATATCTCTCATTTTAGATGAATGTGCACTACTTTTTGACAAAGCGCTGGGTTTTCATTCACATTTTGCATACGGCATCCATGTCTATGGACGTAAATGCCTTAGTCAGTGTAGCAGAGATTTCTTTCTGCACTGCCCAAATCAAGGTCCGGGAAGAACCGACCGCTAGTCCAATGCTAGCCTAGTGAAATGAGAAAAAATCTGTTGCAATTTATAAACTTCAGCTAAAAATCGGTTAAAATCTTCAAAAAACATATTTATAGTGTGAAATACAGAAAATAATCGAAAGAGCTTCTTGATAAACCGGTTCAATACAAGGATTGAAAGAAATTTACCAAAAAATCTCAAATATTTTCCAGACCCTAGCCCAAATTTAACCCAAACAATGAAGAGAAAATCTTGCTAGTGACTACGGTGGAAGCACCCATACCTGATGACTTAAGCAATTCTACAACAAACTACAAAGACTTTAACCCTTAACCCTTAAAGGACTGCTCTATGTATTACAAAGTAAATACGCTGTCGTATAATTGGCATTTGTTACCAATAAAAAAATTTAATTTGGGATTTTGACTAACTCACTGGAACTGCATTGATCTATATTTTAACTTCTTTGTTGATCTCAAATGTAGTAAAGGTGTGGATGCATTCCAAATATAAGAAAATACCAAATATTGTATTGGTCTCAAAGGGTTCCTTGGTCCTTTAAGGGTTAAAGGACCGCTCCCCATATTGCATAGCAAATACGCTGCCGTATAATTGGCATTTGCTACCAACAAAAAGTTTTGATTTGAGATCTTGACTAGCTCACTACAAGGAAGCATTGTCAATTTGGACAATTTTTGTCATTTAGGTCACCTTAATTTGGACACTTTTCTATCAATTTGGACATATTTTTGTCAAATTGTTGTCAATTTGGACATGTGAATAAGGACACTAATTCCTTGTAGTGTCACTAGAATTGCATTGATCTATATTCTAACTTCTTTGTTGATCTCAAATGTAGTAAAGGTGTGGATGCATTCCAAATACAAGAAAATACAAAATATTGTATTGGTTGCAAAGGGCTCCTCTATTGTTTAAGAGTTAACACAAGTAATATTTTTCCTGTGTAGGAAGATAAGAAATATTGGGATTGCAACTTTTTCATAATTTCATTTCCAAAATTGAAATTATCATAAACTTTGGGAGTCAAAAAGAGCTTTGGACCCATTGTCAACCTCTAGATTAATGAAATTCAAATAATATAGCCAAATTTCTTTTTGCTCAATATCTTTTTCTTCACTTTTGGATATGCGGCATGAAATAAGTGGTTACAACCTTGGAAAGGACAAAAAAATGCATTCCAAAGCACCTATCCTTGCTGAGATTGAAAATAGCTCATCCTATTGGTTAAATATGGGATGTTGTTGGCTATGGGTGCCTCCACTTTAGTGTTATGTGGAGCATTATGACCTTGACATGCCACTCCAATCAAATTTTTATGTATTTAGTAACCTTTTCACTTGTATTCTATATACCACTACCTCAAATATAAAATCTAAAATAAATTCTAATTTACAAATGTTTGAGAATCACAGCTTTATGATACAATAGGTGACTTTTAGTTATTGGAGGATTTATTTATTATTTTTACAAAAAAAATCTTAAATCCAAGTGGTTCAATATCCCTCAAAAATTTATGGCAATATCATCAATTATAGATGAATAGGTAAAATAATGCTTGACAAAGAATACATCACAAGCATTAGCAAAATTTTGAGCCCTCCACAAGGACTTGTGACAACCCCTTTCAAGGGGTCTCCTTAATTGTTTTAATTTGTGCTTTGGGATAATAAAAATTCCTTACACCCTACTATACTTTTGAGTACAATCATGGCTCACATTGGCATGTCCAATTTTCATTGAGTGTCACAATTGTATGCACATATTACTATGGTCCTTTTTCTCTATATTAAAATCTTCAACTTAGTACTTGTGAGGGTAATATTTAGTTATGATTATGTACAATAGTAGGAAAACAATTTAAAAATTGTGACATAGTACTAAATTGCCATTTTTGATCTATTCATAATTTTTGTGATGTATAATAGGAAAGTCATACAAGATAGAGACACTTCTCACAAGTTCTCACATGCTTCTAATGTACCCAATGTACGCTAAATAAATGTTAAGAGTGTCAATTTGTAAGGGCCTTGGGGAGGGTTCAAAATCATGTGTTAAACACATGTGGACTTGCATTGACGGCAAAACTCAAGAATGAATTTTTATTTTTTCATATGACACTCAATGCGGATACTTTTCCTCAAAATTAACTATTACAAAAAAGTGGACAAACTCATGCGGAACTTGTAACTGAAGAATCCATAATCCCCGAGTAAACAATTTTGATTTCAAAATACTCATGAACCCCTAATTTTCCAAAATAATTTGCCCTAGAAATGAACAAAAATTGTCATTGTGGTAGTTTACAACAACAAAGTTTTAAGATGAGCTAATCATTTAAAGGCCAAAATAATTGTTTGAGCATGAGTATACTAACATGAAACTTCTCATAAATTAGCATGTGTTTTCACAGGTGTTTACAAATTGAAGACCATTTGGCTTTTAAGATTATGTAAAGTGAAAAAAGCTATAAACTAAAACTACCTATATTTTTTTAAGTAAGGATATTAATATTGGGGAAAGTTTCATGGATTCCTCCTGAAGTTTGCAGTATTTTCACAAAGACCACTGCTTTTCCAGAAATTTCACAAATACCTTTGGACCAAAAAAATTAGGCTTTTGTTTAGTTATGCATGTAATTTCCTCTCTTTCTTTTTCCTTAATGGGCACGCATAACAAGAAAGAAGTAGTGTGCCCACAAAGAAGAAGGAAGTAACATGCATAACTAAACAAACGCCTAATTTTCTTGGTCCAAGGGTATTTGTAATATTTTTGAAAAAACAGGGGTCTTTCAGAAAATATTGCAAACTTCAAGGGTCCCTGAAATTTTCCCTTGATATTAAAGAAACAAAAAAAAATCATTTTGTGAGATTTTTATGTTGAAGAAATAATCTAGTAGGTCAAGCTATAAAAAGAATATAATGCGATATTTGTTACTTTGGGAAAAATAGGGGTCCCACTTTGTTTTCCCCTCAAACCCAAAAAAATTACTTTAAAACCATATTCAAAGGTATCAGATTCAATCTGAGCCACTAAGATTTTTTCCCTCGCAAATCCCTCCTCTCAAGTGAGGGCACGTGTTGGTTTGAGGTGATCACCTCAAACTTCGTAACTCACTTCTTGAAAGTCCCAAAATGTACCATTTTTCCCAAATTAACAAATATTGAGTTATATGAGCTTACTTAAAGTTTAACCCGTAAAAGACCAAGCCCCCTTTTGGGGGACAAATGGGATTTTGGGCATGTACCTATGGTTTAACTACATCGCATGATTATTTGAAAATTTTATGGATTATGGGGAATTCAAAGATTTACGTGGGCATCAAATTTTTTCTTTTATATATATATATATATATATATAAGTCTAAAGAACCTATTTCATATTTTTGTTAATTTTTGATGCAATTTTTAAAGAAATTTTTGGACTGCCCAATCTTGCTTGTTTTTGGAAATTCATTTTTAACTTCTTCAATAAATATCAAAATGAAGAAATCTTAGATGTCCACGTAGATATTTGAATTCTACACTTTCAATAAAAGTTTCAAAAAATCAGGGTAGGTACATGCCCAAAATCCATTTATCCCCCATGGGGACAACTGGTCCTTTAGGGGTTAAGTGAGGGGGCTCAAGAAATTTGCACTTTTGTGTTCTTCTTAGTAATTAGTATGGTTCCTTAGAGACCAAGATCTCATATGATATTGTGTATTGTAATTCATAAATAGTATGTTTTTATTTGTTTGTGGCATTTTGATCCTCTGATATGTACATTGTTATGTACATCAACAAATAGGTAAATTGAACAAAAACCTTTGAGATCAAATCCTGCCATACAAATATCTCAATCATTTTTTGTGACAATTTTTATTTCAAAATGTAGATCTATATGTTTTGAGGTAAATAAAACAAAGGTTTAGGAGGATTCCAGAATAAAGATTTTTATTCTTGCATTTTTTCCTTCTTCCGTCTCTAGAAGTAGTGATTTAGATAATGCATTGGAAAAAAATCATCGAGCACACAATGATCAAACTAGTCACGTGGTCGAAAACCTACAAAAGAATGTTATGGGATTTAATTAACTCTTGTATTTCCTCCCAAAATTTGAATATTTTAAGGACCATAATTCCATGGGAGCAAATCATAACCCTCTTGATTTTAAAATGTAATTTATCTACCACGTCTTGTGCCACATTGGATGAGGGGCAACATTTTGTTCTTGGTCTAAAACAATACACTTGAGTTTGAAAGTTTTAAGAGTGTAAGGTAGGAGGCTCATAAACCAACCATCTAAGGGCTGAAACTGAATTTTGGGAGGTAAAACTTATTGAAATAATTTTTTCAATAAATTTTCCTTGAAAGACAAGAGGAATTGGTATCTAACTCAAGTTGTTTCATATTTTTTGGAGCTTTGTGGAATTAGTTATGCAAATTTGAAGTTGACATGGCATAGACCTCTAAAAGCGTCCACCTCCTCAAATGTACACTACTTGCACATTGTCAAAGTTGTGAAAAATAACATGTACAAATGAGGTACATGCGAGAAGGGGGGCGGTGTATGAGCCTCCTACCTTACTTCCAAGCTAGCTTAAATATTGGAAAGTTCAAAAACAATAAGCAGTTTTATTCTTAAATTTTTTTTACTGTTTTTGAGTTTTTGAGTTCCTGGCAACATGGGATTATGATGAAATTTTGGGGAAATTACAAATAGGGGAATGAAAAAAAAATACAAATATGGGCATTCATGAAAACAAAAAATATTACAAATAGGGGTATAATTTCAAAACAATTTGTAAATTTTTGTAAATTCTATTGACTTGGACAATGCTTGATTTAGACATATCACATTAAACATTAATTAACTTCAAAATACTCAAAGGCCTCTCCAAATCAAGCTTACAAAAAACAAATTAGTAAAGAGGATGACAATTTTGGAGGTGTTTAAGTTTTTTTTGGAAGTTAGCCTAAATTTAATGTGATGTATCTAATCAACCAATGTTCAAACCAAAAAAAACCACAAAAATTTACAAATTATTTTGAGAAATTGTGCCCCTATTTTGTGATTATTTTGAAATCGTACCTGTGATATTTTTTTGTTTTCATGCCCCTATTTGTAATCTTCCCTTCAATTTCATATCTCTCACCATGATGAGAATGTACCCTTAACGAACCATGACAAGACTGATTACCCAATCAAATTTAAGTAAATATCTTTACTAAATGAAAAGACTGCCTTCACTCCACCCACCATGAAACAGGGAGTGGGGATGACAAGACGTCGACAAAGGATGAACATCTCTGACGAGAGTCACGGATGAACTCCACCTACATCCATCCATAGCAGGAAAATAACTAGACATCGACAACGGATGAACATCTCTGACTACTCAGGGATGAACTCCGCCTACATCCATCCATAACAGAAAAAAGACAAAGACATCAACAACGGATGAATAATTTTAACGAGTCAGAGATGAACTCCACCGACATCCATCCGTAACAGGAAAATGACAAGACGTCGACAACGGATGAATATCTCTGACGAGTCAGTGATGAACTCCAAGTACATCCATCTATAACAGGAAAGTGACAAAGACATTGCGAACGAATGAATATGTTTAACGAGTGATGGGATGAACTCAACCTACATCCATCCATAACAGGAAAATGACAAGACGTCGCAACTGGATGAATGTTTCTGACAAATCCGGGATGAACTGCACCGACATCCATGCATAACAGGCATCACTTCAGCTGTAGCCCTGCTCTCCAACGTCGATCCCCTTCTTCCAAAGTCCTTCACTCCCGCCCCCATTTTGCTCATCTTTGCGATCATTTATCTCCTCTCGCATGAGTTCCGATCCTCGCAACTCCCGCACAAGCTCACTCTCTACTCCTTACATCTCTTATAAGCTTCCAACCAGCCCACACGGTTCAGTATTGCGCATTTGCAGCCATCTGCAGTAGTCGAAAAGCAAAAAAGAAACTTGATCAACATTTGAAATTTGCGGCTTTATCGAGGGCGAAGAGCGCGGTGTTAGAGCAAAATCTCTCGCAGCAATCATCTTTTTGAACCGATTCTGCGATTTCGGCAGAAAAGAACGCAGGTTGAATGTTTTCGTGCTTAGTCTTGACCATTTCTGCGCTCTTTTTTGCAATGTTAGTAGTTTGAGCGGGAGTGCGGAATGCTGCAGATTTCTTCTTTTATTAGTATCTCATCTTTTGGAATAAATCTACTGATTATGCCTGTCTTGCGTAAGGAGTTTTTTGAATGTTGATCTGCCTTGCTAAATATCGGACTGTTAGCTTTTACAATGACGTTATGTTAGTTTTTGAGGTTATAAAAACTGTAGAATGGCATTGCGATTGTGCGCGACATGGGCATAAATTTTCACCTTTCTCTCGTTCTGGAACGGATTTTGTTATATAACTGTTGTAAGGTGAAGAGTTAGTGTCTCAAGGTTTTGAGAAGGGAACGAATGGAGTTGGATTGGATGAGGTAGAGGAGAGCTTGAAATGAGCAACTTGATTTTAAATGGCGAAGTTTGTAGCCGTGTGATCGTGTGCAACGTTTGACACTTTGTTGTTTTGGAGCTAGCTATGGTTCTGATTTCGTTCGCTTTATCTTTGTAGGACGGATTAAAGCTTGTGAAAGTTTTACTTGAAGTTGAAGGTATAAGGAATTTCAGGTTCAGAGGTGAACATTTTGAGCACAATGAAGGAGAAGGCGTGTTTTGTGTGCATGGCCAACTGTGTGAGGCTGCACGGGGATGCGGATGAGGATGCCGACGATGAACTCTCTCCAGCCGGCTCCTCTGGCCCCGAACTCAAAGAAAATGAAGCTTCTGAGCCTCAGCAAAAGAAGCCCGTGCCAACTGAGGTTTTTCCGTCTTTTCTGAAGAAGATGACGGAGCTCGCCATAACGTCAGCGCTTGTAATTAACCTCGACTCTTCTTTGCTCAGTTATTAATTGTCTTTCAATGTGATAGAAATGTGTCCAGCAATAGATTCATATATGAAATTGGAGGAAGATATAATCAACTGAAATGAGTGTATGATGCTGAAGTATTAGTAGCCAATTGTGATTTTTATGAATCTTTCATGACTAAGAGAAGAAAAATACACTCTTGCCTACTTAGACTTTAGTGTCCATTTATACAAGGGTTTGATTTGGTTTTAGATACTTCACCACGCGGTATCTTACAATGTATTCACTTCCACGTTTCTGATTTCCTCTTGTGCTTTGTGAAATTCAGCAAATGCCAGCTTCGTTCGTGAAGGCTTCTATCGCAAACATTGGCCGAGCAGTTACTCTGGAGGGACCTGGTAAAGGGAAGTGGAGAGTTGAGACCGGAACTGGCCAGGAGAATCACAGTTTCGAATTTCGTGATGGTTGGCTCAAATTCGTGGTGGATCACAGCTTGCAAATTGGAGACCAGCTATCCTTCACTCTTACAGCAGGGTCTTATTTCCAAGTGGTGGTATGAATCAGTTTCGCAAGAACAAGTTTGCCTTTGGTTTGCAGTCTTGTGGTTTTTTAATGGACTGCTCATTCTTAAGATTGCTGCTAATCTCGTTTTGGTGGACGGGCTAAATTTCAGGTTTATGACGAGAGTGGGTCCCAGAAAGTTAGCGCCATTGATGCAAGCAATGTACCCCTCAAGCACGACCAGTTGAATGCAAATGGAGCTAAAATCGACGCTGCTGCTCTAGTTCGACCTAAACCTGTGTCAAGGCCTAAACAGATGGTGAGGAAGAAACCTAGAAACGAAGGAGTTGTGCAGACGTTGAACCTGGTACCTCCTGTGGTACATTCAAGTGATTCTGAGTTAAGGAACAGTAACACATCGGAGAACAATTCCAAGGAAATAGCAAGCGCGGAGAAATCAGATGGCGAGCCTGATAAGGATGAAAGCCATGGTCAACTGCCTCCTGCACTGCTGCCTCCACATGTGCTACTCGGTGGGCACGTCATTTCCCACCGGCGCTCAGTCACAGCAGAAGAGAAGGAGCGAGCTCTTGACGCAGCAAAAGCCTTGCGCATCGCAAATCCCAAGCTTGTGGTGGTAATGTCAAAGGCTTATGTGTATAAAGGATTCTGGATGGTGAGTACCCCGTTTCAAACATTTTTTGTGAATGCTATGCATATTGTAGTTGCTGGGCCGAACTGCTGGTAATAAATTTAACAGTCAGCAGTATTTCTGGTCTATGCTGAACTCATTCATCAGTAGATCATGTGACAAAAATCGTCTTCCCACTTACTCGTTTTTGAAATTATGATGCTCTTCATACCGGAATATGCTGCTAGAGCTGCGCACAAGCTTAAGTCAGTTTGTAGCTAGCAAAATCTGTCACTATGGAATTGGGAGATGCATTACAATGTACTCACAGACATGCCCGTGGATGATATAACATCTCCACGAGTTGCACAGATTGCCAGGGTGAAATCTGTAGTCCCTTCAATAAGTCAATTGTCCTGACTGATGCACTTTCTGTGGTGTAGTCTCTTAGCAGGCCCTTTGCGAAAGCATATATGCCCCACGTGACGAGGGACGTGACCTTACTCAACATGGCGGGGAACGAGTGGACTGTGAAGTGGTTGTACAAGGATACTGCATCGGGTTTCAGTGCTGGCTGGAGAGGGTTTGCCCTGGACCACCGCCTGGAAGAATCTGATGTGTGTGTTTTTGAGGTTGTGGATAAAGAGAACTTTGTTATCATTGTGCACATCATCCGAGTCATTGGGGCGCCCAAGGAAGACGATGGTGATTACCGCCCTATTCCTGGTAGAGCTCGGAATGCCAACCAGCCTAAACGGAAGATGCCACCAGACTATTCTCCTCCGGGTCCTAGCTCATCAAAGAAGTTATGGAACAATGGAAAGGACGATTCGCCAGCTAATTTATCTGAAATAGAACCTTTTGATCACTCTCTATGGCAGTCGCCACCGAAGGCTGAATTGCCCAGCTGCTCAAAGAGAGCGCCGAACTTTTCTGCGAAAGTTATTCACGGCATAAGCAGTCCTGGTATTGTACCTGCCGAGGCTCTACCGTGCTCTCACGAAGAGAAGAAGGTAATGTGTTCATCAACCAATCCCTTGACAGTCCACCCAAACCATGACTCCTTTGTTGCACCAACTCCCGAAGATGTAGAGAATGTAGCGAAGGACCCTTACCTCGATGTCCCGGCTGTGAATCCGAAACAGGCTGAAACTCCTCGGGAGAATCTCATGAAGCTGGGAAAGGAGCTAGCGGAGCACCGGCCTGCGAAATCTGTGTCCCCATCTTCAGCTTCTCCATCTCATGGTATCGAACGTGTTCAAATCAGTTCCCCAAACCTGGACAAAGACCTAACCCTCCTCTTAGAGACCTGTGTTTGTCTACACACTGAGAGTCAGCCACTTGTGGTATGACAGGCAACCCTTGAGATCTTTGTTGTATAAGTTCTGAAACTTTTGTTTATAACAACAACAGAAGCTCACCTTTTGGAGTAGAGAAGGGTGATAAGACTTTTTTTTGACAAAACCCAGCTGTAGATAGGTTTTACTCGTCACAACAGCTCGACGGGTGATGACAAGAATGCAGGTGATGCCGGAATTTTGATGCAGGTGACGACATTTGGCACTGTTCCTAACTGTAAATGCTTCGCTATCTCATTTTGATATGGAACTAGATATACAACATGCATGTAGATAGTTCAAGATTAGTGATGCACAGTTGGACACTGTCACGCCTCTCTCATCCTCAATTTTTGGAGAGTCTTAGTTCCGAAAAGCGCTGGGGACATACGCTTTTGAAATTCAGGATAACAATTGTATGTAGAGTTAACAGAAGATGACCTTTTTTGGACAGCCTTTGAACCTTATGTGTATTTATACTGTTAAATAGTCATCTTCCTGGGTTCTTATTCGCGGATTTTGAATCCTGCTCTTGATCATGTTTGTTGCAATGTTTGGACATGGTGTCTACTTTTAGCAATCAGTTTAGTTTCTTAGCAAGTTTTTGTGTACTACCTCCCTCGTAAATGGTTAACGCCAAGATTTTTAGGTGTGTACTTAATGAATTGTGGGGATGGTTAACAACATGTATTACGAAGAAACAAAAATCTAGAAGAATCCTTCGTGCTAAAATCACACTTAGCCAAAGCTCACTCTCTTAAGCTACCCTAATCTGACCGAGTAATAGATTGTATGATTAATACCAGCATCTTGGGTGGTAAGAGTTCGTGATCTGTCTCCACTTCCAAAGCCTTCATGGTTCGCCTCTCTTTTCTTTTATCAAAAGTCTTCAAATTCTACCAGTTTTGCTAATTAATACCGTCACCCTGGCAGGTACCGTAGAACTTCTAGCTTACTGTACCGGGTCATTCAATAACACCGTATTCATGATTTGTAGCCTATTTGTACAAAGAAGGAAATCCAATTATCATATGGTTGAACTTGACCAGCCTTACCAAAGTCACGACACATTCAAATGTGGCATTGTCACAAACATAATCTTAAATTTTATCGAGAAATATGGTACTATAAATCACAATCCCTTGTAGTCCAAACGGACTGAGCGTGCCGCTGCGAGGAATGGATTCACACCTCTATTGAGATTAATGAAAAGTTCGAGAATAATAAAAGCGGTTCTAGTCAGTTACTTGAGATCCCAAATTAAAGCGGTTCTAGTGAGTTGCTTGAGATCCCAAATTAAAACTTCTTATCGGTGGCAAATACTGCTTGAGATCCCAAATTAAAACTTCTTATCGGTGGCAAATACTGCTTGAGATCCCAAATTAAAACTTCTTATCGGTGGCAAATACTGATTATACGGTAGCGGTTTTTTACAAATATGGTAGGTTCTAGAAACTCGATATGTTATTCTTTTCTTTTTGAGAAATTTGAATGGGAAAATCGGAAAAAAAAAAAAAAAAAACAACTTGGAGAGATTTATCCATCTTCAAGTCCGCCTATTTGTTCAAATTATTACTTTTGTTGTTATTGTTTATAGTGATTTTTGTGATGTTTAGTTGTGCACAAAGGAGCCTCCTTTGAAATATGAAATTGAAAATTGGAGAATTTGGTTTTTGTTCGACGGCGCTTTTCTTTTAGAGAAGCATATGCTACCAAAGGATAGCTGTATGACAAACAATGTCCTCTTTCGTTTCCACATGTAGCCAATCTTTCAGGGAGCTACTATGTAGACACCCTCATAGCCAAATTTATTAAATTTGGGATTATTACGCTCAAATATGAAATAAAATCAAAGCAATATTTTAGTGTACCTTTGCGTCTACAAGGGTTGCAAATACACAACAAATTTGCCTCATTTGTGGCACAGTTAGGAGTTAAACCAGTTGCTCCCTTCATCTACTGGTTTGACTCTTGACCATGTCACAAATGAGGCAATTTTGTTGTATGTTTGCAATGCTTGTAAATGCAAATGTATGCTAAAGTATTGCTTTGATTTTATTTCATATTTCAGCGTAATAATATCTCAAATTTAATAGGTTTGTCTATGGGGGTGTCCGCGTAACAACTAAGAGGTGTCCGCCTAGTCACTCCCATTTTTTAATAGGAGTATTGTTAGAAAGCCCTCACAAGTAAAAAGTATATTTGTTTGAGGAGCATTTGTAAACACATGGTTATTTTTTCATAAGTTTTTGCTTCATTCAAGATAATTTGATATATAACAAATTCATGACAATTCTAGCTAGCAATATAATTAATGGAGTAGGAATTGGAGAATTTTGAGAGTTGAGAATTGAAAAGTCCAAGAGGAGTAGTGGAAATAATGACCTATTCTACTTCTGAATCTTGAAATTTTAGAATTTTACTTATTGGATGATTATTGGAGTTTATGAAGAGCTGAGGATTATGAATTATATCCATCTTCCAAGTGATATAATTGTTGCAGTACATGGCCTTATCAAAAAAAACATCTTTTGACCAATGTATGTCTTTGTTTGGAAACTTAAGATCAACACATAAGCACAAATCTTGGTCAATGATTATTTTCTTGAATTTTTAGCATAGAAAGAATAAAGATTATCAAACATGTCGATAGAAATTTGCCAAAGCCAATGAAACTGATTGTTGCTTTGATTTTCTAAGAAGATCACAAACTTCTATAACTAAGCCAAAAGTATAAATACAACATCTAAAAAATTACAATCCTAGGAACACTCAAATATAAGTAATCGACAGGTATTAGATGCATTTGTATACCTATTAGCCCACTTGCAAAATAAACATTATTATTTTGAGGGCCAAAGAAAAAAAATCCAAATGTTAAAAACAATTTCATAATCATAGGAACTTTCAGTACCTACTATACATACAAACATAGTCATTACATTTTTTAATTCTCACAATAACACAATCATTGTGACATGCAAACCATACATGCATGAGCATACACATATGCGAGTAGAAGCATGACAAGCTTTACATTGCACTCAAGAAACTCCACTCCAGTCCAAGGCCCGTACAATTCTTAACCCTAAAATATCTTTTGGGTATCATACAAACCTTGTTGAAAATAACCCGCTTCATCAAAACTCAAGTCTAACCCAATGTTAATTAAGAATTCGAGGTATCTTTGCCTCGAAGGAAAGAAAATAACCTCCATTATAATGAAAGTTTGATTAACCCCTAAAGGACCAAAGTCCTCTCGGGAGACAAATGGGATTTTGGGCATGTACCTATGGTTTTTGTGATTTTATGAAAATTTTATTGGAGTTGAGGAATTCAAAGATCTATGTGGGAGTGTAATTTTTATTTCATTCCGGCATTTATTGAAGAAGTTATGCATGAAAATATGGAAATTGGTGCTCCCCGGGAAGCCAAAAACTTCTTTAAAAATTTCATTTTTTTCAAATAAAAATCTGAAATAGGTTCTTTTGACTTATATAGACGTGGGGATCTTTGAATCATTCAATTTTGATAGGTGAGATGAAAGTTATGAGGTGTTTTTGTTCACAGGCAGTTCTAGATTCTCTACTCTAAAATAAACTTTGAAGTCCTTTTATTTTACTCAATTTTCATTATTTGGAAAAAAAAAAAAAAAAACCAAAGGATGTAGATTGTTTATCACAATATTATAACCGTTGGGATTTGTATATTTCATTTTAATAATTAAATTCTTAACAATTTAGTGTTTTGACTCATTCTCTACTTCTTTTTACTTATTAATTTTCCCATGTGTTGTATAGTTCCAATTGATTTGAAAATTCTCCCACACATACCTAACTTGGTCTCCTACATGGGAAAAATAAACCCCAACTTTGTGTAGAGTAATTTTTTTGCTCTAAGAGTGGCCAAAGCCTTCTAAAATTTCTAAGTAGCATCAAAAAAAAACTTTTTTCCACAATTCAGATGTAAATATCTCACTCATTTTTGTGTAGATTGAGCTGATTTTTTTACCACGTGTACCTCTTGTTGTCTACTATAAGATCTTATGGTTAAATTCTTGTAAAAAACTTTTTTTCTTACTATTGTACTTACTTCCCCAAAAGTGGCAGTTTTCTGTGTTTTTTGCAGAAAAAATGGCTTGGTCCTTTAGGGGTTAAGAGGAAGTTTGGTAGGATTATTTTGGTCCTTAAGTATTTACTCCCTCTGTTCCATTATAAACCTCCAATAAACTTGTACATGAGAGAAACTGTACTTTCAATATTAATTTTTAGTGACACATGCAATCCAAAATAAGTAGCTCATTTGGTAAGTGTATGCAAATTCTCCATCTTTAAAGTTGTCAGTTGAGTAGCCAAATTCCGTGCTAAAAATAATATTTGTACATAGTTTGTGAATGCTGCCACCTCTGTTATTTTAGTCTTTGTACTAATGACACATGCGTTTTAGAATCAATACACTACCTACCAAATGTCTGCAAAATCTCCAATTTTTATGTTGCCGTTTGGGCACCTATACATTAAATTCCATGCAAAAAGTACCATATTTGTACATGTTGCTAGCTCCTCATTATTGATGATTTAAAGATTAGTAGCAACAATGGTACCTCACATGGGCAAGGTCAAATTTGTTAGGAGAGGAAATGCTCTGTGATTGCTTAACTTGCCCCATGAGATCATTGAACATGACAAACTCTTTCTCAGCAATTGAAATTAGCAAAAGGGAGCTTTTTAGTGGGATAAAAACTATGCCTAAATTGGAGCTTGATAATGGGACAAAGGGAGTAGTATAAATGCAATTACTTTATCCAATGAAATAATTACCCTCACCCTATATAGAAAATTTCATTTGCAGATGAATCACTAGAATTAATGACGCTATTTTTTTAGCTAGCAATGTTATGCTCAAACACAACCAATGTTTTTTAACTGAATATTATACATAATATATATTTTTGAGTATGAGATTGCTAGATTGCTCTACAATCTCGAGATGAGAGTTGCTCTTTTTGGATGAATGTGGACTCAGCTAGACAATGAAATGCGGTTGCATCCATATTTTGCATATGGCATCCATGTCCATACAACGGGGAGAGCCATAAAAAACAATAGAAAGTCAGCCGCATGAAATGTGCAAAAACAGACTGAAATTAAATAAATTGGCTAAAAAAATGACTATGAAGAATAGCCGATACATCCACCGAAAAAACAGAATGAGGCTTTTAGCCGAAAAAGCTCAAAATCTCCCCGCACACTGTCCATGTCCATGGATGTCCACGATGCAAAGAGCTGTCACTGTGGCAAATACCCCACTCACACCGCCCCAATAAAAAGGAAAATAATAACCCCTCGGAAAAGCTAACCTAACGAAGAAGACCGTTCCAGGATGAACGACACCTGCTCAGTGCTCAGTGCTCACACCACCAACATTCATCCACACTCACCCACATCCATCCTCATCCATCCCCCTTCATCCACGCCCTAGTGACCGTTAAGCACTAAATTATTTGAACAATCCTCGGAAACGGAGACACCCCGCACTTCCCGGCCCCCTCGCAAATGGCCCCCGTCGCTGTCGTTTATAATCCTTCCCCCGCTTCCTTCAAACCGTGGCGCCATCCCCTCTCTCGCTCGCACTCTCTCCACTTCTGCTCACGATCTCGCATCGGTTTCTCACATTTCAGCACACGAGGTCGTGCACAATTGGCAGTGAAAGGTTCTGGAACGAAGAGACAGAAGCGTGTGTGCAATGCGTGGTAGATTGTCAGGTAGAATGCAGAGGAATTGATCGAGACGTGCAAGAGAGTACAGGTTTTGTGCGGCGTGGCTAATCGTTTAGTGCCGGAGGCTGCGAGGAGTCTTACCATGGGTTCCGACGCTAAGGTGAGCCTGCAATGCAGTGTTGCTGATATTGTAACTCTGCTATGAATTTAGAGAGATTACTTGTTTGCCGGTGTTTGTAATTGGTAGCATTTTGCAATATCAACGTGGCTAAGGTGATGTGCTGGTCTAACGGCACTTTTCTGCCAGCTTTTGCGCCAGGACGTTCTAAACGAGAGTGGCAACAGTAAAGGAGAGAGATAATACTTGTTTGCCGGTGTTTGTAATTAGTAGCAATAGGTTTTGCATTGTTAACGTGGCAATGGTAATGTGCTGGTCTAAAGGCGGTTTTCTGCCAGCTTGTGAGCAGGACGTTCTAAACGAGAGTGGCATCAGCAAAGGAGAGAGATAACACTTGTTTGCTGGTGTTTGTAAGTGGTAGCAATAGGTTTCAGAGAGAAACACTTAATCGCTGGTGTTTAGAATTGGTAGCAGGAAGTTTCAGAGAGAAACACTTGTTTGCTGGTGTTTGTATTTGGTAGCAATAGGATTCAGAGAGATTTTACTTGTTTTGCTGGTGTTTGTAATTGGTAGCAATCGGTTTCAGAGAGAAACACTTGTTTGCTGGTGTTTGGAATTGGTAGCAGTAGTTTTCAGAGAGATAACTTGTTTGCTGGTGTTTGGAATCGATATCTTAGCAATAGGTGTCAGAGAAACACTTGTTTGCCGTTGTTTGTAATTGGTAGCAATAGGTTTTGCATTGTTAACAAGGCAACAGCAATGTGTTGGTCTAACGGCGGGTTTTCTGCCAGCTTGTACGCCAGGACGTTCTAAACGAGAGTGGCAGCAGCAAAGGAGAGAAGCGGTGGTCGTTGACTGACTTTGACATTGGCAAGCCTTTGGGCAGGGGCAAGTTCGGGAACGTCTACCTTGCTCGTGAGAAGCAGGTAAGGGTTTCAACATTCTCTCCGGTCATACTACATTCTCTTCCCCGTGAACGGCAGCGAGGTTTTCTGATCTTTGTATACGAAATGCTATAGGATTAGGACTGTTCATGTAGTTTCCCTTGTCGAGAGAGCCTTACAAATTCGTAATGGTATTTCTTATCGCTGAATTTCGATGTGTGCTTTCTGGCAGAGTAAGTACGTTGTCGCTTTGAAGGTTCTGTTTAAGAACCAGCTTCAGCAATCCCAGGTGGAGCATCAGCTGCGTCGTGAAATTGAGATTCAGTCTCACCTCCGTCATCCTAACATTCTTCGCCTTTACGGATACTTTTATGATCAGGTGAGAACTGGATTGACGATACCAGATCTCGGGGTACAGGGGATGACTTTTGATACACCTTGAAATCCCTGATGCCTATGTGGCGTAAATCTCTCCTTGAATTCACTGCATTGTGTTCTGTGACTGTTGTTTAATTGTATCATATTGATCTTCAAGCTTGATGCTGTCCAGTTGTAGCATCTCTCATTCTTCTGGTTCATTGCAGGCTAGGGTGTACCTGATCCTGGAGTATGCTGCCAAGGGTGAGCTTTACAAGGAGCTTCAAAGGTGCAAGGTCTTCAATGAGAAGCGAGCAGCAACCGTAAGTGCTACCTTACTTTTTAAAATTTCCTTGTTTCTCTGTATAAATACAAGACCTCGGAAGTATTTGCCGTAGGTAGAATGGCATGTGCTGAATTTTCTCTTCCCTGTGAATGTGCAGTACATTGCCTCTCTCGCCCGTGCCTTGATCTATTGCCATGAGAAGCACGTCATTCACCGAGACATCAAGCCCGAGAATTTGCTGATAGGATTGAAGGTTAGCAGTCCTTAGCCATCCTCTCTTCTCTACAACACTTATTCTATCTCTTTAGCTTCTCTTTTCCCAGCGTCGGTGTCCTGACATGGTTACTGTTTCGTTGGCAGGGTGAGTTGAAAATAGCGGATTTTGGATGGTCGGTGCATACTTGCAACAGGCGCAAAACTCTCTGTGGAACTCTGGATTACCTTCCTCCGGAAATGGGTATGTGTGTGTGCCTCTTAAGTAGTAGCAGGAGAATGACCTTTGAATTTCGTTTGATTTTGTAAGAACCGATTGTGCTCACATGTTTGTGTGTGGTGAACCAGTTGAAGGAAAAGAGCATGATGCTGGAGTAGATGTTTGGAGTTTGGGCATCCTTTGCTTTGAGTTTTTGTTCGGCACCCCTCCCTTTGAAGCGAAGAAGCACTCTGACACTTACAAGAGGTATCTACTACAAATTTTCCTCCGTTTCTCCCGTTTCCTTCTGATATGCTACATTTCTAGCAAGATCTAAATAGGTACCATTTGCATTGGAAATTGCGAACTCTGCTACCCAACGATGTTCTATAACCGAGGCAGAACGAGTTTTGTTAACTTCGAGCTCTGTGATGCAGAATTGTACGAGTTGACCTGAAGTTTCCATCCAAGCCAGTGATTTCTTCGTCGGCTAGGGATCTCATCTGTCATGTAAGGACCACTTCTGACATCTGTAAATTGAATTTGTAATGGAATGTTATTTTAAGTACTTTTTCTTTCTTCCTCTCACATTGATCCTAAATCGTGATTTGGTATGTGCAGCTCCTGGTGAAAGAATCCGCTCATAGGTTGCCTCTTCAGAAAGTTCTGTTACATCCATGGATTGTAAACAATGCCGACCCTAGCGGCATTTACTCCGGCCACAATTGATGGAAGACTTGGATAATAAATGTCCTGGTATCCACGGTTGTAGGTTGTTGTCCAGGTCGAGATTGAGAGCTTGTTCTGTGGTAACAAGCGGCATTACGCTTGGCCACTTCCGAAGAAGAGCGGTATGTGCTGAGGAGATTGTGTTAATGATTCCAATGAAGCACTCGTGTGGGGGGGGGTTAAGGCCCTGGGTGCAGCGGCTGCAGCAGCAGCTCTTGGCCTTGGATAGGTAATATTTTCATATCTAGCTCTTTCACAGCTTGAGAGACCCGAAGAGCACATGGAGACGTACAAATATGGAGACTCCTAATTGTTGTTGGGACCGGTGTTTGAAACCATCGCCACCAATGGCGTTGCTCTTACACTCATTTGTAACATACTCACCAAGGCTTCAATTCAGAGTTTTGAGTTGTCTCAACTTGGGTCGATTGATAATATATATAATCTCATTTGCTAGACCGATGTGCTAGTCTACTTAGTTGTGCAGCTTTCTAGAGTCGTCATTGCAGGAGCGATTCAGCGGTTTAGTTTTTTTTTGTGTAGGACATAAATGCCTGTGCATCTGGCTGGGTTTGCTTTCAGCAAATGTTTTTTGGGCATGCTTCTTTCAACAAGCACGGGAATCTTTGGATTTGATATTTTAAAAGTCGGAAACGTTAACCACCGTGGCCGACTCTGATTCAGCATGGAACTGTGACCTCTGAAGCAATTATGGTTGTAAACTTTAAAATGGGACTAGCAAGTCTTGATCTTGTACCATGCTTTCAACCAATGGCTGAAATCTGGAGGATGAAACCAACACAGCATGATCTTTGTGGCATATTTCGAAGGCTTCGCCATCGAAGGTTTTTCTTATATGCACACGGGCACTTCGAGTTACATTACCCTGAAAGAGCGAAACTATGGATCGAAACAATGTTCTAGACTAACCTGGAAGTGCTTTGTAGGTTGATCATGTGCCTCTGTAGGTTCAATTCGTGGGGCATGTCTTAATTTCCATCGATGGTGAAGAATGTTACCATCTTTGAAGAATGGTATCGTCTTTACTAAGGAACTTTGTTTTCCATCTAGAAGCTATATGCTACAGAATCTAGGGGAAGTTTCATGTTTGCCCCTACAGTTTGCTTTATTTCCATAACTACCCCTACTTATTCAGAAATTACACAAACACGCTTGGACCAAAAAATTTCACGCGTTTGATTTGCTGTGCATGCCACTTCCCATCTTCCTTGGTGTGCATGTTTCTTCTTTTCATTACATTCCTTTCTTCAACATTGGTCATAAAACATTGGTCATAAAGGAAGTATAAGCACAACAAAACAATCGCCTGAATTTTGTTCGAAGGGTATTTGTGTAATTTTGAAAAGCAGGGGTACCGTAGGTTAATATTGCAAACTTCAGGGGCATTCATGAAACTTTTCCTAAGAATCTGGTGCAAGGAGTCTACAATGAGGACATCCTTGGAGACCCTATAAGATAAGAACACCCGTAAGCGTTAGTTTAAGGGTTTTGGACATGATGACTAAAAATAAACATTTAGCAAACTATAGGATCTTGTTAGCAACAAAAAAATTATGAGTGTACTTTTGAATATAATATTTGGATATTGTGAAAATAAGTTGTGAATTTTTAAAAAGCAAACTACCAGTGTTATCATAACCAACATTAAGGTTTCATGTTCACATATTGTACATCCTTGTATTTACATCTATTTACTTCTACAGATTTTCCAAAATTTTAGAGGTGACGATTATGGGGGCACTAACG
Organism: Ulota crispa; assembly: GCA_963920765.1. Lineage (NCBI taxonomy): Eukaryota > Viridiplantae > Streptophyta > Bryopsida > Orthotrichales > Orthotrichaceae > Ulota > Ulota crispa. Next base: position 5,260,993 of record OY987246.1, read on the forward strand.
CTTGTGGGTGTTCCTACTTTATATGCTAATAATATGGGCTGTTAAGAGTGAGTCGATCTAATTGAAACAGCATCTCAAACATGTTGTCAACTTGAATGCAAAAAAAATACACTAACGAATGTATTTCTCCTAAAAAGTGACTCAAATTGGAAAATCAATGCAAATTATGAAATAAGAAGTACAATTATTACTTTGTGATGTTGAGCAAGACGTCACTATCAAAGCTTCGTAAAGTTCCTTTCTTGTTAACCAATCCATTATCTTCCCTACACTACTTACTCATGAGCTTTTGTTATTTCAATATGAGCTACCCTCCAAGTTAAAAGAGGTCAAGGTTTTTTCATTTTAGCTCTAGCTTCTCAATTTTATTGTTTGTGTACACAACACTCGGGAAGAAAGTAATTATTCTCATTGGTATATCCGTCCGTTACATGTGTCCCTTGAAAAATATATTATAGAAGTATTTTCAGTTAGTGTAATAGTTTGAATAGTGTGAGTCCACTTCACACTAATTTTGTTGAATATTTTTCTAATTAATGTGAAGGTGTGGCATACCTCCCATCTTACTTCTCCCGATAGAAGTTTGGGCACAACCTTTCTCCACCCCTAAAGTATTAATTTGGTGACAAATGCACACTTCTTATTTTGAAAATACATGTTCACAAGATCATTTTTGGATTTTTAAAGCTTGAGTCACAAACTTTGAGATAATATTCAAATATTGATACCCATGTTACATTAAATTCACCTAAACTCATTGAACTATCTTGCAGTTTTCTTTTTAAAATTAGTACAAGTGAGCATTTCTAGTGCAAAAGTAATTATTATTATAGCTTGTGTAGTCAACTTTGCCCAATTTTCAAGGCATGTGGAGGCACTTTGTTATGAAATTATGTTTATGATTTGCCCGCCAAACCTTAACAACCCATTAACAAAAGAAAGCTTGTTCATACCCAAAAGTAAAAGGTTGACACTAGTAGAAAACTTGTTTTTTTGTATTGTATGGGTTGCATTGATCAAGATGCTTTTCTATTGACGTTTAACAAAAATTAACAAATTTTTGTTGAACGTCAACAAAAAAGTATCCTTCTCAACGCGACCCATACAATACAAAAACAAAGATTTTTCTACTGTTGTGCTTTTCAAGATAGTAACCCTTAATCCGTAAATGTCCAAGGCACCACATTTTGGTGTCAACAATACTTTGAACTTCTATAAAATCTATCTAAGTTTCTATTTTAAGTAGTTAGTATTTTTGAACTACTCTTTTTGAAGTTTAGGTTAGTATCAAAAAACTAATTCTATAAATTTATTATGATTTTTCTATTCAAGATTTTGTGCAAGGGTGTCCATTGCAACTTGACATTTTTAGTGTTGAGAGCTCTTGGAAACAAGCCTCAAACACACTAGATCTTAGAGAAAAATTTACACTAGAAATCCATTTAAAACATTTGTAGAATAGATTTTGAAAAATTGTAAATCAGTTGGAGTTATGCATGCTATGTACTTTAACTTCGTTTTTTTGGTGACCATTTCTTTTAGGTTTGACATGTGAAAAGAGGATTGAAAGACTTCAAGTCATTTTTTGCAATTTTGACACCCTCTTGATTAAATATTATAATCTTTCAATCCATAAGTGATATTGTTGAGTTTTCTTTTCATATGTGATCTTTAACATATCTAGTTCAAATATGTACGGTTACAATTTAAAAAGACTTATTCAACTAATCAAAAATTTGAGTTTTTTTTCAATCTAGACCAAATTCCTGGAAGCTCAAAAAGGGCCTTGGGCATTTAGGGGTTAAATGTCACAATTCACAATGTGTGACTTTACTGTAAGCCTTTTGATGTTTAACCCGTGAATGCCTGATCAAGGAACTAAATTTTCATGATTTTTACCTTAGAATTTGGTGCCTTAGGAATGTAAGGGTTAACCCTTAAACGTTGACAAGGACAAAAATTGTCCTTTAGCCACCAAAAAACGAGTTGAGCTATAGAAAAAAGTTTTTTTTCAACTAATTTTTTTGTAGAAGTGATCATAGATACATGGTGCATCATGGGAGGCAAAAAATAATCTCAACAAATGAACTCATATTTTTCTATAACCCAAATTATAAGAAGATATAGAGACATGGTGTTAGGTCCCATGCTGCCCATCTTGCACTTCTCATGAGGGCACCATGCACTATTTGACTTTTGCAACTTTAAGAAACAAAATTCTAATGGGTGGGCACTTGCCAACATGGTTGTCACATTGGACTGCCCGTCTGCCTGCCTACCCGTATGCTTGAAGTGTCCGATTGAGGTCATGGTCCGTCCAGTGAAGTCAACTCATAGTTGACTTTAAAATATGGTGTAAAATGATAATAAAAACTTACTTCGTACATGCTAGTGACACTCATTGTTGCCAACATGAAGTCAAAACATGGATTCAAAGCCATATCATGTAATAAAAATGAAAATTTATAATTTAATTCTTCCTTTTTCAGGTCAAAAACCCTAAAAATGCCCTAAAAAACGTGAGCAGACGGACATGTCCGCCCGTCTGGTCTGATTTGTGTGGCTGTCCGTGTTGTCTGATAGCCTCAACTTGCCTAAAGTAACAACCATGCTTGCCACACCATTGTAGAAACCACTGCTCCACGGCCACCCATCTGATGTTCAATGATTAAGGATGAAAAGTTCAATAGGGGGCACTATAATAAGGTAGGAGGGTCATAAACAAACCATCTAAGGGCTGAAATTGATTTTTGGGGAGGTAGAACTTCTTGAAATATTATTCAATAAAATTTGCTCAAAAGAAAAGACTTATTGACATCTAACCCAAGTTGTTTCATATTTTTTGGAGTTTTGTAGAATTAGTTATGAAATTTTGAAGCTGAAGTGGCATAGGGCTCTAAAACCGCTCACCCCCTCAAATGTACACCAATTGTACATTTTGAAAATCTATGAAAAAAAGCAAATATAGAGTGAGCACATTTCAAAGGGTGAGTGGTTTTAGAGCCTGGACGATTTTCAAGCCTCCTACCTATAATCCCAACTAAGGTAGAAGCACCCAAATGTGACACTTACCTTAGATATGGTAATCTAGAGGGTCTTTTGAGAATGTAATAGCATGTGCTTGTTAGGAAATTGGTATAGATTCAAGCAAAATTATTTTTGGAATTTTCTAAAATTGTATGAATAAATTATGAATTGTCAAAGGTAACTCCCTAAATTCACCTTTTATGAACACTCACTACAAGGAACCATGGTTGAATCTACATAAAAGTTGACAAAGATTGTGACCTAATTTACAGTATACCGTAAATTAGGTCACAATCATTGTCAACTTTTATGTAGATTTGACCATGGTTTCCTTGTAGTGACTAGACCCTTGAAAAAGCGATAACAAAAAGAGCATGCATACCCAATCAAAAATTGCCACCTACACAATTTCTATTCCCTAATGTCAACTTGCATGTCTGATTTGAGTGCAAGAGTGTTTACTTTAAGTTTAATTTTAGATGTCACATGACGGTTGCAATTGGATGCTCCTACCTCACATTGCAACTTTGTCCCACAGTCCGGGAAGTTTTTTTAATTTAACCAGCCAATATTCTACATTCTCTTGGACCCACCGGTTATCTAAAGTACACTCTCAGCTAAGTCTATATAAAATAAGAAATATTCTCTTTGAATTCAATTTGGCAATTCTCAAAATCAACCGGCTAGCTTGTAACTAAATGCCGGTACTCCCCGTAGTTCGTCCCCTTGCCACCCTAGTTTACTCAACGACCCCACGCTCCACTGACGGGGATATATTGGATGATAAATAATTCATCCAGACCCTCCAAAAGCCATTCATCGACCTCCCGCATCAGGTATTCAGGCCGCCACTACCGCGCAGGGGTTTCAGGTTTAGGTCATACACCAGCCCGTCGCGGCAATTTGTGTGTGTGTGGTATTTTGCAGCGATGGATTTCCCCAGCGAGGACATGGACGGCATCGAGGAGACGGAGATGGCGATGGATTTCCCGGGCGTCGCCGGAGTGCAGGAATTCGACATGCGGGAGAACCTGTCCGCGACGCAGCTCAAACTGAAGAAGCAGCTGGAGAAGAAGAAGAAATCAGGCGGGTTCGAAACATTAGGGTTAAGCCTTCCCGTGTTCCGAGCAGTGAAGCGCAAGGGATACAGGATTCCCACTCCAATCCAAAGGAAAACCTTGCCGCTTATCCTCGCCGGGTACGACGTAGTAGCCATGGCTCGCACGGGCTCCGGCAAAACGGCGGCGTTTCTGATTCCAATGATCCAGAAACTGGCGGAGCATTCGAGCAAAGCCGGAGCAAGAGCCGTAATCTTATCACCTTCTCGAGAACTCGCTTTGCAAACGTTCAAGTTTTGCAAAGAGCTTAGCATGTACACCGACTTGAAGACGGCGATCTTAGTAGGAGGAGACAGCATGGAAGCACAGTTCGAGCAGCTAGCTGGAAACCCTGACGTGATCATCGCCACACCAGGTCGACTGATGCATCATCTCTCCGAAGTGGAAGGTATGTCATTGCGAACCGTGGAGTACATTGTCTTCGACGAAGCCGACCGGCTGTTCGAGATGGGATTCGCAGAGCAGCTACGGCAAATCATGTCGCATTTAGGAGAATCCAGACAGGTGCTCTTGTTTAGTGCAACACTACCACGATTACTCGCGGATTTCGCCAAAGCAGGTTTACGAGATCCGCATTTAGTCCGCCTGGATGTGGAAACCAAAATCAGTCCAGATTTGACGCTTTCTTTCTTCACGGTTCGACATGATGAGAAACCTGCTGCTCTTGTTCATTTAGTACGCGAGCTCATTCCATCCGGACAGCAGACGATCGTCTTCGTCGCCACAAAGCATCACGTCGAGTTTCTGTTCGAGTTGCTGAAATCCGAAGGTGTTGACATCTCTGTTGTTTACGGTTCCATGGATCAAGCCGCGCGCAAGATTCACATCGCGAAGTTCCGAGCGGGGAAGACGAGGTTGCTCTTGGTCACGGACGTCGCAGCACGCGGTATCGACATTCCGCTGCTGGACAACGTGATTAACTACGATTTTCCTCCGAAGCCGAAGCTATTTGTTCACAGAGTAGGTCGTGCCGCGCGCGCGGGGCGGATCGGAACGTCGTACTCGTTCATAACGTCGGAGGAGATGCCGTATGTGTTGGATTTGCACTTGTTTCTGTCCAAGGGAATTCGTCCGGCACCGTTAGAGGACGACGTTGTTGCTGATCGAGAGAAGGTGATGGCGGATTTAGACGCTGCTACCAAACGCGGCGAGACTGTGTTCGGTCGAATGCCGCAATCAGTGCTGGACTTTGGTATGGATCGGTTGAGAGAAGTTGTTTCTGGGAATGATGACCTTGCTTCGCTTCAGAAGGCTGCGAAGAACGGATACCGGCTTTACTGTAAGACTCGACCTCCTGCTTCGTTGGAATCGTCGAAGCGAGCGAAGAGCTTTGCACGAGAAGGTCTTCATCCTTCGTTGCGACAGGAGCTACGTAACGTGGAAGCAGAAGTCGCTGCTTTTACTGAACGGCTGAAGGCGATCAGGCCCAGGCAGACGGTGTTGGAAGCAGAGGCGGAGGCTGCGAAGGGGAAGAACAAAAACGTGCCAATTGCGCAAGTGGTGGAGATCATGAAGCGGAAACGTGAGGTTCACGAACACATCATTGCTGCTGCACAACAACAACGTGCAGCTGCGAAAGCGTTTGAGAAGAGCCGGGAGGATTTGGCTATGGCGAGTGAAGACGAGCAGCCTGTTGTGAAACGGAGACGGAAGGGAGCCAAGGACAGCAGTGGAGTGAAACCGAAGCAGATGCCTAAAAGCTACCGAGATGATGAGTTTTATATCGAGTCTGTGCAGATGAATCGGCATACGGAAGCAGGGTTGAATGTGCAAAGTGGCGATGGTTTTGGTCGTAGCAGGATGGACACTGAAGTGCTGGATCTTATAGCAGACGATGCAGCTGGGGTGCAGAAACAGAACGCTACGTACCATTGGGATAAGAAGAGTAAGAAGTTCGTGAAATTGAACAAGGGTGAGCAAGTTTCAGCTTCGGGTAAAATCAAGACCGAGAGTGGAGCTAAAGTTAATGCAGGGAACCATGGTATTTATAAGAAGTGGAAAGAGCGGTCTCATATGCATGTTGCTACTCATGGTGATGCTGGTGATGCCTCTGGTGATATGGATGGGCCATCTACAAGCAGCAGAGGGGGACGAGGTGGGCGTGGCGGTAGAGGTGGAGGGAGAGGTGGTGGTGGTCGTGGAAGTAATGTTCCAAATGCTAACGTGCGAGACGAACTTCGTGGGGTCGAGGAAGTGCGAAAAGAAAGGCAAAAGAAGGCAATGCGGAGTTCACGAGGTGGAGCTAAAGGAAGCCGAGGAGGAGGAGCAAGCCGTGGAGGTGGTGGTAGAGGAGGTGGTAGCAGTGGCGGTAGTAGAGGCAGTGGCAGAGGTGGCGGCAGAGGCGGATCAAGGGGAGGTCGTGGAGGTAGCTTAGGTGGCAGAGGCAGAAAGTAAAGCTCACCACCAATTGTATAATTTTGACTCTCCCACAGCAAAATAGCTCCTTCCATTGCAGAAACAGATTTCCAGGGCTTCTTAGCAAAATAAAGCTTTCAGAGAATGAGCTGCTCGAAATTCATGCGAGGGAATGTGAACCATTGAGGAAATCCTAAAAATGTTGTAGTGAAGTCTGTGGAATCGGTTCACAGTTCTTCACTTTAGGTCAGTTTTTGGGTGAAGTCTGCAGATGAAGACGGCGGTGGACGATTGAGCATATTTCTGAGACGATGCAATGAGCCTTTTCTAGTTGAGTAACATGCACGGGATGTGATCTCATGATTTTCCATTGCTGTTTTCAACAACGTGGAGACGGGAATGCACGAGAGCGAGATCACGAAGTAGGTACAATTTTGGATTGTTTTCGAAACATTTATAATAGATGTTGTCTGTCGAGACCCACTCTGCTAGATTTCTGGCATTGTTGGAACCTGTGAGGATTCTCACTCTAGCTGCGTGTTACTTGGAGGAAAATCTGGTTGCCTGCGAGATGGAAATCTTTCAGCAATGTTATCTGTATTGCTTTCTTGGTGCCTTTGGAGGCATGTGGTGTCCTTCTGCTCTAGTGGCAGTTCAAGCATATGGTAGTATAAGTTGAGATTGTTAAAGCTGGGCGTAAAATGGAGGCATGTTTTGAGTCCAATGATACTTTACATGACTGCTTGCTCCTCTTGTTGATCATAGAGTTTCTATTGATTGTCAATTTTAGTCAGAAACTGGATATGTTTTTTAGTAGATGGTGTAAACCTTCATAGCCTATCAGTGTACTGATTGTGCAAGATTTTGGAGTGTGTATAACAATTAGGTGCGATTTTTCTTGAATTGATGGTCTTAAGAATGCAAGCCTCCTGGTAAATTAAAGATTTTGACATGCACATACTAGTGTGTTCGCTTTCAGTAGCAATGGGGGACAAACGTCGGGATTTGATTTTATCTCTATCCAAAACCTCGTAACTCCAAACCCCAAAATCTGGTTCAGCTGAATGTTCTTGATTGCTACGTCAGATTATTTCTTAACCGGTGAGAGTGTTTAGTGAGGAGAGAATGTAGCTTTGGAGGCAAAATATATTTGGTCTTTCTAAACAACTAAGACAGAAAAACCTTTGTGTTTTCAAGTTCTTCGTTTTCTCCAATTGCAACAAAAACTGATTCACAACCTTCACAAAAACCATTGTGCGCCGGAGCAAGAGTTCAATTGTACACAAAAGCAATTTCTCTATGACTTATGGATGAATGAAATATGCTCATTATGAGTACTACGCAAGCTTGCAAAACTGTTTGTATCCGTGACCCAACTTTTACATTTGAAACCCTATTCTGGTCATGATGTGTAGTTTAGAACTGTGACAGTATTTGAAATCGAACGTCCGATCTTTTAGGTCTTAATCTTGTAAAACCACAAATGTACATATCTACTCTACGTTTCATGGAATTTACTACGGTGTTCTTAATTCCATTAAAGAATCTTTAAAGTATAAATTTACGTCAATGATATGTATTTGTTTGAGAGGATAAGATAACCCACTTATGATGGAGGGTTGAGATTTTGAGGAGTAGTTATAGGATTAACATATACCCTCTCTCATGACTCTCCTAACGTGGATGTTCTTGTAGAAGGTTTTATTTATAACACCAAAATATCATGGTTGATTCTACTATCATAAGAGATCCATAGATATTGGTTAACCCCTAAACGTTGAGGAGGACAAAAACGTCCTCTTGCTCTGAAAAAAGATTCTGTGATTCAGAAAAAAATTATTTTTGGTTTGATTTTTTTTGAGAAGTGAGCATAAATGCATGGTCCATCATGGAAGACAAAAAATTACCTCCTGAGATGCATTCATTTTTTTTTTGTAACCCAAATTGTGATAAGATTCAAAAACATGGTGTTAGCTCCCAAGCTGCCCTTCTTGCAATTTTCAAGAGGGCACCATACACTGTTGACTTGTTCAACTTTTTGAAGCAATACTACTGGTGCCCATGTGCAAAACATTATAGAATGCTACTGGTAGGGCAAGGCACGGTTATCCATCTGTCCTTTAAGGGTTAATGAATAAGAAGTTTTAGTTTGCATGTAGGCATTGTTTTGAGATTCTCCACACCTACCCGCAAACCAAAACTTCTCATAAGTTTCATCTCATCAATTAGAATTGAATGATTCAAAGCTTCCCATATATACGTAAGTCTAAAAACTAACCTTGAATTTTTATTTTAAAAAAATGCAAATTTTAAAGAAGTTTTTGGGCTACCTGTTGAACTAAAATTCTCATAAATTCATTTTTAACTTCTTCAAGAAATGTTGGAATGAGGTAAAAATTAGATGCCCACACAGATCTTTGAATTCTCCATCTTCCATAAAAGTTTCAAAACATTACACAAAGTAGTTCAACCATAAGTACATGCTCGAAATCCCAAAAGTCCCCCAAGGGGACTTTGGTCCTTTAAGGGTTAAGGTAACTTTTTGGGTTTAAGGTGGAGTCCAAAGTGGGACACTTGTTTTTCCCAAGTTAACAAATATGGTGTTGACTAGCAAATATTGAGGTGTCCATCTTTGAAGATTTCTCCTCGATGTAGTTTAACTTGGATTGACATGATTCAAGTTGGGATATAATGTAGACTTGCTTTCGTATTTAAAAATTATTTTCATTTTTTGAAAAAAAAATCATTTTCATCTTGAGCAGCCCATGAAAAATGGACAGCTACCAAGAAATGGTTGATTGAGTGCTTAGGGGTTAAGGTTATTTTTTTTGGTGACCAATCCTTTAGATTCAATAAGTGAAAGAAGTATTTATTGACTTCTAGTCATTATTGTAGTTTGAACATCCTCTTGACCAAATAATATAATCTTTCAATCCATAAGTGGTGTTATTTTGTTTTGTTTTCCATGTGATCTTTGGCAAATGTTTGAAATTGTACAATTTCAAAATAAACAAACATTGATACAACTTACTAAAATGTTGGCTTTTTGTTCAATTTAGAGCAAATTCCTAAAACCTCAAAAAAGGCCTCAATCATTTAGGAGTAAACCTACATAATGGATGATTGAAATCATCTCTTGTCAATACCAATTCCACCTAGATCTTAAAAAACCGACCTATTTGTGAATAGTTTAACAATGTTGAAAGATTTAACACATGCAAATACACATAATAAAAACTATGCAAAAATCAACATAGAATTTGTAGTTCTTATAATAGAGCCAACCTCCTCCAATCTTGCTCTATTTCAAATGCCACAACCTAGAGCACAACTCCAATACACTACAACACAAACAAGTGGGGAACCTTTGTAGACTCCATAATAGTCTCTCATGGTATCATTGCAACCTCCATGAATCAAGGTAGGTGCTTGCAATCCCAAATCAAAATTATAAAAGAAAAGTCCATAGCGTGTTCAAGTTCGTCTAGTTGTTGCTAAGCACCGGTGCTCCTTATTTTAAACCATTTGTATAAACCCTTTTTCAATGCTGAAATTTCTTTTATCACAAAGCCACTAAAAGTAGGCACTAGTATCAAACTCTCACAATTCTGGATGTAAGCTCTCCTCAACTGAGTGCACCCACTAAAATTTGGCACACACTCCAATTTACCACAATTCATAATCGTAAGATCTTCCAACATTGACAAGGGTCCCTCACTAGTCAAACGAGTTAAAGAGTCACATTGTCTAAGGTACATCGATCTCAATTCCGGAAAGTGGCCAAGCTCAGGAAGAGAAACGATAGACCAGCTGGATATTCTCAACGAGCATAATTGCGGAATAGTCCCACGCACTTCCCATGTTGCTGCACCTAATCCTAGCAACCGAAGTGATTCCAACTTCAAAAGCTGGACCAAACTAGGCACCTGCTCCAGCTTCTTGCAATTCCGAATCGTCAATACTCGCAACGAAGCCAAGCAGCTCACAATTGACACATCCCGAAAGTCGCTCTCTCCAATCCAGAGATATTGCAAACTTGACAAACTCTTCAAACCTTCCAGTTTCCAAACTCCATGACAATCACTAATGTACAGCCTTTTCAAACTTGTCCAACCAACCATACATGGCAATCCTTGCTCTCCCCATGACTCAATTTCCACATCCTGCAGCTTCGTCAACGGACATTGCTTGGGAGAATCTTTCACCATATCGAAGTGGACACAAAGTCGTCACAAGGATGTCAACCCCTCCAACCCACGGATTGGCTCCAGCAACTCACAACCTCTCAAATCAAGTACTTCCAGGTTTGAAAGCCGCTGCAAATCTAGTAACCTCTTCAGCCCTTTGCACCCATCAGCTCTAAATTCCTGTAAAGCCACCAAGCAATCTAAACCTGGCACTTCTGAAACCCCAAGATAAGAAATGTTCAACTTTTCCAACTTGCTGAGCTTTCCCAAACATGGCAACACTTCAAGGTCTTGACACCAACCCAAATCAAGCTCCACCAAATCAGCCAAGTTCTCTAGTCCATTGCAACTAAGCATCCTTGCATTGCCTCCAAGGTCTAAACGCTGCAAGTTCTTCATATTGGACCACACTAGTTGCCAAGGTAATCTACCCAATTCCAACCTCACCAACCGCAAACAACAAAGGTCTCCCAAATTTGGTAATCTCATCATTCCAGGCTTTGCCGTGCTTGGCTCATCAACATTTGATGTCCTTAACATCAAGACTTCAAGGCAGACCAGGCTTGCTATTTCTCCAATGCATGCTGAATTGCTTGATATGCCAAGCAATATCAAAACACGAAGGTCCACTAGATTACGCAATCCTTGAATATCAACTGCAGCTTCCACTTTGTTCAAATGGCTGCGCATATTCATCAATTCATACTCCAAGCTCTTTAGTTGCGAAAGGGGACTCACATTCACCACTCGATTCTTCAATTCCACGTTCACCAACTTCAGCACTGTCAAATTTGAACAACACTTCAAACTCACTGTCCTCACTGCCAATCTCTCGTAGTATGAATTTGAGCAAATCAGGCACACTCTTTGTAGGTCCTTCCACCCGCCGCCGTAAAACTTGCATTCATCATAACCCTCTTCTATTTGTTTCACTCTATAAAACCAACTCTTATCCTTCCTTGTCTCAGTCACACAAAACTCTCGCCACAAATCATGCATGCCCACAACGTCCGCGCCATCTCCAGTAAACTCTATCAATGATTTTCGCTTCAACTCATTTAACTGCACCATTACAACAATGATAGTCAGTTATTTCCATCTTCCATGCCTACTCCTCAAAAACTTCCAAGACAATGATGAATACTCCCTATCTCAGGCTATAAGTGGTCCATTGAAAACTACGGTTTTCTTCTGGTACATTTCAGTCCATTCCGGTGATTCCAAATATGATTTTCACTATTAGCACAAGTGGCTAAAAACACTGCTAAAAAGCTAAAATTTTCAAATTTAACACTAAGAAAGCTTACATTTTTTTAGCTACAAGAAAATTTTGTTAGCAATCTTGCTAAATTACAATTTAGAGAACGCTGGTCCATTCTATGGAGGCATATTGCACCTATTTCTTCTATATGTTGCAATGACCACATACAATATTCATTAATGCTTCTGCTGATATCAAAAGTAGACCCTAATCAATAATGTTCTTTACAGTATGATCCATGAAATTGGCATGAAAAAATATGAGGTTCCCGTGGATCATTTGTAGCCAGACAAAAGAAGTAATAACAAACAGCAGCACCATTTCAAACATCCAACCCAAGCTCCATTTCACGTTACTCTCAGCATACACAACAACCATGATAAAAATATATTTGTACCAAACCATCATCAACATTGAACAAAACTTACCTGAAACATCAGGTTGTCTTCAGTCCATCCATATATCACACACAACCATGTCATTATGTTGACACCCTTAAAACCACCATATGATCCATAATATTCTCTTTCAGGAAAGAAAAGGGCCACATCCATAAACAAATCTTGATTCTCTGACTTCAACGAATCAAAACTGCTTCTCAAAATGCTGTTAATCAAATGCTCCCTCTCCCCCAATGCGTTGAACGGATCCCTTCTTCTCAACCGTGGCATCCATTCCTCCGGATTGTGCCCTAGCTGCCCACGCAGAACTTTTAGAGCTAGAGGATGGTAGTGATGGCCTCTGCCCTCCCCTTTTGAAAAATAGCACATGTCTACGCATTCCTTTATTACAGCATCTTTCAAATGAACTCCTTCTGGTGCGTTGATCAGAAATAGACTCTCTGCTTCCTCGTAATCCAACTCCAGCATCTCGTGACAATCCCTTATGCCCACTTCTTGGAGCATCTCAATCGACCGGGCCGTCACCACCACAAAGCTGTCCTTTGTGAACCTTGCTCTCAATAAATCTCTTGCCAGCTCCTTTGAGCTGCCACCATCTCCCACATTATCAATGGCCACAAAAACTTTGTGACTCTGAAGTTTATCTTTCAACGAGTTTAAACGCTGCACTCAACAACACCCATCATTTCCAACTCACACGCTGAACCAACCATAACTCTCAAACTGCTCTACTTCAAACAGGATGCATGACAAACCCTGACTTGCGTCCATCACATGCATTTTACATATTACAATAATCATCATACACTTCACAAAGCCAGCAATGCATATCCATAAGTCCCACCGTACCTCCGTTTTGTTGTATCCAACTACAACCTCATGCGCAGTACCGATCAACCTCTTCACCATCTCTCCCAGCACCTCATTCTCCTTCCCATCATCGCTATTGCCCGGCAACTCCGCGTGGCACACTCTCCCGCCAAAATCTGACCGCAACTTCTCGCACAAAGCTTTGCACAAAGTGCTCTTACCGATGCCACCCATTCCGTACAACCCCACCACGCGAGCTCCATCCACACGAAACGCTTCAGACGCTTGCATTATTCTCCATACCAACTGTAAAACAAGAGACAATAACTATCACATGACTCAATCACTCAAACCTCACAAACCACAGAATGTCACAAGTTGTGCCAAACTCCGCACTTCCGTCCTACAAACCATTCAGATGCTCCACCTCCAGAGTTTCAGTCTCCATCACTCACCTCGCAAATGCGTTGCCTTCCTTGCATATCAAGGTCGTCTCCTCTAGTCTCTGGTGTCACACACTTGCAAACTTCTGCAACCACCTCTCCTATCACTCGTTTTCCGTCCCCTTCTCCGTTGCGTGTAATCAACATGGTTGGGCCGAACAACTTGAAAACTGACGTCCAATCTTCTATCACTATTCGTTTGCTTGACCGTGCCCACGTTTTCCATAGCTTTTTCCACTCCATCTGTTTCTTCTTATCCTTGCACTCCGCCAGTTTGATATCGTAAAGCACCAATATCAACACAAACTCCTTGTTCTCCTCTTTCCGCTTTGCCAGCTTTGCAAATTCTTGCATTGGCCACCATGTCTTCGTGAAGAAAGCCTTTGACAGAACCACCACCCCAGCCTCACATTCCTTGATTGCTTTGAAGATCTCTCTCGGAAAGTCACAACCCAATGGTAAAGAATTACGATTCTTGTTGAAGAATGCAGAACGGTCGTGCCTTTCGATTTCATCATGCATCGACTCCACAAAGTCTTTCTGATCACCACTGTGGCACAGGAAGACCTTGTGCTTGCAATCCGCACCACCATCAACCCTGAAAACATGCACAAAGTCACACCAGGCATACTCCCTCAGCACGACAAACCTCTTCCTCCACCATTTATGCATACCATTTAACCAATTTAACAACTCACATCATCAGTTTCCCCATTCTAACATTCAATCCAAACCTATGATGGCCACATTCTATCAATATGCACATCAGTGACCAAATGAGATCAACCACAATCTGAACCCTCTTCCGACCTTTCCACGTTATCAGTACACACGGACCCGTCGCTGCAGCCAGCTCTCCTCCTGTACGACACAACCATTCCAGTTCCACTCAGGCTTAAGGTTTAAACTTAGCAATCACGACTCATTGTGCATGATTCGGCCTTACTTACTCTGGTAACATTCCAAACCTGTTTAGAATGCACACCATAATTAGAAAGCTTACCTCAAGTGAGACAAACTCCTGCGCAAAAACCACAAAGTACATATTCCACAAACCGGCCCAACCAATCTTCGCGCTAGTTGTTCCATGGTCCTACGTTGTACCAAAAGATACACCTTGGCTACATCACAAACAACGATTGATTTAGTCATATTTAGGAAACAGAAACCACCTCCACCTCTCAAAATTTACTTCTTTCACTCCACGGCTAAGATATCGCCGCTCAAGCTTGCTACAGCATGATTGCCACCTCATCCCCATGCCATACAACAAGGAAACCATGATGCCGTTGAATTCCACATATCAGCTCCCTCACCATCAAGGTACCACCATTTCAACGAATCAATTGATGCACAAGCACATACCTTTTGGACGACTACAAAGTCTCTATTTGCGGCAGTGCTATGGTTTGCAACAGTTACCCGTTTCGTCATGCACCAGATCTGCAATCCTCATGTTAGTTGCCTCGACTTGCCAAAGGGACAAAAGACTGCGTACTTGGAAAACACTCTCGCAAATCTAACTACTTCCGTGCTGTAAAAGAAAACAATCTAGGTCAATAGCACGCCATGCCCGTCAACCTCAGAGTCTGCAACCACCACTCCACGACAGAAAAGCATCCAAAACTACGTTCCATCCAAAGCAAAGTCTTTGACCACTGCCAGACTATTTGTTACTACCCATTCTATGAAGTCAAGGAAGCTCATGCCCTTCTTCCAGACTCACAGATACATGACGGCACCAAATTCAGATGCCAAGCTAATTGTCTACATCCACATGTCGCTCGTGCCACAATGTGTCCATCCGGAGAACGCTTTGCCAAAAAAATCGCTTACCGCCATTGTGGTAGAGCCAACAAAAACATAGAACAGCACTGACTGAGTACCTCCACGTAGCAAGTGGTGGTTGAATATGTTTAAGAGATATGAGCAATGCTTGTCATTGCACTTTTGGATCATGAGGTTTCGTACCATTCACTGCGACTACATCACCCTACTCCAACAAGTTTAGGGAACACGATCAACTTTACAAACTATATTTACAGCACCAAAGGTGTCTTCTGTAAGCCTCCATTCAAAATTCACATGCTTCATCATCTGGCATCATGTAGCTTACACCGACAAGTCGAATTCAGAACTCTGCAAACCCTCAGTTTCATTGCGTTGGCAGAGATTCTCAACGTTGGCACATTCTCAAGGAGAACACTCTAGCTCTGTTAATCTATACCAATCCTAGTCCTCAAACCCACGGTTTCGGTGCCTTGTATTGCGCCAACAAATAGAAATTGGTGTCCATCCCAGAAAGTAAGGCTTCTCATCAACAGACCTAGTTCAACGTGTTGCGCTGGAATGTCGGCAGCCCACTCTTGAAGACACAGCACATACCTTAGTTCGAAATACCCTCATATCTCAGGCAAACCCCTTAAACCCTACCCCTGAAAAACTGTGAAAACCCTACGACAGTTGAAGCTGCAAATCACACTTAAAATCCATACCTTGCAAAATGGACGCAGTGCCAGGTCCTCCCACTGCGAGGCTGAATCACATCCAGGCACTCTATTGCACCTCACATGCTTCGTGACACCTCCACGAGGGTGGACGACCGCAAATCAAGTACACCCGGTCCAAAAGCTTGTGTTCTGACAGCAATTGAGGACCTGTGTGGAGAACAGGTCCCGTTCTAGACGATACCAAGCCTGTCAACGCAAACCAGCAAACCAGAGCAGCGGTGCACATGAGCGCAAAAGCAAACCTTCACACAATAGCACCAAATTGAAGAGATGATCCGCTGAAACCCAAAAATAGACACAAAACACAGGAAGACAAGCTACTAAAAACATGAACGCGCTAACAGAACGCACAAAAAGAAAACTCACGCACACGAAGCTGTAAAGGGGAGAATTGGTCCATCGCACCAAGCATGAGCACTCTCTGCACAAAACAGGAAAGCATTCTCCGACTGCCGTGATCCTAAAACAAGGAGCTGGACATCTGCCGGATTCTCCCGACTGCTCCCTTTCGGGTCTGTACGGACTACGGAGCGCCAGAGTGCTTTACTCCAAAGTTACAGTACCTTTCCGACAAAAGAATACGTTTGCAAGTTCCTAAATTACTTCCAAGGCGCATGTGCTTGCGAATTGTCAACCAGATGCCCAGGAATCATGGCGTCGAATTTCGGGAAGAGAGCTTGAATCCGGGATCAGTCGGGTGGGGTTCAAGTGCAGTTGAGGAGTGGGCCAGGTGACTTGGCATGCTGCGAGGGGGACACGTGTTGGTAGGGTTATGGTGGTCCAGCTCAGCGTGTAGTACAACCAATGGAAGAATGGCAAAAATTGCCATTGTTTTGTACAGTTGGTCAGTTATCGTATCATTGTTTGAAAAAATGAAACTCTTTGTTCACCTAATTATTTAAAGGGAATTGATATATATGTTTCACTGCTTTTCGACTATTCTACCACACCTACTATACATGGCTAATAATTACAATGTTAAAATAGGTGTGGATTATAGCAAAAACACCACTAGTTTGAAAATACAACTTGACATAAAAGTTGTAACTTTGATTTTGTTTTTTTTAAATTATGGATCCTATTCATAGTATTGATTAAAAAATCTAAATCATGCTTAGTTCAAATTGATATTATGAGCAAGATCCAAAGCTAAAAAAAACTAAACTAAAATTGTCACTTCTATGTCAAGTTATATTTTCAAATTAGTGATGTGTTTTGCCCATGGTCCACATCTACTTTAACCCATAAAGGACCAAAGAGCCCAATATGGCCAAAGGGGATGCTTGGAGGGGTGAAAGTATGCAAAAGAGGCATTTTTAGCTCAAATTTTTGGTCTGCCACTCAAGTCCAAGTGGAGTTGCTAGTTCTAAAAAACAATTTGATCGGCTTGAGTTTCCTTGAAACGCCTCCTTTGCTCTAGATTCTACAAGGAATATGGAGAATATTTTATTTTTTCAACAATTAGGAGAAGAATGTCTTAAGGCAAACGAAGGGAGCGGCTTAGAGAGCCGATGGGATGGGTGCTCTCATGTCTTGTATTGTACGAGGGAGAAGTTTGGTGATGTGTCACTTTTTTTTTCTTGATTTGGGCAAGCTCTAAAGTAAGGAGCTAGTGGAATCTAGCTACTTTGGGTGACCATATCTTTTGGAGTTTTTTTTCCATTTGTGGAGTTTTTTTTCCATCAAGTATAGCAAGACACAATCTCATGGGATCAGCTATTAGATAATTTTTTTTTTTTTTAAATATTACATGAAAGTCCAAAATCCAGAATTTGAATTGTTTCCCAAATTGGAAAACATGAGATTCTCAATGGTGGGGATTTTGCAGATTTACTTGGATTTGAAATCAAATTGGTTTAAATCATTTGATTTATAGTTGGATATAGAGTGACCGGTTTGAATTATGTGATTACTTGTGCAACTTTCCAAAAACTTGAGGAATGTGTTGAAGATTTCATGTTGGAGGTATGCTGAATTTTCTTAACAAGACGCTTAGGGGTTAATATTGTAAATATTAGCCATATGTAGTAGGTTTGATAGAACAGTTGAAAAGGGGTCGTACATAACTACATATATCAGTTCCCTTATTTAAATACTAACACCTAAATTTCACCAGTCAAACTAGCTTCGAGTGGGCCCTTTGCAGAACCTTCGCTCTGCCCACTCAAGTCTCCAATACAGCCAAATCCTATGTATAGAAATTAATCCGTAAATGCCTGAGGCGACTTTTGTTGTTTTTGGAGGGTAGTTTTTGAATTGTCATTGCAAGATCAACATTAAACATTGAAACAAACTTGTAACTTCAGGATCTTGAACTTCAAGGTTTTTACATGATGTTGTCAAAAAAAAATTTCCAATAAAGTCATATGAATGTTAAGATATTTGTGATTGAATGTGGATGAATACGGAGATTACTATTTTATTGAAACAGCTTGAAATTTGTTACTCCCTCTGTCCCATTATAAAGCTCCAAAAAACTTCTCCATGAGGGATTAAGTGTATTTTTAGTCATTATGCTAGTCACAAATGCATTCTAGAATCAATATACCACCAACCAAATATCTACAAAATCTCAAGTTTCTATGTTGTTGTTTAGACACCCAAATTCCATGCAAAAAGTATCAAATTTGTGCATAGTTTGTGAAGGCTGCCGCCTTCTCATTATTTTAAGATTTTTGATAATGACATATGTATTCTAGAATCAATACACCATCTACCAAATGTGTGCAAAACCCCTAGCTTTGATGTTGCTATTTGGGCACCCATATTCCATGCAAAAAGTACCATATTTGTACATGTTGCTAGCTCCTCATTATTGATAATTTAAATTTTAGTAGCAACAATGGTACCTCATATGGGCAAGGCCAAGCTTGTTAGGAGAGGAATGCTCTTTAATTGCTTAACTTGCCCCCATGAGATCATGGGACATGACATTTGCTTTTTTAGCAACTAAAATTAGCAAAAGGGAGCTTTTTAGTGGGACAAGAACTATGCCTAATTTGGAGCTTTATATTGGGACATAGGGAGTATACAATAATGGCAACTTCTGTTCACAAAATTGGAAAACAACCACTTGTGATGATTTAATATTTATTGTTGTTATTGCAAAACCAAAGACTCCTCTTCCAAATCTATGACCACAATTTCATAAATGAGCTTAGTACGCAATAGTCAAAGAGCTAGTACATAGTACAAAGATTTTTTTTGCTCCAACAATTGACCAAAAAACATTATGAATGAAGAAAATTTAAAAATAGATGAATTCTAATTCCTAGAAGATAGAGACATTCCAAGTGAAATCTACTCAAAAACACATATAGATATTATTTGATGATGAACTTTTAGTAGAAGGGCTTACACTATCTAGGGGGAGACCTTCACTTTATTTTCAACTTGCTCCTCATTTTTCTAGCACGACAACTTGTCATAGGCTCTATAGTGACACTATTCATTACATTTTTCAATGTGCAACATGCATACTTGCAGTATAGGTTCCACCAAAAATAGTTGGAATGTCATATGCTAATCATTCAAATTGAACATTAAAGCTCATTTAAGATTGCCACTTCTCCAAAAAAACTATAACATTCAACTTTTTGCTTTCAACAATGTCCCAAAGTTTTCTAAACACCACAATTTGGTGCCTTGGAAATTTAGGGGTTATACATTAAATAATGTTGACATGGCTTATATCATTATTGCAACTATAATTGTTTAAATTTACACCCAAATCTCTTATGAGATCATGTTGTGTTGTTTATAATAAATTAAATGCCTTGCCTAGCTTTGGGCCATCTCTCTTAATTTCAAGTGATTTTCACCCTCCCTTTCCTTGCCTTTTCCTCTCCCTCCCTCCCTCATGTTTCATGTGCCTTTTCCTCTAGCTTCTTCTCAAATTTTTGGTAACTTTTCACTCTCTCTTTCTTTTCTTTTTCCTCAAATTTCACGTGATAGACCAATATCTGATGCTTGAAACCCAATGCTTTACCATGGAGAATTTTGAATTTCCTCCCAAAAAAAAATGCGCCCTCCTTTATTATGGAGAACTACTTGAAATTCAATATCCCACCTTTTAGGTCTCGATCATATAAAATCACGCTTGTACATAATTGTTTTGTGGTTCATAGAATTTGCAACATTGTTCAGAATTCCATTCAAGGATTTCTAAAATACACATTTACAGTAATGCTAGCAGTAATGACAAAAAAAATCCTTGAGAAGCTTAACCCTTAAAGGACCATAGAGCATAGTATATACGCTGTTGTATAATTGGCATTTGCTACCAAAAAGAAGTTTTAATTTGGGATCTCCAAAAGCTCACTAGAACGGTTTTGATCTATTCTCCAACTTCTTTGTTGATCTCAAATGTAGTAAAGGTGTGAATTTAGTCCAAATACAAGGCAAACACCTTGTATTCTACTCGTCGCAATGGCACGCTTTGTCCTTTACTGGTTAACCCCTAAAGGACCAAGTGTCCCCTTGGGGGACAAATGGGATATTGGGCATGTATCTATGTCTAAATTACTTTGTGTGATTTTTTGAAACTTTTATGGAAGATGGGGAATTCAAAGATTTGTGTGAGCATCTACTTTTTTCCTCATTATGATATTTATTGAAGAAGTTAAAAATGATGTAACAAGAATTTTTGTTTGGCAGGCAGCCCAAAAAATTCTTTAAGATTTGTATTCTTTTTAAATAAAAATTTGAGGTTAGTTTTTTAGACTTATGTATATGTGGGAAGCTTTGAATCCTTCAATTGTAATTGATGAGATGAAAGTTATGAGAAGTTTTAGTTTGCGGGTAGGTGTGGAAAATCTCAAAACTATGCCTACAAACAAACTAAAACTTATCATAACTTTTATCTCATCAATTAGAATTGAATGATTCAAAGCTTCCCATATATACATAAGTATGAACTAACCTCAAATTTTTATTTAAAAAAAAAAAAATTCTAAAGAAGTTTTGGGGCTGCCCACCAAACCAAAATTCTCATAAATTCATTTTTAACTCTTTCAATAAATGTTGGAATGAGGAAAAAATTAGATGCCTACACAGATCTTTGAATTTCTCAACTTAAATAAAAGTTTCAAAAAATTACACATAGAAGTTTAGCCATAAGTACATGCCCAAAATCCCATTTGTCCTCCATATGGACAAGTGATCCTTTAAGAGTTAAAGTAGCTCACTCATGATGGAAGATTAAGATTTGGGAGAGTGAAAACTAATAAATTAATATGGTCCATCTATTTTGGTGAAATATTTTATCCCTCTTAAAATGAAGTACTCTCTCTTAGTGTGGATTTTCTTGTAGAAGGTTGTATCATTAATTGACACTGAATCATCATGGTTGATTTTACTATCATAAGAGATTCACTTGGAAATTCATAGCATAAATATTGACAAAACAAACAAATATTTTGTTGTTAAGAATAGAAGATAAAAATCTTACCATCAAATGTGTCACGAAGCTTATTTAATTTGAAAGAGTGTGAAATAACTGAAGAAGAAATATATGGTTAGCAAGATGGTCAGAATGGCCCTTTCAACCCCTAGTTCTTTTCATGCATAGAACTAGTACATTCAAAATTAACAATCATCATGATTTATAAGAAAAATCAAATTGATGTGCGGCAATGAGAAATGGTTGGAAAATATTGTAGCACAAAGAGTGCTAATTGGCCTAGTATCAATGCAAGTGATTATTTCTTAGTATTAAAATAACGTCTATTATTAACAAAATGACAAAAATCTCTCTAATTTTTTTTAGTGTGCAGTTTGTGGTTTCAATGTCCAAAGGAGAATGATCACCCACATTGCATTTGGCCTGACTTATTGTTATGTCCAACTTATTGAAAAATGACTAGTATATTATGGACAATTAGAATAAACTAAAATTGAATACATATAGGAATATCATGGACCACAACGACAAGATATGGGGGCATTGTGAGCTTGATTGGTGTTAAACAATGTGATTGACAAAATTTGCTATTTAAGACATCTAATAGCAATTACTATGAGCTTTTGCTTTGATTCATATGGCTTGTAGAACCAAGATACTAGGGGATTCATTATTAACATTAGTTTTGGTGATCAAGTAAAATTTCTATTTCTCAAAAAAACTCAAAAAGTGATGTTAGGTTCTAGAACATTATACTCAAGCATAAAGTTTAATGAACACATAGCCTTCTAACAACTGCAAAATAATCAAGCAGTGACTATGATAAAATAGTAAAGGAAATTGTACCAGGTTTGATTTGATTGGGTTTTTCATAAAAGAAATGTTTCCAATTTTGAATTTGATTCTAGGCCCTTTTAGGCTTGGTTCCACAAGAATCAAAGGCCCTACAAGCTTCTCAAATGCAATCTAATGAATTAAGATCACTTATACAATCATATGCATATATGAATGTTTTAGATGTAAAATCAAGAATGCACAAACTTACCAAAAATGGGTGTAGAGATTTCACAAAAACAATAAGATTTGTCCAAACATTTGTGTGATTTGGTAAAAAAGAATACTTGACAATGTATTTGGACTCAAACTTTTGGACAATTTTGAGCTTTGAAAGGTAAAAAAGTAGTGCCTTGTAGGTTTGGAGCATATTTAAAAGCAAGAAAATTGCACATGTTTTGATTCATATGCTATCTTTATAAAATTACAAGTTGAAGGGTTTTTAGAGGTAATTTTGATCTATTCAATATTACAATGAACAAACACATTATAAAAAATTACAACAAAACCTATTAGTAATAGCATATAGTTATCCTTGGAGAATATACAAGGATATTATTATTGCACCCTTGATCCCATGTTAACTATATCAGTTTCTCATTACAAGGGATTTGGACCCCCAAAGGGACTGTGAATTTTTATGTTCCTGACGTTGGGAACCAGCCCCTGCTAGTCGTCAAAAAAATTAATTAAAAAAAAATCTTAGAAAAAAATTTAAAAAAATTTGAATTTTTTTTTTGAATTTTTTTTCGAAAAATAAAAAAATAATACAGGCTGACATGGTCGCCTTAATGCCAGCCTGGCCTACAGCACACTGCCCATGTGGAAGGTGTTCCCAAAGCTCCCATGGATTTGGGGGAAGGGGCCTCTTTGGGGGTCCAAATCCCTTGTAATGTGTACCCCTAAGATGATTATTGAAAAACATCATCCTAAGATGTAAAGCAATGAATAAGAATTTTATTAATAAATGCCAACCAACTCAAAACTACATTATTATGTATGTCTATATAGAAACTTTCACTTCCAACATGCTACCTTGATGTATGCAATAGCATTTCCTTATACTTTTGACTACAATTACAACACAAAAGTACTCTATTGGAACATACAATAAATCTTGCAATAAGGAGAGTAGCAACATGGATAATTCTATATAAATTACTTGATTGTTATACTTTTGTTTGGAGTGAAGTAAAATTCCTATTTTCCCAAATCAAATAATAATAAGAAAAAACTCACCCGTGTAGAATAGTAGATGAAGTACAACAAAAAGAAATCACTTTTTTATTTTATTTTTATAGTGGCTCCAAAAGCTGGTTGAACATTTAATTTTTGACAAACTTTGCATGATTCTTGTGTTGTTCTTCTGGTGGTACAACATAATCCTATCAACTCAAAGCAAAAGAAATCCTTGAAGTTCGACTAAACATTTGCAAATTTTTCTTGAGGGTTTTAATCTCCTTGTTATTAAGTAGAAAACTTTGTCAAAATCTAGCACTTACAATTCAAAAACAACATGGCACATGGGATGCCTTTGGAAAAGACGATATTTGAGGTAGTTGCAATTTGTTGGTCATTAATCAATACATTTTTTAATACTACTCACTACTAAGGTTCCTATTATATAATTGCAAAAAATGTTTCATCTAGCTACTAATTATGAAACATGAAAAATACAATGTGTCAAAGCTTGGTATGTGTAATCAACTATCCAAAATGGAAGTGCAAGTCGCCTCCAAACTCAATTCTAAAAATAAGGTTTTCACGGAATGTTCAAGTAATCCTCAATCCTAAATCCTCAACTCAAAATCCCTAAAACCTAAAGTCCAAAAACCTAAATTTTGACTTTTAATGGAGAGTCCACGTAATTTTAAACCCTAACTTGTTATCCACAATCCTAATCCTACATCCAAAATCCTAAACCCCATGCAATGTCCATGTAGTCTTAAACCCTATACAATACCTATGTAATCACGTGGTCAACAACAAGTTAAACATCTCACATTTCACAATCTAGGATGGAGGAGGGAATTCTAACTCCACCATGCAAATCCCTATGGTCAAAAACAGGAGGGAGGGGGCAAGTCACCTCAAATCTCCAAAAAAAAAAAGTGAAAATCTCCTAGCAAGCCTCTAAATTTGGTAATTCCTCTAATCTTATATGTCTGGTGAAAACTTAATTTCACACAAGGGCTTCAAGGCTGGTTCATTGCTATTTTCACTCTTTTTCTCACACTCACAAGAGCCCATGCGTGCACTCCTTTGCACCTCTCTAACTTAACCCATTAACAACCACACCCATTTTCACAAAATCCATTGAAAACAGGGGCTGTAAGCTTAGATTTGGAATTGACTCAACTATGGACCCATTTTCAATAATCCAACCATATGAATGGGAAGTACACCTTGTTTATTGTGAAGCACCAAAGTTTCATCTAGATCTACCGTTGGAGGTGAAATATTATAATGATTGAGTGAGCCGTATGAGGAAAATCTCTAATGTTTCATGCTTGTGTGGTTTTGAATGTTAATGCTTCATGCAAGTTTTGATTGAGAAGAGCCTTACATTTCTAAAAAGCAGGGTTTCCCACCTTTGCAACAAGACTAGTTTCACACAATATAGACAAAATAGCAATCACAAGGTGTAGCTAAGTGGACAAAAAGGGTCAAAAAACCCACTTTCTTTGCTACCCTAAACGGTTCTACAAGAAATTTCATAATTATTCTAGAAAATCCAATGGGTGAAAACAACCAAGAATTGGCCTTAAATGTAGGATGACAAATTTTAAAGCCAAAATAACAACAACATTTTAGTAGATTTTCAAATACTACAATTATACTACTACTGTATATGAAAACAATACAAGCGTATTTCTTAAGCAATTTGAAAAGTTTTTAGAATTGTGCAATTGAAATTTGACATTCTTCTTGCATAATTGATGTATTGTGTTGTTACTTGATCCATCTTTGACAAAAATTGGATACGTATTTTGAAGCCATGCCGTATAAACACCATTATTTATCAACTTACATACCCAATTGCATTGTTATTTTTTAGACGGATGCAAAATTCTTGTGATCACATGCGTACTTCACCAAATTCCAAATTACTAAGCAATTTCAACCTACGGACCAAAAACCACACGCAGCTACCAAAATATGATCGCGTGGTCCTTAAAGGGTTAATTGCACAAAACTTTTTCGTTCTCTGGTCTCTCATGAAAAGACTTGGCTTTTGCGTGAGACGACCGTGATTTCTGCTTGCAAAAACACCTCAAGCAAGCTCTGGTTTTCCCTGAAGATCGTCTTCACGATGGGATGCTCAGTGCGAGCACTATAGAAATCAATTTCCCATCAACCCAACTCGACACGACCTTCGATTCCGTGCTCTGCAAATGCAACAACCCTCCCAGACTCGCCACTTCATGATGTTGGAAGTCTTGAAGACTTGTCCAAATGTTTGGGTCAATCCCAGAGGCGGCGAGCTGGAATGAAAATCGTATACAATGGCGACATTTCAAGCTCCGGGGCGATGCTTGGTCACGGCGATCAACGCCCTTGTGTTCGGATTCTGTGACTTGGCGGACACGCTGCTGTGTCCAGTGTTTCGGTATCTGGATCGGCATCTGGACAAGAACGCCCCGCCGCCCTGCCATTGCACGTCTCCTCACGCGACCGGGAGCTACGACTCGCTGGAGTTCTGGACGGGGCCCAGTCGCACGCTCTACCAGCACCAGAAGAAGTGGGGCGGGCGGAAGACGAGGCTTCAATCGGGTGATGATGATGCTGTCGCTGCGAAGGTCGTGCGGCGGTGGAAGAAGGCGACGACGACGACGATGAGATCGGCGGAGAAGAGGAGTGCACGGAATGCGACGAGCTGGTTGGACTGCGGGTGCGCGACGTGCACAGCTTGGCTCACACAAGAGAATCTGCTCTTCGTCCATGCTGATTATCGAGGTGTGTGTGACATCGCTCGAAAGTTGAATGGTTGTAAGATTTCTACTTTCCAGCTCCTAAAAGACTATTACATCTCTTGCTTTTCGAAAGGGTTTCGAGCTGGCCGTATGAGGATTTGTGTATTTATTCTAGTTTGATGAATTTCTCGGTTAACAGATAAATTGCTCTTCATCGATTGTGTTTGGTATGTACTCGCGCCGTATCTGAATTGCTTAATGGAGAGAATGTGCCTGACATATTTGCTTGTTATCAAGCCATAATCTCCTCGTCGATGAGATTCAGCTGTGAGGTCGCCACTGTGAAGTTCTCAGTTTAAGGTTTAGGGTTTTACTTCCCATGTTGCTGTCAGCAGTTTTTGGGAAGGTCTTACGAGGTTTCTCTTCTGTTTGGTTTTTGGGACGAAAGCATGCAGTAAGGTGGAAGCACTCATTGCCACCAATGCTCCAGATCCAACCATTAGGGCGTGTTATTCCACGGATAGGTGCTTTGGAATGCATTTTTCTGTCCTTTTCAAGGTTGGGATCACTTAAGTCATGCCACATGTCCCAAAGTGAGGTAGGAAGTAATGAGTTGGAAGTAATTTGGTTATCATCTGAATTGCAGTAGTCTAGACATTGACAATGGGTCCGGAACACTTTTTGACTCCCAAAATTCACAATAATTTCAGTTTTGCAAATAAAATCATGAAAAATTTGCAATCCCAATATTTCTTATCTTCCTAAACCCTAAAGGCTCAAACTCTTTGTAGTTTTTTGCAGCATCGCTTATGTTATCGAATATGGGTGCTTCCACCTTAGACTGCACTGGTTGTACAGGAATATGAGTTGGCTACATCGGACTGGTTTTTTCGCAGTATGATTGATAAAATTGGTCGCACTTTAGAGCCATGAATATCTTAGTAGGCGACCTGGTGTGCAGATTTCGAGGTGGGCAACGGTGAGGACGTGGAGGAGGCAGCCGCAGTGAAGAACGTGATATTCCTGCACGGGTTTCTGTCGTCGTCGTAGTCCTGGGTGGACACGGTTTTGCCCCGCTCGTCGAAAGAAGTACGATCGTCGCATCGCTTGTTTGCTGTGGACGTGCTCGGGTTCGGCTGAAGCCCGCGACCGGAGGACTGCTTGTACACGAATGCGGAGCAAGCGGACATGATCCGAAGGTGAGTGGCACCCTAAAGCTCTAAATCTAGATCCTCGTGTTGATGTCGTCTCACGCATGTGCTTTGAAACAATCCTTGGCATTTTGTTTTGCAATGAAAAAGTCTGCTTGCCATCGTTTTTCCAACATGAGAGTATGTTGGAGCTTTAGTGTTGCTCTAGTTTGAGATGACCTTGCTGTACAGAACTCTTGAGTTGGCACTGTTTGTAAAGAGTTTAACCCTAAACCCTGAACCCTCGTGTTGACACCTCAGGCATGTGCTCTGAAATAGTACCTGGCATTGTGTTGAGTAATGAAAACTCCGCAAGCCATTGTTTTCCAACATGAGAGTAAGGTAGGAGGTTCTAATAGGCTCTAAAGTGGTGCACCTCCTCTAATGTACAGTCGGGTACTGGCTGCTTACAAATGGCTAGGGTGAGCCAGTCAGCTTTTTTGTTTAAACATGGAGTATAATTGGTTCATTTTGGTAGTAAAAATTATCATTGCATCAGTAGGCAATCCCAATCAAGTATACCAAAAGTTAATTTCAAAACAGCAAAGCTTTATTTGTGGTGGATTTTTAAAGTGAATTATCCTAGTTTTATATGATACTTTACTAAAAACAATTGGTGATGAATTCTTTAGAACTGATTAAGGGGACATGTGGAGAACATCCATATGCACATCTTCTCTTCAACAAGCATCTCCAAAAAAGTTTCACAGCTCTTTCAATAGAGCTTTCAGTGTTAGGGAGACAATGCCCAAATTTTGTAAAAATTGATTTTTTTTTATTATAACTAGATTTTGGCATTTGACATTCAAGTGGTATCTACTTTTGGACATTGAGCATGATGGTACAATTACTTTGCCAAAATCCAGTTCTAATAAAAAAATATCAATTTTTACAAAATTTGGGCATTGTCTCCCTAACACTGTAACACTGAAAGCTCTATTGAAAGAGCTTTAAAATTTTTTTGGAGATGCTTGTTGAAGAGAAGATGTGCATATGGATGTTCTCCACATACCCCCTTAATCAGTTCTAAAGAATTCATAACCAATTGTTTTTAGTAAAATATCATATAAAGCAAGGATAATTCACTTTAAAAATCCACCACAAATAAAGCTTTGCTGTTTTGAAATTGACTTTTGGTATACTTGATTGGGATTGTCTACTGATGCAATGATAAATTTTCCTACCAAAATGGACCAATTATACTCCATGTTTAAACAAAAAAGTTGAATGGCTCACCCTAGCCATTTGATATCAGCCGGTACCCGACTGTACTACGTTTGTACATGTTGTTTTTCAGAGCCCTTCGTACATGCAATGTACATTTGAGGAGGTGCACCATTTAAGATCCATATGCCATTTCAACTTCAAAATTTCATTACTAATTTCACAAAGTTCTAAAAAATATGAAACAATTTGGGTTAAATGCCAATTCCTCTTGTCTTTCAAGGAAAATTTACTGAAAAATATTTTAAGAAGTTTCACTTCCCCAAAATTTAGGTTTGGCCCTTGGATGTTCCATTCATGAGCTTCCTACCTTGTGTCAGAGCTTTAGTTTGGCTCTAGTTTGAGATGACCTTGCTGTACACAACCCTTTAGTTGGCACTGTTCTTAAAGAGTTTCGTGCCGTGAATGTTATGTTTATATAGAAGTCGGGTGAATTGTAAGCCACCGTGCATTAACTGGAGGAATGTGACTGATATTTCAGATCTGTGCTGGAAAAGTACGGAATTCAGAGGTTTTACCTGGTGGCGCTCTCCATGGGTTGCACGATTGCATTGGCCTTGGCTGGTCAGGACCTGGCTGCTGTGAAATCCATCACAATCGTTGCACCGGTAAGACGTTTCTGCCGTGGCTTGCCCTGTCTTTGGGTTTCTACCCTGACCTTGTCAGAACATGTTAGAGTAGTGATGACCTCCTAACCTTGTCATGGTGATCGATAGTAACTGTTGTTGCCTATAAAACGTGGCAAATGCTGTGATTCTCGAACTCCAGCTGTGAGGGGATTTGTATCAAAGCAAGAAGATGCTAGAAAATCAGAGCACCTTGGAAATTGTAATGCTTGGCTGAATGAGCGATGGACCCCAAGATGTTCACGGCCTCTTCCAAGAAGACTGGTGAGAGTACCGTCTGCATTGCTCGAAGCAGTTTACCGTGTTTAAGAGTGTGCTCTTTGGGTACAGGAACTCAATCTACTGAGACTAAAATCGTTTTCTCTCTGTGATAGATTCTTATGCAGCTTCAATGTAGATAGTTCCGTTGTCATTTGAAGAGCATGAACCTGTAAAGATTGTGCCAAGTCATGGTCGTACCACTGCTTGACAAACTCAACCAAGTGTGTGAAAGGACAAATCATCGATGTCAGCATAGGAGATGGGATCAAGTCGTAGTATTCCCCATTTCAGATGAGCAACAGTGAGCCCTGTTCCGATGTTTCATGCAGTAACAAGTTTTTCTGATGGCTAGACTTCACACCTGGGAAATGACTGAACTGTTTGTGGCGTGCAGCTGTACTTCCCAACCAGACCAGGTGTGCCGCCTGCGTCGTACATGTTGAGCAACGTGGCTCCACAGAAAATCTGGCCCTTCTTCGCATTTGTGCACGCACTCATGTCGTGGTACAAGCATCTGGGAAGAGTGGTGTGCCTGGTGTTTTGCAAGCATCACCGGTTCTGGATCCCACTCATGACATTCCTCTCCAAACTTCTTGGCAGCAGGTTTTTCTACTTCACCACCCCTTTCTATCCTTTTTAAGGGCGCCACATTTGAGTGGATGTATATTTATGCGCAGCTTGTTTACACAAAGTTCATTTTGCAAACCAAAGAGAAGTCTAAAAAGAGGAGATGAGTCTCAAAATTTGATGTGGTGTTAAAATGTAACCCATTGAGTACATTTATCCAGCTATACAGTTAAACACTGCTCTAGAGTTAATTTGCTTGACATTACCTTGAAATTGGCCACACATAAGAGCTAGAAACTCACAAGAGCTAGAAATGCTGCCGGTTGTGCATTTGAGAGCGTGAATGTTGGAGGGATAATATGAAAGAAAATCATGATCCAAGATCATGTAACATAAGCAACGTACAGGGAGGTAGGTGTTCATACAGGCACCTCTCATTAGATTGCAATATCCTTCTCTTGCCTACATGTGATCAATTGTACACAATACTTGAATTTTCTGCAACTGTGTAAGTGGACTAAGAACCATGTGAAATACCACAGCTTAAACTTGTGTTTCTTGTATTTGTTGGCAAATTGTTCAACATCATGTTTTCTTGTGCTCAACCTCTTGAATGCTGCAAAGAAAACATGTAGGCGTGTAACCTAAGTTCCTTACAAGTAGTTGCAAGCAAAGTGAATAATGAGATAGATGTCCTTGAACGTTGTTGTTCTTATCTTGCTGGTGTTGAGAGTCTAGGAGCTTGGTGTGTGCAGAATGCCACCTTCCTTCATCCAAGATTACATGCAACATAGTCATAGTTCAGCCTTCAAGATGTTCCACAACACCATTTGCGTTGGGCCGTTTGTGATGGAGCATTCCATGGTGGAGCTTGTCAAGGCTGGTTGACATGTGCATGTTATTCATGGAGAAGACGATGCAACGTGCTCAGTTGAATGTGGCGTTGCCCTTGGTCGGAAGTTTGCTAATGTGACCTTGTCTAGAATTGTAAGAGCGGATCACATGTCAGTTGTCTTGGGCCGAGAACAAGAACTTGCTAAGGAATTAGAGTCTCAAATTCTTGGTCATCAATACATGTAGCCTAGTGTCTTTTTATTGTTCTCTCTTCAAGCTATTTTGCTTCTTTGAATTGGTTCATTTTTCAAGCAATTTTTTTTGTCTTTGTTTTTTTGTGTCCTAAGGTTGACATGATTTAAGATGGTCAAATTTGTGCCCGCTCAAGTGAGAAAAAGTTAAGAGGGCCTACTTGTCATTGTGGGAACTTTGCTTTTTTGATGTTGGAGCATGTCATTGGCATTGTCTTCAACAAATGGAGCATTCTTGAAAGGACATTAAAACAAGAAATTGGCCTTGAGTTTTTTATGGAATTAGTAACTACAAAACTTGGTGGAGAGACTACCATTTCATCAAGTGTTTTGTTGTCATTTTGTGTTTGGAACATGGAGAAAGAATAGAAAGAGCACTTTATAAATTTTTTTGTATAATCTTTAAGCAAATTAGTGATTTTCACATAAATAGAATGAATGGCCATACAATGGTTGTTTTCTTCTTGTAAAGGCTATGATTGGAGCATTTGGTAATTGAAGAGAGTACCTTAGATGTTCAAATCTTTTGACATTGTCTTATGTGTTGCAAATTTCTAACTGTTGCGATTAAGAATTTTGAAGAGAGAAGTCCTTGACATTAATCACTCCAATGACACCCTTTCCAAGTTGGTACATGTGAAGTTGAACTCCTAGTCTTGTATACCATTTTTGGGCGTATGAATTGATTCCAAAAACACTAGTGTTTTTTGATCTTGTAGGAGATGAGACAAAGACTAGATTGGATGTGCTCATAGAACAATCAAAGAACTTTATAAACAAAGAGTGGTAATTTTCATAATTAGCCTAGAAGCGCCAACAGTGCCACGGAATGGCGCTTGAAAGAATGTTTAGTGAACTGGAAAGGTTTTGAAAAACATTTTTTCATCTGTGTTTTGTTGGTGAGTTATCATGTTGGGTTATGAGGAGTATTCAATTGAATTTGTAGTTTTGCTTTTGCTAGTGTTTCTCTTTATGTAAATGGGAAGTTAGTAAAAAAACAGATCACAAAATATGCTATTTTATTGTATTTTGTAAGTTGTTGCTCCTTGCTCCAAGTCTAAAGTTTCTCCACACAAATGATATTTTTTGAATTTGAGCCCAACTAACATAATGAAGGCCATCTACTCTAATTTCTACTCGGATTTGAATTTTAGAAAATTTCCTAATATTGAATATTTTATTGGAGTTTGAACTTTGAAGGTATCTTTATGTCTATTATTTTCTAATTATAGAATGACATAGTAATTGAGTTTACACCATGATGTGTGTCATTGTAATATACACAAATGGTGAAATTTTCAGATTTTTTGAAATAACTTTCTATTTGATGCAATTTTTCTTCACTTTTTCTTCAAAAATTCACAAAAAAAACAATTTTGCACAAATTAAATCTTTTAATTTTGTGAAGTATAGAAGACATGTAGTTTCATCTTTAAAAAATAAATTTAAATTTTTTCATTCAAATCTACTTGCAAAATGACAACAATTTAAGTGAAAGGTACTGAAGCTTAAACAACAGTGGTCATAGGTATGTCATTTAGGGGTTAAACCCTCATCGCAAATCTAAGGAGATTCTTGCCAAGAGCTAAACATGTAATTTGAAATATCCACAAAGGATCTTCAAGCCTATGCCCAACTACATTGTGCCAATTTTGAAGCAATGTTTTTGAGCAACTCTTCAAAACTCCAATTAATTGAGTAATATGAATCACTAGTTCCTAAAGTTTTGCTATATTGACAAACATGACAAATTTAGCACAAATAAGCATAAGCATGTTTGTCTTCTACATATGTTTAACCTTTAGGTGCAAGAGTTTATAGCCAAACACAAACAACTTCCAAGTATACAATATGTCATAGCAACACACAACAAACATAAGGTAGGAGCACCCATAAGCGTCAAACTAAGGGTTTTTTACATGATGAGTATCAATAAACAGCTAGCAAATTATAGAATCTTATTCGAAACAAAAAAATAATAAGTTTGCACTTTCAAATGTATTATTTGGATACTGTGAGAATAAGTTGTGAATTTTTAAAGAGCAAACTGCCATTGAACCCATAACCACTTTCAAGGTTTCATGTTCACATGTTGTACATCATTGTAATTACATCTATTCATTTCCATAGATTTTTCAAGATTTCAGAGGTGACGGTTATGGGGACGATGACGCTTATGGGTGTTAATACCTTATTTGCCTACCTCAAGGATCTTAAAAGTCCATCTTGGAAATTAGAGATGCTACTCCAATTGAATTGACACTAGCATCCAATCTCACAATTTATAAGATATTGAAAATAACCCCAAACTACTCCAAGGTCCTTAACCCCTAAATGCCAAATGCACCAAATTTTGGTGTTGAAATACTTTGAAATTCAATAAATCCAACTAAGTTTCTATTTTTAGTTGTTGGCATTTTTGAATTATTCTTTTTGAAGTGGTGTTTTAGCATCAAAATCTGATTTTGAAATGACTAATTATAATTTTTCAATTCAAGATTTTATACAAGAGTCTTGACTTTTTGTAGTGTTGATAGCTCATGGAAACAATCCTCAAACTAGCTTTGAGAGAAAAATTTATACTAGAAATTCATTTGAAAACTTGTAGAAGAGATTTTGGAAAGCTCTAAAGTGATTGGAGTTATATATGTTATGTCCTTTAATCCCTAAACGCCCAAGGGGGTAAGGGCAAAACATAGATGCATTATAAAATGATACTTATGTAACTTTGATGAAGTTTGCTTCAAATGAGAAAATAAGAATCATGATGTTTAGTAATTATTTATGTAGTCAAATATTCTAAAAAAGTTTTTGGTTTTTATTTAATGAATATAGAAGCATTTACCATTTAATATTGACCAAAATTACAAATTTTATTCATAGATTTTAAAATTTGGTATAATTGGTTAAAAACAGACATTCTATTGTAAACTTCAAAAATGCAATGTTTTTGAAGGAGAGATCATTAGTTTCCCAAAATAGTGAATTTTATAACACTCGCAAATATTGAAGTGTTTGTCTTTGAAAAAATCTCCTTTATGGAGTTTAACTTGGATTGACATGATTCAAGTTGGGTTGGAATGTAGACTTGCTTTCGTATTTTAAAGTTATTTTCATTTTTTGAAAAAAAATTCTTTTCATCTTGAGCAGCCTGCAAAAAATTGGCAACGACTAGAAAATGGTAGATTGAGCCCTTAGGGGTTAAGGTTAATTTTTTGGTGACCAATCTTTTAGATTCAACATGTGAAAGAAGAATTTAATGACTTCTAGTCAATTTTGTAGTTTTAACACCCTCATGACCAAATATTATAATCTTTCAATCCATAAGTGGTGTTGTTTTGTTTTCCATGTGATCTTTAATAGATGTTTGAATTTGTACAATTACAAAATAAATAAATATTGATACAACTTACTAAAATGTTAGCTTTTTGTTCAACTTAGAGCAAATTCCTAAAACCTCAAAAAAGGCCTCACTCATTTATGGGTGAATCTACATAATGGATGATTGGAATGATCTCTTGTCAACACCAATTCCACCTAGATCTTAAAAAGCCAACCTATGTGTGAACAATTTAACAATATTGAAATATTTAACATATTTGCAAATATATACAATCAAAACTATGCAAAACTCAATATAAGATTTGCAATTCTCACAATAGAGCCAAACTCCTCCAATCTTGCTCTATTTCAAATGCCACAACCTAGAGCACAGCTCCAATACACTACAAGACAAGCAAGTGAGGAACCTTTGGAGACTCCATAATAGTCTCTCATGGTATCATTGCAACCTCCATGAATCAAGGCAGGTGCTTGCAATCCCAATTCAAAATAAAGGAAAAGCCCATAGCATGTTCAAGATTGTCTAGTTGTCGCTAAGCACTGGTGCTACTTGAACCCATTTGTATCCTCCTCTTTCAATGCTAAAATTTCTTCTACGCACGTAATAACAACGTTTGAAGCCACTAAAAGTAGGCACTGGTATCAAACTCTTACAATCCTCAATGTAAACTCTCCTCAACCGAGTGGAACCACTAAAATTTGGCAGAGACTCCAATTTACCAGAACTGCAAATCCTAAGATCCTCCAACATTGCCAGGGGTCCCTCACTAGTCAAATGAGTTAAAGAGTCACATCGTCCAAGGTACATTGATCTCAATTCTGGAAAGTGGCCAAGCTCAGGAAGAGTAATCACAGACCACCTGTCTATTCTCATTGAGCATAACTGCGGAATAGTCCCACGCACTTCCCATGTTGCTACACCTAATCCTTCCAACCAAAGTCTCTCCAACTTCGAAAGTTGGACCAAACTAGGCACATGCTCCAGCTTCTTGCAATTCCAAATATTCAATGCTTGTAATGAAGCCAAGCAACTCACAATTGACACATCCCGAAAGTCACACCCTAGAATAAGGAGATATTGCAAACTTGACAAACTCTCCAAACCTTCTAGTTTACAAACTCTACGACAATCACTAATCCGCAGCCTTTTCAACTGTGTCCAACCAACCATACATGGTAATCCTTGCTCTCCCCACGACTTAATGTCCAAATACTCCAGCTTCGTCAACGGACATTGCTTGGGAGAGTCTTTCACCATATCAAAGTGGACCTCAAGTTGTCGCAAGGATGTCAACCCCTCCAACCCACAGATTGGCTCCAACAAATCACAACCACTCAATTCAAGTACTTCCAGGTTTGAAAGCCGCTACAAATCTGGTAACCTCTCTAGACTTGTGCACTCTCTGGCAGTGAATACCCCTCTCTAGACTTGTGCACTCTCTGGTAGTGAATGCCCCTCTCTAGACTTGTGCACTCTCTGGCAGTGAATGCCTGTAAAGCCACCAAGCAATCCAGGCCTAGCACTTCTAAAACCCCACACCAAGAAATATTCAACTTTTCCAACTTCTTGAACTTTCCCAACCATGGCAACACTTTAAGGGTCGAACACCAATCCAAATCAAGCTCCACCAAGGCAATTAGGTCCTCAAGACCACTGCAACTAAGCATCCTTGCATTGCGTTGAGGTCTAAATACTGCAAGTTCTTCATATTGGACCACACTAGTTGCCAAGGTAATCTACCGAATTTCAACCTCACCAACTGCAAACAACGAAGGTCTCCCAAATCTGATAATCTCGTCATTCCAAGCTCTGCCATGCTTGGCTCATAACTATCCAATGTGCTTAATGTCAAGACTTCAAGGCAGATGAGGCTTGCTATTTCTCCAATGCATGCTGAATTGCTTGGTATGCCAAGCAATATCAAAACACGAAGGTCCACTAGATTACGCAATCCCTGAATATCAACTGCAACTTCCACGTTGTTCAAACGCTTGTGCAAATTCTTCAAGTCAAACTCCAAGCTCCTCAGTTGCAAAAGGGGACTCACATTCACCACTCGATTCTTCAATTCCACGTTCACCAACTTCAGCACTGTCAAATTTGAACAACACTTCAAACTCACTGTCCTCACTGCCAATCTCTCGTAGTATGAATTTGAGCAAATCAGGCACACTCTTTGTAGGTCCTTCCACCCGCCGCCGTAAAACTTGCATTCATCATAACCCTCTTCTATTTGTTTCACTCTATAAAACCAACTCTTATCCTTGTCTCAGTCACACAAAACTCTCGCCACAAATCATGCATGCCCACAACATCCGTGCCATCTCCAATGCACTCTATCAATGATTTTTGCTTCAACTCATTTAACTGCACCATTCAAACAATGATAGTCAGTTATTTCCATCTTCCATGCCTACTCCTCGAAACTTCCAAGACAATGATGAATACTCCCTCTCTCAGGCTATAAGTGGTCCATTGGAAACTACAGTTTTCTTCTAGTACTTTTCAGTCCATTCTATGGAGGCTTATTGAACCTATTTCTTATGTATGTTGCAATGACTACGTACAATACTCATCATTGCTTGTAACGATATCAAATATAAACCCTTATCAATAATGTACTTTACAGTATGATCAATGAAATTGGCATGAAAAAACACGAGGTTCCCATGGGTCACTTGTAGCCAAACGAAAGAAGTAATAACAAACAGCAAACAGCAGCACCATTTCAAACATCCAACCCAAGCTCCATATCACGTTACTCTTAGCATTCACAACTGCCACGATAAACATAAATTTGTGCCAAACCAACATCAACATTGAATGAAACTTACCCGAAACATCAGGTTGTCTTCAGTCCATCCATGTACCACACACAGCCACATCATTATGTTGACATCCTTAGTATTATCATATAATCCACGCTTACTTCTTTCAGGAAAGAAAAGGGCCACATCCATGAACAGATATTGATTCTCCCACTCCAACAAATCAAAACTGCTTCTCAAAATGCTGTAAATGGGATGCTGCATCTCTCCTGATGGGTTGAACGGATCCCTCCTTGTCAACCGTGCCATCCATTCCTTTAAATTGCACCCCAACTGCTCACGCAAAACTTTTAGAGCCAGAGGGTGGTAGTGACATTCTTCGCCCTTCCCTTTTGAAAAATAGCACATATCTACACATTGCCTTCTGAGGTCACCTTTTGGATGAACTCCTTCTGGTGCGTTGATCAAAAATAGACTCTCTGCTTCCTCGTAATCCAACTCCGGCATCTTGTAACAATCCTTTCCACTTATGCCCACATCTTGGAGCATCTCAATCGACCAGGTTGTCACCACCACAAAACTGTCCTTTGTGAACTTTGCTCTCAATAAATCTCTTGCTAGCTCCTTTGAGTTGCCACCAACTCCCACATTATCGATGGCCACAAAAACTGTGTGACTCTGAAGTTTATCTTTCAACAAGTTTAAACGCTGCACTCAACAACACCCATCATTTCCAACTCACACGCAGAACCAACCACAACTCCCAAACTGCTGTACACGAAAAAATTTGCATCACAAAGCCTAACTTGCATCAATCACATGCATTTTGTGAACTTGTGTAACCATCATGCGCAATAGAAAGCAAGTAATACAGATCCATAAGTCCCATCACACCTGCGTTATGTTGTATCCATCTACAACCTCAGGTGCAAAACCGATCAACCTCTTCACCATCTCTCCCAGCACCTCATTCTCCTTCCCATCATCATTGCTATTGCTCGGCAACTCCGCGTGGCACACTCTCCCGCCAAACTCTGACCGCAACTTCTCGCACAAAGCTTTGCACAAAGTGCTCTTACCGATGCCACCCATTCCGTACAACCCCACCACGCGAGCTCCATCCACACGAAACGCTTCAGACGCTTGCATTTTTCCCCATACCACTTGCAAAACCAGAGAATATAACTATCCCATGACTCAATCACTCAAACCTCACAGACCAGAGAATGTCACAAGTTGTGCCAAACTCCGCACTTCCGTCCTACAAACCATTCAGATGCTCCACCTCCAGAGTTTCAGTCTCCATCACTCACCTCGCAAATGCGTTGCCTTCCTTGCATATCAAGGTCGTCTCCTCTAGTCTCTGGTGTCACACACTTGCAAACTTCTGCAACCACCTCTCCTATCACTCGTTTTCCGTCCCCTTCTCCGTTGCGTGTAATCAACATGGTTGGGCCGAACAACTTGAAAACTGACGTCCAATCTTCTATCACTATTCGTTTGCTTGACCGTGCCCACGTTTTCCATAGCTTTTTCCACTCCATCTGTTTCTTCTTATCCTTGCACTCCGCCAGTTTGATATCGTAAAGCACCAATATCAACACAAACTCCTTGTTCTCCTCTTTCCGCTTTGCCAGCTTTGCAAATTCTTGCATTGGCCACCATGTCTTTGTGAAGAAAGCCTTCGACAGAACCACCACCCCAGCCTCACATTACTCGATTGCTTTGAAGATCTCTCTCGGAAAGTCACAACCCAATCGTAAGGAATCACGATTCTTGTCGAAAAATGCAGAACGGTCACGCGTTTTGATTTCATCATGCATCGACTCCACAAAGTCTCTCTGATCACCACTGTGGCACAGGAAGACCTTGTGCTTGCAATCCGCACCACCATCAACCCTGAAAACATGCACAAAGTCACACCAGGCATACTCCCTCAGCACGACAAACCTCTTCCTCCACCATTTATGCATACCATTTAACCAATTTAACAACTCACATCATCAGTTTCCCCATTCTAACATTCAATCCATACCTATGATGGCCACATTCTATCAATATGCACATCAGTGACCAAATGAGATCAACCACAATCTGAACCCTCTTCCGACCTTTCCACGTTATCAGTACACACGGACCCGTCGCTGCAGCCAGCTCTCCTCCTGTACGACACAACCATTCCAGTTCCACTCAGGCTTAAGGTTTAAACTTAGCAATCACGACTCATTGTGCATGATTCGGCCTTACTTACTCTGGTAACATTCCAAACCTGTTCAGAATGCACACCATAATTAGAAAGCTTACCTCAAGTGAGACAAACTCCTGCGCAAAAACCACAAAGTACATATTCCACAAACCGGCTCAACCAATCTTCGTGCGAGTTGTTCCATGGTCCTACGTTGTACCAAAAGATACACCTTGGCTACATCACAAACAACGATTGATTTAGTCATATTTAGGAAACAGAAACCACCTCCACCTCTCAAAATTTACTTCTTTCACTCCACGGCTAAGATATCGCCGCTCAAGCTTGCTACAGCATGATTGCCACCTCATCCCCATGCCATACAACAAGGAAACCATGATGCCGTTGAATTCCACATATCAGCTCCCTCACCATCAAGGTACCACCATTTCAACGAATCAATTGATGCACAAGCACATACCTTTTGGACGACTACAAAGTCTCTATTTGCGGCAGTGCTATGGTTTGCAACAGTTACCCGTTTCGTCATGCACCAGATCTGCAATCCTCATGTTAGTTGCCTCGACTTGCCAAAGGGACAAAAGACTGCGTACTTGGAAAACACTCTCGCAAATCTAACTACTTCCGTGCTGTAAAAGAAAACAATCTAGGTCAATAGCACGCCATGCCCGTCAACCTCAGAGTCTGCAACCACCACTCCACGACAGAAAAGCATCCAAAACTACGTTCCATCCAAAGCAAAGTCTTTGACCACTGCCAGACTATTTGTTACTACCCATTCTATGAAGTCAAGGAAGCTCATGCCCTTCTTCCAGACTCACAGATACATGACGGCACCAAATTCAGATGCCAAGCTAATTGTCTACATCCACATGTCACTCGTGCCACAACGTGTCCATCTAGAGAACGCTTTGCCAAAAAAATTGCTTACCGCCATTGTGGTAGGGCCAACAAAAACATAGAACAGCACTGACTGAGTACCTCCACGTAGCAAGTGGTGGTTGAATATGTTTAAGAGAGATGAGCAATGCTTGTCATTAAACTTTTGAATCAGGTGTTTTCGTACAGTTTATTACGACTACATCACCCTACTCCAACAAGTTTAGGGAACATGATCAACATTACAGACTTCATTTACAGCACCAAAAGTGCTTGCTATAAGTCTCCATTCAATATTCACGTGCTTCAGCATCACGCATCTTACACCGACAAGTTGAATAAAGAACTCTGCAAACCCTCAGTTTTCATTGCGTTGACAGAAATTCTCAACGTTCGCACATTCTCAAGGTGGACGCCCTGAAAATGCTAATCGATGCCAATCCTAGTCTTCAAAGTCACGTTTCGGTGCCTTGAATTGCGCCAACACAACGAAGCTGGTTTCAATCCCAGAAAGTACGGTTTCACATCAACAGACCTAGTTCAAAATGTTGCGCTGGAATGGCCCACTCTCGTAGACACAGCACCTACCCTAAGAAAACCCTCCAACAATTGAAGCTGCAAATGGCACGCACAATACATACCTTGCAAAACGGACGCAGTGCCAGGTCCTCCCACAGAGTTACGGAATCACATCCAGGCACTCTATTGCACCTCACAAGGACTCACACGCTTCGTGACACCTCCATTAGGTTGGACGACCGCGAATCAAGTACGTCTCGTCCAGAAACTTGTGTTCTAACAGCAACCGAGGACGTGCCTACAGAACAGGTCCCGTTCTAGATGATGCCAAGCCTGTGAACGCAAACCAGAGCAGCTGTGCACATGAGCGTAAGCGGAAATCCACATTCAAAGCAGCAAGCAAACTCAGGAAGTGATCCCTTGAAACCCAAGAATAGTGTTTACAGAACACAAGGAGACCAGCTCCGACAACAGCAACGCACGAGCAGAACCTGCAAAAGGATACTCACCAAGCGGGAGAGCTGGTCCATCGCATCCCTCATGAGCAATCTCTGCAGAACAGATCAAGAGGGCATCCTCCGAGTGCCGAAACCTAAGACGAGAAGCTGGAGATCTGCTGGAGTATTCCGAGTGCTCCCTTCCGGCTCCATGATAAGTAAACTTAGCGCCATTGCGTCCCACTCCACAGTTACAGTGCTTGCCGACATTTACTTATTAGAATGCGCTTGCAAATTGTAAGTCGCATAAGCTTCCGCATTGTCAACCAGATACCCGGGAATCATGGCGTCGACTTTCGAGACGATAGCTTAATTCCGGGGTTTTGGGGGAGGATTCAGGCGCAACGCGCATTTGAGGAGCAGGTCTAGTGATTTGGCGGGCTGCACAAGGCCGACACGTGTAAGTGCGGCCAAGGTGGTCCAGCTCAGCATTTGCTACAACCAATGGTTGGAAAGGAAGAAACTGCCCTTGTTTTGTAGTTAATTGGTCAGTTATTATTGTTGGAAAAATTAATTCTTTTCGTTCACCTACACCAAATAGTGCATTTAGGTTGCCTTATCAATTAGGTCGCCTTATCTTGGCAAATTTACCTTATGATTCATCCTTGGTCACATGGAGGG
The DNA here is from genome assembly GCA_963920765.1 of Ulota crispa. Classification (NCBI taxonomy): domain Eukaryota; kingdom Viridiplantae; phylum Streptophyta; class Bryopsida; order Orthotrichales; family Orthotrichaceae; genus Ulota; species Ulota crispa. The sequence continues at coordinate 5,303,040 of OY987246.1, forward strand.
ACATGCAACTCTCTTTATGCTAATTACTAATGTAAATTTTGATTCTATGTAAAATTCCAACTTTTCTGCTCCTTGACTTTGGCGCTTGTTGCTGCCCCCAACCTCAACTTGCTTCCTCTATTGGTTATCATAGTAATAATTAACAAAAATTACTATAATCTCAATAAGTATTTACATAGTGTGAAATGTGGAGAAATTAGTCTAGGGCAACCTAAATGCACTATTTGGTGTAGAAACTAACACCTAAATTAAGGAGTCAAAGAGTTCTTAGTGGAAACTTTGCAGGACCTTCACCCTGCCTGCTTCCTTGAATATTGCCAAAACCTCCATATAGAGTTTAACCTCTAAAGCCGAAAGGGTGTTACAGAGAAAAATAAAATGGACCAAAAGTGTCCTTTTTTGATGATTTGTTTAAATTTCAATGTAAAAACTTCTTTTTTGAGTTCCAACCATATTAAGGTGTAATGTACAAGTAAGGAAATGTGTGAAAAAAATTTAGCCCATTTGACCAAGTAGATTGTAAGGCTATAATGTTTGAAGTGAGAAAAACAACCTTTTTTCATTCTTGCAAAACAAGGTCAGCAAACTTTGAGCCCTCCTGAAGTAAAATTCTTGCTCTACACAAAAACAAAGTATCTGCCCAATCACAAGTACATGATGTCATGTTCACTCATAAAAAAATTCAGAAGCAAACATAGAATCTAGCTCATTCTACATCACCCTCTAACGCAAGGAGGTTTAGTGAATTGGCAATACATCAATCATTTTTTCATGATTTTCTATGTAATAAGGAAGTTTTTAATTTGAAATCTAAATAGTGAAAAGTTAGAGGCAAACCTCAAGAATATGCAGAAAAAAATTCAATAGCTTTGGATTTATAAATCAAAAGATAATAGGGCATGAAGTTAGAAGAAAATATTTGTTCTTGAAACCACCCAAATATAGTCAACAAAGTTTGATTCCTCTTCGAATACGATGTGAGAGGTCAACATTTTTTGTGATGATTGCATACCATATTTTGTTAGTTATATACTTGCCAAGTTTCAAAAGTTAATGAGAGTTTTAGCATAAGATTCTCCAAAGATGCCCAAATTACCCAAAGTGCCCAAATTCTTTTAGGCAGCATAACTTTTTACTTGAGCATCCGATTGGAGTACTTTCTTTTTCATGCAAAGGCGTTTACTATGTGCACCTTGTCTCCAAATTTCAGAAACATTTCCCAAAAATTGATTCCATAGGAACCTATACAAACTTTCAATCGACTGTTGAACAAACTTTTATGGTTTAGGGTTAAAAAAACTTATGCCCTTTTTTGAGTTATTCATTTAGTGCAAGAATTAAAATTTTGAGCTTTGTATTAAGTGGCTTTATAGCATTCTATTAGAATACAGCTGAAAATAACAATTTGGCAGGAAAGTATATAAACGTATATGTGTGTATTTATGTGGAATTCTTTTCTAGGGAAATTGTTGGTAAGATCTTACCCCATACTGACATTCGCTATTCTAACATTGAAAAAATTTGAGCAAAAATTAATAATAGTAATAATTTCTAATAAAAATAGGTATGCCAATGTTTAGATGAAATTTAGTGATGTTGGTGGATGTTATGGACGAACATGCGCCAAGATATGCACACATGTATGCTTTTGTCTATTTTTTATTCCCTACACTCAAAGTATCTGCACCATTGTACGCTAAACATGCCCTCAATAGCACTTGGCAAGGCCGCTCCATATGGCGCACCTCACTGCATACACACCCACGTTGTAGGCAAGTCATGGCATGCTCAATTGTGTCTAGGAAACTCAAACGACCAAGGTTTGTGTAATCTTCTAGAGTGCCCAAATCTAGGAGGTTTTTTTGTTTGTTTCTTCATTATTTTGTTTGACGAGCATGCGCTTTCAAGGCTTGGTCAATAAGGCATTTGCACAAGCTAGAGATGGAGGTACTTCCCAAATAGATTCAGTACTCTTTTCATAAAATGTCAATATTGGGTGATTGTGTTCACATTTTGTAGAATAGACATTTCTATATGGCAATTAGATTTTGCTAATTGGCATATATTATGACTAAGTTTGTACCTTTGAGTATGATGATATGTTTATTTTACCAGAAACTACTTAAAGATTAGAAATATGTATTTTATAAAATTTGGTCATACCACACCTCACATTGAGTTCTTCATAGGTCATAATTTTATTACTTAATGAGATTTGTTTTAACTTGGAAGATGTATGTATAAATTTTTCCTACATATTTTTGTAATCAAATCTCAAAAATTCATCACCAACTCTTTTTAATCAATTATCATGTAAAACCATGAATATTGTGAAAAATAATTCTCAGAAAAAGGGGCTATGAGTTTTTGGAATTGAAATTTGGTATGCTTGACCAAGATTGCATGAGAATTCCATTTCAATTATGCAAAACAACAAAAGGCCAACTATGTTTTGTATTATTCAAGTTCTTTGAATGGCATAAAAGGAAAAAGTCAAACTTCTCTATGTGCACTCTACATTGCAATTGTTGATCTTGGTCACTACAAGCAAAGCTATCCCAAACCAATTTGATTTAAATAAAAATAAACATGTGCAATGTTTTGGCCTTCATAGTTGCAAGGCCAACTTTTGATATAGGTGAGGCCTTATATTGATAATTTTCCAAATATCATACCTAATTTTGAAATTCGGTCATTTTTGGGGCTATCTTTGATATTTTCTCACATAATAACTACCTTCATCACAATGCTATACAAGGGAAACTGTCCAAATTGACAAAAATATGTCCAAACCAACATAGCTAAATCTACAGAAATTGTCCAATTTGACATTTTTTTGGTCATTTCGGACACATTTAGTGAATTTGGACATGTCAATTAGGACACAATTTCTTGTAGAGCTAAATTTTATTACTTTGCTAAGGAGTGCTTGGCAATTTTATTGATTTTTAGCACATGGTTGGAGAACACATGGTGTTTCATATTGGAGGAATTCTTTATTGTTTCAACTTTCACCAAAAAGTTATGATTTTTTTTGGAAAATGACATGGTTGGAAGATGCTTGGTGTTGTCTAAAGGGTCATTTTTTGCTTCAACTTACACCAAAAGATTTTGGAAAAGGGCAAGAAGTCAAAATCCTCCCACTTAGTAGTATAAGGTGGAAGCACCCATTCTTGATAACGCCCCATACCAGATGTGCAGGGGGTGCTATTTCCACCATGAGCAAGGATAGGTGCTTCGGAATGCATTTTTCTGACTTTTTTGAGGTTGGGGCTAATCAAGTAATGCCACATGTCCCAAAGTGAGGTAGAAAGTAATGAGTTGAAATTAGTTTGGCTAGTATCAGAATTGCATACATCTAAACATTGGTAATGGGTGAAAAACACTTTTTAACTCCCACATTTCACAATATTTTCCATAATCCTAATCCTACATCCTAAATCCTAAACCCTATGCAATATCCACGTAATTCTAAACCCTATACAATACCCATGTAATCCTAAACCCTATGCAACACCCGTGTAACCACGTGGTCAACAACATCTGAAGGCTTAGCAATCTAGGATGGAATAGGAAATTCTAACTCCACCATGCAAATCCCTATGATCAAAAACAGGGGGAGAGGGCAAGTCACCTCAAATCTCCAAAAAGAAAAATTATAATCTCCTAGCACGCCTTTAAATTTGGTAATTCCTCTAACCTTACCTGTTTGTTGAAAACTGAATATCTCACAAAGGCTTCAGGGCTGGTTCATTGTTGTTTTCACTCTTTTTCTCACACTCAAGCGCCCATGCGTGCACTCTTTTGCACCTCTCTAACTCAGTTGCACAAAACCTTTTCGTTCTCTGGACTCTCATGAAAAGACTTAGCTTTTGCGTGAGACGATCACAGTGGTATCTTCTTCTAAAAGCACCTCAAGCAAACTCTGTTTCCCCTGAAGATCGTCTTCACGATGGGATGCTCACTACGAGCTTTGTGTACAAATCAATTTCCCATCAACCCAACTCGACACGACCTTCAATTCCCTGCTCTTCAAATGCAGCAACCCTCCCAGAGTTGTCAGAACTGTCAGATCACTTGCCACTTCATGATGCTCGAACAACTGGAGACTTGTCCAAATGTTTGGGTCAATCCCAGAGGCGGCGAGCTGGAATGAAACCGTGGACGATGGCGACATTTCAAGCTCCAAGGCGATGCTTGGCCACGGCGATCAACGCCATCGTGTTCGGATGCTGTGATGTGGCGGACACGCTGCTGTGTCCCGTGTTTCGGTATCTGGATCGGCATCAGGACATGGACGGCATCGAGGAGACGGAGATGGCGATGGATTTCCCGGGCGTCGCCGGAGTGCAGGAATTCGACATGCGGGAGAACCTGTCCGCGACGCAGCTCAAACTGAAGAAGCAGCTGGAGAAGAAGAAGAAATCAGGCGGGTTCGAAACATTAGGGTTAAGCCTTCCCGTGTTCCGAGCAGTGAAGCGCAAGGGATACAGGATTCCAACTCCAATCCAAAGGAAAACCTTGCCGCTCATCCTCGCCGGGTACGACGTAGTAGCCATGGCTCGCACGGGCTCCGGCAAAACGGCGGCGTTTCTAATTCCAATGTTCCAGAAACTGGCGGAGCATTCAAGCAAAGCCGGAGCCAGAGCCGTAATCTTATCACCCTCTCGAGAGCTCGCTTTGCAAACGTTCAAGTTTTGCAAAGAGCTTAGCAAGTACACCGACCTAAAGACGGCGATCTTGGTAGGAGGAGACAGCATGGAGGCACAGTTCGAGCAGCTGGCGGGAAACCTTGACGTGATCATCGCCACACCCGGTCGACTGATGCATCATCTCTCCGAAGTGGAAGGCATGTCGTTGCGAACCGTGGAGTACATTGTCTTCGACGAAGCCGACCGGCTGTTCGAGATGGGATTCGCCGAGCAGCTACGGCAAATCATGTCGCATTTAGGAGAGTCCCGACAGGTGCTCTTGTTTAGTGCAACACTACCACGATTACTCGCGGATTTCGCCAAAGCAGGTTTACGAGATCCGCATTTAGTGCGCCTGGATGTGGAAACCAAAATCAGTCCAGATTTGAAGCTTTCTTTCTTCACGGTTTGACACGATGAGAAACCTGCTGCTCTGGTTCACTTACTGCGCGAGCTCATTCCATCCGGACAGCAGACAATCGTCTTCGGCGCCACAAAACATCACGTCGAGTTTTGTTCGAGTTGCTGAAATCCGAAGGTGTTGACATCTCTGTTGTTTACGGGTCAATGGACCAAGCCGCGCGCAAGATTCATATCGCGAAGTTCCGAGCGGGGAAGACGAGGTTGCTCCTGGTCACGGACGTTGCAGCAGGCGGTATCGATATTCTGCTCTTGGACAAGGTGATTAATTACGATTTTCCTCGGAAGCCGAAGCTGTTTGTTCACAGAGTAGGTCGAGCAGCGCGCGCGGGGCGGATCGGAACGTCGTACTCGTTCATAACGTCGGAGGAGATGCCGTATGTGTTGGATTTGCACTTGTTTTTGTCGTAAGGAATTCGTCCAGCACCGTTAGAGGACGACGTCGTTGCTGATTGAGAGAAGGTGATGGCGGATTTAGACGCTGCTACCAAACGCGGCGAGACTGTGTTCGGTCGAATGCTGCAATCAGTGCTGGACTTTGGTATGGATCGGTTGAGAGAAGTTGTTTCTGGCAACGATGATCTTGCTTCGCTTCAGAAGGCTGCGAAGAACGGATACCGGCTTTACTGTAAGACTCGACCTCCTGCTTCGTTGGAATCGTCGAAGCGAGCGAAGAGCTTTGCACGAGAAGGTCTTCATCCTTCGTTGCGACAGGAGCTACGCAACGTGGAAGCAGAAGTCGCTGCTTTTACTGAACGGCTGAAGGCGATCAGGCCCAGGCAGATGGTGTTGGAAGCAGAGGCGGAGGCTGCGAAGGGGAAGAACAAGAACGTGCCAATTGCGCAAGTGGTGGAGATCATGAAGCGGAAACGTGAGGTTGACGAACACATCATTGCTGCTGCTGCACAACAACGTGCAGCTGCGAAAGCGTTTGAGAAGAGCCGGGAGGATTTGGCTATGGCGAGTGAAGACGAGCAGCCTGTTATGAAACGGAGACGGAAGGGAGCCAAGGACATCAGTGGAGTGAAACCGAAGCAGATGCCTAAAAGCTACAGAGATGATGAGTTTTATGTTGAGTCTGTGCAGATGAATCGGCATACAGAAGCAGGGTTGAATGTGCAAAGTGGCGATGGTTTTGGTCGTAGCAGGATGGACACTGAAAGTGCTGGATCTTATAGCAGATGATGCAGCTGGGGTGCAGAAACAGAACGCTACGTACCATTGGGATAAGAAGAGTAAGAAGTTCGTGAAATTGAACAAGGGTGAGCAAGTTTCAGCTTCGGGTAAAATCAAGACCGAGAGTGGAGCAAAGGTTAATGCAGGGAATCATGGTATTTATAAGAAGTGGAAGGAGCGGTCTCATATGCATGTTGATACTCATGGTGATGCTGGTGATGCCTCTAGTGATATGGATGGGGCATCTACAAGCAGCAGAGGGGGACGAGGCGGGCGTGGTGGTAGAGGAGGGAGAGGTGGAGGTGGTCGTGGAAGTAGTGTTCTAAATGCTAACGTGCGAGACAAACTTCGTGGGGTCGAGGAAGTGCGAAAAGAAAGGCAGAAGAAGGCAATGCGGAGTTCACGAGGTGGAGCTAAAGGAAGCCGAGGAGGAGGAGCAAGCCGTGGAGGTGGTGGCAGAGGAGGTGGTGGCAGGGGTGGTAGCAGTGGCGGTAGTAGAGGCAGTGGCAGAGGTGGCGGCAGAGGCGGATCAAGGGGAGGTCGTGGAGGTAGCAAAGGTGGCAGAGGCAGAAAGTAAAGCTCACCACCAATTGTATAATTTTGACTCTCCCACAACAAAATAGCTCCTTCCATTGCAGAAACAGATTTCCAGGATTTCTTAGAAAAAACAGAGCTTTCAGAGAATGGGCTACCAATCATATGTTCGAAATTCATGCGAGGGAATGCGAACCACTGCGGAAACCCTAAAAAAGTTGTAGTGAAGTCTGTGGAATCGGTTCACAGTTCTTCACTTTAGGTCAGTTTTTGGGTGAAGTTTGCAGATGATGACGGTGGTGGACGAAGAGCTTTTTGTAGCTGAACGGGATGTGACCTCATGATTTTCCAGTGCTGTTTTTAATAACGTGGAGACGGGATGCACGAGAGCGAGATCACCAACTAGGTACAGTTTTGGATTCTTTTCGAAACATTTATAGTAGGATGTTGCTGTCGGGACCCACTCTGCTAAATTTATGGCATTTTTGTAATTTTGTGAGGATTCTCAGTCTAGCTGCATATTACTTGGAGGAAAATCTAGTTGCCTGCGAGAAGGAAATCTTTCAGCAATGTTGTCTGTATTGCTTTCTTGTTACCTTTGGAGGCTGACATGTGGAGTGGAGTCCTTCTGTTCTAGTGGCAGATCAACCATGGTAGTATAAGTTGAGGTTGTTAAAGCTGGGCATAAATTTGAGGCATGTTTTGAGTCCAATGACAATTTACATGGCTGCTTGCTCCGCTTTTTGATCACAGAATTTCTATTGATTATCAAAATTAGTCAAAAACGGGGTTTATTTTTTTGGTGGATGGTGTAAAATGAGGTGGTGTAAACCTCATAACCTGTCAATGTACTGATTTTGCAAGATTTTGGAGTGTCTGTGTAACATATGGTTTGATTACCTTCAATTGATGGTCTCAAGAATGCAATCCTTCTGGTAAATTCACGAGTTTGACATGCACATACGACTTGCTTTTTAGTTTCAGTAGCAATGGGGTACAAACGTCGGGATTTGATTCTATCTCTATCCAAAACCTCTCAACTCCAAACCCCAAAATCTGGTTCAGCTGAATGTTCTTGATTGCTACGTCAGATTTTTTCTTAACCCGTGAGAGTGTTCAGTGAGAAGAGAGAATGTAGCTTTGGAGGCAAAATAAATTTGGTCTTTCTGAACAACTAAGACAGAAAAACCTTTGTGTTTTCAAGTTCTTCGTTTTCTCCAATCGCAACAACAATTGGTTCACAACCTTCACAAAAACCATTGTGCGCTGGAGCAAGAGTTCAATTGTACACAAGCAATTTCTCTATGACTTATGGATGAATGAAATGTGCTCATTATGAGTAAGAAAGCTTGCAAAACTGTTTGTATTTGTGACCCGACTTTTACATTCAAATCGCTTTTCTGGTCATGATGTGTAGTTTAGAACTGTGACAATGTTTGAAATTGAATGTCCGATCGTTTAGGTCTTAATCTTGTAAAACCACAAATGTACATATCTACTCTCCGTTTCATGGAATTTGCTATGGTGTTCTTAATTCCAGTAAAGAATCTTTAAAATATAAATTTACGTCAATGATAAGTATTATTTGCTTGAGAGGGATAAAATAATCCTCTTATGATGGAGGGTTGAGATTTAGGGGAGTAATTATAGGATTAACATATACCCTCTATCATGACTCTCTCCTAGTGTGATGTTCTTGTAGAAGGTTTTATTTATAATACCAAAACATCATGGTTGATTCTACTATCATAAGAGCTCCCATAAATATTGGCCTAACAAATTAACTTTTTTGTAAAAAAATGTTGTTAGAATTCAGCCATCCAATATTTCAATGCTTCATGTAGCTTATTCAACTAGAGTGAGAAATGTTAACAGAACAAATACAGGTTAGGAGTGACCCTTTCAACCAATAGTTCCTTATATGCAATGAATATTATATTCAAGATACCCAACCCTTGAGATTTCCAAAAAAATCAAATTGATATGTGGCAATGAGAAATTTGTAGCAAATATTGCAGTACAAAGAGTGTCATTTCTTATTTTTTCATGTAGTGACTTCAAAACTTTGGTTAAAGCTAATAACTTTGACAAACCTTGTATGATATTATTTTTTATTTTTTCGGGTGGTACAACACAAGTCTATCAATTCAGAACAATACTTGTTTGTTAGAATTTGGCTAAAAATTTGCATTTTTTCCTTGAAGGTTTCTACACATTTGTTGCTAAATAGATATTTTTTTCTAAACTTAGCAAAAATAACTCAAAAAACATAATGAAACATTGAATACATTTGACAAACAAGGTAGATAGGAAAATTACAATTTATTGACCATCATTGTTTAAGATTTCTAGTACAATTTATTCCCAAGGTTCCTAATAAAAATTTGCAAAATACTCTACCTCTAGCCAATTACCATGAGACATAAAAAAACGGGAGTTTCAAAGCTTTAAACATTTTGTAGCTTTCCAAAAAGGCGGGACAAGTCACCTCAAAAGTTATTTCTGATAATTATGTTTCTATGGAATGCCCATGTAACCCTATAATTTAAACCCTAAACCCTCAAAAGTGACTTTTAATGGGATATCAATGTAACCCTAAACCCTAAACCCTACTCATGAAGCCCTAAACCCTATGCCATATTCACATAATTGCTTACTCAATAACAAGTCAAATGTCCCAAATCTAGAAATTTAGGACAGAATAAGAGATTCTAACTCCACCATGCTAATCTCCATGAGCAAAATGGAGGGTAAGTCACCTCAAATCTCCACAAAAAAAGATGAGAATCTCCTAGAATATCTCTAAATTTGGATAAGCTTGTGCATGAGGGAAAATCTTGATGTCTCACAAGGGCTTCAAAGCTGGTAACTTTTAGTTTACACTATATTTCTCACACTCAATACTCCCATGCTTGCACTCCTTTGCACCTCCCTAATTGCACAAAACTTTTTGTTTTCTCATGAAGAGATTTGGCTTTTTGCGTGAGACGACTGTGGTTTCTTCTTCCGTAAACCACAATTCATTCCTTGGGTGAATTCTATTGCAAAATTAGGGTTTTTGAAGCTTTTTGCAAGAAACCCCACATAATAAGGGATTATGGATTCTTCATCTAGAAACTCACATATTCATCCAAACATCCATGCAATGGTTTGCGCTAGACAATGCCCCTCGTTGTCGGGCATTTTGCAAAAAAAGCCTCCTCATCAGGCTTTGCCCTCCTTGTCGGCCCTTTATTTTGCGCAATTCCCTCTTCCTCGAGCATTTGCCCTAAGATAACTACACCCATACATGAGCGGTCCCCATTCCCACATTCTACATTTAGGGTGTTCTCTACACACTCTAGCTTGAACCCATAGTAGAGCAGTGAATACCACTTGCACGAGCAAATCTTGCCATATGTCAATTGCTAAGTTGCTATGAGACGGTTGGGATTGGGATAGTCAAGCACATGTATACGAGCACATCAAAGCAGTTTCAAAGGTAGTTTAGAGTTACTAATAGGGATGTTGTGAGTACCAACTTTGCCCTTTATTATAAAATAATCTACAATACATTTTTCCACAAAAATTATGTTCCATGATAGCTTGTGGAAAGGTTAACCCTACAAAAAAATTTCTAGAATTTTCCAAGACCTTGAAGTACCCTAAATCCTTAAATGCTTGGGTATGGGTGCGGTTATCTTATACAAAAGCACCTCAAACAAGCTCTATTTCCCTAAAGATCGTTTCCACAATGGGATGCTCACTAAGCTAGTCTACTCATAAATTGTCCATGTGCCCACCTTCTCAAATGTACCCTTGTTGTACATGCTTTTTTTCATAGGTTTTCAAAATGTACAAGTAGTGTACATTTGAGGAGGTGGGTGGTTTTAGAGGCCCATGACCTTTCCACTTTGAATTTTCATAACTAATTGCACAAAGTTTCAAAAAATAAGAAATAACTTGGGTTAGATGTCAATTCTTCTTGTCATTCAAAGAAAATTTACTGAACAGTAGTTCAAGAAGTTTCACCTCTCCAAGATTCAGTTTCAATCCTTAGATGGACGGTTTATGAGCACACTACCTTACCAGCAGTGTAGAAATCAAGCTGCCCTCACCAGCTCACCTCAACTCGACACGATTTTGAATTCCGTGCTCATCAAATGCAACAACCCTCCAAAGTTGTCAAAACTGTCAGATCACTTGCCACTTGATGAAGTTTGAAGACTTGAAGACTTGTCCAACTGTTTGGGACAATCCTAGAGCTGGCGAGCTAGAATGAAAATTGTATACAATGGTGACATTTCAAGCTCTTAGGCGATGCTTGGCCACAACAATGAATGCCATTTGCTAGACGTACATGACCACAAAAATTGGCGTACGCCAGCGGTTTGTGGCGGAAGGTGCTGGTGGGGTGGCAGATTTAGCCTCAACGGGTTTTGGCTCTGCCAGGCGTGGTGAAGAGTGGCAGAAGGTAAGATTTTAGGGTTTTTTAATTTTTAGTTACCATTGCTACTCACACTAATTACTTGCTAATTCACACTATATAAACATTTACTACTGCTATAGTAATTTTATTAGTCTTTAAATGACAAGGCCTTTCGAGCTTCTAAGAATTTGTTCTAATTTTGCAGGTTTTTCTAGAAGTGCAATAACTTAGAATGGGGCAGTAGCCTCTACGTTTCCACTATTATCAAAAGTTTCAATTGTACAAATGACACTAATTTGTTAGAGTGTCTCACATTTTTGCACAACAAGTTTTTTTGGATCATCAAGCTTCTCACAATCCTCACGTGGAATCGTTCCGATAGATCAAACCTTATTTTTTATATTCATGTTGCCAAAGTTTATAGCTTTGATATGTCCAGTCCGATCTAATTTTAGAAACATAGATTTTGTCCTTGAATGTGTTTTGCAGACCGTATAGTGAAAATTTGAGGTGCCCCCTCAATGGTTGATGGTCACTAAAGGGTTACAGGGTTAACTTGGATTGACATGATTCAAGTTGGGTTGGAATAAAAACTTGCTTTTGTATTTTAAAATTATTTTAATTTTTTGAAGAAAAATTCTTTTCATCTCAAGCAGCCTGTGAAAAATGGGCAATAATCTAGAAAATGGTTGATTGAGCGCTTAGTATTTAAGGTTATTTTTTTTGGTGACCAATCTTTTAGATTCAATATGTGAAAGAAGTATTTAATGACTTCTAGTCAATTTTGTAGTTTTAACACCCTCATGACCAAATATTATAATCTTTCAATCCATAAGTGGTGTTGTTTTCTTTTGTTTTCCATGTGATATTTAATAGATATTTGAATTTGTACAATTACAAAAGAAACAAATATTGATACAACTTACTAAAATGTTGGCCTTTTGTTAAATTTAGAGCAAATTCCTAAAAGCTCAAAAAAGGCCTCAAGCATTTACGAGTAAATCTACATAATGGATAACTAAAATGATCTCTTGTCAACACCAATCAAACCTAGATCTTAAAAAACCAACCTATGTGTGAACAATTTAACAATATTGAAAGATTTAACACATGCAAATACACACAAGAAAAACTATGCTAAAATCAAGATAAAATTTGCAATTCTTACGATAGAGCCAAACTCCTCCAATCTTGCTCTATTTCAAATGCCACAAACTAGAGCACAACTCCAATACACTACAAGACAAACAAGTGGGGAACCTTTGCAAACTCCATAATAATCTATCATGGTATCATTGCAACCTCCATGAATCAAGGCAGGTGCTTGCAATCCCAATTCAAAATACAAGAAAACTCCACAGCATGTTCAAGTTTGTCTAGTTGTCACTAAACACCAGTGCTCCTTTAACCCATTCGTATGATCCTTTTCCAATGCTAAAATTTCTTCCATCACGCACGTCATCCTAGCGTTCTAAGCCACTAAAAGTAGGCACTGGTATCAAACTCGCACATTCCCAAACCCAAATTTTCCTCAACTGAGTGCACCCACTAAAATTTGGCACAGACTCCAATTTACCACAACTCTCAATCCAAAGATCCTCCAACATTGCTAGGGGTCCCTCACTAGTCAAACAAGTTAAAGAGTCACACCATCTAAGGTCCAACGATCTCAATTCCGGAAAGTGGCCAAGCTCAAGAAGAGAAATGGAAGACAAATTGTAGATACTCAAATGGCGTACCTGCGGAATAGTCCCACACACTTCCCATGTTGCTACACCTAATCCTAGCAATGAAAGTGTCTCCAACTTCAAAAGCTGGACCAAACTAGGCACCTGCTCCAGCTTCTCGCAATCCCAAATCCGCAATTCTTGTAATGAAGCCAAGCAGCTCACGATTGACACATCCCAAAAGTCACTCTCTTGAATATAGAGAGATTGCAAACTTGACAAACTCTCCAAACCTTCCAGTTTACAAACTCCACAACAATCACTAATCTCCAGCCTTTTCAAACCTGTCCAACCGACCATACATGGTAATCCTTCCTCTCCCCACGACTCAATTTTCACATGCTCCAGCTTTGTCAGCGGGCATTGCTTGGGAGAGTCTTTCACCATATCAAAGCGTACACAAAGTTGGCGCAAGGATGTCAACTTCTCCAACCCACAGATCGGCTCCACCAACTCACAACCACTCAAATCAAGTACTTCCAGGTCTGAAAGCCGCTGCAAATCTAGTAACCTCTTCAACCTTCTGCATCTTTCAGCTCTCAATTCCTGTAAAGCCACCAAGCAATCCAAGCCTTGCACTTCTGAAACCCCAGACCGTGAAATGTTCAACTTCTCCAATTTCATGAGCTTTCCCAAACATGGCAACACTTCAAGGTCACTACACCAATCCAATTCAAGCTCCACCAAGGCAGCCAAGTTCTCTAGTCCATCGCAACTAAGCATCCTTGCATTGCCTCCGAGGTCTAAATACTGCAAGTTCTTCATATTGGACCACACTTGTTGCCAAGGTAATCTACCCAATTTCAACCTCACAAACTGCAAACGACGAAGGTTTCCCAAATCTGGTAATCTTGTCAATCCAAGCTCGTCCATACTCGGCTCATTAACATCCTGTGCACTTAACTCCAAGACTTCAAGGTAGACGAGTCTTGCTATTTCTCCAATGCATGATGAATTGTCTCGTATGCCACCCAATATCAAAACACAAAGGCTCTCTAGCAATTCCAATCCCAAAATATCAACTCGTGGAACTCCCATTTTCGTGACCGGATAATTCAAATGGACTTCCAGGCTCTTCAGTTGCAAAAGGGGTCTCACATCCACCACTCCGTTCTCTACAATCACGTTCACCAACTTCAACACTGTCAGGTTTGAACAACGTTGCAATTTCACTCTCTTCGCGTTTATGCTAGTCAGCCAGAAGTCTGAGACAGTCAAGCAAACTCTTTGTAGACTCTCCCAGCCACCGCTATAAAAGTTGCACTCCTTGTAACTTTCATGTAGTTTGTCCACCCCATAAAACCAACGCAAGCTTCCAAAATCATTCTTCATTGTCTCAATCACACAAAATTCTTGCCACAAATCATGCATGCCCACAACACCCGTGCCATCTCCAATGCACTCTATCAATGATTTCCGCTTCAACAAATTAAGCTGCACCATTACAACAATGACAATATGTTATTTCCATCCTCATGCCCTCCATGCCTGCTCCCCAAAAACTTCCAAAGCAATGATGGATACTCCCTCTGTCTTGCTATAGGTGACCCATTGGAAACTACGGTTTTCTTTTGGTAATTTTCAATCTGTTCTATGTTCTATGGAGACTTACTGTGCCCAATTGTTCAATAGGTTGCAATGACACATACAATGTTCATCATTGCTTGTGGTGACATCAAATGAAGACCCTTGTAAATAAGATACTTCACAATATCACCAATGAAATTGCCATGAAAAACTATGAGGTTCCAATCTGCCACTTGTAACCAAACAAGGGAAGTACTAACAAACAACAAGACCATTTCAAATATCAAAGCTAATCTCTGTTTCACGTTATTCTCAGCATTCACAACTGCCATGACAAACATAAATTCATACAACACCAACATCAACACTGAACGAAACTTACCCGTAACAACATATCATCTTCATCCCCTCCATGTACCATACGCAGCCATGTCATGATGTTGACATCCTTATAACGCATATGTAAATATCCACTCCATTTTCTTTCAGGAAAGAAAAGGGCCACATCCATGAACAAAAGTTGATCCTCTGACTCCAACAAATCGAAACTGCTTCTCAAAATACCATAGATCGGATGCTCCCTCTCTCTACCTGCATTGAATGGATCCATCCCTTCCAACCGCAGCATGCATTCCTCTACATTGCGCCCCAGCTGCCCACTCAGTACTTTTAGAGCCAGAGGATGGTGATGGCTCCTGCCCTCCCTTTTTGAAAAATAGCACATCCCTAAGCACCTCCTTATCAAGGAATCTTCCCCGTGAATCCATTTTGGTGCGTTGTTCAAAAATAGACTCTTCGCTTCCTCAGAATCCAACTCCGGCATCTCCTGACAATCCCCTCCACTAATGCCCACGTCCTTGAGAATCTCAATCGTCCGGGCCGTCACCACCACAAAGCTATCTTTTGCATACGTTGCATTCAACAAATCTCTTGCTAGCTTCTTTGACCTTGCACCATCTTCCACGTTGTCAATTGCAAGAAACATTCTTTGCTCCCGGAGTCTCTTCATCAACAAGTTTAAACGCTGCACTCAACAATAGCCATCACTTCCACCTCACATGTTCAACCATCCAAAATTGCCAAACTGCTCTACTCCAAACAAGATGCATCACAAACCATGACCTGCGTCCATCACATGCATTTTGCATACTTGTGTATCCATCATACGCAATAGAAAGCCAGTAATGCAGATCCAGGAGTCCCACCATACCTTCGTTTTGTCATATCCAACTACAACCTCATGCGCAGTACCGATCAACCTCTTCACCATCTCTCCCAGCAACTCTTTCTCCTTCCCCTCATCGATATTGCTCGGCAACTCTGCGTGGCACACTCTCTCACCAAAATATGATCGCAAGTTCTCGCACAGAGCTTTGCACACCGTGCTCTTTCCGATGCCACCCATTCCGTACAACCCCACCACCCGAGGTCCATCCACGCGAGACACTTGAGACGCTTGCATTTTATCCCATACCAACTGCAAAACCACAAAATTGTGCATATAACACGACTCGATCACTAAAAACCTCACGAACCATAGCATGTCATAAGTGCTTCCAAACTCGGTACTTCCATCCTACAAGCCATTCAAATGCTGCACTTCCAGGGTTTCAGTCTCAAACACTTACGTCGCAAATGCGTTCCATTCCTTGCATATCAAGGTCATCTCCTCTCGTCTCTGGCATCACACGCTTGCGAACTGCTCCAACCACCTCTC
This sequence comes from Ulota crispa, assembly GCA_963920765.1. Lineage (NCBI taxonomy): Eukaryota > Viridiplantae > Streptophyta > Bryopsida > Orthotrichales > Orthotrichaceae > Ulota > Ulota crispa. The sequence continues at coordinate 5,319,240 of OY987246.1, forward strand.
TTATAAGTCGTTTTGCACCCCCTTCTTTGTTGTATGAAATCGCCATGGTTGGGCCGAAAAACTTGAACACGGACGTCCAATCTTCTATCACTATTCGTTTGTCTAACAGTGCCCACTTTTCCCACTCCTCTTTCCACTCCATCTGTTTCTTCTTATCCTTGCACTCCGCCAGCTCAATACCGTTATAGTATACCAATATCAAGACGAACTCCTTTTTCTCCACTTTCCGCTTTGCCAGCCTTGCAAACTCTTTCATTGGCCACCATGTCTTCGTGAAGAAAGCTTGTGACAGAACCACCACCCCAACCTCACATTCCTCGATTGCTTTGAAGATCTCCCTCGGAAAGTCACACCCCAATGGTAAGGAATCACGATTCTTGTCGAAGAATGCAGAAAGGTCATGCCTTTGGATTTCGTCATGCATCCACTCCACAAAGTCTTTCTGTTCACCACTATGGCAGAGGAAGACCTTATGCTTGCAATCCACACCACCATCGTTCCTGAAAACACCAAGGACACCCCATCAGCACGAAAAACCTCTTGCTCCACCATTTTACGCATACCATCCAACCACTTCAACAACACACATCATCGGATTCCCCGTCCCGACATACAGCCCAAACGTATGACGACTACTTTCTATCAAAACTCACGTCCATGAGCAAATGAGATCAACCACAATCCAAACCCACTACCGACCTTTCCACGTTTTCAATACACAAGTAGTAGGACACAACCATTTTAACTTCAATCAGGCTTCAAGTTTATAACTAGCAAGGGCAACTCGTCTGCATTATTCACTCTTACTTACTACGTTCCCGTTCCAAACCTGTTCACAATGTACGCCTTCATCAAAGTGCTTATCACAAGCCAGACACACTCCAACATGAAACAAGAAAGCACAGATTTAGCAAATGGCCCAACTAAGCTTCGAGCAAGCTGTTCTATGGTCCTATGTTGTACCACAAAATACACCTTGGCTACATCACAAAAGTGACTGATTTCGTCAAACATTAGATAAAAAGAAACCACCACCACCACCTCTGAAATTCCACCTCTACAACCCACAGCTAAGATATCACCGCCCAAGCTCACTACATGACTGAGACCGCATCTCCATGTCATACAACAAGGACAACCATGATACCGCTGAATTCCAAATGCCAGCTCCCCAACATCAGGGTCCCATCCCCTTCCAAGGAAGCAATCGATGCACCAGCACATACCTTTTCGATGACTCCGGAGTCTCCATTTGTGGCAGTACTGTGGTCTGGAACAATTACTGGTTTCGTCACACACCGCATCTGCAATCCTGATGTTACTTGACTCGCCTTGCCAAAGGGACTACATACTTGCAAAACACTCTCGCACAAACCTGCGCACTGGAAAGGAAAACAATTTCGGTCAACAAGGTTTCATGCCCGTCAACCTCAAAATCTGCAACCACCACATCAATGGCAAAAAAGCATCCAAAGCTAACTTCCATCCACAGTGAAGCCCCTTACCCTTCTTCTGAACCCACAGGTACATGACAACAAAATCCGGAAGCCCATTCTCGAAGATGCAGCACCCAGCGAAGTCCAAAACCCCCTCTGATCTCAGGCAAACCCCTGAAAACCCTTCCCCCAAAAAATCCTGAAAACCCCTCACACTAAGAACCTCTAAAAACCCTACGACAGTGAAAGCTGCAAATCACGATCATAATACATATCCTGCAAAACGGAAGCAGTGCGAGGTCATCCAACGGCGATGCGGAATTGGATCCAGGCACTCTATCGCACCTCACACGGATTCACATGCTTCGTGACACCTCCACGACCACCGCGAAACAGGTAAGCCCGGTCCAGAAACTTGTGTTCTAACAGCAACCGAGGACTTGCGTGAAGAGGAGATCCCGTTCTGGACGACGCCAAGCCTGTCAATACAAACGAGTACAGCGGTGCACATGAGCGTAAGAGGAAATCCACATTCAAAGCAGCAAGCAAAGTCAGGAGGTGATCCTTCGAAATCCTAGAATACTGCCCACAGAACACAAGGAGACGAGCTCCGAGCAGAACCTGCAAAAGGATACTCACCAAACGGGAGAGCTGGTCCATCGCATCCCGCATGAGCAATCTCTGCAGAACAGAGCAAGAGAGCATCCTCCGAGTGCCGAAACCCTAAGACGAGAAGCTGGAGAACTGCTGGAGTATTCCGAGTGCTCCCTTCCGGCTCCATAAGTATAACTTAAGCTTAGAATGCGCTTGCAAGTTCCGAGTCGCATGCGCTTGCGAATTGTCAACCAGATGCCCAGGAATCATGGCGTCGAATTTCGAGACGGCAGCTTAAATTCCGGGGTGTTGGGGGAGGATTCAGGCGCAACGCGCATTTGAGGAGCGGGTCTGGTGATTTGGCGGGCTGCACAAGGCCGACACGTGTAAGTGGGGCCAAGGTGGTGCAGCTCAGCATTTGCTACAACCAATGGTTGGAAAGGAAGAAAATGCCCTTGTTTTGTAGTTAATTGGTCAGTTATTATTGTTAGAAAAATTAATTCTTTTCGTTTACTTACACCAAATAGTGCAATTAGGTTGCCTTATCTTTGCAAATTTACTTTATGATTCATCCTTGGCCACATGGAGGGACATGTAACTCTCTTTATGCTAATTGCTAATGTTAATCTTGGTTCTATGTAAAATTCCAACTTTTCTACTCCTTGTCTTTGGCGCTTGTTGCTGCCCCCAACCTCAACTTGCTTCCTCTATTGGTTATCATAGTAACAATTGACAAAAATTACTATAATCTTAATAAGTATTTAAATAAAGTGAAATGCAGAGAAATTAGTATGGGGCAACCTAAATGCACTATTTGGTGTAGAAACTAACATCTAAATTAAGGAGTCAAAGAGTTCTGAGTGGGAACTTTGCAGGATCTTCACTATGCCTACTTACTTGAATATTGCCAAAACCTCCATATAGAGTTTAACCCCTAAAGCTAAAAGGGTGTTACAAAGAAAAGTAAGATTGACCAAACTATCCATTTTTGATGATTTTTTTAAATTTCAAAGTAAAAATTTCTTTTTTGAGTTCCGACCATATTAAGGTGTAATGTACAAGTAAGGAAATGTGTGAAAAAAAATTTAGTCCATTTGACCAAGTAGATTGTAAGGCTATAATGTTTGAAGTGAGAAAACCAACTTTTTTTCATTCTTGCAAAACAAGGTCAACAAACTTTGAGCCCTCCTAAAGTAAAATTCTTGCTCTACACAAAAACAAAGTATCTGCCCAATCACAAGTACATGATGTCAAGTTCACTCATGAAAAAATTTAGAGGCAAACAAAGAATCTAGCTCATTCTAAATCACCTTGTAATGCAAGGAGGTTTAGTGAATTGGCAATACATCAGTCATTTTTTCATCATTTTCTGTGTAGTAAGGAAGTTTTTTATTTGAAATCTAATTAGTGAAAAGTTAGAGGCAACCTTAGGAATATGCAGAAAAAAATTCAAGAGCTTTGGATTTATAAATCAAAAGATAATAGGGCATAAAGTTAGAAGAAAATGTTTGTTCTTGAAACCGCCCAAATATAATCAACAAAGTTTGATTCCTCTTCAAATGTGATGTGAGAGGTAAACAATTTTTGTGATGGTTGCATAATATATTTTGTTAGTTATATACTTGTCAGGTTTCAAAAGTTAATGAGAGTTTTAGCATAAGATTCTCCAAAGATGCCCAAATTACCCAAAGTGCCCAAATTCTTTTAGGCAGCATAACTTTTTACTTGAGCATTTGATTGGAGTTTTTTTTTTTTCATGCAAAGGTGTTTATTGTATGCACCTTGTCTCCATATTTCAGAAACATTTGCCAAAAGTTGAATCCATAGGAACCTATCCAAACTTTCAACCGACTCTTGAACAAACTTTATGGTTTAGGGTTAAAGAAACTTATGCCCTTTTTTGAGTTATTCATTTTGTGCAAGAGTTAAAATTTTGAGCTTTGTATTAAGTGGCTTTGTAGCATTCTATTAGAATACTGCTAAAAATAACAATTTGGCAAGGATGTATATAAACGTATATGTGTGTATTTATGTGGAATTCTTTTCTAGGGAGATTGTTGATAGGATCTTACCCCATACTAATATTGGCTACTCTAACATTGAAATTTTTGAGCAAAAATTAATAACAGTAATATTTCTAATAAAATAGGTATGCCAATGTTTGGATGAAATTTAATGATGTTGGTGGATGTTATGGATGAACATGCACCAAGACATGCACACATGGATGGTTTGTCCATTCTTCCTTCCCTACACTCAAAGCATTTGCACCCTTGTACGCTAAATAGGCCCTCAATGGCACTTGGCAAGGCCGCTCCATATGGCGTGCCTCACTGCATACACACCCATGTTGTATGCAAGTCAAGGCACGCTCAATTGTATTTAGGAAACTCAAACGTCCAAGGTTTGTGTAATCTTCTGGAGTGCCCAAATTTAGGATTTTTTTGTTTGTTTCTCCATTATTTTGTTTGACAAGCATGCGCTCTCAAGGCTTGGTCAATAAGGCATTTGCACAAGCTAGAGATGGAGGTACTTCCCAAATAGATTCATTACTCTTTTCATAAAATGTCAATATTGGGTGATTGTGTTCACATTTTGTAGAATAGGCATTTCTATATGGCAATTAGCTTTTGCTACTTAATTGACTCATATATTATGACTAAGTTTGTACCTTTGAGTATGATGATATGCTTATTTTACCAAAAACTACTTAAAGATTAGAGATATGTATTTTATAAAATTTGGTCATACCACACCTCACATTGAGTTCTTCATTGATCATAATTTTATTACTTAATGAGATTTGTTTTAACTTGGAAGATGTATGTATAAAATTTTCCTACATATTTTTGTAATCAAATCTCAAAAATCCATCACCAACTTTTTTTAATCAATTATCATGTAAAACCATGAATATTGTGAAAAATAATTCACAAAAAGAGGGGTTATGAATTTTGGAATTGAAATTTGGTATGCTTGACCAAGATTGCATGAGAATTCCATTTCAGTTATGCAAAACAACAAAAGGCCAACTATGTTCTGTATTATTCAAGTTCTTTGAATGGCATTAAAGAAAATAGTCAAACTTCTCTATGTGCACTCTACATTGCAATTGTTGATCTTGGTCACTACAAGCAAAGCTATTCCCAACCAATTTGATTTAAATAAAAATAAACATGTGCAATGTTTTGGCCTTCATAGTTGCAAGGCCAACTTTTGAAATAGGTGAGGCCTTATATTGTTAATTTTCAAATATCATACCTAATTTTGAAATATGGTCATTTTTGGGCCTATCATTGATATTTTCTCACATAATAATTGCCTTCATCACAATGCTATACAAGGGAAACTGTCCAAAATGACAAAAATATGTCCAAACCAACATGGCTAAATCTACAGAAATTGTCCAATTTGACATTATTTTGGTCATTTTGGACACATTTAGTGAATTTGGACATGTCAATTAGGACACAATTTCTTGTAGAGCTAATTTTTAATACTTTGCTAAGGAGTGCTTGGCAATTTTGTTAATTTTTTAGCACATGGTTGGAGAACACATGGTGTTTCATATTGGAGGCATTCTTTATTGTTTCAACTTTCACCAAAAAGTTATGATTTTTTTTGGAAAATGACATGGTTGGAAGATGCTTGGTATTGTCTAAAGAGTCATTTTCTGCTTCAACTTACACCAAAATATTCTGGAAAAGGGCAAGAAGTCAAAATCCTCCCACTTAGTAGTATAAGGTGGAAGCACCCATTCTTGATAACGCCCCATACCAGATGTGCAGGGGGTGCTATTTCCACCATGAGCAAGGATAGGTGCTTTGGAATGCGTTTTTTTGACTTTTTTGAAATTGGGGCTAATCAAGTAATGCCACATGTCCCAAAGTGAGGTAGAAAGTAATGAGTTGAAATTAGTTTGGCTAGTATCGGAATTGCATACATGTAGACATTGGCAATGGGTGAAAAACACTTTTTAACCCCCAAAATTCACAATAATTTCCGTAATCCTAATCCTACATCCTAAATCCTAAACCCTATATAATACCCATGTAATCTTAAATTGTATGCAATACCCACGTAGTTCTATACCCTATACAATACCCATGTAATCCTAAACCCTATGCAACATCCGTGTAACTACGTGGTCAAAAACATCTCAAGGCTTAGCAATCTAAGATGGAACAAGAGATTGTAACTCCACCATGCAAATCCCTATGGTCAAGAATAGGGGAGAGGGGGCAAATCTCCAAAAAGAAAAATAATAATCTCCTAGCACACCTCTAAATTTGGTAATTCCTCTAACCTCACCTGTTTGTTGAAAACTGAATATCTCACAAAGACTTCAGGGCTGGTTCATTGCTGTTTTCACTCTTTTTCTCACACTCAAGCGCCCATGCGTGCACTCTTTTGCACCTCTCTAACTCAGTTGCACAAAACTTTTTCGTTCTCTGGTCTCTCATGAAAAGACTTGGCTTTTGCGTGAGACGATCACAGTGGTATCTTCTTCCAAAAGCACCTCAAACAAACTCTGTTTTCCCTGAAGATCGTCTTCACGATGGGATGCTCACTATGAGCTTTGTGTACAAATCAATTTCCCATCAACCCAACTCGACACGACCTTCGATTCCGTGCTCTTCAAATGCAGCAACCCTCCCAGAGTTGTCAGAACTGTCAGATCACTCGCCTCTTCATGATGCTCGAACAACTGGAGACTTGTCCAAGTGTTTGGGACGATCCCAGAGGCGGCGAGCTGGAATGAAATCGTATGCAATGGCGACATTTCAAGCTCCGAGGCGATGCTTGGTCACGGCTATCAACGCCATCGTGTTCGGATGCTGTGATGTGGCGGACACGCTGCTGTGTCCCGTGTTTCGGTATCTGGATCGGCATCAGGACATGGACGGCATCGAGGAGACGGAGATGGCGATGGATTTCCCGGGCGTCGCCGGAGTGCAGGAATTCGACATGCGGGAGAACCTGTCCGCGACGCAGCTCAAACTGAAGAAGCAGCTGGAGAAGAAGAAGAAATCAGGCGGGTTCGAAACATTAGGGTTCAGCCTTCCCGTGTTCCGAGCAGTGAAGCGCAAGGGATACAGGATTCCAACTCCAATCCAAAGGAAAACCTTGCCGCTCATCCTCGCCGGGTACGACGTAGTAGCCATGGCTCGCACGAGCTCCGGCAAAACGGCGGCGTTTCTGATTCCAATGATCCAGAAACTGGCGGAGCATTCAAGCAAAGCCGGAGCGAGAACCGTAAATTTATCACCCTCTCGAGAGCTCGCTTTGCAAACGTTCAAGTTTTGCAAAGAGCTTAGCAAGTACACCGACCTAAAGACGGCGATCTTGGTAGGAGGAGACAGCATGGAGGCACAGTTCGAGCAACTAGCTGGAAACCTTGACGTGATCATCGCCACACCCGGTCGACTGATGCATCATCTCTCCGAAGTAGAAGGCACGTCGTTGCGAACCGTATTGTCTTCGACGAAGCCGACCGGCTGTTCGAGATGGGATTCGCCGAGCAGCTACGGCAAATCATGTCGCATTTAGGAGAGTCCAGACAGGTGGTTTTGTTTAGTGCAACATTACCATGATTGCTCGCGGATTTCGCCAAAGCAGGTTTACGAGATCCGCATTTAGTGCGCCTGGCTGTGGAAACCAAAATCAGTCCAGATTTGAAGCTTTCTTTCTTCACGGTTCGACACGATGAGAAGCCCGCTGCTCTTGTTCACTTAGTGCGCGAGCTCATTCCATCCGGACAGCAGACAATCATCTTCGTCGCCACAAAACATCACGTCGAGTTTTTGTTCGAGCTGCTGAAATCCGAAGGTGTGGACATCTCTGTTGTTTACGGGTCAATGGACCAAGCCGCGCGCAAGATTCACATCGCGAAGTTCCGAGCGGGGAAGACGAGGTTGCTCCTGGTCACGGACGTTGCAGCACGCGGTATCGACATTCCGCTGTTGGACAACGTGATCAATTACGATTTCCCTCCGAAGCCGAAGCTGTTTGTTCACAGAGTAGGACGAGTTGCGCGCGCGGGGCGGATCGGAACGTCGTACTCGTTCATAACGTCGGAGGAGATGCCGTATGTGTTGGATTTGCACTTGTTTTTGTCCAAGGGAATTCGTCCGGCACCGTTAGAGGACGACGTCGTTGCTGATCGAGAGAAGGTGATGGCGGATTTGGACGCCGCTACCAAACGCGGCGAGACTGTGTTCGGCCGAATGCCGCAATCAGTGCTGGACTTTGGAATGGATCGGTTGAGAGAAGTTGTTTCTGGGAATGATGACCTTGTTTCGCTTCAGAAGGCTGCGAAGAACGGATACCGGCTTTACTGTAAGACTCGACCTCCTGCTTCGTTGGAATCGTCGAAGCGAGCGAAGAGCTTTGCACGAGAAGGTCTTCATCCCTCGTTGCGACAGGAGCTACGCAACGTGGAAGCAGAAGTCGCTGCTTTTACTGAACGGCTGAAGGCGATCAGGCCCAGGCAGACGGTGTTGGAAGCAGAGGCGGAGGCTGCGAAGGGGAAGATCAAAAACGTGCCAATTGCGCAAGTGGTGGAGATCATGAAGCGGAAACGTGAGGTTGACGAACACATCATTGCTGCTGCTGCACAACAACGTGCAGCTGCGAAAGCGTTTGAGAAGAGCCGGGAGGATTTGGCTATGGCGAGTGAAGACGAGCAGCCTGTTATGAAACGGAGACGGAAGGGAGCCAAGGACATCAGTGGAGTGAAACCGAAGCAGATGCCTAAAAGCTACCGAGAGGATGAGTTTTATATTGAGTCTGTGCAGATGAATCGGCATACAGAAGCAGGGTTGAATGTGCAAAGTGTCGATGGTTTTGGTCGTAGCAGGATGGACACTGAAAGTGCTGGATCTTATAGCAGATGATGCAGCTGGGGTGCAGAAACAGAACGCTACGTACCATTGGGATAAGAAGAGTAAGAAGTTCGTGAAATTGAACAAGGGTGAGCAAGTTTCAGCTTCGGGTAAAATCAAGACCGAGAGTGGAGCTAAAGTTAATGCAGGGAATCACGGCATTTATAAGAAGTGGAAAGAGCGGTCTCACATGCATGTTGCTACTCATGGTGATGCTGGTGATTTTTCTGGTGATATGGATGAGGCATCTACAAGCAGCAGAGGTGGACGAGGCGGGCGTGGTGGCAGAGGTGGAGGTAGAGGTGGAGGTGGAGGTGGTCGTGGAAGTAGTGTTCCAAATGCTAACGTGCGTGACGGTCGAGGAAGTGCGGAAAGAAAGGCAAAAGAAGGCAATGCGGAGTTCACGAGGTGGAGCTAAAGGAAGCCGAGGAGGAGCAAGCCGTGGAGGTGGTGGCAGAGGAGGTGGTGGCAGGGGTGGTAGCAGTGGCGGTAGTAGAGGCAGTGGCGGAGGTGGCGGCAGAGGTGGATCAAGGGGAGGTCGTGGAGGTAGCAGAGGTGGCAGAGGCAGAAAGTAAAGCTCACTATCAATGTATTTTTTTGACTCTCCCACAACAAAATAGCTCCTTCCATTGCTAAATCAGATTTCCAGGGTTTCTTAGAAAAAGCAGAGCTTTCAGAGAATGAGCTGCTCGAAATTCATGCGAGGGAATGTGAACCATTGAGGAAACCCTAAAAAAGTTGTTGTGAAATCTGTGGAATCGGTTCACAGTTCTTCACTGTAGGTCAGTTTTTGGGTGAAGTTTGCAGATGATGACGGCGGTGGACGATTGAGCATATTTCTGAGACGATGCAATGAGCCTTTTCTAGTTGAGTAACGTGCACGGGATGTGATCTCATGATTTTCCATTGCTGATTTCAACAGCGTGGAGACGGGAATGCACGAGAGCGAGATCACCAACTAGGTAGAATTTTGGATTGTTTTCGAAACATTTATAATAGGATGTTGCTGTCGAGACCTAGTCTGCTAGATTTCTGGCATTTTTGTAATTTTGTGAGGATTCTCAGTCTAGCTGCATATTACTTGGAGGAAAATCTAGTTGCCTGCGAGAAGGAAATATTTCAGCAATGTTGTCTGTATTGGTTTCTTGGTACTTTTGGAGGCTGGCATGTGGAGTCCTTCTGTTCTAGTGGCAGATCAACAATGGTAGTATAAGTTGAGATCATTTGAGGCATATTTTGAGTCTAATGATAATTTACATAGCTGCTTGCTCCGCTTGTTGATCATTGAATTTCTATTGATTGTCAATGTTAGTCAGAAACTGGATTTATTTTTTGGTAGATGGTGTAAAATGAGGTGGTGTAAAGTCTCATAATCTGTCAATGTACTGATTGTGCAAGATTTTGGAGTGTCTGTAACAATTAGGTGCGATTTTTCTTAAATTGATGGTCTCAAGAATGCATGTCGCCTGGTAAACTAAAGAGTTTCACATGCACATACGACTATGTTTGCTGTCTAGTTTCAGTAGCAATAGGGGACAAACGTCGGGATTTCATTCTATCCAGAACTCCTAAACCCTAATCCCTAAAATCTGATTCAGCTGAACGTTTCTGGTTGTTACGTTAGATTTATTCCTAACCCTTGAGAGTGCCTACTTACGAGAGAAAATGTGGCTTTGGAAGATGAAATGATTGTACAATTTCAGTAGATCTTCAAATACTATAATTATATTAATACTGTATAGAGACGTAATACCAGCATATTTCTTAACCCTTAAACGTAAAGTGGGTCACTGTGGCCTATCCTGACTTTAGTTTCTATAGTATTTTCGCAAGTAGGTACTAATAATATTGTTTCAAAAAGTTGCAAAAGTCAACAGTACATGTTGATTCCATGAAAATTGCAATAAGGGCACCTTGGGACCCAATAGAGTGATTCTGAATTTTCTCACAACTTGGGGTACCTAAAATTATGTGTATTTGATGATTTTTTTTTTGCCTTCCATGATGCACTACGCATTTATGATCACTTTTGAAAAAGAATCAGATCAAAATCAGTCTTTTTTTGGAGGCAAAGGACGTTATTTTGTTCGTGCCGACATTTAGGGGTTAAGCAACTTGAAATTTTTTAAGACCGCACAATTGAAACGTGGCATTCTTTTTGGATGTTTGATGTATTGTTGTTGCTTTGATCCATCTTTGACCAAATATGGATTTGTATTTTGAGGCCATGTTGTATAAACACCATTATTTATCAACTCATATACCTAATTCCATTGCTGTTTTTTTGGTTGGATGCAAAATTCTTTTTATCACAAGCAATTTTCAAGAACAAGTTCCAATTGTTAAGCAATTTTATTGTATAAGCCAAAACCCACTCTGCTGAACCACAGTGGTCTTTAAAGGGTTAAATGCCCTCACTGTTCCCTTCCAATATATAAATGGGAATTGATGTGTGTACCACACCCTTTGAACTACTATACCACACTCCAGGGTAAATTTTAGACTTCTACCATCAAAAAGCTGAAAATGAGAATTTTGAATTCAAATTTGGACTAAGAGACCATGATTTTGTCTAGGACCACAAAAAATGTTGCAATTCAACAACACCTAATGAAAAAGTTTGTCTTTTTTTACAACAAAAGTAAAAGTAACACTTTTTTCCCTAGCTAAACTTTTCATTGGGTGTTGTTGAGTTGCAACTTTTTTTTATGGTTCCAGGCAAAATCATGGTCTCTAAGTCCAAATCTAGATTCAAAATTCTCAAATTCAGCTTTTGATGGTAGAAATCTAAAATTTACCCCGGGACGTGGTACAGTAGTTCAAAGGGTGTGGTACACATATCAATGCCCTATATAAATATTTGAAGACTATGATCCCATAGGAAAATAATTCAACCTTCACAAGTTTGAGGTATGACCCATCCGCCATATCATTTACCACATCGGATCAAGATTAAAATTAGACCCCTTGATGCAAACATTCAATGAGAATTTCAAATCTTAACTTTATGAGTTTCATGTTTCCCCTTTTGTGTGAATATACCCGTAGAGGTTAGGCTTAATAAGTTTGAGTGTTGGAGTGATCCGATAGTAATGGATTGTGGCACTATGGTAGCATTCTCATGTTGCACATGTTAATTTCGTGGGTTTTCTAGTATGTGTAGCACAAGGAACTTTGTTTTATAGGGCTTTTCTCCACAATCTTTCCTCATTTTGACATTGGCTAAGATAGTCTGCTCGTGAATGGACCATCTAAGCAAGAGTGTGCTTCTGTGGGAAAATTAGGGCAACTTGGTAAAATGGAAATATTTTTGGTAGAAATTCAAAGAAGAGATAATTGTGTGGCCATTTATTTTGAAATTTTTTGAGTTAGTATGAATTAACTACAATTTATCAAAGCAAAAGTGCATAGGGTAGCTATTCTTGATCGTAGGTAGTATGATGCAAAGGCGGCTTGTAAATGGAGCACATGAGTCCTAAAATCAACCACCACAAAGCTAAGGATGTTCAACTAAGTCCATTAAAGCGTGCAAGCACCCATTCCATATTTTAATACTCAAATCATGATTGAGAACAAGTTTTCATTTATTTTAGTATAACATATATCTATATTTTATTGAAAAACAAATTTGAACACAATTATGACCAATAAGCACACACAGCAATGGCTCATGTCACTCTCTTAAGTTTCTAAAATAGTGCATGCACAAGTACAATTTTTGAACTCAAAAAAATGTGATCCATTTAAGAACCAATGTGCACTGTTTTTGTGACCCTACATGGTCCGTTCCAAATAGATGGACCAAATTCAAGTAGACTACCTTACCTTAGCACTAGAATATTGAGTGATAGAACATATAAAGTTGCCAAATCCCTCTAAAAAATACTTAACCCCTAAAGGACCAGACCCTCTTTTTTAGCAACGTAGCTACTTTGGGCAAGTACCTATGATTGGAGCTTTTCATATTATAGGTTGAAATTTTAATTGAATGTGGGAGGTTTATCTTTCATATGCACTAAATTTCATGAAATTTGGAATTATGAGTAAAAATTTATGGCCTAATATGTTGATTTTTATGTTCATTGGGCAGCTTGGGCAAATTTTTAAAAATCACTTTTTCAAAAAAAAAAACTTTAAAATTGGTTTAGGATATTTATGTGAATGTAGGAAGCTTTCAATCATTCCATTTTCTATCAAAGAGATGTAAGTTATAAGGATTTTTTGTTTGCGGGTAGTTACGGATTCTCTACTCCAAAATAAACTTTGAAGTCCTTTATTTTACTCAATTTTCAACATTTTGGAAAAAAAACAAAATCAAAGGATGAATATTGTTTATGACAACATTATGACTGTTGGGATTGGCAATTTTCTTTTCCATAATTAAATTCTTAACAATTTTGTGTTTTGAATCATTCTCTACTTCTTTTTACTTACTAAGTGTTTTCCATATGTTATACAACTCCAAATGATTTGAAACTTTTTTTGACATGTACTTTACTTAAGTGGAATAAGGAATTTAGAGAAGCACCATCCACATGGCCTTTTTTCCTTAGGAATTTCACCTTTTGAAGGGTAGCTGCTTGGTTTTTCACAAGACGTTTTTGAATATTCAAACCATTCTAACTTCCAATCCACATATTGGAAAACTCTGAAATTTTTCCCACATCTTCTAAATCTTTTCTTCTTTAAGATCCTACAATCATATATGCATAAAAATGTTTTTGCTTTCAAATTTGGTTGATGCTCTAAAAATGGCAGTTTTGAAGAGATTTTGGTGAAAACTTTGCTTGGTCCTTTAAGAGGTTAAAAGTAGTTTGTGTGAGCTCCACTTCTTGAGTGGCTAGCAGCCTAGCAGATACAATTGTTTAGATAGCATATAAAAAGGGGGGAGTATTCAATTGCAAGATGCTCATCTATGTTTAAGTGCAACTCCAAATTCTTAAAAAAAAATTCTAACCCTCACATAGAGTTTCCAACTCCTATTTTATAATTGACTCTTATTGCACAATGCGTGTTTTGTGCTTCAACTCCTCTTCTACTAAATTGAGTGCAATGATTTCTTTGAAGTCCCAACTTCATTCTCATTTCTCTTGCACCGATTGCCCTTGTTCTCTTTTCACAACAAACAAAGGATTAGGTGACAATTTCTAGCACATTCTCCCAGCAAATTTAGCACATTCTCCAAGCAAATTTCTTTTGTATTTCCAATGTTTGATAATAAAGTTTACAATATACAAAGGATTGTTGTCCATTTCTACAATTTTTTTCAATAATCCCAATGCGTAATGCTCCAATGTACTAGAACCAAACAATTCTTAAAGTGTAATTGCTCTGCGAGAATTCAAGCTTGATTCACCCACAAGTGATTATATCTACAAGGGTTGAGATGAATACACAATATAGAAAACAAAATAGGTTCAACATTTCCGAACTAAAAGAATATTTTTAGAACTTGTTTCTGCATGATTTATTTCCAGTCCTACTCTTGGCATTAATAATGTTAACCCTCACTAATTCAAGAAATAGATGAAGTTGCAAAGAGCACTTTTAAAATAATTCACAATAATCTAAGTCAACTCAATATTGTGGCCTCTTATTGTGTGACTCAAGTGGCATTTTTTTGAAAAAATCTTGCCAGCAAGTAGCTCAATATAGAGTGTGAAGGATGCTCCATTATGGAAGCTCCATTACCAAGTTTTTATAGCAAAAGATTGTGTCCAAAACCCTACTTGGAAAACAAATATGGGAGGCGTGCCACATTTTTCATTCTAATTTGGAAAAATTTACCATATTTGTATGAAGAGAGTTTGCTTTAATGAAATTCTTGCATTGATTGAAATAATTTGTGTAGTTACAAGATTTCAAAATGAAAATTTCGGGGTTTAAAAAAATATTTCTTGACACGTTGAGAAAAATGGAGTAAAGTGCCCTTGCAAATCTTAATACCCAACCACCTATTGTTGTTAGGGTGTTTGGGCATAAAGATTTGCAAGGGCATTATACATTGGATTAAGATTATCAATTTGTGTGAAAATATCTTCATAGTTTAAGAAGATCGAAAATTTTATCTCTTACACAGATTGCTTGGCAATAAGGAGTCTCCACCATGGCTCTCCAAGTTGTTTTATTTGAGCATTGGAGAATTTTTTTCAATGTAGGCAACAACACTATTAAACAAAAATTGTAGCCTTGACAATGAGAGATCTCCTCATTTCGTTTTGTATTCTAGGTAATTACAACTTTCAGTAAGTATTTGACATGGCTCCTTATGAAGGTTTGCAGTTTTTTGCAAGTAGGTAAGAGCTTGTTGTTGTTATTGTACGGGCAGCTTCACACTATGGCCAAAGGTCGAGAGGCCATTGCTTTGCGCCAATCAGATTGCAAGAAATTGAGAGTCCAGCCACTCAACCCTTCACAGTAGAGGCCAAACTCCAAAGGCCATCATTCTCCAAATGTCTACATGGCAGCACTTTATCATACAAGGTTGACAGCCTCTCGGTAATAGTTTGGGTTAAGCAAAAATGGAGATCCAAACTATGGTTGAGGGGCCGTCACATTGTTTCCATAAAATAATCAAAAGCTTAAAAGATCTTGGCCTTTTTATTTGGAAGGTCTAATAAATGCTATGGCTTTGGACTTTGGGCTTGGCCTTTGGAGGCTTCACACTATGGCCATTCAAGTTGAGAGGCCATGAAAGTTTATGGCTTTGGACTTTGGGCTTGACCTTTGAAGGCTTCACATTATGGCCATTCAAGTTGAGAGTCCATGGAAGCTCATTGCCAAAAGTTTAGCCTTCAGACTTGGCCTTTGGAGGCTTCACACTAAAGGCAACCAAAGGTGTCAAATATAATATTTTAATACCTATTTTCAGCCCATTTTGTTGGCCTCTCACCAAAGTTTGACCACTCAATCCCACGGCCTCTCAACTGTGAAGCGGCCCTAATATTGATGCAGTTCGCTTTGAGTAGTGTGGCTTGTTTTTGTGATGAAGGGTGAGTTCCCTTGCTGTTTTAATTTTTATTGTTTTTTGGTTGTTTATGGAGTCTAGTTATTCTTGCAAATTTTATTAGCATGTACTTGAGATGTAAGGTAGGAGGCTCATGAATGGAGCATCTAAGGGCTAAAACTAAATTTTGGGTAGGTGAAACTTCTTGAAAAAAAATTTGGTAAGTTTTCCTTGAAAGACAAGAAGAATTGGCATCTAACCCAAGTTGTTTCATATTTTTTGAAACTTTGTGAAATTGGTTATGGAACTTGAACTAGAAAGATTATAGGGCTCTAAAACGGAGCACCTCCTCAAATGTCTATGTCTTGTACATTGTTGAAGAGTTATAAAAAACAACATGTACAAAAGAAGTATATTTGAAAGGTGCTCCATTTTAGAGCCTGCTCTGAATTAGAGCCATCTACCTTAAGTGCCTCTAAGTGAAGGTTCTATTGTTAAATTGTCTTGGTTTTTGTTGAGCCTTATTGGCAATTGAATGAGGATCTTTTATTTTGTGGACTTTGTATGAACAAGCGGTATAAGAGGATCTATCCCTGTAGAATTTTGGCTTTCTTTTTGAGCAAGGTACCTACTCGACAAACTCAAATTTTCTCAAACTTTTTCGAGGGAACTTCTCTTGATGCAAAGCCTCCTCTTATTCCTCCCTTATAGTTCAAAGTCAACATATTTTGGTCTTTGTCTATAAAGTGTTATTATAGATGTGCTTAAAAGGAGGTTCTCATGTTTAGAAGGTTTATGGTTTTAGGAGCTAGGATTGTTATAGCTATGGTCACTCTAATGCGTACGTGAACATTGTTCTTTGAATCAGAATTATTAGTTCTAGTGATGCAATACTCTTTCATCACTTCAAGTTGATATATTCTCATTTAGGTACAATTTGAACATTTACATTAACACGGAATGTGTAGATTAAGTTTGAAGGCCCACGTTTGGTCTAACTTGTTGTAAAATGATGAGTTACACCAAGTGTGAGTTTTAAAGTTTAGACTATGCATACCATGTTCTACTAGTGGAAAACAACACTATTGTTAAAGTATGTGACCATGAAAGTTAACATCATGTTGTTAAGATGAAGGGTGCATAGGTGCACCTATGTTATGTGGAAAGTGGGTATAGAAGATTGGTTTGTTTTTTATTGAATTCTGATAAATTATCACTAGCAAACTGTGAACAATGCATTTTGAATAGATTTTTTTTGAAACATATAGAGATAGAGTTGTTTGTGATCTTTAGATGGTAATAGTGGTGTTTGAAAAAAAATTGAAGTGTAGAATAGATTGAGAACCATAAAAAAACACTAAAATCAGTTCTACAAAGCTATACAATTTGAAATCAATTCTACCGTGCTATACATTTTGGAGAATAGGGTACTAAGTAAATGTAAATTTTTTGGTCCAAACAAGTATAAGAAGTTGTCACCAATTTGAAAAATCGTAAGTTCTTCTTAACCCTTGAACCCTTGAACGCCCTACAGGACTAAAAGTGTCCTCCATTCAATGCTTTTTTGAAAACCCTGGACGTTTAGGGGTTAATAAATTTTGAGACCATCTTGTTACTCAATATTCTTACAAGATGAATCCTTTGTGAAAATTACTAGTCCTCCAATTGTTCATGTGGATTCATGTTAAAACCCTACGATTAATCTAAATTCTATTGTCCAACTTTATCAAAAATTGTAAATTGATCAAAATAAACGTGGTTTATGTTCCTTTATGAGGATAGCCCCAAATATTTTGTACCCCTTGCTATTTGTTCACTTGTATTATAAGCACATGCGTTTAAGAAAATAAAAGCTAAGACCCAAATGTCTCAAATCCAAACTCTAAGCTTCACTAGGACCCTTCATCTATTGGAACATATATAATGGTGCTTGGTTAGCGTCAGCCTTTGTAAGAGCAACAATTGGATAAGATCACATCCCCTCTCCCCTTTTGCTCAAAAGCATGTATTATGAGCTAGGTTAAGTTCAAGTGCTAGCATATGGTCAACAATTTCTTTTCATCAATGCCCATTTCAGCTCTTTAGTTAAAAAGGCGTTTGGTCAGTGTACCAAAAACATGGGTGGAAAAACATTTCCAAAGTTGCAACCCCTAGAACTAGGGAAAGTAATACAAATGGAGTATTTGTTTATGATCAATGCTTGGATAAGGTCAACACTTTCTACTAACCCAAAGTGTTAACGCTAACCAAGCCCCAGTGTACTTGGTATTGTTTATTGCTAAACCTCTCAAATCTAAATGGCTCCACATTTCTCAAAAACTCTTGCCACAAAATAAACAAATACATGAGTTATATTTATAAACATTATTTCCACAAATCAAGACAACCTATAGTTCCTTTACAGATGGAATACAGAAGAAAACAAACAACCAACAAAATGATCTACCAATCAAATGGTCAAACAACAAACAACATTTGGCATCAAAAAATTGGAAAGCTACGCACCAACCACAACCAAAACCCTCCCAAGAAACAACCATGGAGGAGAAGAAGTAACATTAGAGGTAGTCACACCTTCTAAAAGACTAAAATTTCTATGAAGAATGAGAAGTTGTGGAGTGGAAATAAGAGCCAATAGGAGCACTTTTGAAGAAGGTGTGCCTCCCCTTTGTGGAAAATGGAGAATGGTTTATTTTTTTATGAAAGCAAGAGAAGCCAAGGTGAAAAAGTGGCAAGGTTCAATAAAAACCTTGTGTGCAAAGATCTCTTCACCCCATTCCATTCCTCAAAAGGTGAAGAAAAAAAATCTCACATTAACCCCTAAAGGCCCGTTGTCCCTTCGAGGACCGTTTGGGGTTTGGTCATGTACCTATGAGTAAACTACTTTATATAATTTTTTGAAACTTTTATGGGAGATGGGGAATTCAAAGATCTACGTGGGCATTAAGATTTTTCTTCATTCCAACATTTATTGAAGAAGTTATGCATGTTTTTTTGAAATTTTGGGGAGGGCTGTCCATCCAGGTAGCCCAGAAACTTCTTTAAAAATTAACTTTTTTCAAAACTAAAATTTGAAATTGGTTCTTTAGATTTTTTTTATAGGTGAGAAGCTTTGAATCATTCAATTTCAATCAATGACATGAAAGTTATAAGGAGTTTTTGTTTGCAGGCAATTATGGATTCTCTACTCTAAAATAGACTTTGAAGTCCTTTATTTTACTCAATTTTCAATATTTTGGAAAAAAAAACTAAACCAAAGGAAGTAGATTGTTTAATACAACATTATCACCATTGGGATTTGCAATTTTCATTTCAATAATTAGATTCTTAACAATTTAGTGTTTTGACCCATTCTCTACTTCTTTTTACTTATTGATTTTTCCCATGTGCCATATAGTTCCAATTGATTTGAAAATTTTCCCACACATACCTAACCTGGTCTTCTACACGGGAAAAATATCCTTAGCTTTGTGTAGAGCAAATTTTTGATATAGAAGTGGTTAGCGGTTTCTGAAATTTTTAGGCAATATGAAAAAAAACTTTTTCCTTTGCTTTGTATGTAAATATCTCACTCCTTTTCATTTGGAATAAGCTCAATTTTTTTTTTCTCAAGTACCTCATATTGTCTAGAGCAAGATCTTACGGTTGGATTTCAAAAAACAAACAAAAAAAAAAAATTCCTTTCATCCCCCAAAAGTGGCAGTTTTCATTGTTTTTCATAGAAAAAATGGCCTGGGCCTTTAAGGGTTAACCCCTAAACGCCCAAGGGGGTAATGGCAAAACATAAATGCATTAAAAAAAAGACACTTGTAAATTTAATGAAGTTTGTTTCAAAAGAGAAAATAAGAATCATGATGTTTAGCAATTATCCATATGGTCAAATATCCAAAAAAAGTTTTGTACTCTAATTTAATGAATTTAGAAGAATTTACCATTTAATATTCACCAAAATTACAAATTTTACTCATAGATTTCAAATTTTGGTTTGATTGGTTAAAAATAGACATTCTATCTTAAGCTTCAAAAATGCTATCTTTTGAAAGGAGGGAGCATCATTAGTTTCCTAAAATAGTAAATTCTACAACACTAGCAAATATTGAAGTGTTTGTCCTTGAAAAATTCTCCTTGAAGGAGTTTAACTTGGATTGACATGATTTAAGTTAAGTTGGAAAGTAGACTTGATTTTCTATTATAGATAAAGAAAAAAAAGTTGAATTTTTTTTCTGTCTCAGGCAACTCGCGATAAACAGGCAGCAACCAGAAAATGGTGACTTGAGCGCTTAGGGGTTAAGTAGAAATTGTCGTGTTTCTATTCTCTAAACATTGAGAGAATAGAGTAAAGAAGGTGTGACCACCCCTATTGCGTCCCTCTTTCTTTGTTATATGGGGGCTCTGCAAACCCTAATGCATGGTTTAACCCTTAAAGGACCCAACCCTTGTTTTTTTAACAACAAAGCAATTTTGGGCAAATACCAATGATTGGAGATCTTCATATTTTAGGCTGAAATTTTAATAAAATGTGGGAACAAGGTTTATCTTTCATATGCACTAAATTTCTTGATATTTGGAAGTATGAATAAATGACCTAATATGTTGCTTTTTTGCCTAAATGAGCATTCTAGGCAGCTTTATAAAAATCCCGCCTTTTAGAAATAAAAATTTGAAATTGGTTTAGTAGATTTATGTGAATGCGAAAAGCTTTTAATCATTCCATTTTGATCAATGAGATGAAAGTCATGAGACATTTTTGTTTGTGGGCAATTATGGATTCTCTACTCTAAAATAAACTTTGAAGTCCTTTATTTTACTCAATTTTCAACATTTTTGAAAAAAAACAAAACCGAAGGATGTAGATTGTTTATTGCAACATTACAACCATTGGGATTGGCATTTTTCATTTCCATAATTAAATTCTTAACAACTTTGTGTTTTGAATCATTCTCTACTTCTTTTTATTTATTAACTTTTTTCCATATGTTATCCCCTAAATCCCTAGGGTCTTTATGTTGTCAAAAGACACTCAAAATTGCCCTTTCTATTGCAAAGAGTAAAAAAATTTGAAAATTGGTCTTTTTGCATATCTAACCGTAGGATCATCTTGTACTAGACTAGTATAAGAATGTGGAAACAAAAATTCAAAAACTTTGACCTTACAGATTGCAAGATATTTGCATTCAAAGTGTAAAAAACAGAATTTTTTGCACCTTGCATGACTAGATTATTTGACTTTGAAACTTTGAAATAAAAATTTTTGCACCACAAAGTTTTGAGGTTTATTTTTTTATGGAGGGAAATTGAGTTGAGAATCTTTGGAAAAAAATCTAAAACAAAAAATACTTAATTTTCATTCTCAAAAAAAATTAGGTAGGAGAAGGTATGAGATTGAACAAAAACTTAAATTGTTAATAACCATGCAATGGAATTGAAACTCAATAATCCCGATGGAGAGATTGTTCTAGCAAGCTATTTTCACCCTTGCCAACAATTTTTTCTGAAAAGTTGTTAAACTTACATTCAAAATTGAAGTTTATAAGTTATTTTTTCAAGAAGATGCTTGAGGTGCCCAAAAAACAAGATTGTCCATAACTTTCTCATAATTAGTCCAAATGGAATGGATCAAAGCTTTAAATGTAGACAAAAATATAATCTATGACAAAAATATAAAGAAATAAATATATTCAAGTTTTTGTAATAAAGATTTGCTGCCCAATTTGCATAAATTTTTGCTTATCTAGGCATAACTTTTGCTTTTGGGAATTGATTGGAATAAAAATTATATTCCTCAAAAGCTAATGTGTTTTCCTATCTTCAAAAAAAGTTTCAAAAATTCAAGACAAAAATTGAGGCTACAGGTACCTGCCCGAAATCCCATTTGTCCCCCAAGGGGACACTCAAGGATTTAGGGGTTATACAACTCCAAATGATTCGAAACTTTTTGACATGTTCTTTACTTAGTTGGAATAAGGAATTTAGAGAAGCACCACCCACATGGCCTTTTTTCCTTAGGAATTTCACCTTTTGAAGAGTAGCTGCTTGATTTTTCACAAGACATTTTTGAATATTCAAACCATTCTAACTTCCAATCCACATGGTGGAAAACTCTAAATTTTTTTCCACATCTCCTAAAACTATTCTTCTACAAAACCCTACAATCACATATGCAAAAAAAATGTTTTTATCTTCAAATTTGGTTGATGCTCTAAAAATGGCAGTTTTGAAGAGTTTTTGATGAAAACTTTGCTTGGTCCTTTAAGGGTTAATAGAGCTTAGCTCTTTTCACCGCTGGCTTCCTGCTATAGTCGAAAGTTAGGAAATGTACGGAGGTTTTAAAAAAACCTCCCTGGACACTGGCCGGAACCCCGCAGACACGTGTTCAGCCTATGTGACAGCGACCCCGGGAGCGGCAATCCCGCGACACGTGTGCAGCCCACTTGAGGCGCTGGGAGTGTGGGAGGTGTAAATCAGAACTCCGGTCTCTGAAAGATCCGATCTCTGAAAACCCGGGGGGCTGGCTGGACCAAGGGCCGCGGGAGCCTGCCACTTGTAACAGCACGAGGCACCGGAGCTGCGAGATCAGAAGGCTCCCGACCGGCAGCGCAACCGCAGGCGCTGCAACTCATGGTGGGGCCGGGGGGGGGCGCAAGTCCGAGAGCAAGACTTGATGTGCTTTTAAGCTCTTTGCTCGAGAGTTTTGCTGGGTGAATTAGGTGTCGAGTCTAAAGTATAGGGTGGTTGTCGAAATGATCCGCGGCATCCGAGAAAGCACGATCGGCTTCGAGGAGAATGCCAGCATCCGTAGACTAGGAGACAGGCACGGTGGTCAATTCAAGCAAGCAAGTATGGTACCCTGGCTGAACTGTAGGATTGAATTTGATACTGATTGTTTGGATTGAATGCTGTGCTTGTAGTCCATTGCACGTTTTCGTTCTGGAAGTGGCCCGTGCCTTAAGTTTGTGCAAAATCAGTAGATTGAGTTTGTTTGAAATGGAGTTCATCTTGAAGCTGAGATTGGTGAGATCGACTAGTGTCCACCAACATGTCTTTGAGAAACAAGTTAGCTCGAAGCCTTAGTGCGGTTCATTGAAATCGGGACTATTATCCTTCACAAGTTTGCATGACCTGTATCTCACCAAAGGATTTTTGCCGACTTCGTTGAAGATGAAGATCAGATGCTAAAATTTCATACAAGAAGAAGAATGCTTTTTAACGCCAGTTGTGTTTTACTATTGATCTGACTAAAGCAGGTGGATTGGAGAGCAGGGTTCTGAAGGGCATTCCTTTCGTACTTTCAATCTGTCAAGAATTTGGTTCTGCTTTTTGAAGAGGTAAATCTAGACTAGTTAAATTCAGAAGCACAAATATTTGAAAGATTCAAATAGATCTATCAAGAAGCTGGGGATTTATTCACATGAGTTCTCAGATTGTAGATACTCAATTTCCGTTGCGTCTTATGTCTATGCACTGTTTTGTTAAATCCTGTACATGCCTTGAGTTGTTGGCCGCTTCTTCGCGTTTCAGAGCTCATGTGCTTGAGGATGATTCGGTAATTTTTTTTTGCGCAGCAATTGCTAGGCCCGGTAGTTTTTTATATTGAGCGAGTATTGAGCACCCGAGGCAGATGGCGCTTCCGCAGAGTGAGCTCGATCAGTGCACGCCACTATTTGAGACCTGCATTTTACCAGACACTGTGCTGGAGACCATGAATGCAAGGCAGTTGGTTCGAGGGCCACTCTTATGGGATACTGTGATTGATTATGTGGAAACAAAAACTCAAATGAAGGCTGACGATCAAATTTTGCATTCAGCTGGAGAACACTGGGTGAAGTGGTCACTGGATGACATGTTACATTCACTTGATTGGTTATGCGAGGAGACTTTGAAGGAGTTTGAAGAATCAAGCTTGGGACAAGAGTTTACTGTTGACAGCCTGAAGAAAGAATTGATCTGCCTCCACAAGGAAGGATCATTCAATTTGCAGGGTCCTGGAGCAGTAGCTGGCTGTCTCCACCTTGCCTGTGTTATTTGCCTCCACTGTATACTTCTCTGCATGAGAATTGATTTGCAGAGCAAGGGCCCTGCAGCAATGATTGCTGGGAACTCCGGCCTAACGGATCACTACTTTCAAGAATTATTCGACAAGTGGAGTGCAAAATCGAAAATTTCGTTTGATCAGTTTCAAGATATTAATCAGACCGATGATTCCGAGGATTCCGGGGAGACGATGAAATTGCTATACCAGTGGACTCTTCTCCCTCTACAATTCGTCCTTAGCAAAGTGGAACGTGTGATGAAAGGTGCCTCTCCTAATGACTATGACGAGATGAATCGCACTGGAAAGTGGGGTGCTGAGATCTGTGATTTCTTGGAAGAGTGCAGGCCGCTTTTTAGTGCTGGGGATTTTGAGTTCTTGTACGACATAATTCCCAGAATCTACTGCCAAACAGCAATGCTCCAGCGCAGGATGGGAAATGAGAAACGATCTACATCATTGCTCCAGACGCTTGAAAAGATGCTTGATGAACTTTGGTCCGATAGGCAGACATTAATGATTGCGGAATGGAAAAAGGGCAAGATAACATACAAAATTCCAAATGATGACGAGATCTTCCTCAGGGATCTTCTTTACCGAATGATGGAAGTATGTAACATTATTCCTGGCGACGACTCCAAGCACGTCAAGCTGAAGAAGATTGATGAGGAACTAGTAACCCTAAACCGTGAACGTGGATTGGATTCTGAGGTTAACTTATGTGGTTTCTTCAACCACAGAACAGCTCGTTATGGTGGTCGGATAAATTATATAATATTGGCATTAGGGCTCGAGAGGTATTCACCTACCCTGTGCTATTTCTGTAATTAGAGCGAAGTGCCATTATTTTCATGCATTGGATGCTGAGCCGTTATTTAATATAGTGCAGTACACGATTTCACTGATAATTAACCTGTAACTGTTGCACATGGTGCATGTTGCGCAGGTTCGATGAAGCCAGAGAGTGCTTCGAACAGGTTGATCTGAACGACAAAGAGTTCAACACAAGCTTCCGTGATTTCTTATACGATGCACTCACTGATACAGACCTAGCGCCTTTCATAGCTCATTCCTGTCTTAGAAAACCACTTGAATGGGAGTCTGTTCGTAAGAAGCAGAACTTTTATCTCGATGTCTGCGAAGGCATAGGCGATCGCCAACTGACAGCAAAATATTTGCAGTCTATTGGCTTGCAGATCGCTCAAAATTCTTTTCAAAAATTCCGCGAATGTTATCAAGACGCTCATGAATTCAAACTCCGGCTCAACGAAGGTAAACTTTACGATATTCATTAAATTGGGAACTATATTCGAATTTGGGACTTCTGAAGGTTTAAGGTGATCACCTTAAACCGAGCTCCAGCGTTTTTTGGTACACGTGCCCTCATCTGAGAGGAGGAATTTGCAAGGGAAAAAATCTTAGTGGCTCAGACGGAATCTGATACCTTCCAATCTGGTTTAAGGTAACTTTTTTGATTTTAGGTGAAGTACAACTTGGGAATTGCGATTTCCCAATTTAATGAATATCGTGTTAAAGAGAAGCTGACTCATTTAGTAAGAGCTAATGGTTCTCCCAGGAGCATGCAAAATCATGAATACCATTATTATGGGATCGTTCGTCTATCGAGAAGTCTGATGCTACGTCTTAAGTTTCTTTTGATCAATTAATTAGTGTTTGTCATGTACGTGAAATGCAGAGCTCAATCTGCGGCAAGTTCCCTCGCCAAAGCCGGTGGATGTACACGTGCTGAACTCTTATCTCAACGACCCTTGCAAATTGGATGAACACAGGCGTGCCGATTTACCGGACATGCTAATGGCATACCGCCTCTTGAAGCGATCCATTGATATCTACTCTGACTTGCTTCACAATTGGACCCGAAGGAGTTCAAATGAGACCGAATGGCTACAGCTCTTGGAGTCGCAGAGAAGTGCTCATGAAACGTTGTTGTCTGTTCTTCTAGCGGTTTGTACCATTTGCTACAAAACTTTGATGAAAACCAACAAGTCATCTGTAGGCGCTAACTATCATCTGGTGTCATATTCAGAGTCAAGAACTAGTGCACTGAAACGTGCATTTTTTGAATTGTCGAATATCACATTGGTGTGGACGGAGAGAGGCCGTGCACGAACTCTTCTGAATCAACTCGGACCTTCGTATAATTACACGAAACAAAGAGGCGGAAATCCAGGTTCTTTGAAGGAGGAGCTTTACGAATTTGACAGCAACGAGGAGGTGTATCACTTTTTCTGCATATTGCCTAGTGCTACACATGATCAAGTTAAAGGAAATATTGGATGTATTTGAGATCAGTGGTCTGGTTTTAATTCTGTCTTGTTTATTGTAATCGTCTGCAAATCAGGCTGCTAGCGTGTTAATTGACCCAAGTAATTGTAGCCGTGGAATTTTGGGCTTATAAAGTGTTATCCTCAATGGATGTACAACAGATAAAATCTTATCTAACATGGTTTCTTCTTTTTCCATCACAGGCAGCTCTATCCTCT
This sequence comes from Ulota crispa, assembly GCA_963920765.1. Taxonomy (NCBI): domain Eukaryota; kingdom Viridiplantae; phylum Streptophyta; class Bryopsida; order Orthotrichales; family Orthotrichaceae; genus Ulota; species Ulota crispa. Next base: position 5,345,633 of record OY987246.1, read on the forward strand.
ATATTGTCGTGCAGACTTGTTTGCAAAGGGGAGCCTTTGTTTGTTGAGTACGTGAGCCAGACTCTCATCAATAGTGACTCATCGTACATGAACAAAAGCAATTGTCTGGCGTATATTATACACGTGAGTCTACTTTCCTGCTGAAATTATTGGGCACTGATATGTGAAGTGCTGAGCGGGCAGGAAAGGAACTAAACGAAAAACAATTTGTATAAAATTCTAGTGTATTAGTTGAGACTTGTACATGAACAATATTGTCTCTTCAATAACAGCATAACATATGGATGAGTTTATGATATAATGGTTGAACTCAGCTCCTTTCAGGCATAATGGGAGCAACCCATTAGCAGAGCGAGATATTTTTGTTCTAAACAGATCAACACAATATTGGAGTGACAAATTTGGAACTGTTAAAATCCCTAATAATATTCACATCCAGGCTTGGGCCGTAGAGAACCTGTTCTAGTTACTCAAAACGGTTGGCTTGGTTGAGCAGAGACAAGCTGAGGTTATGGAGGGTGTGATGTTCCATTTAGATGGCAAGGAAGTGGAGGACTTGGTGAACGACTTTTACCAGGCAATAGACGTATTTCAGAAACCAAAATCTCGGCGGCATATCCCTGATGCAGAATTAGTATCGGAGCTGCACAATGTTCTTGAGAAATTGTATGATATACTCATTGAACCCCTTGTGGAACGTCCTTTCTTCAAGCATCTGGACCCTGAAGCCACTCTAATCTTTGTGCCTGACAAGGTTTGTGACGTTATCTCATCTTAATCATCCTTAAGTTAACGGAATGGGCATATCATTTATTGATTCACAAAAAATGCAATTCATTCATGTACGTTACAATTGCTATTGTTTTTTGGTCTTGTACCTTATATCACTTTAAACTCCATGACTTACTCAAGTCAAATTCAAATTAAACTTACACAGGCGCATTGCAAATAAAATGAGAAGAAAATCAATTCATTTCAATAAGTGCAGTTATAAGCATTCCATTTTTGTTGGTAATAAATTGTATACCTTACTCTGCCTTCATCATATAAAAGAAACCTCCATCATCGCCGGTTCGGGAGGAGATGCTGAATCCCAAATACATCTTGACGGTGGACTGTTGTGCCGACAGAATCTATACAGGGTGCCATTTGCTCTACTTCGAGGCAGAAAAATCCAGAAACATCTTTTCCAGCTACACCCAATCGCAGTTGCTCCCTCATTGCGAGTACTGCAGCACTGTGAACGGCGCCTCCGTGACCTTGAAACATCTCCACTGAAACCAGAAGGAAATATTTTGGCTGTGGGCAACGCTGCCTATGAAAAGAATAGTCTTCCCGGAACAGCGAAAGAGCTGGAGCACCTTCGGTTGTGTTTCCCAGGTCGAGTGAAGACCATTGAGAAAGACGAGGCCACGCGTGCCAAGTTTTTGGAGCTGGTGAAGGACGCTAGTCATTCCAAAGAGCAGCATGTCTTTGCATGTATACATCTGGGAGTGCATGGTCATTGGAGCAAAGACAAACCTCAGGATAGTGTTGAAGGAAAGAAGCAGTACAGGACGGGCTCTTTGCAGTTTGCCACGCCCCCCGAGCACACTGGAGGATCCAGGGCACCTGCAACTGGTAAGATTTGGGTACTCCTTTGCATTTCCAAGTACCCGACTGCGTTGTTTTTTGGCGCATAACTCCCTTAGAGAAGTCTATAGTTTACTTTTTTCAAATTAATCTTTTGATTTCAGATATCTACAGCAGCGGTCTGGGGACCAGCCAATCTCCTATTTCGGGACTGGAGCAGCAGTTTCCATCTGAAGCTGCAACAACTTCTAGCAGTGATGAGAGATATAGAAGCGCGTTCGGTGAGGTGGGTGCCATGATAAGAGCGGAGGGTTACAGTTCCACCGCTGAGGCGGACATGCTTCCGTCCGAGGATATCATCAAGGGTGGCTTGCAGTGGCCGACGCGCCTGGTTGTTCTTAGTGCGTGCAATTCATCAAGAGGACAGGTGAATTCATATTATTGCTCAAGAACTCATTGTTCAAAATCTGTCACGTCGTCTGGAAAGAACACCATATTATGTAATCTGGGTTAAAGGGTACTTTTTGGGACTTTTGAAGGTTCTAGGTGATCACCTATAACCGAGCTCTAGCGTTTTTTTGGGTACACGTGCCCTCAACCTAAGAGGAGGAATTTGAGAGGGAAAAAATCTTAGTGGCTCAGACGGAATTTGATACCTTCAAATCTGGTTTAAGGTAACTTTTTGGGTTTAAGGTGGAGTACAAAATGGTACCTCCCTTTTTTCCCAGATTACATAATATGGTCTTGAAAACTTCCATTCATGGCAGATGTAGGGTTCAAGGGCTTGGGTTTCTACATAGTCGTTCATTTTGCAATTATTAATTAGAAGATATAGTAAATTTGTATGCAAGGCTTTCCAGTGTGTGGTCGTGAACGTGATTTTTTGGAATACTTTGCAACCTAACACTGCACCTAACATTGCAACCTATACTGCATTAAATTTTGTAGGACTTTACCGACGGTGAGGTGAACCTGCCTCGTGCTCTGATGATAGCAGGGGTTCCAGTTGCAGTAGTATCACAATGGAAAGTTGACGATTCTGCGTCTCCAGCCTTGATGAAAGCGTTTTATGAGAATCTGCAATATGGGCAGGATGTGGCTACAGCACTTCAATCCTCAATGATACAGCTCTTAAATTCGGACTCGGAGAGTGCAAACAACATTTTCAAGTGGGGTCCATTTCTAGTTTGGGGTTTACCCACTGTTGAACTCCCCAAGGAGCTATGGACGGAGAATGCCAGAAAGACGTTACCTGCTAGACAGATAGCCAAGGCATTAATAGATCCATTAAATTCCGTTAAATCAAGGATGTCCAATTTTTATCAACCTGATGACATGAAGGTTTCATTGCTGAACGCGTTGAAGACAGTGAAATCTTTCCTGGAACCAGCTACCTGGAATGCAAGTGCGCTTGAAGTGAAATCTATTACAGACGTTATCGTTGCTATTGAACGACTGCTGACACTCTCTCGTGATATTGATCACTTTCCCTACGACGCCATTGATTTAGCTGAAAAGGTTTATGTACTATTGCCCTTGAACCTGTTAAAACTGGTTGACACTGAGACTCAGTTATTTTCTACTCACTTCTGGGATCAACTATACAATTCTTGGGGTGTTGAGTTTGACAAGGGCCCTGGCGATTTCCAAGTGTTCAAGATACGCATTTGGTATGCAGCCTGTAACGTCTTCTAGTATTTCTTATTCTCTTGTTGACATTCCCATTCTAGTTGAAATTTAGCAAATAAATATTTTGGGCTAATGGCAAAACAATTCTTTAAAGTTGTTCTATTAAAAGGTCATTGACAGCTTTTCGGTGGTTGTTTGGATGAAGTCGAAGAATAACGTACACGCAAGCCATGAACGGCAGTCATCAAATTGCTTTTGACTATGCCAACAAGATGATTGAAGCCATTCAAAATGCATACAGATGTGGGTATGACAAATCAATTATGCAGGAGTTTAGAGAAGATGAAGAGTTAGTCAGGCAAGAAAGAGCGGTGATTTTGAGGCTCATGGGCAAGTACGACGAAGCTCTTAGAGAATTTGATGATATATTGGCACTTCGGGAGAATCGTGACTGTCTGTTCCAGACGAGTTATCACCAGACGAGTTATCACCAGATGAGTTATCACCAGATGAGTTATGTTAAGTATCTGTTGGAGGATAGGAGTGGAGCATTAGAATATGCTCTTCGAGCCAAAAGACTCCGGTTTCGTGTCCCGTTCAAGCCTGGCCAAGATGCATTCTTACTAAGCTTCAAAGCACGCCCTGATAATGAGTACCATCAATTTCTGTCAGAGTCGCGCTCTATTCGGAGTCTACCCACTATGGAACTTCCCAAGGAGCTGTGGACGGAAAACGCAAGAACAGTTCCTCATGCGCAGCACCTAGCTGAATCGTTGGGACCTAAGTTGGATGATGTCGTAGAGTCGCTGGGATGCCAATGGGATGATACTGTAGTTGATGCTGTTAAGATCAAATGGTCGAAAATTTTGAAGACCGTGAAAAATTTCTTAGAGTCGGCGTCTGCAGGAAGTACTGGATGTGTGTATGAATTGGAAGATGATTTGCTCACCATTGGCGCTATAGGGAAACTGCTGGGCGAACTCGGTCATGTACCTCTGGTCTCCAAAGAGATATATGAATTAGCTGAAGATGTTTATGCACTATTGCCTTTGGATCGGTTCCAAAGGCTTGAGCTGAACTTGATGACAGTTGGCAGTGACATACGCGCCGTCAGGTATGAAACGTGTTCCGTCTTATGGCTTTCCAAGGACTTTCCCTTGATTGCGCCCATTTTGCACTAGTCTTATCCAAGTTGAAAGTACTGTGCTAAATGTTTTATGTACGTGGCAAAATAAAAGATCCCTTGGTTATCCATTTTTTAATACACGTTTCGAATGCCAGAGTGAACATGTCTACTGAAATATTCGGTGATTGTTTGGATGCAGGCAACTTATAATGTACACGCAAGCTATGAAGGGCAATCATCAAACTGCACTTGAGTATGCCAACAGGATTATTGAAGCCAGGCAAAGTGAATATGAATGCGGGTGTCCCAAATCAGAAATGCAAGCTTTCAGGAAAAAAGAAGAGCTATTTAGGCAAGAAAGAGCAGTAATTTTGAGACTCATGGGCAAATATGATGAAGCTCTGAAAGAACATGATGATATATTGGCACTTGGAGAGAAATATGAGTGTCTGATTCAGACAAGTTATCTCAAGCATTTGATGGAGGATGAAGAAGGAGCATTGGACTATGCTTGCCGAGCCAAAAGGCTTGAGAACTCTACGTTAAGTAGGCCTGGTTATGGTGCATTTTTTTTGGGCTTTAGTGCACTCCCTGATGAGTATCGTCAGTGGCTTTTGAATGTTGACGAAGTCACAGGTGCACCTTTGCCCTCTTTTTGGAGTTTACCGACTCTTAAACTTCCAAAGGAGAAATGGACGGAGAATACTAGAAAGGCTCTTGCTGCAAAACCAAGCCTTGTGGCACTAAAATGGAAATTCAAATGCAAAGACCATATGGAGGAGAATATGAAATTCTTAACAGCGTTGAATGCCGTTGACACCTTCTTGGTATCAGTGTACAACGCAAGTGCGGTTGAAGACGATGCTATCGCAGGCGTCATTGTCGCTACAGAGTCTCTGCTGGCATTCACACATCGTTATTGTTTCTTCAAAGAGGTCATTGCTGTAGTTGAAGATGTCTACACAGTAATGCCCTTGGAACAGTTACAAAGTATAAATATTAATACAATTTCTACTCAATTTTGGAACCAACTACATTTGTTTAGAAGTGTTGATGGTTTGGACATGCGCGGAGTTTGTGAAGATTTCAAGATGAGTTTCAGGTACAAAGCTTGTAACGCCTTGTCGCTTTTCCTGTTCTCTTCGTTGTATCATTCTCACCAGGACCCAAGTTGAAAGAATATACACTTTGTGCATATTACAGCACGTCTCAGTTGCAGTGGTAATGTAACCTTGACTGAAGATACTAACAGCACTTTGGTGGTTGTTTGGATGAAGGCAAAAAAGAATGTACACGCAAGCCATGAACGGCAATCCTGAAATTGCTTTTGTCTATGCCAACAAGATGATTGAAGCCATTCAAAATGCATACAGAAGTGGGTATGAGATATCAATTATGCAGGAATGTGAAGGAACTGAAGAGTTTGTCAGGCGAGAAAGAGCGGTGATTTTGAGACTCATGCGCATGTACGAAGAAGCTCTTAGAGAATTTGATGACATATTGGCACTTCGGGAGAAGGATTATGAATGTCTCATCCAGACCAGTTATCTAAAGAGTTTGATGATGGATCAAACTGGAGCACTGAACTACGCTCGCCGAGCCAAAAAAATTGAGAGTGATAAGACAAATAAACCTGTCAATACTGCATTCTGTTTGGGTTTTTGTGCTCTCCCTGCTGAGTACCGTCGGTGGCTTTTGGATGTTGATGACGACAATCATTGTTCGACTCCCCAAGGAGGTATGCATGAGGATAGTGTGAAACTGGGCGTGAACATTCTCTTGGAATTAGAACCTGTGCTCACGTCGGCATGGGCAAATGGCTTAAATACCTAGGAGAACAATCTTGTCTAGGGATACTTGATCACAGATACCTGAGGGAGGGTTGAGTTTCGGGACATTTGAACTAGGAAGGAAAGATGATTTGGGGTACAAGGCACTGCTCTGGACTCGAAAATAAATGCTGCTGCTGCTCACGATTTGTGTTGAAGTTGCGCTTTATATTTAATCTATATTTCTCATATACAGTTACATGTCATTTTGCGGGGGTCTTTTGCTATCTTCATCTTCAACATCACCCTCGGTAATTGTTGGTTTGAAATTGATTCCGAACCTAAACCCTAAACCTCCTGGTTTATGCAATGAACAATCATCCCTTAGGTCTGAGGTACTTTGATCTTGTAACAATCAATCACCATGTCAATCAAATCAATATCTTGTCCTCCAAACTTCTGAATATCAATGTCATAAGTAAGCCTGCCTCCTTATGTATCGCCTCAGCAAATGCCAATCAGTTAGGGCCCACAGAAACGCATTTGACTCTCTGAGTGGACATATCGTCACAAAATCTCATCTGACTAAGTCGGCCAAGACTTCTTAGGCCAACCGTTGATTAGAGTTATACAAATTCAGTCGGGTGTTTAGTTGAAATGTGTTCAAGGAGTGCACGACCCACTTTACCTTGTTAGTCTTTCGGACGTTCCAGGCACAAATCAAGTGCGATCTTGTTCCTAGTCACGAACGCTATTTCCGACACGCTGGCCATAAATTCTTATCTCTAAAACAAGGACGCCTACTTTTGTACCAGAGTGTTCTAAGCTTAGTACATCTTTCACTTTCAATCACATATGTGGTTAGGTGGAGTCATCTAACATAGTTATGCAGAACTTGGCCGATGGTCTGCATTGAGTGCTGCATTTCATGGGAAAGATTGATGCGTAGTGGTAGGAGAATCATTCAATATGTTTAGAGAACTTGCAGTTCGATCTAGACATGCTAAATGCAAAGATGTGAGACAATGAGGCGTTCTGAAATTGAAAGTGGAAGCATTATGAGTTTTTAACATTCAGTGCATAATATACATTTAACGACTGAAATATCATACATTGATACGAAGGTGCTTGATTTGACGTTGCAAGTTCTCACATATTTTGGCTCACAGCTTGAGTAGTTCCTAGAGAGTGAGTTCGTGCAAAACCCGGTGGCAAATCGTAGTAATCTTGTCCGCATGACATAACATTCAGTAGCACTAGTAAAGGCTGCCCTCCCTCCAAGAGAATGGTGTGGAATATTTCACACAGTTCTTTAGCTATGGGGACACTTGGCTGAATTTGTCAGAGAGGGTATGAAAGAGAGTTTATGAAAGAGAGGCTCAATTTAGTGCACATACATTGATGTGGGGTCCAGCCATGTCAGAAAAAAAAACTCTTTTTTGGAACATCCCTGATCAAATCTGGGCATTTAGTTGTGTTTCACTGGTTTTAGAAGAGGCCGGATCTTTTCCTTTTTATCAAAAGTTTACAACTACTGTCCATGTTAAGCTTAACTATTTTCAAGAGGCGGGATTTCATTCCTTAGTGGAATAATCAGCAATGAACCATCAGAATTCTTTACAATCGAATATTTCAATAGGGTCATTTAGTGAGTACTCAACTGCTTACAACACTTTAACCCTACTTTATCCAGTCATTGTTTAGCTTCACAACATCGAGGAACATAAGAGTCTCAAGAGTTCAATGGTTTTTCTAAAAAAACTTCAATCAAAAAGTGACTATTTTACCAATCCGTATCAATCGAATCAGCATGGGATTGACTCATCAGATTACCTCAATCGATTTTACATAGTAATACCTGGGTTTGCTTGTTAAATCAGTACTTTATAGTCAAGCAGTAATACCGTGTTATGTAGACCAGCATTGAGGTCAAGCTTTGAACCCTAGCAGCAAAAACTTTTTTCACGAGATATCTTGCTGTTTTTAGTGATCTACTGAATTCGGTACGGGTTACTCTTTAGTCCAGCTAGATGTGCAACTTACCAGAAATAAGATTATATACCCTGAGGGTAAGGTAGAAGCATACTAGTCATTGCGTACATCAAATTTACTCAAGACTACAGCAATTTTTCCGAGGCCTTTTTAGTGACGAGACCAAGTTGCTTATCAAGCTATATCAGAACCTTAGTCCTTGTAAAAACTGGTGTAGTTTCGATGGTGGTATAAGCAGCCACCTTCAAAACCCAGTAGCCTCCGAAAAAACTCAAAATATAAACAATAATAGCAGTAGTAAGATACACGCCCTTTTTGCAGCACCGTATGTATACAAAGACCCAAAAAACTACTCTAGAAAACAACTTTCTTTTAGAATAACAAGAGTAAAGAGGTAAGTAGTATGATGCTTGAATTTGTCAATTCCGCTGAGAGGTCAAGGGCCTCACCTACGTCCATCCCAAACAGCCCAACAATCCAATGTTAGTTGAGTGAGGATACACCAAGTGTCAGCAGCCTTGAATGCGTGTCATAACGTTCAAACATATAGACAAAGAAGAAAGCAAAGCATTAAAAAATTGTTGTTAACACCTCTTGACAAATCAAAACTTGTGAAATGTTGTTTTGAGAAGAAGCCATTGTGCTTAGTCTTCCTTGTAGACTCCAATCCCCAACCCCTTCCAAGCGTGCAAGCTATTGTTATCCCCTTGACTAATGTAGCAGTACAGTAGCCAGAGTTGCGGTGAATCCCATGCAAGAGTGCGTTGCTGCAGTCAGAGCACTAGAAAGCAAAGGTAAGTTTAAGAGCCAGTTTCCATGGGACGGCCAGAGGAGTCCAGCGGAGGGGTCCAGGCCTTTGGTGAGGTTGAAGTTGACTTACACGGCTTTCTTGCTGGATCCTTGCATGGAGGATCTTTCTTAATATCTACTTCTTGAGGGATTTCATATCTTTTTTGTGCGTGCTGCCCAGGTCAGCTTGGATGGGCCTCCAGTTCTGGCCTCCCATGGAAACTTGGCCTAAGCAACATGTTTAAACTAAGGATTAGGTTCTCCTAATCCCTAATTAGGGTAAGGCCATGTTGAGCGGAGACAATGATTGGAAGGTGAGCTTTTGTCCTTTATGACCTAGCCCCTACATTGGTTTCTTTGTTGGTTTGCTTAATCCTTTAAGGACAGTGGTTGATTTGGAGGGTGGGCAAGGCCTTTTCTGGTTGCAACTTATGAATGGATATAACCAAAAATGGGTATAGGATTTTAGAGATTTGACCGTATGGATGCACTTGGCGCATGGTGCTTTTGTCGGGATAGTGAATTTTGGGGAGAAATGTAGCTTGACATGTGATTTTATAATACATCCATGAGGCCATACATGTTGAGATGTAGAGCCTATAGGTGACGTACGTCTTTGCAGCGTATTTTTGTACAATGAAGTATTTTGTGCTGTGAGAGGGACATGTGGCATTTCTTTTGGCTTGATGACGATCAGCAGGGAGATGGGGTCCTCAAGGCTTGCCTTGTTAGAGTGTACAATATTGCTTCTTTTGCTTTCATGGCCAACTTTTGTGTATTGATTATTGTATTTTTGGCCACCCCTACGTTGCTTTTTTGAGTCTCATTACCAAATGCTAACACATTTTCTTTCGATTCCTAGCCCAATGAATGTATCTTATTATTCCCCACAACCATTTCCTTTTGTGCACACCCAAACTCATAACGGAATTCCGTTTAGCATTCAAAAAGTACCAAAATCAACCACAAACAGGTCGACTGGCCCTTAACCCCTCAACACCCGAGGTATCAGAAAATACATGGAAAACGTAGCAACTTTTTTGCTCCTAGGGCGTTGAGGGGTTAAAGAGTTAAGCAGGATTCAAAATACTAAAGGACCATAATCTTAAGGAAAGAGGTATCCTATGCACTTAGATCTTTAAGCCTTGATTCTTGTAATTGAAATTTGTAAGTTAACTTGATTGAATTAAGACCGGAAAATTGAGTGTAAGAGTGGTAAAGGCCTCAAGAGGTCATTTTCTTTATATAAATATATAAGAAACCACTTCAAGTTAGGGGAACTCCTAATAAACTTGTAAGTCAAGTCATGTATCATTTTTAGAGGAAGGCATTTGGACTCCTAGTATGAGCATCCAAGCTCTAGGCACACAAGTCAAGCTTTATTATAGTGTACCTATCCGTTATAGTAGTAGCACTCTTTTAGCTTTAAACTATAAGAGTCCTTGGCAATTCTATTAGGGGATTTATAGTCTATGGTGTAAGAACCAATATCTATCTATGAAAGCAAGACCTATGTCTAGCTTTTAGCGGGGAGATTCCAATACATGTGAGCTTGAAAGGCTATGTGTATGTAAATTTGGAAATAGCGGGTGTTAGAATCTAGAGATTTGTAACAAGACTACTTGCAAAGCATATAGCGTGGTTATAAGAAGCTCATTTTACAAGATAGTTCATATGCTATTTTTGTCACTCTGACTTGTGTATTAGCTCTTCTAGGCATCGAGTCAACTGACAAATGCTTGCCAAGAAAGCTGGAAAAAAAAGGTTTTATTGGTACAGTCCATTTCTAGACACTTGTTCAAAACTTTTTCTTATTCTGAGATAGCGTTACCTTAAAGTTGAATTTTTTTCAAGATAACCGCTGGTAGTGGTACTAAAGAGTATTTGCTTGCTCATGTATTAGTTTAGAGAACCGAGCTTTTTCAAAGCAAAGTTGGAGCTTTACTGGTGCTAGAATAGCTAGTTTTTATATCAAAGCAGTATCTGTCTAGTATATTGAGTTATCAGCTCGGGATTTTTAAGTAAACCAGAAGTTGCTTAATCTAAGAGTCGAGTAGGCTGAGAGCTCTTAACCCGTCACCGCCCAAGGGGCTCACATTGGGCTTTTCTAAATTTTATTTAAGGATGCATAACCTTTCTACAAAAAAAAATTAGTGCTTATTATTATTTTTAAACTCTTATTGAAGTTTAGTTTCAGCATCAGAAGTCTGATTTTGAAAATGATTTAAAGTGATTTATCTATTCAAGATTTTGTGCAAGGGTGTCCATTGTAAATCTTCACTTTCTAGTGTTGAAGGCTCTTGAAAATGAGCTTCAAGTACATTAGAACTTGGGGAAAAAATCACATTAAAATTCAATTTAAAAAATTGTAGAATAGATTTTGAGAAGCCGTAAATTGATTGGGGTTATGCATGTTATACTTTACATAGTCATATTTTTTTAGTACCCTCAATTTTAGGTTTGAGATGCAAAAAGAGAATTGAAAGACTTCAAATCACTTTTGCAGTTTCAACACCCTCATGATCAAACATTATAATCTTTCAATCCATAAATGATATTGTTGTGATTTCTTTTCCTATGTGATCTATAACATGTCTACTTTAAATTCGTATGGTTACTCTTTAGAGAAATTTGATAAAATTGATCAAAATGTTGGCATTTTGTTCACTTTCAAGCAAATTCTAAGATACTCCAAACTACCATGGGCAGTGAGGGGTTTAAGCATTCATGCTAGCTAAAAAAAGTCTGAGAAGTAAGTCATCCATTGAAAAGCTCTTTGCTTCATTGCTTAACTTTTGCAACGGAGTAACTGAGCTTTGAGTATTTGAGTATAAAGGTACTTCTTGCTCAAAAATCCAAAGTTTACAAAGGCAGCCTAATTATATAGTACTAGTGGATCCATGCACCCTTTGGGCTCACTTCAAACACATAAGTTATGGGTGAAGGCTTTAATCACAATTTATTTGTTTTTTATTCCAATTGTTTATTTTAATCATGCTTATTGCTTCATTTATTTTAATTGTTTCTTGCTTGCTTAATCACGTCATGTTGTCGTTTATTTTAATAATTTTTTGCTTATTCTAATGGTTTTTGTGACAAGTGAGGCTAATTGTTTTTTAAGAGAATTGATATGTGCACATCGGGGGTTGATATTTGCACACTCCCCTGGGAGGTAAATTGTAGATTTCTACCATCCAAAAGCTGAATTTGATTATTTTGAATTTAGATCTAGACTTAGAGACCATGGTTTACTCTAGAACCATAAAAAAAAGTTGCAATTAAACAACACTCAGTGAAAAAGCTTAGCTAGGGTAAAAAATGTGTTACTTTTACTATTGTTTGTAGAAAAGGATAAGCTTTTTCATTGGGTGTTGTTCAATTGCAAACCTTTTTATGGTTCTATAGTAAACCATGGTCTCTAAGTCCAGATCTAAATTTGAAATTCTCAAATTTAGATTTTGGATGGTAGAAATCTACAATTTACCTCCCAAGGAGGTGTACAAATATCAACCCCCGGTGTGCACATATCAATTCCCTTTTTTAATCATTTTTTTTATTGTGTGACAGGTGAGGCTAATTTCAATCATTTTTTTAATGTGACAGGTGAGATATCAATTTGAAAAAATTTTATGATCATTTTTATCACACCCCCATGGCCACATGCATGCCCCCCATGGCATGTGCAATTTTATTATGGGAGCGCATGGTCCCATGCTTGCCCCCCATGGCGCATGCAACCCCCTCTGCTAATATGAAACCCGCTTTTTATCATGGATATGGATCCCTTTTTTATAATGCAACCCATACATACATACGGACATCTTATCATGGAGCTCCCTCTTAACTAATACATACATATGGACACTTCAGTCTATTATATATAAACACAAAGAACGTAACCATGAAACAAAGAGTTTTAACTAAACAATAAGATAACCCATTTTTGTCAAAAAACATGAGTTTGCAGTAGGTAGAGTAGAAGTATTTGGAGTTGGCAACATCTTCAAGAGGTTCAGGGCCTCACCTATGCACATCCCAATCCACACAATCAAATCAATGATATGTTAAAGGGGTTACAACAAGTGTCAGCAGCCCTTAAACACATGTTATAGCTTTCACACGGAAACAATGCAACAACCAAACAATTAAACATAACTACTCAAAACCTCAGAAAATAGTAATAAAATTTGTGTAGCATTTTGTGAGGACTCCATGATCGTGTAAGCAAGATGCACCGGACTCCAGTAGCTGCACGCCAGTACCACTGGTGCAGCAAATTATACGACTCTCACGCCAGGTGCCAAAGGATCGACTGGCAGTAAGCGTGGCAACGGTGTAGACTGTGGAGGCAGCTTAACTTGGCAGAGGAAGCATAACTTACTGCGAGAGCAAAAGGCCATAAGAGTGAGAGAAAGAGAAAATTCCGGGAGAGGAGAGTGAGAGTTGATGGCAGTCCGGGAGCAGAGTCCCGCTACTATGTTTCAAAAGGAGGTGCCCTAATTAGCAGCCAATTTTTTTATCTCAGCTCATAAGTTCAAAACTGATCAAGTTAATTAATCAGTAGATATGCTGCAGCACAAGGGCAGCTCAGATCGTGAGTGATTTAGCTTAATTGTACGGGAGGATGTATGGGAGGATGCTCTAATTTAGACCATGCTCTAATTTGGACCAGCTTTAGGAAAGGTTGACATTTTAGATCAAAGATCTTTTACTGTCATTGATGAGTTAGGTGAGCTTAGCAAATTGCTAAGCTCACCTAACTCATCAATGATAGTAATAGATCTTTGATTTAAAATGTCAACCTTTCCTAGAGCTAATCCATGTTAGAGCATGGTCTGAATTAGAGCATCCTCCCTTACCATAAACTGGATTTGTTTAGTTGTGTAGCATTTAGAGTAGGCAAATATTTGGAAGAGGAGGCTCTGCTCTTTGTTACTTTCAGGAATAAAAAATGTTTAAAAAAAAAACATATTTTTAGCACGCCACTCATTAGAATGGTATAGCTTAAAGTAGCATCTTTTGGAAGGGTATAACTTTTCTAAAAGCCTCATGAAGTCTTCTCAAGCTAGGTATAAGCATATAATTGTATCAAAAAAAGTAGTCCAAGTAAAAAAGCAAAATTGCTAACTTTGGATTTATGTAGGCCATGTGCCATTTTTTTGTCTTTAGTAAATTATATAAGAATGCTTTATAAGATCTAATGTGAGTTTTTGTAAATTATAGTTCATAACTAAGGGGAACATAGAAGGTGCATGGACCTAATAGTGTGTCAAGTAGTGTTTTGCCATGAAAATAGTGGAGTATAGGGTGTCTAACCCTTAAACAACCCAGCGTCCCTTTCTGGCCAATACGCTGGGTTTTTCAAGTATTCATGGGGGTTGCAATTTGCAGTTTTTGCTATCATTTGGTGCATCTCGTACCAACTCGTGTGCGGATGTTTGAAGATGCTTAGCGCTCAAGAGCGATTGTTCTGCAAGGAATGAACATAGAATATACGTTCCATGCTATACGGTTGCATATTTTAGGGTAAGATTTGCACCCAGAGGAGATGCGGGTCTTTGTGTGGCAACGTGGACCCTTTCATTTCCTAGCTAGGCATGGCATTCGCAGATATTGCAGTTTCATTGAAGTTTTGCATTGAAATTTGTGCGTTTAGCTGAGAAAGTGGTGGCTCCTGCTTTGATTTCAGTATCCATGGACAATTCAGTGGAGGGAAAGCCAGACGACGCTTCAAATGTAGGGAAGGCACAAAGCTACAAGGGGGAATGGAATTTGGCGGCGTCGATTATGACTCACAGTACTCTGATTTTTGGGGAAAGGGATAGTTGTGCTTCATCAATTTCTTGTCAATAACGTTTTAGGGTTTAGTGATGGATCTATGGAGGGTTGCGCTTCCACCTCCCCAGTCTGGGCCAAAGGTGACAATCTTTTGCAACTGGACTTGAGAACGCGGTGCAAGTGATCGTCAATGTCGCTTCATTTGCTACCTGCTCTCCCCTTTGTGGATGTGTAAGCAACGTCTTCCCCCTTGCACTTCCCGCTCATCTGGCACCTCAGATTTGCAGTGGCACCGATTTCTATTTAGAAGACACATTGGTCAGATTTTAGGGTGGCAAGATTGCTTGGAGGAAGGGGACCCTTGTGGATTTAGTCCAGAAGTAAATTAATTGATTTGACACACCTTCTTTCCGAAGTCATGGCTCATCCAAGACAGGTCGACTGAGAGATGAGGCCAGAGCAGAGGGGCGCATTTGGCAAACCCTACACTCCCCAAGTTTGCAACCGTGTGTGCGACGGAGACTACTTGCGGTTGTGGGTCAAGGAACCATTGCCCCACTGCGCTCAGACATCTACTTGGAATCGAGAACTATACAAAACCAGGAAGCTGTAATTCCAACAAATTCTTAGAATGTTGAAGCTCTGATTTCAATAGATTCTCAGAACCATAGAGCTCTGGCTTGACAAGAATGGAGAGTGACACAAACACCGGATTAGAGCAACACCCATCAAGCCCTTCAAGAAGGGGAGCAGCGTCTTGCGATGACGGGGTCACTGATGTCGCTTGTCTGTTAAAACAAACTCTTCTTCCCTCCCTCATCAAGAAGGCCAATTCACGGACCCCACCGACGCAATCCTATTGTGGATTCAAGTATCCAAAATGCGAGTGTGGCCCAACAGCTGCCAAACGGAGTGGCATTAGCCTTGCATCCAGAAGAGTTCCATGATGGGGTGGTCTCCGGGACAGTCAAACAAGGACAAAGAGGGAGGAGGGGAGTTTGTGGTAGGGGTCGGTTTGAGCATGGTAATCCGGGCACATCTAAACTCCACAACATTGACGGGTGCTGGGGCGGGGTTTCAGGTAGGAGAGTCTCGTGGAGGGCATGTGCAACAAGGTGGCCATCGAGGGCGAGGCGGGAGGATCCCGTCTTCAAGGGGCAAAGGACAAGGTGCAGTGGGAAGTCAAAGGAGGGGAGCCACACCTTTGGGTTGGGTTCCTCCAAGAATAGGAACAGCTCTTTGGAGCCCAATTGTTGTGCGATCCAGACCTTCAGCTGGTTTAGCCGCAAGGTAATCCTCAATCCCTCTCCTCTGACTTCATCATAAATTACCAGTCAATTTATGGGAATCTCCATTGTATTTGTCGATTCCAGTACCTTGTCCACATTTTGTCCATGCCTCGTAGTGTATGTAGAGTCACAATAACTGTGATGCATTGGCCTCATTTTCCGACAGTACCACATTCCGTGACCCCATTCCCCCAAATGATTCCACAAAGCACAAGAGGGGTTGCTTTTGGGGTGGAGTGGGTGAGTCGAGGGATTTCAGGTTTGGAGGGGGGGTGCCTTATGTTTTATGTCAAGGGTGCTAGCTAGAAAGTTACAGAAGGTTGGATCAACATAGTGCATTTCCCTTCACATGAATTTCTAGGAAAACATGATACGTGAGCTATTTTTTGGGAAGGAAAAGACCAGTAAAATTCCATATCAACTCAGTACCCCTTTGGTCATACTGACCACGTCGTTTGATTTGGAAAAACAATTGAAGAGCGGCAGTTCTAGAGTATCCAAACACGAGTGACTATTTTCTAATCAAGCACGTACCTACCTTTGGTCCTTGAACACAAAATTCCAAGTGATACACTATGCTTATGGGGGGAATAGAGAGTAGTAGTTTGATGCTTTGCCACCATATCAATGTAAGTGTAAGTGAAATTTGTAGAGGCAAAAATGGACGTGCGTGGAGGCGTTGTTTGCTCTCTCTAGTAAGCACCACCTTTGGCTTGCTGCTCCCAACCGGTATAATCCTAGCAGGGTCTATTGACGTAAACACCCACTTTGAGGTCCCTTTCTCTCAACCTTTTTTTGACAAGAAATACAAACCTTGTACTAAAATCCCCTTTTGATGCACATTAGCAATTGCTACCAACTCCACAGCTCTAGAGATCAGCTCCCCTTGCAAAAGATTGTTGGGGTCAGATTACTAGATGTTCAGTACTCTAAAGTCATGTGTCAACCTTGCATGCAAACCACGTTGGACTGTCACAACTTACCCTACAAAAACTAGTGCATCCTATGATTATAGATTGTCTTAGAGGCTGATCCATGTCCTTTTCCATGTTGACACTTTGCAGAGAAATCATGAGGCCAGCGCCCCAAACCAACGCCATCTCCACAGAGGACGACGTGGTTGACATTACCGCCGTTGACGTATTACCCACAACTGTTATAAGATTTCTGACGCCACTGAGTTCTTGCTTGCAGCAACAGATCCGCACAGCCATCTCCTTGGCTATTGACACAGCCATGCACAACC
Source organism: Ulota crispa (assembly GCA_963920765.1). Taxonomy (NCBI): domain Eukaryota; kingdom Viridiplantae; phylum Streptophyta; class Bryopsida; order Orthotrichales; family Orthotrichaceae; genus Ulota; species Ulota crispa. The sequence goes on from OY987246.1 coordinate 5,362,823, forward strand.
CAACCAAAGCCGAGGCCGGATTCATCACGCCGCAAATACCCCATTTGTTTCAAGACACATGATCCTTGTGCAACGTGGTGTTGCTCCAGCTGCAGCTCCCCCACCGTGTCTCCATGCAGTCAAAGACTTCCCTCTTGGTCCAACTCTACCTGGAACAATCGTACGTCTTCTCTCTGGAGGGTACATGCCATGGATGCACAGCTGCGGCGACTCCTTCTGCCAATTCACCAAAGAAGCCAACAACGCAAACCAAATAGCACTTGACGAGGGGAGGATTGTGAAATCAGTCTTTGCGAGGCAAGATTGTCTGCAGGTTGACTCGCAACTGTGGCCCGCAAAGGTGCAAGTCTTGGTTCAGCCGCTTGCCTTAGGGTACGACTTGACACTGTGGATTGATTGGATAGATTTCAAAGGCGAAGTAATCAAATGCTACTACCATGCAATAACGGGGCAGCCAATGTTTACTATTGATTTTGGGAGATCAATTGGTATTTGAGATCAGCTCGTGACTGATACTAAGCTGGATTTTTCAACCACACTCAACAATCTAGCAGTCACAGACCTTGCTCGACGGGCCCTGTACCTGGACGACTATTCTAGTCACGATCTCGGAGAAGTTCCTGAATATTCTCCAGCATCACCTACTAATCTATCCATGTCCAATTCAAATGACTTTGACTGGCATGGTAAATACAATGATTTTGATGAGACCAACAACATCAATATGCCCCCCTCACTGGTGAATTCTTTTCATGAGTTCCCCATGTCTGAGCTCGGTATTTACAACCATGCTAAAGAAATGTTGGATTGGTCTTTTGAAGACCTTTGGGCCAATGATCAATGGAACAAGCCTACTCTAATCCTCCACGGTACCCGCTCATTCTACAAACCTGATCTTGGCACAACCAAAGCACTCCGCACGCTCCCCGCTAAACCACTCAATTATTTCGTCAAATTCTGGTCGGCAACCGTCCTTGCTCTGATCGTGAGGAAAACGAACAGGTCAGACTAGTCAAAGCATATTGACTTTGCTTTCAATATTTTTTTTCTTGCATTCCCTGAACTTTGGTAGTCCATTCCAAAACCGAATTGCAGAGGGCCTGTGTATGCCTTAGATGTGGAAACTAGCGTTACGGTTGTATATAGCCGCGTTTACAAAAAACCAGTGCTCACCATCATGGATTCTCTGTCCTCTTGATCACAATGCAGTGGACAAAGCTTTCAGTGGCCGGCCTCATGTACACTGACCTTTACCTGGGCGGCTGTGTGTACGGCTTTTTTTTGTATGAATTTTAGAGAATAGTATTTTTCCTAAACTCCTTGCTCCTCAAATCTAACGCAATTCTCTCCAGCCCAATCCTTTGTTCACGTGGTTTTCTCAAACCTGCAACTCCCCGTAGCATATTTGGAATAGTAGTTCGGAATTTTTGGACAAGGTCCCGGTCTATTTGATTACTTCACGGTACTGTTATTCAAATACGCCTTGTATGAATAATGCAGCCTTGTTCAAGGAATTCACGCTGCCTTCACGAAGTTATTTGGCATTAGCAATCTTTGTGATGGAAATGCAGATTCTTACTTGGTTATTTTCTAACCAACCTTTGTACTAAAATTTTTTGTCACATGCACACAGGTATGCGCAACAACCATCTCACAAACATCCGCACCTGACAAACGGAAAATGGGATTGGGTGGACCTCATGGAGTTAGAGTTGCTTTGTTGGTTCGGCATTCTAATTCTAATGGGCCTCTAGGTTCTTCCACATTGCCAATTGTATTGGGATATACGGCCGTACTATAATTGCCCAATCATCAGTGTCGCAATGAGCTGTTATAGGTTTGAGGCTATAGTGCGTTGTGTTCGCTTAGTGAAACAATGAGGATCTTGCTATTGACACTGAGGACTCCAAGTTTGACAAGATAGGTAAAGTTCAACGCTTTGTTGAATCCTTTGCAAGGATTAGTGAGTCCCTATACAATAATGGACCAATCTGTATAGTGGACGAGATAATGGTACCGTACAAGGGCCATTTCTATGCTATTAGGAAATACATGAAGGGCAAGTCAGTAAAGTTTGGAATCAAGATCTGGGCCTTGGCCTTTAGCAAGTCTAGGTGAATTGTTTGGCCATCTTTATGAATTCTATCTCATGTACTTTCACGGTTGTCATTTTGGAAGTGTTATGTGGGAGAATGTTCTTATGTGCTAGGGGAGGTGTTTTCAGTGCTCTCAGTGTATTATCTGGTTTTCTTGTGTAAGTGCTGAATTCCAAAAGTTTCTAAGTCTTGAAGCGTGATGTAGGACATTGATGGTATGTGTTTGGTAAAGTGCCGTCATTGCTCATAGCATAGTACTTGGTGTTTCCATGTAAGTCCATGGCTCTTGAAATTTCTAAGCCTTGAAGGGTTATGTGGGACAATGATGGGATTTATTAGGAAAGGTGTTGTCACTGCCCTTTGTGTACTAGCTGAGTTTCATATGCTTCTGTACAGATTTTTAGATTAGTACAACAAGAAAGTTAGAGATTGATAATATCTAATACATGTTTGGTTGATGTGAATGCAAGTACATGTCAAACATGATGGTATATATGGGGGCTAGTGAGGAGGTCAAAGCAGGAGCACTTGTGGGAGAGAATGCAGTGTTGCAGATTGTCCGTGGTTTAGAGCACCGTGGTCACACAATTGTCATAGACAATTTCTTCACCGGCATCAAGCTTTTCATGTGTCTTGTGGATAGAGGATTCTATGCAATTGGAACCGCAAAAAAGGGGTCAAATGGTTTCCCTACTTCACTTGTCGGCTTTGCTAAGGCCAACCTTCCCCCTAGAGGTACGCTAGTTTGCAAGATGCACCGTTTGAGGTCTATCTCAGCAATTTGTTGGATAGACTCAAAGCCAGTATGGTTTCTAAGTATGGCCATAGATCCAGTGCAGGTCGGTACTGTGGTGGGTCGTTGGGTGAAGTGGGATAGAGTGAATTTTCCCACTAGCCCGATCTTGTTAGAGTACCAAGAGCACATGCAAGGGGTGGACGTCGTCGACCAGCAGCGCAGGAACTACACGGTTCAGTTATAGTCGCATAGATGGTGGCACAGGGTCCTTATGTTTGTGCTAGATTCTTCTTGTCTAAATTTGTATGTGTTGTATAAGGAAGATGCTCAACGGGTTAGATTTCAGGTTCAAGCTTGCCTATAGTAGCATTACGAGTTGGCTATGGCTCTGGTGAAGCCTCACCTCAATGCTAGGGCCGTCCAAGGTCCCCATCGCACTCTTGCCAGACTTGGATTTTACCACATTGAAGGCCATCTGACCCTCCATCGTCTGTGTGTTGTGTGCTTCAAACACACTAGCAGGTTCTGTGGAGGTTGCAGTTGCGCATTTATGTGCGACAGTTTATGTTATGTCACCGTCCATACCCAACCCAATTTTAGGTTCCGTACACGCCGTTGAAAGGCATTACAGGAGACAAACAGAAGTTGTGTGATGAATTCTAGAGCTATATGGGCTAGTTACATGGTTATGACACAATGCAGATGTTGTGAGGGGCAGAATTCTAGTTGTGCAGGCATCTTGTAGCTAGCCGTTTAGAATTTTAGCTGGGTTGAGTTGGTAGCAGATGTGGATGAACCCTTAGTTAAATGAGAGTTCATAGCATGTTCCCAGCCTAGACTGCCACACATGTACTTTTCACATTTTCAGAAGTTTATCCTCCAATTTTGCTTCATTTAAATTTTGCTGTGGAAATTTTGCTATGGAAGGTTCAATACTGGAATAAGTTGGGTGGGCTGGGAGGTGCTTTTAGGATCTAGAAAGCCGTACTGCAAGTGGTTTGAATGTGTCTTGTTTGTTTTGGTTGTTGTCTCTTTCCAACGATCGTGAATTTTGAATTTGTGACCGTGCTGGATGAAGCTCATGGGGTCCAGTTTGCACTAGTGTGAATGATGAACAGTACCTATAGCTGCAGTTCTAGCGTCATTGTTTTGAACAGAACATGTAGAGGTACTGTACCTTGAAGAACTAATTGGTGGAGGTTCTTGTTTCCCCAAAAATTCATTGACTTTTTAGGTCATTTTGAGAACTGTAATCTGGATTATCATTTTGCCCAGTTGTTGAAGCCCACCAAACTTGCACTTGTGCTCTCTCATTCAAGGTTGGCCTTCCTCATGTTCATGTAAACCACTTGGTCAACGGTGAACCTGCCAAAAATCCGGAGAAGGAAAAGTCCGTGTGATGCTTCCAAGGTTCTAGGAAGAAGTGATCAATATTTCAGTGGTAGCCGACTGAAATGAGAAAGAAATGTTTGTAGTTTATAAACTTTGGCAGAAAATTGGTTAGAAATCTTCAGGAAAATTACTTATATTATACAAAAGACAGAACAACTGAAAGACCTCCTTGATAAATTGGTTCACTACAAAGAATTGAAGGAAATCTACTGAAAAATATCAAATATTTCTTGGATCCGGGATGCTCCCCTCACTCTCATCAAATGGTATGCAAAACTGACCCTGATCTTTCAGGAAACCAAGGCAGCGTCTATTCCTTATTGGGTACCAAATCCCAACTGCAATGAAAGCGCTTGTCAATATTGCTCTTTCTAGAGAGCGTGGCTCTAAACTTCATGGCTAGGAGGAACCTGCAGTATTGGGAACCATGTCTATGCCTTTGATATGTACTACCCGACCTTGCATCGCATTATTGAAGTAGTTGGCTGGAATTCGATAGCTGATTTCCATGAGAACAAGAGAAGGGTGCACATGTACCAGGTGTGTCAAAATACCCCGTTGGGTCGAAGCAAGCAAGGCTCGGGATCCAGGTACTGAAGAATGTCAATCTCAAATCAATGGGTCCACTGGTCAAAGTTCTTTGGCATACCTGGAGTGCGAGCTTGTGACAGTCAAACATGACGGGATGAGCTCCCATCCTTGGCCAAGTCATTGGTATTTGTTGAACAAGAGCCGGGAATGGGCCAGCCGGCCAGGCAACCCAAGTCCATAATGGTAAACTAGACAAACGCCAAATCACAATCATTGTGTCAACTAGGGCGTTCAAAAAGATTTGATACCCATAAGAAAAAACAAAGACCAGCCAAAAAACAAGAGCAATGCCCATTTCTTTGTGCCTGTCAACTTCTAATGATCGTTTTCAGACGGAAGTTCTCATAACTGTTACTTGTATCGTTGACTCCCTCTTGAAATGCATGGCTAGAACTTCAAAAAAATTGACCCCCCCAAGACCACGTTGCCTGCAATCAATGCGCCAAATGGCAATCTTGAAGAACTCTGATCCTTACTTGACATTCTTCAAGAGTACCCAGTCCAACATGTCAACTGATGTGGCAAGTATTGTGCCTTGAAATATACCATTCTCCGGGTCACCCGCCACACCATAAGAAAAAAACTCAATCGGTGAAGTCAAAACACATGCAATGGATCTTTCCAGAAAAGCTACAACTGGGTTGCAACACAAGCACAATTGCATTGGCATAGTTTGATCTGAAAATTGCCTCCTGGTTCGAACGCTACCTGCCTTAATGTCACCGTATCCCTACTATACGACTGGGCTCATACGGCTCCCTATGGTCGTTTAGGGGCTAATCTATAGAGGTTATAATCTTGCATCCACAAGACATAGCAAGATAGCTTCAAATCATGGAGGTGTTTAGTTGTCCATTAATCTTATATAGAAGGTGAATGACATAGCTACATTTGTAATGATTATATCCTAGATACTGTGGGCTAAGAATCACAAGCAAATGCTTGCCAAGAAATTTGGAAAAATGATATTAATATTAATATTAATATTATTATTTTCAAGATGAAGTTTGTGGATGATACCTAAAGAGAGGGAAAGGTAGCCTCTTTTCAGGCTACTGAATGTTATGAACCACATTGTTTTTGGAATGTGCTTAAAAATTTGTTAATAAGTGCTTAAAACACAATATTCATTAAATTGAAAAAAAACGGACATCTTGGGAATTCTAGCCCTTTTTGTCAAGGGTGCACTTGATTGTTTTACAATGAAATGAGATATATATCTTCCAAAAATACGCTCTTTATTATCCAAGAAGTCAAGAATCTTCCAAAAATACAATTTTTATTCCCAAAAATTTGAGAATCTTCCAGATTTACGCTCTTTATTACCCAAAAAGCCAAGAACGTGACCTATTTGTTCCACAAAATAACAATATTTCTGGAAATTGAACACAAAGTTCATTAATTACGTTTAACTTAACCTCCTTAAACATTTAAGTTGACCTCTTTAACCCTGAAAAGGACCATAGGGCATAGTATATATGCTACCATACAATTGGTATTTGCTACTAGTAAGAAGTTTTAATTTGAGATCTCAAGCAGCTCACTAGAACCACTTTGATCTATTTTCCAACTTCTTTGTTGATATCAAATGTAGTAGAGGTGTGGATCCTTTCCAAATACAAGAAAAATACCCTATATTGTATCGATTGCATTGGCACGCTTAGTTTTTTAGGGGTTAAATGTTTAAGTTCACTTGAGAGGATTTAGGTGAAATGCAGTGTGGGAATTTTTTTTTTTCCATTTTAATGAATATTGTGTTTTAAGTGCTTTTGACAAGCAAAAACCTTTTATAACACCATATTTGTTAATTTGGGAAAAATAGGTGTCCCTCTTTGTACTCCACCTTAAACCCAAAAAGTTACCTTAAACTAGATTCAAAGGTATCAAATTTAGTCCAAGCCACTAAGATTTTTTCCCTTGCAAATGCCTCCTCTCAGGTGAGGACACATGTACAAAAAAAACGCTGCAAACTAGGTTTGAAGAGACCTCCTCAAACTTTCACCTCAAAATTTGAAAGTTCCAAAATGTATTGTTTTTCCCAAATTATCAAATATGGTGATTTGTGCAGTTCTGCTATTTACATAGAAAATTGAGCTTAGGCATAAGGTAGGAACACCCATAAGCGTTAGTGTGCCCATAACCATCACCTCAGAAATCTTGAAAAATCTATGGAAATGAATAGATGTAATTACAAGGATGTACAACATGTGGACATGAAACCTTAGTGTTGGTTATGGGTGCAATGGCAGTATGCTCTTTAAAAATTTACAACTCATTCTCATAGTATCCAAATAATACATTTGAAAGTGCAAACTCATTATTATTATTTTTGTTGCTAACAGGATCTTATAATTTGCTAGATGTTTATTAATAGTCATCATGTTCAAAATGCTTAAACTAACGCTTATGGGTGTTCCTCCCTTACACGACGTCAAGGAGGAGTACAGCATGAGATAACTTTCTAACTTGGTCTTCACATCCATCATGTGTTAAAGATTCTTTTGGTGCATTTTACATGCTTTCACTTTGGAAATGAGGTGCTACTGCTATGACTTGGTCATGAGACCGCTGTGAGCCTGTGACAAAGTTGGTGAAACAGGGAAATATGCTGTCAGGATGGTTGACTAGAACCCATAACCCCTGTTTTCGAAGAATGATTGAAACGATGAGTCCTGTAATCGTGGGATGGCCTGAAGGCTTTGAAGCAAAACATGGAGTACTTATTCTGAGCCAGAAAGTAAGATGGTTCACAGACTTCAGGTCTATTCCTACTCGCGCTTAAGAAAGAGCGGTTTTAAATGCTAATAACAAACACGGTTCCCAAAAAAGTAGGCACGAGGGATGTTATCTTCAGAACCGCTGGCTATAATGTAAGAAAACTGTTTTACATATATGGTATTCGCATTAGCGGTATTAGGGAACCACGTAATTCCGTGCAGACATGCCACCTGGCAAAAGGTAATCATGGGAGGGACATGGATTCACATATCACCTCAGGTTTTAGCAAAACCTCTCCTCCATTGCAGCGGTTTCTTCTCCGACGCTATCATCTTCTCGTCAGTGCATGCCTCTCTTCATAGGCGACGCAGGTTGAAATTGTTATGGCTTCTTGTTCTTCACGTTGCTGCGTCGGGGAGCTTGAATTCCGTCGTTGCTACCGTTGGGAGTTGGTGTTGTTTTGAAGGAATTGTTGTGGTCGTTGTTTATGATCTCGGTGGACGTTGCTGTGGCCGCGGGGATTTGAGAGTGTGGGCGAACCTGTATGCTGCGATGTTTGTATTGCCTCTCACATTTTGACGACAGGTACATAGAGTTGTGCTTTCGGTTTTGCTCATTAGGTTTACTTGCACTGTTCAAATTCAGTGGAAATTTGTGAAGATTGAGGACTTCATATGCATAGAAGGAGTACTTCATGAGGAGAGCAGCATCTGCTCCTTCCGCCTCTGACCATTTCCATAGAACTCTGCGTTTCAATCGTGTATCAGCAGCGCTGTTCAAGATTGCTTTATTTCATTGTTTAATTGAAACTGACAGTGTCTGATTTCGTGGACATGGAGTTCAGGTACATAGCATTGAGGTGGAGGTATTGGCTGTCTTGGGTTTAAGGAGATGTACAGGGCAACTCCATGTTACTCAGCAGAAGCTGTGAATTGACGAGAACTGTGGTGATACAGTTTCTTTTACTTCGACAAGTGCCGACCTTCATTCTCCGCAGATTCTTCTAGGAAGGGAAGTTTAATCTCTGGTACGTTCATGCTGAAACCTAATTGCTTGATCATGGTATGTTATGGAACAAATGAAGTCAATTATATAGGGTTTAGTCTCTTCATTGGCAGTCCTGACGTTTTTATTGAGATGATGTGGTCATAAAATGAAGCAATTTTGAGAAGGTTCGAGTTTGGACGTTTGTCACTTTTGGACGTGAGCGAGCTATGGTCACAACCGTGTGAGGGTTTCAATAGCTGGGGTTGCTGTCATTACTGTTGACTCTCGTTGGATTGGCTGGATATGCGGTTTTCAGGGGATCTGCCGATATGGAGAGCACCTTTGATGCACCCTCCGCTGTCACTCTTGCGGTCTGGCTGGTAGTGCAGCTGCTGACTGCTCAAGACACCATGGTCCTGCCCCCCGCCTATGTCGAAGAAGGTGACTCCATGCCTCAGTTGGAGGAGACTTTCAAAGCTATTGCACATCCTGTGGAGGATCCCCTTGCATCTATGCACCTCGGTTTGAATGCATTTTGTTGTTCTGCTCCCCCTTTGTTCTTGGATGATGATGGGTTTTGGGTGAAACCCCGTTCCACTATGTGGTTTTCCCGGTTCTTGATGGAGGACTATGACGACCAAAGGTGGCTGGAGACGTTCCGGATGTCCAAAAGAAGTGTCTTTGCCTTGGCCGATGTGTTGAGGCTGCGGATCTCCCGGAAGGACACGAGGTACCAACTAGCTATCCTTGTGGTAGTTAGGGTTGCATGCACTTTGTTCAAACTGACTCATGGTGTCATGTTATTCGTAGCTCCGAGATGTTTGCTGTTGGAAAGAGCACCGTCTCAGGTGTCCTTTGAGATGTAGTGATGTAGTCCATGCAATTAATGTGGCATTGCGTCACAACATTAGCTGGCCCACTGGTGATAGATTATGTTTGACTCAGGAAAAGTTCAGTAACCTTTGTGGGCTACCATCTGTTGTGGGTGCCATCGATGGCACGCATATCTGTATTGCAAAACCTATGTGGGCTACCATCTGTTGTGGGTGCCATCGATGGCACGCATATCTGTATTGCAAAACCTAGGCATGTGCCCTTCGACTATTACTATTTCAAGTCAGGGGGGTACACATTGAACTGCCAGGCCGTTGTAGATAGCAACAAACGCTTCCTAGACTTGTACCTTGGTGTGCCTGGTTCCACTCATGACTCTTGCATGCTCAGGAGATCTTCATTGTACAATCTAGCAACGCATAGTGGTTTCTTCACAAACATGCCAGTTGTTGATGGAGTGAGTCCTTACTTATTGGGTGATCAAGGTTACCCGTTGCTTCCGTGGTTAATGGTATCACATCGGCAGAATGTGCCTCCCTCTTTGGCGCTCTCTTTGGCAGAGTCCGTTTTCAATAGGAAACTTTGGAAGGGGCAATCTGTGGTAAAGAATGCCTTTGGTATTCTCAAACAAACTTTTAGAGAGTTACTCAACAAGTCTGAATTAGATGTGGTTTTCTTGCCGGATTTGATCCTTTCTTGTGCTATATTACACAATATCCTTTTAAGTCAGTCTGAAGAGGATGTACAGCAGTTGTTTGGAGTGCTGATGAATGAGGGGCTTCTTGTCGAAGTGGCGGACGATACTGGTGGCGATTTGGATGCGGCACCTGCCCATGAAGCTCATGAGCAAATTCCAGAAATGGCAGCAACTAGAGCAGTCGTCGAGAAAAGGAGGCTCCTCGGTTTGCGGCTTAGCGCGCAACGGCTGCCTCTGCCATAGAGGACACGGTGAGCTGGCTTCTCACTACTTTCTCAATTTCAAGTTCCACCGCAAGCTTCATTTCATGACAGGAGTACTACAAGATTTGGGTGAGTGAAATGCAAAACAAACCTTGAACTGCAACTGATAAGTGAACCTTAATCGACCCCTGCAACATAAAATCACAAGGACAATAGAACCCGCTTCAATTGGAGCAATGTTAAAATTTCATTGATCATGGCAGTTCCCACCATCCCTATATGGATGTCTGCCTTCAAGAAATACATAGGATGTTCCACGACTAGGTTCACCTACGTGCTCTACATTTGTACATACAAGGACATCTACTGTGACCGACTATTGTAGGCTGCAGTAAAATTGCATGTACATTCCATTTTCTACTAACCTCTGCATCGTGTTTTCATGTAGATATGCTACCGCCACCGGCAGTAGTGCGACTAGACATGGCGGGAGACAAACAGTTTGAACTGAAGTCTTTGCCATGTCAGCCAGTTGTAGCATGCATCACGGTGCGGACCTCTCCTGCTGCCCCGCATTGATCGGGCACTCCGCCTCAACAGGCGTTGAGTTCTGCAAGCGAATGCCGTCACCCTCTATGTCCGGGAGTAAATCTTTGGGCGGCACTTGCTGCGATGTGTCCTCTGGACGGGGTGATCCGGCTATGCTTCGGCCTTGCAGTGGCATGTCGTTATATGTGTCCCTGTGCTGTTCACCAGGCCTATCAACATGGTGTACAGCCGTAGTAGAGTGTGGAGGCTGCGTACTAGACGTGGTGCCACCTCTTCCGAAACAAATGCTTAATACGTTGGTGAAATCAGATAAACAGCCGACAGTTTCTCCTTGTTTCAAGATGGCCACTTTGGCAATCTTGTTCACCTCAGAAGCATTCGCGTACATGCAATGATCCTTCTTGCTTTGGAAGGTCATGTTCTTGTCGAACAAAGAGAGTTGAACCTCAATTCTTGCACGTTCCATGTCTCTGTGCGATTCCGCTGTATGTTGCATTTCTCTTGCCACTATCTCTCCTGACTCCCTCGTTGCTTCAACGAGCGAGGAATGTGCCGACAAAGTCTTTCATTTAACTCCCGTTTTTCCCACACGTCATCCCATCGAGTAGGATGAAGTGCCAGAGGAGCTGATAAACTGTGGGGTCACTCTAGCGGGGATGCCACCCCGTGGCCTGGAATTCGATGTCGCAGCAGACTGTGAGGACCTCGTGACTGCTGCTGGAGGGGAGGCAAAGCTCGGCTGAGGCAAAGATGAAGCCCTAGGAGAGTGAGGAGGTGCGAGGCCTCGACTGTTCTCACCATCAGGCTCTCCACCGGCCAAATCCATGGGTTCAATGGAATTGTATCTGTTGGTATTGTGTTCCTCAACCACCAATGTTTGGTCGTTTCCCCTGTAATTTGCATCAGAAGGGGAGAGAAGGTCTCGCATGTGGGGGGGTCGTACTATTGGCCGAGAGTGGTAACACTCAAATATGGACTGGTAAATGTCCCGCGAGAAGAGTCGCGCTAGTCCCTCATCCTTGCATTCACTAGAACTGAGATCCCAGTAGTCCGGACGGTTCCTCCCGGTGCGTCCAAGGTAGTCTGCTATCCGTTTGTAGTTTGATATGATGAGGTTCTACTTCGCCTTGCAAGCAAGCCCATCACGACTCACTGGGGAGACGTGTGAGGACATGACTTGCTATGAAACCCTAAGCCATTTGCTTGTCTCAAATGACATCAAGTCTCGCCCATCAACGGCAACCAACTTGTCAATAAACAAGTCCCGCTTGGCAGTAATGAGGGCCATGATCTCCATGTGGCTCCAGTTGGGATTCCTGTCATTCCTTGACTTCTTGTTGTTGCTGACAGGTTGTGAAGTAGACCTTGTTGCAAGTCCAGGGCTCGTGCTAGGAGGCAAATGGGTTGCTGCCGTGCTATTCGAGGCCGCTGTCCGCATGCTCCCAGGGCTAATTGCCGAAGCCCTGTGCGTGGGCTCTTGTGTCATTGCTGCAGGTCGGGTGAAAGGGTTGCGTACAGCTGGAGAACGCCTGTTGAACTGGTACGCGGGTATGGGAACCCTGACTGAACCTACACAAACACAATGGCAAAGAGGTACCGCATGTGCACATGAGAAAGAAGGAATGACGACTTCAACCAAAGAACAATGTTGGACAGGTACAGTAAAATATATTCACCCTAACTCTTCCTATTTAATGTCCACGCAAAACTCATTGGGGCATCGGAGGGGGTGTGTGTGTTTTGCAGGTCAGTATCTTATGGAAAGAGAGAACTTGACGGGAGAATCTGTGACCCTATGTCGAGCATGTTTGTAGTCTCGAAATTCAAGAAGTACTATACATCTCAGCCTCACTTTGCTTTCTCCAGATACTCATAGGTACAAGTAGCTACTGGTGTACCAGAGCACCTACTCTACTTTAATGTAACTGAAAATTGATACACAAGAATTTTGACATTCAGAAAGAGTGGCACTTACCAATCACTAGAATCCCAGGCAGCTGCTCTAGCATTGCAACTGGCCGAGTGTGAGCGTTGTATGAGGAACACTGTAAATGATTCTCCATATTTCTGAAGTCGCTCCTGAAGAATAGTGGAACAGACGAGCATTTTGTAAGAGATATTGTACAGCTTTGCCCACTTCATGAGTTCAACACCGCACTTGAGCATAGTAAAGATTGACCTCCTCAACGTACAAAGGCTCCGACCTCAAGCAATTTGAGAAATGCCAAGGCCTACGAATTATCTGACAATGCCATGAAACTTGGCTCACAGCTGTAGCCGATTCACAAATGCAGTTCGCAGAACATATTAAAAAAAACAAAGGAAAAGAAAAAAAAACAACAAAGCAATGACAGTGACGTACCTCCAGAAGCTCAAACTTTGATGCTACTGACTTTTGTGCCGATACACAGCAGCGCTCTCCTGTTATGAGCATGCTGCATGGTTAGTGTGCTGTCACACCCTACTTACATAAAGTAGTCCTAATCCGAAAGATTTGCTGAGATTTTTTAAGACGTTGCTCTGTAAATGACCTCAGAAGGTGGCATTAGCAAAAGGCGCTCCTCACATGCCGCCAACCTCTCAAATGTACATCACCGCTAAGATTTAGTGCTAGAGTGTATTTGCTAAGGATCCCAAATTTTTAGGGCTCTTTTCAAATTCTTTCTCCAAAAACCGCTCTGCCAAAATCGCCCCCGAGGCGACCAACTAGGTTCGGGCTCTATTACTCCCATCTGGTGTAAACAGCCTAGCAACAAATCACCTCAAGCACCGGTACTCCAGAATTCCTAAGTCCAAGTGCGAATACACCATTCGTAATATAATGCCGATTGCACTTGATTCTTATGACTAAGATTAACTCATTGTGACCCTAGTTACCAGAGCTTCTGTTCTTAAACTTCTCCAGATTTCTTTGCAGGAAATTCTATCATAATGCCAATGGAGTTTCAAGGCTGCTCTAGCACATCACTAGCCAAATGGAGAATTATTAGAACCCACAATCTCGAGGTAGAATCTACCAAAGATATGCTAATATTGTTACCATCGACCCATATAACAATCTAAATTGGTGAGTGAGTTGTTAATTTAGATTATTAGTATCTTGTTGCATAAATAAATTCAGCGGCTAAAAATTTGAAGTCTAGTTAAATGCAACATGATCTTTAACCCCTAAAGGACAGACTTATGACCACTGCTTTTCATCTTTGGTGCCTATCATTTAATTTGTTGTCATTTGGCAACTAGATTTGAATGAAAATATTTATTTTTACTTTTTAGGGATGAAACTACATGTATTCTATACTTCACAAAAAAAAACAAATTTAATTTGTGCAATGCTGTTTTCTTTGAGAATTTTTGAAGAAAAAGTGAAGAAAAATCAGATCAAATAGAAAATCATTTCAAAAAATCTGAAACTTTCACCATGTGTGTGTATTACAATGAAAAACATCATGGTGTAAACTCAAATTTTGTGGCATTTTATAATTAGAAAATAATAGACATTGAAAATGCATTTAAATTTCAAACTGAAATAAAATATTCAATATTAGGAAATTTTCCAAAATTCAAACTAGAGTAGAAACTAGAGTAGATGCCCTTCATTTTGTTAGTTGGGCTCAAATTCAAAAAATATCATTTTTGTGGAGAAAATTCAGATCTAGAGCAAGGAGCAACAACTTCCCAAAATACACTAAAATATCATATTTTGTGATCCATTTTTTTTACTAACTTCTCATCTACATAAAGAGAAACACTAACAAAACTACAAATTAAATTGGATACTCCTCATAACCCAACATGATAGATCAACAACAACTCCTCATAACCTAACATCAACAAAATATGGATGAAAAATGGTTTCCCATTCACTTTCCATTTGTTCAAGCGCCACTAAGTGGCACTCTCAGTGTTCCAGGGTTAAGCTCATACGCAAGGATTTTAAAATTACGCTTCTGAAATTCCTTTTGAGAGGACCAAATTTTGATTCAGGGTTTTTGAAGAGATAAAATATCATTTTCATTAATATTACATTTGATGATTGCAATTTAGGTACTAACTCAGATTGCCCTTGCAGCTTAGAAGGTCTTTGGTATCTCAATAGCCATGGCCTAGACAGCAATCATATTGTCTGTTTGACTTGGACCTCACTCAGCCCATTAGAGCATCTCCACCGGTTGGCTCAGGCTTGTCATTTACCGTGGCCTTAGCATTATTTCTAATTTTGGACTGTCCAGCATTGACATAGTGATGGCAAATTTTTGCCCAGCCGCGTCAAAGAAGGCTCCAAGCACTCTCACCTACTATGGTAGTTTTTATTTGTAGCGTGCTTGAATTGTGGCTCTAACACTTTTATTTATTGTCTTGATGGTTGGTGAGGCCCTAATTTATTTGCCTTAATGGTTGGTGAGGCCCCAATTTATTTGCCATCAGTTCACTAAAGTCTAAACTACTAATTTGCCCATGCTGTTGTGGCAAAGATGCATAGAGCATCCATAAAATGCAGCTATTTTTGTCATAGCTTTTAATTCCAAACCTTGTAACGTGTCATCTTAAACTCAATCTCATGGACACAAGAATTATATAATGAGCCGATTCTCCATGAAGGGGCCAAGCTTAGTCATATGACGTGTCATTCCATTGGCCAACCGGTGGAGATGCTCTTAGAACCTACCAGCAGTGTCTAGGGAGGTTTTTTAATAAACTCAGTACATTTTATACTCTTCTCTGGTTTACTCGGCATTTTTTGCATAACATTTAGTAGCCTGAAGAGAGGCTGGCTTTCCCTCTCTTCAAGTATCATCCACGAACTTCATTTTGAAAAAAAAAAAAAAAAAAAAAAAAAAAAAAAAACTTTAAAAAAAAAAAAATCTTTTCTAACATGGTTGGTCCCCACATTGATGTATGTGCACTAAATTGAGCCTCTTTTTCATAAAATTTCTGACAAATTCAGCCAAGTGTCCCCATAGCTAAAGATGGGTGTAGAATATTCCACACCATTTCATCTTGATGAATGAAATGGTATGGAATATTCCACACCATTCTCTTGGAGGGAGGGCACAATGTAGGAGTGCTATTGAACATTATGTTGATTGGCCAATAACCATCAATTTATTTTTATTTTCTAAGTTTAGAAAACTCATTTGGTTGAAACCCAAATTTCAATGGATTATATTGGATTTTTTACATTTTACAAATGTTGCAAAAGGATCCACCTTTTGCTTACCATGTGCATGACCTAACAAAATAACACAATGATCAAGGCAACACAACCTAAGAATCAAGCTACCCCCAAGCCCCAACCAATGCAAACTTCTATGTACTTTAAAAGAATTTATTGTTGACTTGTGTTGTTTAAATATTGTTAGCTAGATTTGAACCAAGTCAAGTACTTCCACCATCTCAAGACCACCCTTTTTTTTTTTGGTTTTGGCAGAAAGCCAAATTGGCTATGGTATATATTTTGAACCATTGCTCACATGGCAAGTACTTCATATTTGTCAATGAATTGTTGTGGCGATAGTGGATTGTAGATATGGCAAATCTGGCATAGTGTGCTAAAAATTGGTGACAATTTTTTGCACGAAGGGAATTTTTTTTTGTGCTAAAGTGTCTATTTTGCTCAAAATTGTTGAGTTCTCCAAGCATTAGAAATAATCATATTCAAGCAAAAAGGGCAAAATTGCTAAAAAGAATGGTGTCATCTAGCACTTGGTAGATTTTTTGTACAAAAATGGACAATGCAGTTCCATATTTGCACATGTTAGAGTATTTAAAAATAAAAAAATTTATTCATGAAGGCAAGATTGTTCTATAACTTGTAGCAATTAGACGCTCAAAGGAAAACAAGAGATGCCGCATGATCTCTAAAGGTGGCAATGGTTATGGCCAAGGTTGAAGCTTTCTAGCCGCGCCCTTAAAACCCTAAGATGTTGTCTAGCTACTTTTTTTATATATTTTTAATTTTCCCTCTATGTTTTTTTGCTTGTTTTTTTCAAATGGTGCTTTCTGGCCCCATGGTGCCAAAAAAAAGGGCTACTTGGGACCATTCAATCTTCAAAAGCTATTTGGATTATAAATTGAAAGTCCACACATTTTTCAAACTCTAGTTAGTACATCAGCCAAGAGTCAAGCTTTGGGGTTCCAAAATTACGATTTACACTTGAACGCCATGTGTCCTAAATGGATTGGTGCACCAAGTGCACTTCTTATCCCATCAATCATCACCCATTCACCCACTCACCCTCTCACTTACACACCCACTCACCCTCTCACTTACACACCCACTCACCCACTCACCCTCTCACTTACACACCCACTCACCCACTCACCCATTCACCCACCTGGCCACCTCACTCTTGTTTCTTAATACTTTTAATTTTTTTGAATTTTAGCAGTATGTAACTGCTTGTGAGAGTGAGGTAAATTTTGAATTTTGAAAGGTTTTGACAAAACCTACCTTCATTTTTACATTTGAGAAGTGAGGATGTTCTTTTCACACGTTCAAAAAACATTTGATATTTGTGTAGAAGGTTTGATAAATTTCCTTACCATGGAAAAGTTCATAAGTTGATATTTCACATTTTCAAATTTCATTTGGCCCATTTGCTTGTTGTCAAGTGCAAGTTTGGCTAAATTTCCTAAAGATAAAATTGTAACTCAGCTTATTTCCTAAAACCATGTTTTTATGATTGAAAGCAAATCCACCAACTTTTATTTTATTTTGCCATGGCTTTCTATAGCCCAAATTAGTTGGTTTTGGTATGCCACACTTCTACTTCCCATTTTTAGGCCATAGGAAACCTCAAAAAGGCTTTGCTGCTGGGAAATGAAAAAAATTCCAAGTATTGGGATTTACCTCCTTTCAAACTTTTGACTTCATGAGGTCTTTTGGATTAGTTGGGAGAGTTATAATGCACTCATTGCTTTCCTAGATTGGTTGCAAGACGCTTGTGAAATCACAATTGTTGTCGAGGGATTTTTTTGGAAGTAGTTGGTGTTGTTAGTCGAGGACCTTGCTGCTGTTGAAATCACTTCAGATTTGGTGCAGCACTTTGAACATATGAGAAAATCTATCTTGATTTTTGGCGGGATTTTACTGTTGAGTGCCAAAATCCCTCGATTCTTTGACTGGGAATTTGGTAGGTTAATTGCTTGAGATTATGCCTTTCAAGAAGTGGAGAGGTTCCAAGAATTTTTGTAGGATCTCTCTTGGAGATTCCCAAAAATATTCCTAATCTAATACTTGTGTTTGATGTGGCCTTAACTAATCGGGCCAAGCCCTAATCTAATAGTGTGGTCTTTAACTAATTGGGCCAATCCTACTCCTAACGCCTAAGTCCTAAACTAGCCGTCGCTAATCAGGCTAATGGGTGACTTTAGAGGGATCCCAAGCCCAATTGTAGGATCTTCCTTTGATACCCATAAAATGCCTATTTCTTGCTAAAATTAATGTCACCTAATGCAAAATGGACTAGGATAAATTGTATACCGCTATCCATTTGCTCTTACTATCCTAATGACACATAATTGGCTACTTTGTCAAAAACTAATACTAAATCTAATTCTAATTCATCAAAATATATACCAGGAGTTCCTAGTGTTGAATCAAAATGATGCTC
Source organism: Ulota crispa (assembly GCA_963920765.1). Classification (NCBI taxonomy): domain Eukaryota; kingdom Viridiplantae; phylum Streptophyta; class Bryopsida; order Orthotrichales; family Orthotrichaceae; genus Ulota; species Ulota crispa. Next base: position 5,381,242 of record OY987246.1, read on the forward strand.
ACATTGGTCATTGCCCAATTTCAACAGCAATGAGTTTTTTTTTTTTTTTGCCTAAACCTTCAAATCAAATGATCCTTGGCATTCTAGGATGAAAACATCACAAGCTACTTAGTAGTCTTGACTTCACCATGGGGGCACTTAGTTTCCATAGAAAGCATCCTCAAAACTAGGGATTCTCCAATCGTAAGTCTTAACCCCTAAAAGACAATTGTCCATTCATCAAGCAATTGAAAATTTGGGTAGGTTCCTATGAAGTTAAGTTTAGGTGGATGTTTCCAAAATTTGGAAACAATGTGCATACAATGAATACCTTTGTGTGTAAAAAAAAGTAGAAGCTCCAGTTAGATGCCCAAGCAAAAAGTTATGGTGCTTAGAATGATGCACATTACTTGGGCAACTTGGTACAAATAGAGAGTAGTGAAGAAAAAAAGTTGCCCAAAATTAGCTTCAATAATGATCTTGGTGGGGGTTTATTCATGAAGGAGATTGAGGACTTTGGAGTAGTGGCAATGCTTGAATTAACACAATTTTGCATGCTTTAGTAATTCTCTTTAAAAGAATCCTCCTTATAGAAGATATGGGATTACATTGTTTCACCAATTAGATTAGTAAAGAAATAAAACTTGACTATGCAAGAATTTTTTAAAGATTGGCTACATAATTTTATTTTTCATTTGACCACTTTGTATTGGAGGCTCATTTGAAGTGAGTAAGACATCTCAATTGCATCTAAAATTTTGCATGATAGACCCCAATTTTGTAGGTTTATGAACGCCCCAAAACCTTGAGTTTGTGTGGAGCAAAAAAGTTTAGCTAAAGCAGGCCTCTCTAATTTATGTTTTCTAAAAATAGATGCACAAATTAACAAATTAACTTCTAGCCATGTGCACAAATTAAGCCGACTTTTCCCTTACAAAAATATGGATACACAAATGTGCTATAATTTTTTTGGCACAATGCAACAATCATGGGACAAGCAGACCATTGCCAACATTGAGCAAGAATTTTGTGCCCTCAAGGTTGCATATTCAAGTGAACCAGCTTTGATTGTATCTTTGGATGGTTGCAACAACATTGCAACTTTGTTCTATGAAGCTTGGAAGATTGTTGAAGGCTGCTTTGAGTCACTACGCGGCTTTTGTGGCGGCATAGCCACCATGTTCTCTAACATGGCCATAGTTGAATCCGACTTCTTTGCTCTTAAACTTTTGAAGGATGAGCATTGGAAATTGTTGACTAACCTCTCAATTGAGGGGGTATTACAGTGCAAGCAGTTCCATGCCTTGTCTCAATTAAATTGATATCAAATATGTGCATATTAAAGATAAGCTTGTTAATTTATGACAAAACACAAATTAATTTCCACAATGTGCATAAATTAGCTTAATTTGTTAATTTATGACAAAATGTGAATTAGAGAGGTCTGAGCTAAAGGGGCTCAAAGTCTGTTGTCCCTTTTTGGCAAGGCCAAAAAAACTTTTTTGTGGAATCATGAATGTTATGACCTATTAATCCGCATGGTCAAATTGGCTTTTTTTGCACACTTTATTTGACTTTTTTATTACAAATTATACAATTAAAACTCAAAAAAGAATTTTTTAAGTTGAGTTTTAAATAAATCATCAATAAGTGTTAGTTTTGGATTTTTTTTTTCTTTTGCAACACCCTTTTTGGTTTAGGGGTTAAAATCCACTCCAATTCTATTAGCAATTGACGCCACAAAGTTCTAGGCATTACTTTGAAGTCCTCCTTGAGCACATGCATGCACTTTTCAAGGGAGAATGTGTAACACAATAGAATTCCTCTAAACTAATATACTTAAGAAAGGAGTTGTTAGTTCATACAATGGGGTGAGAAGGGAGTGGGTAGTGTTATGACATGGATATTAGTTTAGGGGAGATTAATTTAGAGGAGTTCTATTGTAGGCCACCCCAATTAAATGGAATTGATGCATTCAATGACTGGATTGATAGTTGGCACATGCATCAATTCCCAAGTTGACATTTTTGTTTGGTACAACGTTGTATTTCTTCCAGAGTATAAATGATTATTTTTGTGAACCAAGGAAATAGAATTTGCTTTTAACATTCAAAGACAAAATAGGATTCATTGATGTATGGAAATTCAACCCTATAGTTCTTCTTGAAACATTTAGAATGATAACAACTATTACCTGGGGGGGGCTACCATTCACAAGTCACGGCTCAGCTCACACATCTGAGCACTTCCTCCTTCAAATTTGCATTGAAATTGCAAATTGATTAATTTCTTGAAGCATATAGAGTAGAATTGAAATCAAAATAGTACATGACGAGTGACTTTACTACAATTTTGATATTTTTATGGGATACGAGTCCTTTGTACCGGTCGTACCAACAAGGTGATGCATGAGTTTAAAAAAAAAATCTTCACACAAATAGTCTGTCTTTTCCTACCTTTTCCTCTCCTTTCCTTGTTTTTGAATTTCAAAATTTGAGAAACATAGAGACACCCAATGCTATGGAGAACCTCAAATTCACAATTTTTAAAATATCAAATTTGAAAAGTTCTAGTAAATTTTTACAATTCAAGCAACTTTTCACATCCCATGCCCTCCATCCCCATGACTCCCCCCCATCCCCATGCATGACTCCCACATCCCTGTGACTCCCCATCCTTGTGCCCTCCATCCCATGCCCCCCACTTGTGCCCTACATCCCATGCCCCCCACTTGTGCCCCCACTTGTGCCCCCACTTGTGCCCCTTAACCTTGTGCCCCCGCCCCCCAACCTTGTGCTCCCATCCAAATTGCATTCAATGATATATAAGGATTTGCAAGAAATTTTTGTTTTAGTGCGGGAGAAAACAATAAAAACTTGCATCTAATAAGTTTCTCTAGAAGCAAGAATTGATACAATTAACAAAAATATATATTGATCAAATTGTGCTACATTCGCAACAACAAGAATTTATTATATCTAATGTGTAGTATGCTTATGCTATGATCAAAGATTTGAAGTGATTTAATACTGTGTAAATATTTACAATCAAAGTTGGTCATGACTTAGATCTAAAATATTGCATTTTAAATTATTTAAACCTTAATTTGTCTTTGATTCTTCAAAAGTACCAAGTTCTATTTATAAGTGATTCTTACCTCGTTAGAGTTGCTGTTGCGATAGTTCTGCAGCGTACTATAGTTATGAACATCACGGTATAGTTTCATTTCTCAGGAAGTTAACCCATGAACGACCGAGCAGCCCGTCAATAGAATACGGGGTATTTTTCTTATATTTGGAGTGTATCTACACCTTTAACTCCTAAAGGACCAAGCCATTTTTACAGTGAAAATCACTCAAAATTGTCACTTTTGGGGGAGTTAGTAAGAAGGTAATTCTTTTTAAAAATTTGGGAAATCCAACGTTAAGATCTTGCCCTATACTAGATTAGGTACTTGTGGAAAATAAATCAGGTCATTCTAGATGGACATGAGTGAGATATTTACATCTAAAGTGAAAAGAAAAGTTTTTTTTTCATGCTGCCCCAAAATTTCAGAAGCCTTTGACCACTCATATAACAAAAAAGTTGCTCTACGCAACTTTGCGCTTTATTTTTCCCATGTAGAGGATCAAGTTAGCTATGTGTCAGAGAACTTTCAAATCAATTGGAACTATACAACACATGGGAAAAAATAGTAAGTAAAAAGAAGTAGAGAATGAGTCAAAACACTAAATTGTTGAGAATTTAATTATGGAAATGAAAAATGCTAATCCCAATAGTGATAATGTTGTGATAAACAATCTACTTCTTGAGGTTTAATTATTTTCCAAAATATTGAAAATTGAGTAAAATAAAGGACTTCAAAGTTTATTTTAGAGTAGAGAATTCCACAACAGCCCGCAAACAAAAACTCCTCATAACTTTAATCTCATTGATTGAAATTGAATGATTCAAAGCTTCTCACCTATTAAAAAATCTAAAGAACCAATTTCAAAATTTAATTTAATATATTTTTTAAATTAAAGAAGTTTTTGGGCTGCCCGAGCAGGCAATCCTCCCCAAATTTTCAGAAATTCTTGCGTAACTTCTTCAATAATTGTCGGAATGAGGAAAAACTAGATGCCCACTTAGATCTTTAAATTTCCCACCTTCAATAAAAGTTTCAGAAAATCACACAAATTAGCTTATCCAAAGGTACATGCCCAAACTCCCACCTGTCCCTTGAAGGGACAATGGTCCTTTAGGAATTAATGCATTGGAGATCAACAAAGAAGTTAGAATATAAATCAATGTTGTTTTAGTGAGGTAGTCAAATCTCAATTTAAAACTTTTTGTTGATAACAAATGCTAGTTATACAATAGCGTACATAGTATGTATTATAGTAGCTCGGTCTTTTAAGGGTGGAATATGAGTATATTACCGTGTGATAGAGTGGGGTGATACAACACTACTCATTTTAGTTGAACATCCCTTACGACTATCATGCTCAACCTCCATTCATAATTTTTGTTTGAATAGCTTTTATTTATTTTTAACATTGTAGATTTTATAAAAAAAATATATAATATTTTCTAATCAATGAAGTAAAAAGAAGCTTTTAGAGTTATTAAATTAAGATCTTTTATTATTGAATATATTAATAAAGCCGTATGAAGTATTCTTACAAATCAGTTAATACTATGATAATTTTAAAATTAAAAAAAAAATAGTCTAAGTTTATATCTCTTTATTTAGGCTAGATTTTGTCATATTTCTATTGTATAGTTTGATGATATGGTTGTACTCTTTAACCCCTAGACGGCTGAGCTGAGCCATTTTTTCTGCAAAAGTCATTGAAAACAGCCACTTCTAGGGCAATAAATAGAAAGGTAGATTTAAAAATAATAAAAAAAGAAAATTGAGTTGTAGGATCTTGTACTAGACTATGGAAGGTACTTGTGGGAAAAAATCAGCTCATTTTAGATGTCGAGGAGTGAGATATTGACATCTAAAATGAAAAAAAAAGTTTTTATCTATGCTACCCAAAACTTTTAGAAGCCTTTGATCTTTCCTATATAAAAAAGAATGCTTTAAGCACAATTGAGGTTTATTTTTTCATGGTAGAAGACCAAGTTAGGTATGTGTGGGAGAATTTTCATATGAATTGGAGGAGTAACATTCTTTTATAACCATAATTGTTATATAAGCTTTAAAATTATGCTTTCATTTTTCAAATTGTATATATCCTTCTTCATTTGATATGGATTTTAGACATGCTGGATACCTTGGAGGAAGTTAATATCATATTTCTAATTTTTCGTTTGTTTTAACAATTAGAATTCTTTAGATCTCCTTTTTGCAAAAAGTATTGAGGTATTCTACTTCAAAGTACAACTATACTACTTGCATATGGATAACTTTGACTTCTAATATCTCTAAGATTCTATAAAATGAGATGCTAACATTTTAGACATTAATCTAAAAGGTAGTTAAAAGAAAATCCAACAACTGGCTTTTTCACAAAAATTCCATTTTCAAAAGGAGACCATGTACAGTAATTAGCAAGGATAAAAAAGGAAGATTATTAACCCCTAAAGGCCCAATTGTCCCTTTGGGGGATAAATAGATTTTGGGCATGTACCTATAGCTAAATTAGTTTGTGTGATTTTTTGAAACTTTTATTGAAAGTGAGGAATTGCAAGACCTATGCGGGCATTTAATTTTTTCTTCATTCCAACATTTATTGAAGAAGTTATGCATGAAAGTCTGAAGAAGAGGGGAAAGCAAGTAGTTTGGGCAGTCCAAAAAACTTCTTTAAAATTTGCATCTAAAAAAAATAAAAATCTGAAATTGGTTCTTTAGATTTATATATATGTAGGAAGCTTTGAATCATTCAATTTCAATTGATGAGTGAGAAGTTTTAGTTTGCAAGTAGGTATGGGACTCCCAAACCTCCATTCCTTTTGTCCCTTGTAAACTTTGGTGCTTTACTTTTTTGAGCTCTATGTGTATTGGCTTTTTGACTTTTTTTCCAAGTTGTAGTAGACTAAGATTCCTTGGTTTTCACCATTTGGATCAAACTATCAAAGTAAATTAGATTTCTGAATTTTACATTAATTCTCCAATTTTGCCTAGTGTATATGCAAATTCCATGACCTTAACCCTTTAGTGCCCATTAACCATTTGGGGGGGGGCACCTCAAATTTTCCCTATACGGTTTGCAAAATACATTCAAGGACAAAATTTGTGTTTCTAAAATCAAATTGGACCGGACATATCAAAGCTATAAACTTTGGCAACATGAATAATAAAAAAAAGTTTGATCTATTAGAACAATTCCATGTGAGGATTGTGAGAATTTTGATGATCCAAAAGAACTTGTTGTGCAAAAACGTGAGACACTATAACTAATTAGGGTCAATTGTGCAATTGAAACTTTTGATAGAGGTGATATTTGTAAAGGCTATTGCCCCATTCTAGATTATTGCACTTCTATAAAAAATTACAAAATTTGAGTCAATCTATGCATTTCACGGCATGATTTGTGAAATTGAGCATTGGAAGAATACGAATGTGGCCAGACATATATGGTTGAATACAGCATGCATGGAACATGTTTCCACAAAATCCAATTGGTCAATATCATCTACATTGGGTGTCATTTGAGGTACAACGTCCCACATTTAGCATTGCAAACCTTTGGAGCCTAAGATTTCATGGAATACGTAATGTTGTAGCTGAAATACGCTATACTTAGACCTTCTAAATAAACCATGCATCTTTTGCACAACTGCTAGAGAGTTAGCACCAGATACTTTGGGTGCAATATGTGGGCTTTGAGGCCACATCACGGTTGCACTGAATTAGTATTTCATTTGTTACACCTGTATGAAATTCCTAGCTTCATATGCAAACATGCATAGTTACCTTGTTTCTTTATGCCTAGCTTTGAAATTTGTTCCAGTTGGAGCACAAACTAAACCCCCAACTCCATTACGTTTTGTGTTTTTGCAAATTAAATAGAACAAAGATGACAAGAACCACGGAGTACCAAAATTAACCCAAAAGTGATCAACTGGGCACTAAAGGGTTAAGGCATTGCAAGATTTTACAAAGTGTGATTGACACCTCCAATTCATATGAAAATTCTCCCACACTTACCTAACTTGGTCTTCTACATGGAAAAAATAAACCCCAACTTTGTGTAGAGTGACTTTTTTGATGTAGGAGCAATCAAAGGCTTCTGAAATTTTTGAGGAGCAGGGGAAAAAAACTTTTTTTGGCACTTTAGATGTCAATATCTCACTCCTCTACATCTAGAATGAGCTGATTTTTTATCCACAAGTACCTCCCATACTCTAGAACATGATCCTATGGTTGGATTGTTGAAAAAAACAAATTTTCCTACCTTTCTACTCATTTCCCCAAAAGTGGCAATTTTTAGTGACTTTCATAGAAAAAAGGGCTTGGGCCTTCAAGGGTTAAGATTATTGTAGCTGACTAATAATTGGTCACATGGGACTCATGGAAGTTCCAATGTTTGGAATCCCATCCAATTGATTATTGGTCTGCTCCACCGCCCACCCCCTCACATGGAACTTTCCAAATGTCCAGGTCCCTCTAATTCCTCTCTATTTGATTTAGAGGGAGTGGCCACTTGTATCCTCAATATTGCAACCCTTTAAGTATAATGCCAACCAATCACAAGTCAAAGAAGTTCCAAAAGCAATAAAATAAGCTATGATCTCCACAAAATATAGCTTGTAGAAGGTTTAGAGGCCCCTTCAAATATGGCTTATTTGAAGAGGGAAGGTAAATGTAGAGGACAACATGCTTTTCATCCAGATTGGAGCTAGGGCCTAGACTAGCACTATTATTTTCATTTTTCATTTTTAGCTTTACTTGCCAAAGATTTGGGTTGTAGGTTGGATTTTTTGCAACCTACTTTGAATTTTAGTAGTAGGCAGGTTGCAATAGTTTTTTGTTTAGTTTAGTATTTTGTCTATAAGTTTTTTTTTGCCTAAGAACTTTTAGCTACATGCATGACAACTTATTAGGCTATAAATGGCAAATTTCAAATTTAGTTCATATATTCTTCAAGTAAATGTGAATTGGTGGTTTTTAACATCCATTTTCTATTGATAGTAGTTTTAGGGTTTAGGGATAATGCTAAACTTGCACATTTGCAAAGTGTACACTAACAATTTTATTAAAAAACCTCTAAAAGACTATTTAGAGCATCTCCACTAGTTGGCTCTGGCCTATGATTTACAATGATCTCAGGGTTGTTATTGATTTTAGAGTGTCTAGCGTTGACACGGTGATGGCAAATTTTTGCCCAGCCACGCCAAAAAAGGCTCCGAGCACTCTCAGCTGCTATGGTAGTTTTCATTTGTAGCGTGCTTGAATTGTGGCTTTGACACTTTTATTTATTGCCTTGATGGATGGTGAGGCCCCAATTTATTTGCCATCAGTTCTCTAAGTCTAAACTACTAACTTGCCCATGGTGTTGTGGCAAAAATGCCTAGACCATCCCATGCTGCCATGGCAAAGATGCCTAGAGCATCCAAAAATTGCAACTATTTTTGGCATAGCTTTTAATCCCAAATTTTGTAACACATCCTCTTAAACTCAATCTAGTGGACACAAGAATTATATAACAAGCCGATTCTCCATGAAGGGTCCGGGTTGAGCCATATGGCATATCATTCTAGTGGCCAACTGGTGGAGATGCTCTTAGTACATTTGTACAAGCGTCAAACCCTGCCATGACACAATAACTACAAGTAGTCGTTTGAGGGAGGGTAAGTGAATAAAAAGCACATTTACACTTTGCATTATAGGTAGGTGTGGGGAATCAAATATGATTGATGGTTACTCAAGTTGTCGTAATCTAAGGTCCCATCATCAACATGGGAGCAAGTCAAACTACACCTCATCTCAAAGACAGTTTTGCATCTTGAAATTTTGGCTACTTTAAATTTTTTCCTCTTTTTAAAAAAAATAGAGTTTTAGCGTGTGAGTGCTCAAACCTCCCCCTCAAGAAGTAAGTGCAAGCACAACCGGGTTCTAACAAAACTAGAAAATGAGCTATAACAGCAAGAGGGTGGGTTTGGTTGTAGATTTCCAACTAAAGATGCCTTCCAAGCAATGGGTCTTTACTAATAATTCTACAACATACAATGATGAGCAAATGAAGGCAATTTTCCTAAAGGGCCAAATGCCAACTCTGAGTATGTCAAATTGAAATGAAGTGCAGCAATGATCATACCTTGTCTTGGGGACCTACGTACCCTATAGCTGGGTCTTGAATGGCCTCCATTATCTTTAAACGTGGGGTAGATGTAGTTGAGTTGAAAGGGTAAGTGGCCCTTTTCTAGAGATGAATAATCACAACACACCGATGGGCTGTTTTGGCAAGCAATCTCCTTAGAATTGGTGTATACTATGCAAATGTGACGAATAATTATAACATAGACTGATTACGGGGATTGGGATTCTATGAGATCCTACGCTCTTTTTGAGGCTTATCAAAATGCCAAGATGCCAAAAAAAACCCCTTTTCCCCAATTGTTAAATGGAGTATGACAGATCCGTTAGTCAAAAATCACTATGACGCAACCTAGTCAATTAAAGGAAGTTTTAATGGTCCAAGATAACATGTCCAATGATCCTAATCAAGCCAAAAAGGATTGGTGAGGAGGTTTTAAGGCTACCACTCCCATTTATTTCCTTGAGCTCTTCTTTCTGGGCCTTGGGGCGGACCCTGGACCCAAGCCAGCAATAGCTGGACCAGCCGACGAGGGGCCAGTTGACGGGGCAAGGAGCATCAGACGTGGACAGAGGCAGGACATTGAGCCGGGTATTACGCTGGGTATCAAGGTGGGCACCTGGCCGCGCCTCCAGCTGCGTAGCCATTGTGAGCTACTGGTTTTGATGCGTGGCAAGGGTACTGGCTCGGTGATCAGAGAATGCCAAGGGACTAGTCACGTGAGCTGTGTGTGGGGGCTACTATGAGCTGCAGATTTTGAGGCGTGACGTGGATACTGGCTGGGTAATAGGGGGATGCCGAGGTGCTGGTCACATGGACTACTCACAGAGGATTGAGAGTCATTGCTAGGGAGCTGAGAATTTTGAGAGGTGAGTCCTGACTAGGTAGTTGGGGCGTCGAGGGCTGCTAGCGTGAGCTGCTTGCAGAGAATTGCTGCTGGTACACTGAGGATTCAGCGGGTGTAAGGGGAATACTAGCAAGGTGATCGGGATGCTGAGGGGCGAGAGGGGTGAGTATTGGCTGGGTCACTGGAGTGTATAGAAGCTGCTAGCGTGAGCTGCTCACAGAGGGCTCGAAAATTGCTGCTGGGACCGAGAATTTTGAGGGTGTGAAGTGAGTATTAATTGGGTACTGGGGTGTAGAGAGGCTGTTAGCGTGAGCTGCTCACAAAGGACTCCAGAATTGCTGTTGGGAGACTGAGGATTCTGAGGATGTGAGAGGAGTACTAATAGGGTGATTGGAATACCAAGGACGAGAGGGGTGAGCAGTTGGCGGGGTAACTGGGTATAGAGGGGCTCGTTAGTATGAGCTGCTCACAGAGGACTCAAGGATCAATGCTGAAGAGCCAAGAATTCCAATGGATGAGCACTGATATGGGTGATCGGAATGCCGAGAGGCTGTTAGTATGGGCTGCCTCGACTAGAACTCAAGAGTCACGAGTTTAGAGGACTGGGAATTCTAAGGGGTAAGCACTAGACCAGCGAACGAAGGCTGAGGACTATTACGGACGTACTAAACATAAAACATAAAAGACTTGTTTCCAAAGAAACACAAGGTAGAGTGTATGACAAGATGTATAAAAAATAAGATTAGAATTGATAAGTCAAGAGTGTACAAGATTAACGCAAAAGAGATGAGTTATAAGTTCCAAGAGTTGCATTATTGAGACTGAGAAACTCATCAATCTTGACCTTTATATATACTTCTAAGTAGGAAACCTTGTAGCAACTTCTACTAGAAGTTTTTGGAATACTCTAACTTCTCTTGCAAGCTACTTCTATCTAGGAAGCTTCTTGAGAAGCTTCCACTTATTTATGAGTTGTTTCTTAGGCAACTTCTATATTATTCTAGAAGGTTCTCTAAGCTTCCACAAGCTTCCAAAGAGTTTTACAAACTTTTACAAGCTTCTAGATAGTTCTACAAGCTTCTATTGTATATTTGTGATATCACCTCCCTTTCTAGCTTTGAGGTTTCCGAGAAGTGGGTCGTAGAGTTTCTTCAAAGACGTAGAAAATCAAAAATATATTGCATAGTTTCTGCAATATATTCAAGTTGTCTTTGCCGTGTCAGATGATTCATAGGTCTCTGCAATCAACGATAATGACCTACGCTTTCTACTTTAGACCAAGCATGAACTTCCATATCTTTATTGTAAAAATATCCTTCAAACCCTACTTTTGCTTGATCATCATGCGCAGGTTCAACTTCAAAAATAATATCAATGATCTATTGCTAGGTATCCTCCATCGTCTTCTTAACTTAGTTAGTTCTTTTTCTCAAAGTCGGTGGCACGAGTTACTTGGCTAAGATGACATGGTTGGCATAACATCTGCAATGTGACTATCTATAACTAAATATCAAAGTACAAAAGCAACAAACTAAAAATTGAAATGAACAATACGTGTTTCTCCTCCTTTTTAAAAGGATCTAGAGGTCCAAACTCTTCAAAGTTACACAACCGTGTTGGCAACTATTCCATTTACGACTACTTTTTCTTAGATGGATGTCATTGATGAAATTCTTGAACTTTTATCGGTGAGTTGGCAAGATTACTAATTGGTTTCCATGTGCGTTTATTGATGTCATATCCATGCCAATGAATCAAATACTCAAGTTTTCATTGTTTGATTCTTAAATCTAACACCTTCTTAACTTCACATTCTTA